>CM020063.1:49867992-50467992 GCA_009769605.1 Bucorvus abyssinicus
CTAAAGTCTGTCGAACATATTTTCTTCCTTCTGCAACAAAACAAGAAACCAGTAAACATGAGAGGCAGGAGCATTTTTTCCTCCATTTTGGGCATTTAAACTATCTCTGTGTCTTACCTTGCTCTAGTTTGCTGCTGCCTGATCTGAGGCAGGCAGCGTGAAGCTCTAAGGGACTTGGTCATCAATGACCAGCTTCCATGCAAGTATCTCAAAGAGGTTAACCAATTCATAAGGCTCCACAGTTCTCTGTGAAGTTCTGTGGTAAGAGGCTTTTTTCAGCGAGTAAATCTGAGATAGAGAGGTTACATGACTTGTTCATCAACAGACATGTTCTCCCTAAGGGTGGTGGAGTTGATTTTAAAAGTTTTTTTTTTATTGCCCTCAGCCAGGTACAAACAGAAATTAAAAAAAAAAAAAAAAAAAAGAAAAATTAAAGCAACCCTGTAAAAAAACCCACCTCCAATGACAAAAAACAACATTGGTTCCATCTGAAAAGACACAGGCTGTGCCTTATCCATATTTTTTATCTCCCTGGAACCCACTGAGCTTTGTGTTTATCATCAGCACATCATTTTTGCAATTCAAAAATTGTTAAACACAACAACAAAACAGTGGCTGGTTTGAGCACCATGAATCACTGACGTCATCTGGCCAAAGCCATCTGCATTCGCCCTCCCATGGCTGACATGTTAAGAAAGAAACTCATTGTCCTGAATATCTGACACACTTCAGGTTTCCCAGAAGACAAAACTGAAAATTTCAGGAAATGATAATTCTGCCCTGACATCCCCCAAACCCAAACTTTTCATTGAACTTGGTTCATAGCACATTTTTCTTATGTCTAATGAAAGAGGCAGAATAACTCTGTTTACTTTTCTGCCCAATTTTAGCTCTTAATCTTACCACTGACAAGGTACGCTGATAAAAACAAAGACCAAGTAGTTAAGTATCTAAAAAAGCTACAAGTGAGGGACAGCAGTGATGGAACTCGAACAGACTTCATCCACTGGTGCCCAGCAATTTCCTCCAGATCGACACCTTCATCCCACAGACCACAGGCATGGGCTGCACCAGACCCACCAGCATCGAGCTCTGGATGCATCTTCCAACAACCCCACTCTATTATGTCCTGCCCTGAGACTGTTATGACAGTGCAGCCCCAAAGTCATGGATTAGATGAACTCAACGGACTCATGAGAGGGATGGCCCATAGGTTAAGGGAATGAGAACTGTGCATACATATATATTTACATATACATATATATACAGATATGTATAGGACAGGAAAAGTAGTGGATCTGGGCATGATATAGATGGTATAGAATAAAGGGTAGACAATGTCCTGGGTTCAGCTAGGCTAGGGTTAATTTCTACAACCAGGATAGGCAGACTGAACCAGCCAATGGTTCAGCTGGAGTAACGCCAAGCACGAGTATAAACTGGGAGAGGAGTGGCTGCAAACCAGCCCTGCAGAAAGGGATCTGGCAGTGCTGGTCGACAGCAGCTCCACAGCAGTCGGCAGTGTGTGCCTGGACGGCCAGGAGGGGAATCCACATCCTGGGGGGCACCAAACACAGCAGAACCAGCTGGTCAAAAGAGGTGATTGTCCCGCTGTGTTCAGCATTGGTGCAGCCTCACCTGGAGTGCTGTGTGCCGTTCTGGGCACCACCGTTGAAGAAGGCTGTGAAGGTCCTTGAATGCATCCAGAGGGGGACAACAAAGATGGTGAAAGGTCTATAGAAAGTATGTCCTGTGGGGAGCAGCTGAGGACGTTGGGTATGTTTAGTTTGGAGAAAAGGAGGCTAAGGGGTGGCTTCATGGCTCTCTACAGCTTCCTGAGGAGGGGAAACAGAGTAGGAGATGCTGGTCTTTTATCCTGTAATCCAGTGACAGGAAGCCTGGGAATGGTTCAAAGCTGCACCAGGATGGTTCAGACTTGACATTAGGAAGCATTTCTTTACCAAGACCATGGTCAGACACTGGAACAGGCTTCCTAGAGAGGTGGTTGATGTCCAAGCCTGTCAGTGTTCAAGAGGCATTTGGACAAAGCCTTTCACAACACGCTTTAACTTTTGGTCAGCCCTGAGGGGGTCAGGCAATTGGACTAGATGATCATTGTAGGTCCCTTCCAAGAGAACTCAACTCACCTCGCCTCGCCTCGCCTCGCCTCGCCTCGCCTCGCCTCGCCTCGCCTCGCCTCGCCTCGCCTCCCCTCCCCTCCCCTCCCCTCCCCTCCCCTCCCCTCCCCTCCCCTCCCCTCCCCTCCCCTCCCCTCCCCTCCCCTCCTCTCCCCTCCCCTCCCCTCCCTGCTCTTTTCCATTCTATTCAGAATCATATTAGAAATATCTTTTCTCACCTTTCTTCCATAACCACAATCTCAGAGCTCTGAGCTCTTAAAACCCGATGTTTGTCTTGAACACAAAACCCACCTTCCTGCAACCTCTAGCACAAGCATTTAAGTCTAGCCATGCCAAACAGGCTTTTTAGTAAAATAAACTCTAATTGGATTGCTTGTAACAGCAGGAATATGCACTTTGTGTGGTTTAAGGTGGAAAAGGACCACTTCCAAACTCTTTATTAAGGTCTTCTACACTTGTAAGTTTTGCTGCTGCCATCAAACTCAGGCAATTTAATTTGCAGATTAGTCTTTGATTTACACATTCTGCATGAAATCCTTGCAATTATATGCCTGATTAATTTTAGATGTATAAGAGTGTCTGTCTGTAAACACACACACAGACATATATACAAACATTTATATATTTTTGTGTATATACTCAAAAAGATGAAACTGAATGTGTACAAATATATATATATCAGAGGCATATATATCAGAGAGAGGTCTTCAGTATTTCAGTTGCATTGATTGTGTTTTGGTTATTTTTTCGACTTTAATAAAAGTAAAAACTTAGCCTGAAGCAATAGAGAGTAATGTCAAGAGCTTTGGTAATATGTCGAAGGACAAACACCAGCATTATGCATATGGTTTGGACTTCATGACATCCTAATATATTAGGTGTTTTCTGTAGTTTTTTAGGAAGATTTAGGATCAACAGCTAGACTCAGATTGAGCTTTTCCCTACCACATGAGCTGTATTTTGTGAGCGTGTTCTATGGTGATCAAACTATTAAAAGCCAGTGCACAGCTCAGGTATGGCTGGTCAAGCTGGAAATCATCCTCGTTCAGGAAGATCAGCCTCTGCTGTCCAAGCTTTGCTCGTCAATTTATTGCAGCAATTGCTGGCTGATTGACTGGCCATAACTTCACCTCAGACAGAAAGGGAGGCAGAAAGGCTGCCTAGAGCAGCATTGTAATGTCAAATTAGGACTGGAGGACTTCTCCTACAAATGGAGTGATGGTATTACCAGCACAGTTAACTTTTTGACTTCTGGCTCAGTTCTGGAGCTCAGAAAGGATTTTGCCTTCCAGCAGTGCCATCTGATGTGGTATCCTTTAACTTTAAATTATTAGTGTTTCCACAGTCTTTTTAAACTGGCAGGCAAAACTAGTTTGCTAGCATTCACAGTCAGCATACAATAAGATCTGAAATACAAAAGACCTGGAAGTCCTGTATTTTCGAGAACATGGTCAAGTCTCTTGAGATGGTTTCTCATATTGTACCTTCAGATCAGACCTGGATGACACCCATCTGCACACAAAACTGACCAGTGCTGTGCAGGCATACTGACCTCTGACCTCAGAAGTCCCCTAAGTTACAAGGCTATTTTTTTAAAATTCAGTGTTTCAATTCAAGTTTAGGCCACTATCTTTTGTTCTAGTATGGTCCTTATTTTGGTCTTCCTTATTGAGGTAATTGAATCAAAAAAGATGGTAGTTGAATCAAGTTCTTCTCACCGAAACTACAGTGAGCAGTGGCCTTCAGATCTTCTTTATAATTTCCAATGATATCACTAGTCTGCCAAAAACTTTGACAATGCTGACAAGAAATAATTTTTTTTAACATCATCCATCAGAAATTTATAGACATGAACAAACATAAGTAAGTAGTGCCCCCAAAGCATTTTTTGAGATCTCAGTGTTTACATGCATTGTATTTCATTAATAGTATTCTGAATTAAGCTCCTTCTCACAGCAAAGACTTTTCATTGTCTGAGGCTTAGCAAAATGTGTAAATTCTTAGGCTGGAAGTCATAGCAAAGAAAATCAAGGCTTGTCCTCAAATATTAACCAAAAAAAACCCCCAAAAAACCCAAACCCAAAAAACCCCAAACAACTCCCCCCCCAACCCACACTTATCTGTAAAGATAACACTTTTCGAAAATCAAATATTTAAGTTGTACAAACAGATAATCAGATTAAGTGCTTGGGATCTGTGTAAGTACAATAACCTGTGGGTTCAGTCTAAGCCAATTTAGAAATGAGAAAATTGGTAGTAACTATCAAGCACATGAACAGATTATCATAATCTGTTATCTGTGTAGTGATTCCCTTTCTTCTAACATACCTGCCACCTCTGTTGACTGCAGGACACCATTGATAGTTATCAGATACTTGTGGAATATCCTGTTCTAACAACTCTTGCCTTCGTACTGGGTTTCCCGCAGCAGAATTAGAACAAAACCAGATCAATTAGTTGTTAGAGAATTTTATTTTTTCTCAACTTGAGCAGACATACTACTACAGACTGTTTTAATTTTCTTCTGTGTAATGCAGAAAAAGCAATTTTTTCCCTGATGCTTTAAATGATGGCTCGAAAGGCAAATCTACTTCTGTTTCACGTCTCTGAGTCTTTCAACACTGGTAGTTGCTACAGAGACTGCAACTGTAACATGATATGGATATCTCAAGCAAATCTTAATAGAACTGGTTTTCTGCTAAGCATGATCGCTCTGGAGTATTTTGTCATGTTGGGGAGGGAATTGGAGCTTGTTGAAACAACAGTATTTCAGTAGACAATACTCCATCATCACATAGTCTATACAGACACTTGCAATTTCTTAATGTTCAGTATGTTATCCTGAAGCGTCTGCAAATTAGAGGTGGATTTGAGGCCTCAATGCAATACAATACCCCTTGTGAAACAGTCAAATATCTTATGTTGAATTTGGTATTTTGAACATTGGCAGGAGAGGCAAGGGAGGGGTGTTCAAGCTGAGGGTGAGGAAAGAGGGCTTGCTTGTAAAACACAGGTTGGAGTTCAGCCTCAAGAACAGATTTCCAATTGCCTGGGAGAGGCTGTGGTGAATAACAATAGAAGATACATTGAAAACTCTGGATGGCTTTCACATTTTTATAATCCAAAAAGTAAAATTTTGCTTTCATATAGCTGACTTTAAAAATCAGCTTTTGCATCCCATGAATGGTATTACGTTAACATTTATCAGCATTTTAAAAAGGAAGTTTTAAAATAAGTGTAAAGGATCATGAACATTTACCTTGTAGTCTTTGAGGCATTCATTTTTATTGACAACTATTTTCAAGTGCTGTGCATTTATATTTATGTATTTTAATAATACTAGATTGTTTCCTTCTATGCAGCAGCTCAGAAATATGAAATTATAATTGTGTTTTTTAAAGAAATAATTCTAAAAGCTTGGTGGCAAAGAAGTTGCCCTTCAAAATGCAGTTACAGACATATGAACTCATAAAATTAGTCTTCACCCAAAAGATAAACCTGTGTAAATGAGGATCCCAGTGATACCTTATATACCATCTCAAATGAGTGTTTCGGATATTTGTATCCTCTGCTTTGTTTGGTGTTCCTTGGTTCTGTCAGCTCATCTATCAGCTTCAATATGACTGAAATGGCACTTTAAACCTTGTGCTGCTTCTATTTTCTCACTGCTTTTTCTGCTGTTAATTTTAGTTCTTTAATAACAAGATTTTCTTGATGCTTTTGAACATTGATGCAATGACAGCAAATGTAGAAGCTGCGAGTTATAGACAACCTTAAAATACCTCCAAGATCTTGGCCTTTTTTCTACTTTCTTTCCATGAATACATAAGATTATTTTCATTATGGTCTTGATGCTGCAAATTCCTTTACATATTCTTAGATTTAGGGATACTCCTTCATTGTCAGATGCTTCAACAAGTGTAGCAGAATGGTTGAGTTTGGATGGGACCTCTGGAGGTCATCTTGCCCAAGTCTTCTGCTCCTGCAGAATCATCTAGAACAGATTGCCCAGGACCATGTCTAGTAATTTTTTTAATACCTTCAAAGACAGAGACTCTGCAACATCCGTGGGCAACCATTTGTTGTGCTCAGTCAATCTCACAGTAAAATATCTTTTTTTTTAGGATGCTATGAGAAAGAGTGTTGAAAATCTTACTAAAGTCAGGATATAAAATACCCATTTTTCCCCCCTCAGCTACCAAAACACTCATGTCATCATAACAGGTTGTCAGTTTGGTCAAGCATGACTTCCTGTTGGTGAAACCATGCTGACTACTCCTGATCACCCCTTCAAGTGCCTGGAAATGGTTTCAAGGATTTCCCTGGGTCCACCTTCCTGCCATTATTGAAGACAAAAGTGACATTTTCTTTCCTCCAGTTCCCAGGTACCTCTCCCAATCTCCATGTTCATTCAAAGTTTATTGAGAGTGGCCTTACAATGACTTCAGCCAATTTCCTCAGCTCTCATGGGTGCATCATAATCAGGACTTACATATGTCCAGTTTGCTTCTATATTTCCTAATCTGATCCTCTTCCACTAAGAATAAGCTTTCCTTGCTCCAGACATGTTAGAGCTTGGCAGAGGTGATCCTTGAATATCAACCACCTTTCTTGGACCCTTCTTTCCACCTGTGCCTTATCCCCTGGGCATCAAGCAAAGTCTCCGAAGATGCCAAAATCTGCTGCCCTGAACTCTAGTGTTAAGATCTTACTTCTTTGCCCTGCTCGCTCCTTTCAGGATCCTGAACTCCATCTCACGGTTACTGCAGCCAAGCCCTCCCCTAGCCTTTACATACCCCACCAGGCCATTCTGTCACAGAAATTTGTAATCACTTTGTCTGTTCATAGGATAGAACTGAAAACATATCATTATTGTTGTTACTATTATTAATACTTTAATATTACTATTTTATTATTATTGTTGCTGTTGCTATTATTTCTTGATACAGAAGTGATCCAAGCTAAGACTGATCCTTATTGCTATGGAAGCCTATGCATTTTCCCTTTCAGTTTTCTCTTTCTAAAAGGAGGAATGGGTTAACATACCGTCTTTTACCAGGAGACAAGAAATCTATCTCTGAAAAAACAGCTTTTTTTCACCATAGTTTTGTGCTGGCTGCCACTGTTTCCCTAAAATTCCTAATTCTTTTTCAGATTAGATTCAGGTTACTTTCAGACAAAGTCAAAGAATGAGGCAGAAGACCTGTGGCCTAAAGATTTAGTATTGAAATTGAAGGGGTCAAGGGCTCCTTCACGAGCAGAAGCTGTGCTTGGGTCCATCTTCTTCAGGCACTGAAAATGTTGACAAAGGCAAAAGAGAAGAGGAGATTGCAGGAAGATCACATAATTTCCTAACTTAAAATAGGTGGTCAATCACAAAAGCAGAAATATTTTTTTTGATTCTCCCTATGGTATTGTGTTTTTTTATCTTGTTAATTTTTTGCCTAAAGAACATTTAGGATATGCATATTTGTCACGAAAAGGGGGCCGGCAAGATAGATAGAGCTGATTATTAAAATTCCTGGCCTAGAAGGGGGGTTTCCCAAACCCATTACAATCTGTCCAGCCCACTAGTTTCCCAAGAAAGATGAGATCCTGTCACCCAACCTGCCTACCACACTCCTGTCAGGGAGAAGGGGAACCTCCTCGGGTTCTTTACAACTTGGCCAGCCTGCCAGGCTCACACTGGCAGCGTCACTGAAACCAAAGTCCCTCTTGGTGGCCCACAAGATTGGAGAATATTTGCCTAACCTATCCAGAGACCCTCACTAGCAGCGACACTGAGACAAATCCCTTCAGTATTAAATCAACAATAATAATTTATTGTGTAGATTCGTGACAAAATGCAGGTTCGAATGATACCGGTGAGAGGGTATTGACTGTGAAATGGATTTAGAGCAAACGCTAAACATACAAGCAAACCTAAACACTAATGATTATTAATAGCTAGCCTGATGTTAGTATTTAAGCACGCAGAACACAGAGCTCTTACCCGATAGGCGTCCCTATGAGGCGGGGAGAAGATAGATTCAACCAGTCAACCAGTCCCAAAGTTTCGCTGGTGGTCTTCTGTTACCCCCAAATCCCCTGTTAATTTGCCACTTTTTGTATTGTTTCTACACTTTTAGGTGGAGCTTGAGTGACTCTAGTCATACATTCTTTTTATTCTGATTGGATTAAAAATCTCTCACTTCACGTTTAAAGGTACAGGTGATAAAACATAGGGCGCATGCCCAGTGGGGAGTGGTTGTACCTTGGAGGCAGGTAGCCTTTGGGATGGAGGTGTGTTTTGGTATTATAATGACATTATAATGAGCAAAGTTCACCTAGAGGACACGATTTCACCATTTTTGCTGGCACGGTAGTTGCGATCCATCTTTCTTGATAGCAGTTAATGCAGTTAATTGCAGCAGCCCATTGTTACCTCCAAGGACAAGGTTGGACCGTATCATCTCCATGTTACTCCCTCCCTCATTTGGAGGTACAGTACGTTGTGCTCGGCTGCAGTAGGCCTTATCCACGGTAACCGCATTCCATTCTTGGGATCAGCAAACTGCTTCATAGCCGCTTCATGGCTGCTCTTCATGTCAAGGTGTGAGCTAAAATCTGATGGAACAGAATTTCCCTCACCTCCCCATATTAGTTGTTTTCCCCCAATATTATTGTCAAATATAACATTTGTGATGATATGTCTGTGTTTGTATGTGTATATGCATTCAGTCTATCTAAAAATTATATGCTCAAGGGACAGGGCTTTTGTAGAGAGAGATTTGTGCTTTTGGGGCAGAAAACTATCATTAGAAGTTATCATAATTAAACCTTGCAAAATCTTGGCCTTGATTTTTTTCACCAGACCTACTTTACATGTTCATTATTAAAATCCTTATTTGTTCAGTCCTTTGCACAGAAAGCTAAGATAAAAGAAGGATTTTTTGTTTTATTTCTCTACTATAAGTGCTTTTTAGAATAGGACTGATGGTTCTTCTAGATATATAATACACAGGTTCGTTTTGACTATAAATGTCTGCTCCTGAAGTAGATTTGCCAGACCCTCTGGGAGATGGGTGATGTGGAAGGGTGGATCTTTGCTGACAACCTGTGGAAGATTTTTACTATAAAAATATAATGAACAAATAATGGAAAACGTGACAGTCTACTGCTCTGGTTTATTGTAACATATTATTCATGCAGCTAGCAGAAAAGAACCCTGTAGTATAAACCTGTATTCATTTGGGAGGATACATAGCTCTTATTCCAGAGGTCCTGACCTTACTCTCAAAAGCAGATAAAAGCAGAGGAATAGTAACACCATGTGTGATTTATTTTTCAAGTCATCCTTAACAGTCTTTATTGGTAAGGAAGGAAGGAAAAATAAGGCTTGGAAAATGAGAAGTGGAGGTCTCAGATGGGGTAGGTGGTGTAGCAGGAGTATGGGTACATATGGCCACTATTGAGCGTCTTCCAGGGGAGAGGAAGGCGAGCAGAACTTGCCAACTAATTATCACAGAAAGAGATTGAGCTGTTTGCTGCTGCTTGATTTAGATCTGTGTTCATTCAGTTTCTCTGATTCCTTTTAAGCGATTGTCTTGTTGGCAAGTTTCCTTGCAAACAGCTATGGTGGTGAGGTTCATCCTGTTAGCCAGGTGTCTTCTAGCAGAGAGCTTGATGTTGTTTTCTTACTGACAGAAGATAAAGAGGCTTTATAAATAATAATATAATAATAAATATTTTATTATATTAATATAATTTATTATTAATAATGTGGATTTCCTTTGTCACCACCACTGGACTAAAATGAGAGAATGTTAGAATGAGAATGTTAGAAAATATTAATGTATTTTAATGTATAGATTTAGTTTTTATCAGTCAAATTTCTGGGCCGTTTTTGTTAGTGCCAACAAGTGAAGTGAGCATTAAAATTTGCTAACAGACATCAAGTCTCCTTAAGTCTGTTGATTTAGAAAAAAAAAAAAAAGAGTACAATTAAGCTATATTTAATATAGTATATTTGAGAAAGTCAGAGCTAGGGTATGATCTCAGTGCATACAGTACATTAACAGGATGGTTTACTGAATACATTATGTTCAAAGACCTCACCAGATGAGTAGGGAAGAGCGACTGGCCCTTATGTTTTGTAAATATGATGGGATATGTCACACTGCAGAAATAGCCTAAGGACTGGCCCCTTTGAGGTCCCATTCCTCTTTTGTACTCAGCAGGGTCTCATCAGAGCATAAAATCTTGATTATGTTTTGGAGGTCACAATATATGTACAGAGTGTATGATAAGGTGTTTTTCTCCTTTCAGTTACAATAAATTTCGCTCCTATGAACAGAATACAGAATAAAAATGTATAACATACAATTGTAAATCTGAAATGGGAGAGAGAGGCAACTAATGTCACACAACATTTTTTGTACCAGCAGAAACAAGGATTTAATTTTAAAACAATTTTAATAGGTTTGAACATTCAACTTTCAGAGAAATTTTATAAGACTAGAATTATTTATTTTCTTTGCTCTATTTTCTGGTTTACAATGTTTCAAACAGCACTTGGATGTTTAATATATTAGTATTATTTTATTTTTCTTTCAATGTCCCATTTTCTGTAAGAATTTTTTCACATCTGGACAGTTCTTTGCACAAAAGATTCTATGTGTACTCACCTGTGTTCTTGCTATTCCGCATGTCTCTGAGGAAAAATATTGATACTCATTGGTGAAGTCTGTTCTCTGAATGGGCGTGGGTATTCCACAATATTGGTGAGTTTTGGGTGTCTCCTAATTAAAAAAAAAAAAAATTACTTCAAAGACAAATTGTTTTCAGGAGCTGTTTTGTGGAAAACAGAAGTTGCTTAAAGAATGGCAAGATAAGCATCCCAAAGTTTAATCCTTATAATGCATTTCATTTTTGGCAAGTATTATAAGATTTTGTTCTTAATATGGTAACAAGAATTTCTGCTAACTACTAGAATGTGTCCTATCCAGCCATGATGTGTTTTTCTATAGGCAATTAGGAAAAAGCTCTGGATGCATAACCCATGTTCTTATAGCGTATTTCAATTCCCAGACATCAACTGGGAATACCATATTGCTGTGAAAAGCATCTCTGGGAAAATCCTGAACTTTGTTGAAGAGAATTTCTTATCACAAGTACTCAGTGAGCCAACTAGGAAAGGTGGCCCCCTGGACTTGTTATCTGTGGGAGATGTGATGGTGGATGGTTGGTTGTCTTGGCCACAGTGATCATGAAATGGTTGAATTTAAAATTCTAGGTGTAATGAGAAAAAAGGTCAGCAAAGTTGCTACTCTTGTTTTTAAGAGACCAAACTTCAAGCTACGCAGGGAGCTACTTAGCAGGACCCATGGGAATCTGCCTTTCAGGGCTTAGGAGTCCATGAGTGCTGGTCAGTTCTTAAGAACCACCTTTTAGAAGCACAGAAACAGATAATCTCATTTTGTTGTTAAGTCAAACAAGAGGAGCAGAAGATCAGCTTGGCTGAACAGGGAACTCTTCATGTTGCTCAAGAGGAAAAAGAAATTGTATGATCTCAGGATGCAAGTTCAGGCTTTGCAGGAAGATGTCAGAGCCATGGCTCATATATGCAGGGAGAAGACATCTAAGCTGAACTTGAGTTGGAACTGGCTGGTGTTGTATCAGACAACATGAAAGACTTTTTAAAGTGTGTTAATAGCAAGAGGAGGTCCAAGGAAAACATTGGACTGATAGTTGTTGAAGATGGTCACCTGACAAATAGAGATTAAGAAAAAATGGAAATACTCAATGGGGGTTTTTTTTCCTCAGTCTTTAGTAATACCGATGGACCTTGGGCTGCCTGGGCCTTTGAGTTGACTTCAGGAACACAGATTTTTCATTTGTAAGTTGTTGTAAGGGAACCGAAGTTGTAAGGGACCAGTTTTATTGGCTGAATGTTTGTAAGTCCATGGGGCCTGATGGGATTCATCCCAGTGTACTGAAGGAGCTAGTGGATGTTTATGGCAGGATCCCTCTTGATCATCTATCAAAGGTCTTGGGAGTCTGCGGAGGTCCTGATGACTGGAAACTAGTGAATGTTATTCCAATTTACAAGAACAGCATAGAGAAGACCTACAAAATTACAGACATGTTAGTTTAACCCCAATTCCTGGAAAAATTATGGAGATCATACTGGCTACTATTGAAAGGCATTTAAAGAACAATGCAATCATCAGGCACAGTCAACATGGGTTCACAAATGCAGAGTCTTGTGTAGCTTGATATCCTTGTACAATAAGGTGAGCCACCTCATGGATAAAGGGAAGGTGGTGGATATAGATTTTTCAGGATTTTAGTGTGGTTTTTGATACCATCCCTCACAACATTTGTCTGGACACGTTGTCCAGCTGTGAGAAGACCTGGTACACAGTGAGCTGGGTCAAAAACTGACTGAATAGCAGAGGTCAAAGAGTTGTAGTGAACGGGGCTACATCTGGCTGGTGACTGGTCACCAGCAGTGTTCCTTAGGGCTCAATTCTAGGGCCCGTTCTGTTCATATTTATCAATGATCTGGATGCAGGAGTTGAATGCATCATTAACAAGCTTGCTGACAATAACAAACTGGAAAATGCTGTTGAATCTCTTGAGGGATGAGAGGCCTTGCAGAGGGATCTAGATAGATTGGAGCATTGGGCAATCATCAATGGCATGAATTTTCACAAGTCCAAGTGCCACATTCTGCACCTGGGATGAAGTAACTCTGGACACAAGAATATACTGAAAAAGGACTAGCTGGAGATTGGGGTGATAGGTTGATGCTAAGATCAGTAGGAATCAGCAGTGTGATCTGGGGGAGGGGAAACTGTATCTTGGGGTGCATCAAACACAGCAGAACCAGCCAGTCAAAAGAGGTGACTGTCCCGCTCTGTTCAGCGTTGGTGCAGCCTCACCTGGAGTGCTGTGTGCCGTTCTGGGCGCCACAGTTTAAGTAGGACATGAAGGTAATTGAATGCATCCAGAGGAGGACACCAAAGCTGGTGAAAGGGCTGGAAAGGCTGTCCTATGGGGAGCAGCTGAGGACTCTGGGTTTGTCTAGTTTGGAGAAAAGAAGTCTGAGGGGTGACTTCATGGCTCTCTACAGCTTCCTAGGGAAGAGTCGCTTTAAAGGTAGGAGTTTAACTTTCGCCTGCCAGAGCCCAAAAGACTTGCACTGAAATAGTCTTACAAAAGCAAAAGAAAGTGCAAGAGTTTGCTGCTTGGCTTCCTGAGCCCGTGAAGCAGTTGTGCAAAGCCAATACAAATAATAAAAAATTATTAAAGTGACAAATACAATAGACTGGGAATTGTCGTTGATAAATACACTCACTGCAATAGGCCTAATAACTAACATGTAATAGTAATGCTAACAAAAAGAAAATTATCCCCAGTATTTTCACTGTATGGTGAGACCGCAATTCTTACCAAGAAGGCGTTACTGTCTTGGGTGGAGGTTGAGGAGTACAGTCCTTCGACCATCCCTGTTAAATCTTCAGTCTTTTCCCCGCAGACAGGTATTACCTTTCCTGGCTTTTTACACCATAATTCTGTTTGTCTGTACCTCTTAGGTGATGTTTAGCATGATTTGGGTGGAGTCTTGATTAACATAGTCATGTATGTTGTAGCATGTACTGCTTTTGGCTCATTAGCATATTGAGGGGCATGAATTTTTAATAATAATTTTGCAGGCAAAGTTCTTCACTTGAGCACTAGGACCTTCAACATTTGCTTACTTTCTTGGCTTAGCCAAAATGGAGCCATCTTGTCTTCACAGGACTTCCTCCTTCAGCCATTATTTATGCCATCTCAGGGAATCTCCACTTCCGGAGAAAACATGGAAGTATTGTGCTTGCAAACATATTGGCCTTTTGTGCAGAATTCCCACAGGATGGTAAGTGGAGAGGGAGGTGCTGGTCTTTTCTCCCTGGGATCCTGTGACAGGATGCCTGGGAATGGTTCAAAGCTGCACAAGGGGAGGTTCAGACCTGACATTAGGAAGCTTTTCTTTACCAAGAGAGTGGTCAAACACTGCAACAGGCTTCCTAGAGAGGTTGTCGAAGCCTCGAGCCTGTCAGTGTTTAAAAGACATCTGACCAACATGCTTTAACTTTTAGTGAGCCCTGAAGTGGTTAAGTTGTCAGACTAGATGATCATTAATAGGTCCTTTCCAACTGAAATATTCTAGTCTAGTCTAGTCTAGTCCCTATTATGGCTGTATGAAACAGTCTTTCTTTGAACACAGCTATAATTGCACATTGCCTCAAGTTTTGCAACTACATTTAGTGTAGGCAACCAGGGAGGGGTCGGGTGCAGTGAAATGTACAATCAATGCATCAGAGGTTTAGTCACAGATGCTGAGAAACATTTAGAGTTAAATTGATTGAAAGAAAAATATGATTGAATATAAGAAAAGCCTGTTGCAGGATAAAAGTGATACAGCCACCCAGGCAAGAAAGGAAATCTTAGAATAAGCAGCCATCCAGAGAGAGGAGACATCAATTAGAAATATATATTCTATTTGTTATCCCCAAGAGACGAGTGAAGGGGAAATCTGTTAAAATAAATCAGAAGTTGTGAAAAACACAACATTGATGTTAGGGAGTTGAATGCATTAAGGAAAAATCTTGTGGCTGACTCCTGAGGCTAAAAAACAAAAGCATTTTTTCCTATAGGAAAAACTTTCATGAAAGAACACAGACATAGATATGGTGGGGATCCTTAGTAGAAGTTCCTGAAATATACACAGTGAGAATTAGGATGAGCTACTTCTATCACACGGAGGTACCAGAGAATCGGGGGGGGAAAAAGAAAAGGTATAGGGATGACAGCATAACACCAACTTTCAGGAGAAGAATATAGGCTGGTTATGATAAAGTAATTATAGCAGTCAGGGGTCAATATCTAAAAAAGGTTGAGGCTTGAGTTCCACTGAAAGTTTCTATAAGTTTCCAGTGATCCTTAATGACAAAATTCTAGAGTAAGATTGATTAGCAAAGTATATACATAGTAAAATGTTACTAAGAATTGATTACTTTTAAAAAAAAATTGAACCTGTGGAAGAATGGGAAAGAATCTTTTCATCTGATGTAGAATTTTCCATCTGACTTTGTTGAGTTTTACCATTTATGAGCTTAGAGTTTGGAAATATCATGAGCAAACAACATGAAAAATTTTGGTTTCAGACTGAGTGTATACAGGTGTTTATACAGTCTGTAATTAACTACATGGCTGAAATAAAGCCAAACAGATTATAGCGATGGTGATAGTGAAAATTTCAAAATTTAAAATTATGGTCCAGGCTTTAATGTGTGTTTTTAAACACAGAATACTATGAATTCTATAGATCTTCACCAATTAGTACTAGGCAACTAACTCCACATTTTGAAATGGAAGATTATATCTGCTTCATGTTCTGACCCATCATACTTAAGAATGAGAAAAGGCAGTGGTAAAAAGGGACTAAAATATTTCCATTCTGTACTGGTATTGTTTTTCACTCTTCTTGCCTTTGTGAGAAAGGCTGCTGAAGTGGTTAGCAGCAACAAATTAGCATTTCCTTCATTATTTAATTAAACCCAGCTTTGTTCTCCATCTGTATTTTGCGTCCCAAGTTGTGCAGACCTTGCTGCAGAAACCTGAGCAACGTTTGTTAATCGTTGTCTCCCTTGAATAATAATTCTCTCTGTGAGTGAGAGTACTGTAATAATTTTATTTTGCAGACATCGTTTCCTACCTGATAGGCTGCATGTACACACGAGAAAATCTGAGGCCTAGGACATTTTCATTATTCAATGACAGCATGTGTGGTGCAGACTGGTAATTCTACCTCTCATGAAAGTATTGTAATTTTATTTTGCAGACCAGAGTACTCTGTGTTCTAAGCCCCACACAATTATCTGTTTTGTAACACCCAGGGGTGGGAAGAGGATCAGAAATGGAAAAACAAAATTTTGGCAATGAATTCAGAAGTTTCCTTTCAAGAAAGAGGGACTTTCTCAGAAGAAAATAATACTGCCACACAAAAAGACAGAAAATTAGGTCCAGAGCGTATGCTGAGGACAGACCACCTCAGAATAGCCCGTTTTTCCTACACACACACCAGAACCTTCTTTCAAGGCATTCATAGGGACTATGATCCAAGAAAACAAACACCATCTGTTGTTTAGCAGATGTAGATATTGATGCTGGTGGTGATTCATTTGTTTAAAAGCACAATATAGAAATCATTTAGCAGTAAACCTCAGTGGTGTCAGAAATGATGGTCTGAAATATCTGTATTCAGAGTAAAACAATCCTTGTACAAACTGGCTATAGCTTTATTATAATTCCTGGTAATTATCGTATGGAAGGCAAAGACCTTTCAATCACAAGACTGTGTTCAAACTATTCTATTGCTGCTTAATTCATGCCTATTTGTTAGTAGCTCATGGAAAGACATTGTGGCATCTTGGTGTCGCTTGGTGACATCTTTCAAAAAATACTCTACAGAATCTGGTCCAACTTATTGTAACTTCAGTTCTATTGACAGTAATAATGGACACAGAGAATAAAATCTTGAAGGTGATATAAAGAAAGTGAAATTATTGTTTTATAATCCATAAAGTGGATATTTGATTTCTATTGAAACACATTTCTGATGGAGAAGAAAAGTTTCAAACACAAAGACTGAATGCTGGTGTAGCAGATAATGACTTGCTTACACAAAAATCTCATTGATGAGAGATTGTGAGAGTGTTTTTTGCCATTTGGGGTTTTTTTTAACTACATTTTGGTGTGCATTTGGAATGATGACCCTAAATTGTGTCTGCATTAAGAAGATAAGCATGAAAAATTAGAAGGTGTTACAGATAGCAAAGAGGTGGTACAGGATATACAACTTAAATAACCTTGATTAGTGGCTGAACTAACAATATAGCAATATGGGGAATGACAGAAATAAGAAACAGTGTAACAGAAGGAAAAATTAACAGGAATTGCTGATCAAGACTGAAATTATCAGGATAACTCTATCACAGGTGGTAAGTTAGGGTATAAATCAGCAAAATTAGGATTTATGATGAAAGAATAAACATGAGGAGCTGTTTGAAAGAAATTACTGTGGTGATTGGGAAGAACTTAGTTGGAGGAAAAAGGGGCAATAAAGAAGTAGCAAGGTTTGGGGTCCCTCTGAAGCTGTCTCCAGGGTCTCCTGGAAGGGGTGGGGTCTTGGAAATATTCTGATGGGACTGATGGAGAATCCTGGCTGTTTAATACAACATGCAATCTAGAAGCATTAGTATACCCTATTGGTACTGTCTACCACTATAAAAAGCCTGAAGGTTTTCAGTCTCCGTCTTCTTCATCATGCATGAATGAGCAACAGTGAGCATAAAGGGTTTTGTCTCACCTGCTTTTTTATGGAAATGTCAGAAAGTCTAGGAAGTACCTAAACAAGTAGAAATGTTCGGATTTTGGTCATTATTGCTATCACTGAGGTGTGTTGCAAAGGAATAGCTATACCTCTGAAACATAAAATGAATTTTAAAATTGTCTGAGTCTGAACTATTTTTTGGTAAGGCATATATGGTTCACAGAAAGAAAACAAGAAACCACACAGTTTTCCTGGGGAAATATACTCACAACACTGAACTCAGAGGCTACTTACACCAGACTAGGCTGGTAAGTCTTTTCCCTTGACTTATCTTGGATCACCGTCTTTTTATGAAAAAATCACTGAAAAATTATATAAAATTAAGGTCTTATAAATAAATTTTCAATTAAAATAAAATTTATAAACAAAAATTTAAATTATGCCTTATTCTTAGTTTAATTAATTTGTCCCCGGATAATTTTATCCAAAATACAATTGTTGTGACAACTAAGCACCACACAGCTCGCTCCCTGACCCAATGTTATGGGGATGAGAATCAGAAGGGTAAAAGTGAGAAAACCAATGTGTTGAGATAAAAACAGTTTAATAGGTGAAGCAAAAGCCACACACTCCAGCAAAACAGAACAAGGAATTCATTCACCACTTCCCATCAGCAGGCAGGTGTTCAGCCACCTCCAGGAAATCAGGGCTCACATGCAAGGGTTACTTTGGAAGACACATGCCGTTAGTCCAAATGTCCACCCCTTTCTTTCTTCTTCCCCCCACTTTATATTGCTCAGCATGATGTTATGGAACATGGAATATCACTTGGTCAGTTGGGGTCAGCTGTCCCAGCTGTGTCCACTCCCAACTCCTTGCCCACCCCCAGCCTACTTGCTGGTGGGGTGGAGTGAGAAGGAGAAAAGACCTGGACACTGTGCAAGCTCTGCTCAGCAGTAACTAAACCATCCCTGTATTATCAACACTGTTTCCAGCACCAATCCAAAACACAGCCCCATACCAGCTACTGTGAAGAAAATTTACCCAGCCAAAACCAGCACAGTACCTTAGAAAATTGCTCAGCTAAAAATTATTTTTAAACAAGAATTTGAACTATTAAATTCAGAAGCCATGTACCCTCTGAAGGCCTTAGTGCAGTATGTGCAAATATGTGTCAATTTGTTTCTCACAGTGTTGCTATGTTAGGAAGGACATCTCTAACATATTTTTCATATATTTTCATTACTTCTTTTTTTCTCATCAAGGTCCAGTAAGGAAACAATGGTGAAAAAACCATACCAAGCCATTTCTAATGAGAACTGTCTTCCAGGGAAAAAAAAGGAAAGGTGCAGATTAAGGGTCCATGGTGTTGGCCCTATTCCTTTGGTCTTACTGTTTGACTCTCTTTTTACTAGCCTGTGATCTGAGGGTATGAACACAGAGTCCTACCTTTTCCTAGTAGCTCTAAGACTACTGGGTAGCCTGGATGTAACTATCCAATCAGCTGTATTTGGACAATGTAGCTTGCTGAGCTGCTTCGGAACACAGAGCTGCTGTTTAAAGCAAGTAGTGAGTAGTGAGTAAGTAGTGAGTAGTCTTTCTCTGTTTTCATTTCTTTCCTTTGAACCAGGAGTAACAAACTCTTCCCAAATTTCTGTCTCCTTATTTCAGGCTTTGCTTAGGGAAGCAGCTGCCTTCTAGTATGTTTTCTTTGGATCTGAAATTGTGTCTGTATCACATCTGTCAAAGACTGTCCCCGGGTATATTATGACTTTGGCCACATTGCTTTGTAGTTAAGGTTCACAGAACTTCCGTCTGTGAAATCTTGATTTGTTGAATTTGTAGATAGCTATTGGTGAGGTCTCTTTCATGGGCACCCCCTTGCCGTGGGGAAAGAGCTTGCGTGCCCTTGCGAAGTTGAGAGCTATGCTGGTGGTGGCATATGCCTCCGGTAGGGTCTCCCAAGCCTGACAGGTCTCAACTGAAGGGTCAGACAAAGTGTGTCCATGGGCAGGATGGGCTCACTAGCCTTCGGGCAACCATCCTAGGAGAAGGACAACTCTAACTCCAAACCCGGGCAGATGGAGCTCGTTTAGCCCTGTAAGGCCATCCATCTAAGAGAAGGATACTCTAACCAAACCTACGACCTGAGGACTTTGCTGTCACCGTCCAAGCTCGCTAGGCCCTGGCAGATGAACCTCAGGTGTAAAGGGTGGGGCCAGTCTCGCGCACGCTGCGCCTCACCTAAAAAATCCACCGCGCAGGCTAGAAGGGTGTACTCACGTTTGCAAAGCCCTGTAGCGACAGGCAAGGGACGAAACGGCAGGTGGAAAGATGTCACTGGAAGCCGCAGACCCAACCCTGCATGCAGGCGGTTCAGGACATTGGTCGCTTGAGACTGACCTGGGAGATGACAGTCTCGTTCGGCAGCATCCTGAATGACCAAGCAGCCTTTTTCAAGGAGAGCACTGCTTGCTCCGCATGGAGAGGGGCCTAGAAAAGGTGGCCTAACCAAAGCTCATCTCCCCTTCCAATCCGGTTGGCTAGCCGCGGCCAATGGACATCTTCTTCTGCGGTCAACCAAAGACAAAGAGACAAAGGCATACACCTGCCTCCAAAGGTGTGTCCAGATTGACACTCGCATGTTGGAACATCAGAACCATGCTCGATACAGCAGACAGTGGGCGTCCTGAACGCCGTTCTGCTATAATTGCTCACGAACTGTCACGACTCAACATCGACATTGCTGCTCTCAGTGAAGTTCGCCTTCATGAGGAAGGCAGCCTTAAAGAACATGGTGCCGGCTACACACTGTATTGGTCAGGCAAACCCAAAACCGAAAGTCATCATTCCGGAGTTGGCTTCATGATTAAAAACTCCATCGCCTCTAAACTTGAAGATTTGCCAACAGGTCATTCCGATCGCATTATCTCCTTACGCCTCCCGCTACACAACAAGCAACATGTTGTTCTCTTCAGCATATATGCCCCAACTCTCCAAGCTGACCCTACAGAAAAAGACAAATTCTACACCGATCTGCGCCGCCTTACTCAAAAGGTTCCTGCGGATGATAAGATCATAATCCTTGGTGACTTCAGCGCCCGAGTAGGTAAGAACTCTGAAGCCTGGAAAGGAGTACTAGGCAAGCATGGAGTTGGAAACTGCAATGACAACGGTCGCCTCTTGCTCGAGTTTTGTGCTGAGCAGCAGCTTACCATCACCAACACTATCTTCCAGCAGAAAGACAGCCTGAAGACAACCTGGATGCATCCTCGATCTAAACACTGGCACCTCATTGACTATATCTTAGTGCGCCAGAGAAACGTTCGCGATGTCTGTCACACCCGAGTGATGCCTAGTGCAGAATGTCAAACAGACCACCGCCTTGTGCGCTGCAAACTTAACCTCCACTTTAAGCCCAAACCTAAGAGGGGCGGCATTCTGAGGAGGAGGCTCCAAGTTAACAATCTTCAAACAGCTGCAGTGAGAGACAGCTTCCAGGCAAACCTTCAGACTAGGCTTGAAGACTGTCCCATAGACTCTTCTCCTGAAGCGCTTTGGCAACATATTAAAAATAGCATCCTGCAGTCCTCCGAAGAATTCTTAGGGTTCTCCACAAAGAAGAACAAAGACTGGTTTGATGAAAACAATCCAGAGATCCAGGAATTGCTGGCAAAGAAGAGATCTGCTCACCAAGCACACCTCGCTCAGCCATCTTGCCATGTAAGAAAAGCAGTCTTTCGTCTTGCATGCAGTAAACTCCAACAGAAACTTCGAGACATCCAGAACAAGTGGTGGCTCAACCTAGCAAAAAAGACTCAACTATGCGCAGATTTGGGTGACCACAGAGGATTCTATGAGGCTCTGAAAGCAGTGTACGGACCCACACACCAAGTTCAAAGCCTTCTACTCAGCGCAGATGGCCAAACGCTTCTCACAGACAAAACCTCCATCCTGAATCGATGGTCCGAACACTTTCAAACTCTCTTCAGTGCCAACCGTGTAGTCCAAGACTCAGGAATCCAGCTCATCCCAAAACTAACGGTGAAAAATGAATTGGATATAGCCCCTACTATGGGAGAGACCCTTAAGGCCATAGAGCAGATGAAAACGGGCAAGGCAGCTGGGGTCGACGGAATCCCGCCTGAAATCTGGAAACATGGAGGCCAAACGCTCCATGCTAAATTTCACGAGCTAGTTGTGCGCTGTTGGGAACAAAGCGAACTACCACCAGATCTCCGTGATGCAATCATCATCACCCTGTACAAGAAAAAAGGAATAAAGTCAGACTGCTCAAACTACCGAGGCATAACTCTGCTCTCCATTGCTGGAAAAATTCTCGCAAGAATACTATTGAACAGATTGGTACCCGCTATCGCAGAAGAACTTCTACCTGAAAGTCAGTGTGGTTTCAGAGCCAACAGAAGTACCACAGACATGGTATTCGTTCTTAGACAACTGCAAGAGAAGTGTAGGGAACAGAACAAGGGTCTCTACGTAACTTTCGTTGATCTCACCAAAGCCTTTGACACTGTGAGCAGAAAAGGTCTGTGGCAGATCTTGGAACGATTAGGATGTCCCCCCAAGTTCCTCAAAATGATTATCCTGTTACATGAGGGGCAGCGCGGCCAAGTCAGATATGGCGATGCACTCTCTGAGCCCTTCCCAATAGCCAATGGTGTGAAACAAGGTTGCGTTCTCGCACCCACTTTACTCACAGTTTTCTTCAGCATGATGCTCCAAAGGGCCACGGCAGACCTCGACGAACAAGACGGCATTTCTATCCGATATCGTACCGATGGGAGCCTTTTCAACCTAAGGCGACTGAAGGCCCACACCAAGACCCTGAATCACCTTGTCCGCGAGCTGCTTTTTGCTGACGATGCCGCCCTTGTTGCCCACACAGAAGCAGCTCTGCAGCGCTTAACATCCTGCTTTGCAGAGGCGGCTGAGCTTTTTGGGCTGGAAGTCAGCTTGAAGAAGACAGTAGTTCTCTACCAACCAGCACCACAAGATGATTACCATCATCCCCACATCACCATTGGCAAGTCAGAGCTTCAGCCAGTCCAGCAGTTCAGCTATCTGGGTAGCATCATCTCCTCAGATGCCACGATCGACAAAGAGATAGACAACAGAATAGCAAAGGCAAACAGAGCTTTTGGAAAACTCCATAAAAGAGTCTGGTGCAATAAACACCTGAAGAAAAGTACAAAGATCAGTGTCTACAGAGCCGTGGTACTGTCTACTCTTCTGTACGGGTCTGAATCATGGGTCATCTACCGCCACCATCTGCGACTCCTCGAACGCTTCCATCAGCGCTGCCTCCGCACAATCCTAAACATCCACTGGACTGACTAAGTGACTAATGTTGCTGTCCTTGAACAGGCAGACGTCACCAGTATTGAGGCCATGTTGCTGAAAACGCAGCTGCGTTGGGCAGGGCACGTCTCCAGGATGGCGGATCACCGCCTCCCTAAGATCGTGTTCTATGGTGAACTTGCCACCGGCTGCCGCAAGAGAAGAGCTCCAAAGAGGAGATATAAGGACTCCCTGAAACAACACCTCAGCCTAGGCCATATTGACCACCATCAGTGGTCCACCCTGGCCTCCAATCGGGAGATTTGGAGACACACCATACATAACGCTGCTGTCTCCTTTGAGAGCACGCGTAGAATCAAGCTCGAGGAGAAAAGACAGCGCAGAAAGAACCGTGCCTCGACTATACCACCCAAGGAGACCCTCCGGTGTGCTCTTTGCAACCGCTCTTGCCTATCCCGCATTGGCCTTTTCAGCCATCAACGCGCTTGCAATAAGCGTAGGCAAAGCCCTTCCCAAATCTTCGTCCGCGAAGCCAAGCCATGATGATGATGATGATGATGATTGGTGAGGTAAAGCGTGTTAGAGTGATAAAATTGCAAATTTCAGACTGGTCGTGAGCAGTCCATGTAAAAACACACAGCACCTCTCTGAGTAACTTACTAGCTTGCTTTTCTGCAAAATTTCATCAATACTAGAATGTTCATAATTGTATACTTTTGGCACCACTTTCTTTAAAAGACAAAGAATTTTTGGCTACTGTATCTTTAGTTCTTACAACGTAAGGTATATTGACTGAGTTGAGAAAGTTCGGTCACATTTGAATTATGAATTTTTCACATAAACTGGCTTTGCATGAATTTTCAAGAGATTTTTTTCAGTAACAACAACGTAGTTGACTTCCAGTCTTGTCAGACAAAACAATTACTGCTTTAAAAGAAAGGAAGCTGTAGTAAATGTTACTTTCCCTAAATCAATAACAACAGGTGGAGTACATGCAGTAATAGGAAATAAGGTCCCAATTTAGTAGTGAGATAATGGTCTTTCTGAAATGCATATGTGCCTTTGTAGAGCTGTGATAATACAAAAGTGTAGCAGAAAAGAGAAAGCCAAGTAAAAAAAGAAGTTGCCATATGCTGTTATAAAATGAGAAGGTACATGCATAAAAAGATTTTTAAAAAAGAGATTATAAGGAGAATATAAAGTTGATATGAGTTGCTTATATTCTCCAATACACATTGTGTTTATTCAACAAGGACCAATGAAAGTTAAAGCAGAGATACAAGAATGAGAAAAAAATCCATTCCTTGTTATATGGTTAATTTAAGCTGAACATTATGGCGTATTTTTGTATGTTTAATACGACTGATGAATAGAAAAGGTGGGGAAACTTTCCCCTATTATTTTACCTCTAAATTCCTCACTCATAAACCTCCAATGCAAACCTGGAATTGAGGGCTAGGTCTGCATTAAAGTTTTCACGAGAAATCTACTCTCTTTGGTTCTGATGGGTTGTTTCCTAATTAGGAGTCCAGAAAACAAAATTGTTTTTTCAATGGCTACCTAATTCAAGTCAGAAATAAGCATCAGCTTCTGTTTTATTTTCATTAAAACAATGGCTTAATGTTTCCTGTTCATACAACAAGGGTACCACAGTCTTTCCCTGCTATATCAGGTCAGAGAAACATTTGCTTTGTTTCTATTTACATAGAAGGCCAGCCTTCATTTACATAGAAACAGTGGTTGCTTATCTATTTTGGCTCAAGCCAGAAATAATTTGAGTTTAAAAATGTATCATACTGCTTCCCTTCTCCAACTACTCTCTCATCTTTGCAATAAGAAATGGGTTTTTTTATTATTTATATGTAAATATAAATATGAAATAATGTAAACTGTTTTCTTTCTTCTGTTACTGTATTCCCCCACCCCCATCTCTAGACATTAGGCATCTAAATAGCACTGACAAGTGGCTGCAGCCTTAATGTAACTGCTGGGCATTTAATTGGTATTTGCATCTAATCAATAGATTTAAATCCATGTATATCTTACATTAGGAAACTTTTTTAACTACCTTTCGGGCATGTTCTACATGTTAACCTGCATTAAAAAGTTTATTTCTGAGTTATAAACAAGTGTTGAAATTTCATATTTGAGAAACAAGGAGTGTGGAAAAAACTAGATTTCCATTAAAAGAGTGACAGACTAGTCAAGCATTATTAATCAAATTAGTCATTTGGTGGATGAAGTCATCTCGGTCTGAAGAAATTAACTCTTACTGAGAAGACTCCAGCAAAATAGCTCATCAGTAATATTTCTTCCCAAAGTACCTGAGAAAGACTAGTATTTTCCAAATTAATTATTTAATTTGTAAGATATATTTAAGCAGCTGTGATTAGAAGTGGATAAGGAAGTTTGCTTTTTTCTGCTTTCATTTGGAAAAGCAGGTTGTAGTGCTCTACACATGAACATAAGAGGTAACAACAGGTGTTGAACTGTTTTATTAAGGAGGGTGACCTTATTTCCCCTACCATAGAGATCTAATATATCCTTATTTATTTAATTAAACTTCAATTTTAGGGAACTGTCATAAAGTCATTTTTTGAAAGTGGGTGATTATCTCCAGGTAATTACCTTTGTGCTTCTAAGAATATATTTGGATCAGTAAGTGCCTGGGTTGCTGAAGCTTCCATTTTTATTTGTATAAAAACTGGAAGCACAGGTAGCAGAAGGAACCAACAGAAACAGGATTTTGTGCTGCGGTTTCTGAGCTTTATGTCAGAATTTTTTAGGTGAGCTGGTAATGGGAGATGAGACAGGTGAGGAGATATGGGTTGTGGTTAAGAGGGCAGACCAGCACGAGGGATGTTGTGAGTGTCTGCCATAGACCTCCTAATCAAGAATTAGAAAAGACGCTCTTCAGACAGCTGGAAGAAGCAGCCATTTCTCAGGCCCTGGTCATCATTGAGGTGGTTCTAATCCCCATGTCTGCTGGAAGGACAGCACAAGAGATCACAAGCAATCAAGGAGATTTCTGTAGTGCATGCATCATAACTCTCTAACACAGATGATCAAGGAGGCATTGCAGGGTGTTAATTCTTATAAACCAGGAAGAACTGGTCAGTGAAGGCTGGCAGCAGCCTTTAGCTTTAGTGACGATGAGGTGCTGGAATACAGGATACTGAGGGGAAGAAGAAGAGCTAAAAACATGATCACAATCCCAGACTTCAGGTGAGCAGATTTTGGCAGAGAACTGCTTAGAAGAATCCAATGGAAAACAACCCTGGAGCTGAGAGTTATTAATTTTTCAATGATCACATCCTCCAAGCTCAAGAATGGTCTATCTCCAAAGGGCAACAAGAAAGCCTTCTCTAGGTAGGTATATCAGCAGCAAAAGAAAGAACAAGGCAGAAGGAAATGCCAAGGGCCAACTTGCTGGAAAGGAGCTCTGCAGAAAATGACCTGGGTTTCCCAGCAAACAGGAAGATGAACATCAGCAAGCAAGCTGCCCTTGCAGCAAGGACAGCCAACAACCTCATAGGCTACGTTAGGATGACCATTGCCAGCAGGTAGAGGGAGGTGATCTCTCCCCTGCTCAGCACAGGTGGAGCCACATCTGGAATTCTGGGTTCAGTTCAAAGCTTCCCAGTACAAGAAACATGATCATACTGGAATTATTCCAGTGAACAATCACAAAGATGATGAAGATGATCTGAGGACGATCTGAGAGGTCTGGGAGTGTTCAGCCTGGAGAAGAGAAGGCTTGGGGGGATCTTATCCTTGTGTACAAATACTTGAAGGGTGGGCGTATAGAAGACAGTGCCAGGCTTTTCCCAGGGATTAGGGATCAGAGGTAATGGACAAATAGTGAAATACAAGAGAATGAATGTAAACATGAAAACTGTTGTATTGTGAGGCTGACTGAGCACTGGTGCATGTTGCCTAGAAAAGTTGTGGAGTCTCCATCCTTAGACATATTTAAAACCTGAACACCATCCTGGACAACTTGCTGTAGGTGACCCTTTTTTGACTCAGGGTTTTACTAGATGATTTCTAGATGATGAGCCACGCTTAGCTATTCTGCAGTTCTGTGCAGCTGATACATCCAAGTTCTGTAAGAATCAAAGACATTCTGAAAGAGAGGATATTAAGGTGGTTTCATGCCTTGTAACATCATTAGTATAAACGCATCTTCTCTTTAGATTGTTAATACCTGCACGTATTTGGGGTTTTTTTGGTTTTTTTTTTGGGGTATATACTTGAAATATGGAGATGTCATCTGAATCCTTCTGGCAAATAACCACATTGTAGCAAGGTACAGCCCAAAACATAACTCTGGACTTGGTTACCTTCCAATGCAACTTAGTTTTTGACACAGTTTATTTTAAATACACGTGAAGATCAACTCAAGCAATACCTGCAATACCTATACAGGGCTCATGGATAGTCATGACTGTCATGGAGATGTTGTCAAGGAAATAGAGGAGCTAATAATATTGGAAGGGTAGGGCAGCCAGGGAGGAAGCGAGATTAGCTTTAAAAACTATTAAAACTATTATCATTCCTATTAATTCAGTGAAACTTCATTGATTTACTCCTGGAAGGATTTGGTCCCACATATTGATGTATTGGGGAATTCTGAAATTGTATCCACTGTTAAACATGCTGCAATACAGCATTGTACCTTTTTTCTCCTCTTGGGCATTCTCTTCTTGTTTGCTACTCGATTCTGGCAGCTTGCTTAAAATCCCAGCTTTACTGAAGCTAGTATAACTTCTGGCAAGCTCAAGCCAGATTTTTTTTAAAAAGGAATGTTCTTAGTGTCTGCTTAAGACAGGTACAGTACGTCTGCCTGCTTCTCTGCCTAACTTGTTCTTTGTAATACAAATGATTTTGTAGGACATTGTGATCTCAGCCCAATGAACCTTTTTGAAATAACACTTAAAGTAAGTTATACACTTTAAAATAAATGTGCAAATATTTGTAGGGCCCAAACTTCCAGGAAGGAATATAATATACTGTAGCATTTATGATGTCATTTATATGCAGGTAAGATGAAATTAAAGAATTAGATAACAAATAATTAGGAATGCTGACCTAAATTCTACTATGAAGTAAAAAAAGATTTCTTAAACAATAAAAGCCCAAAAATGATATGGATGCATTCTCAACTAGTAAAGAAAATAAAATAGCTGCACATAAAAGGCAAGAATCTGAGATATAATGAACCTTTGCCAGACTCTGGTAGCAATATAATACTACTGTAACTATTTCTCAATCTTTTTTTAATAAAGTATAAATTGATTAAAATTTTCTAATCTGTCAAATATCAGAGATTGATTTTCATTTTATTAAAAGAGTGTTAGAGCTGTCTCCCTCTTAAAAACAGATATATTAACTGAGAACACAGGATTTGTTGATTCCGGAACTGACAATCACGGTGCATGAACTAATGGTCAGTGACTAGTACTAGAATTAATTAATATGGGGTTTGATAGTTCCTGCATCATATTATCATATTACTATGACTCTAAAACATAATTAATTTTTGCAAAAGAGGTATTGCAGGGAAGAGTCTCTTCACATATAAATCACCATAGCCTCTGTGGAGTGAGTTTGTAAGTAACAGCTGAATATTTCACTCTGTTTGTCTATTAATTGTGTGTAGAATAGCTGTAGAAGACCACTAAGCAGGTAGATATGATTTTTGCATCATTATCAAAATGTAGACTGAAAATATAATTCTCCAAATCAGTGAAAAATATTTCTAGTCATAACAGGTGATATGAATTAGCTAGATTGACTCACATGTCAGGGTTGTAACGTTTTACATGTTACAGGGATATGGATTTCTTACTCATTCTAATATGGGCATGATCACTTCTGGCAGTATTAATTCTCAGATCCACACCTTAGAGAACATTAAATCATATATTTTTCAACTAACTAACTAACTAACTAAAATTAACATACTGATTTTTATGCCAGATTCCTGATGCGTATTATCCCATCAGAGATCCATAGACCATGAATATTTTAGAAGTCTGTAAACATGGGTGATTTGAAGCAACGGAGCATAAGAAACTTTGAAACTGCAACCTCTCAGAAGTCTAATGAGCAGCATATCCTTTGGATTAATTCTTATCCCATTAAAAACTGCTTCCTTTTCAAATGAGCCTACTCTGAATTTCTAAGCCTTAGACCTGTATTCACAGGTGCCATGAAGAGCGTCAGAGAACCTTGCAAATCTTGCAAGTCATTTGTGCACCTCATATGACTTTTTGTTTTCCAAGACAAACAGCAAAACGTTCCGGATGTTGGTGGATAGCATAGAAAATATTTATTTATTTATTTATTTACTTATTCATTTATTTAATCTGTGCTTTTTAAGCAGCACGGAGGAAATATTGGTGAGCTATGATTATATCTATGTTGTGCTACATAACTTCTCCAGGAAAACATGTAGGAGACTGAAACTTTTATGAAATTTAATAAGAGATTTGAGATGGCTGCTGTGATTTTTTTGTGATATTATTCCTATGTGACCAGACACTTTTGCTTATTGAGGAATTACAAGGGAAAAGTCCTGAAAGAATAACATGTCTCAAGGTATTTCCTAGGCACTCAGGATTTAGAAATAATTAAATCTGAAAATACGTATGCTTTTCTTTATATTAAATGCAAATGAATGAATTAATTGATATTATAATCATACCAAAAAGTACCAGCTCAAGTAAGAGTAAGTCAGGTCTAAGAAAGAAGGTAATGTAAATGCAGGCTTTTTTGGTGAAAATGTCTTCTGTTGTTACTAAATTGATTAAAACACTTCCTCACCCAATCAGGCAAATAACGTGCATTCATCAACCACTTAATGAATCAAGTACTAACATGAATTGTATTTGGTGTTGACAGCACTGCAATGCTAACACACATGACATTTACTTATTATGCTCATGGTAGGTCAACATCTGGGTTTTCAGTGGAGAAACAGAGCAGTCCCGTCCCAGGAGGGGTTTAGCCCTGGCGCTTCCCACGCCCACAGGTTCAAGCCATAGCGTGGCTGCTGCATGTACCCAACACACTCATCTGTCAGCAAGCAGCAGCAGTGCCTTTCCCTCCTCCATCTCCACAGACATGGGCTTTCTCTGTTTTGTTTCCAACCATAGATTCTTAGCTTCTGGGGGGAAAAAAAAAAAAATTGCACGGAAATGCCCCTTCATACCTGTGGCTGAGTTCTATTCTGTTTGGTTTGATTTCTGTTGTTCCTGGCCATTCTCCTTTTTATTTTGCATTGGGGATCTCTGATAGTTATCATTTCCAGGTTTAAGATGGAGGAAAGAAAGAACAGCAGTGAGACAAAATTAATGGTTGTTCAGGGGTGGCAGGAAAGAATCTCTGAAAGCTTTCTGGAAATGTAAAGATTTTAACAGTTGTCTGTTTAAAATTTCACAGTCATCTTCAATAACCATGTTTTCACTGTGAAGAAAAGAAACTAGGAATATCTTTTATGAAAAAGGCTATAATTTTTATAAGTAATGGGGGACTGGAAGCCTAAAAAATCCTCCAATTTTAAGTGGCATTATAACATCTGTTTAACAGAAGTTTTGGTAATCATCAGAGAAAAATCCTTTAAAATACATGTATGTGCTCTTTGATCTGTGGAAGACCACTGGAAGGATCTTCAAGGTTGCTGAGCCACACCTTTCCCCCACACACAACCAACCAAAGATCAGCTTTATTCTTGTGCAACTTTATCCTCAAAGTTCTGTATCCTCTGCAGTGTAGAGACAGTGGTTGCTGTTTATGGATTCTGTTGCTCAAATGGACTGTACAAACATCAGAGACAAAGGGAAGAGCTCAAAGCCCACATTCTCACTGAAAGCTTTGTCTCCCTTTAAATAGGCTATCCATTTCTACCATGAGTCATTTCCATTGTATTCGACACTCCCAACTCTTCCTACAGCACTTTTTGTTTTTTCACAGGGAGTGATTGCCAGTGACACTGAGTCCAACCTCTCCTCAGCTGTGACTAGGGAAGTTGCAGCTGAAGACATATGAAAGCTGCTCCAGATTTGCCAGCCTGATATTTCTCACAAAACTTCTTGACAGAGCCATCATCAAATAGTTTACAAAACTCTGTAGGCTTTAGAAACACACTTTATCATAGTGTTTGGCAAATGAAATTCTCTTTAAAAATAAGCAAAAATATGTACTACTAAAAACTTGTTGCTAACAATATTTCCATCTGCATAACTTTCTCTGAAAAGACACAATGATGTAACAAAATGATAAGAATCTTATCTAATGATAGAGTATAGGCTTGAGAATCTGAGATCTCTTACCAATCCCAGAAAAATTTGACAAAGGACACTGAGATTGCTGGTGTCTCCATTTACTGACTTACATAATGTAAGGGGTGGGGGAAAGAAATTCTTTACTACTGCCATACTGCAATGTAGACCTCTTGTTTTGCTGGAAGAGTTGCCTAATTGTGTTTTAATGGGGAAACAAAAGTACCCAGAGTGATCTGGAGGGCCTGATAATATTGTCCGTTTATTTGTTTGAATTTAAACTCAGTTTTCTTGAAGGTGACTGAATATAAAATAGACTTTGGTTTAATATGACCTGAATATTACACCTTGTCTTCTACCACACTTTGAAACACTACAAGATGTCTTTTTCAGATCAGCATTGCTGTTTTCACTCTAGCCAACTCAAGCCATTTTCCTTCATTTTCTATCACAGACTACAAAGAATGTTAAAAAATCCACCCAAAACCAAAAATCAAAGCCATACTTCATATGGATTTGTAATGTGAATATAAAAGAGTTTTGTTTTGTTGTTTTGTTTTGGTTTTTGGTTTTTTTGTGGGTTTTTGTTTTTGGTTTTTTTTTTTTTGTAATGTCATCTCCTTCACATAAATGACAGTCATTCCTGGATTTTCTTTGTGCCGTGAAATTGTTTCATGAATGAGTTAAAAGCAGTTGTTAACTTGAAGCAGGAAATTGCAAAGTGCCCTCAAGTTTTGTCTGAATTTGATCTGTTTGTTTTGATTCAAGAAACCAAAAAGACAAACCACATTTCCCTTCTGAACTAGCCAGTTCAAACTACAGAGATCTGAACTTTTAATATCAGCTGCATTTAGGACTGACAATGTAGAAGCCTTGGCATTGTTGTGTCTAAAGAACCTCAGAAGCTCAAGAGTACAATGCTTCATAAATAAGAATGGTGGATGGGCAGTATAAAGAAGCAGTATAAATCCCTTTAGAACTGCACTCTCTGTTCCAAATGGTTTCTATTTCTGTAGGTCATGCACTCACCCCTGGAGCCTAGTTTGATCTTTGGCTCACTGCAGATGCTTGCATCTCATTGTCAGTAGAGTTTTCCCTGGTACATGAACCCCTTTCGTTGCAGTGACAAGTTAGTCTGTTGCCAGCCTTATCATCAGGACTGTAAACATTACGTCAGCTGATAATTATTTTGACAGTAAAAAGGTTTAAGCTTTCTCTTTTTTTCCAATTTCAATATAAAAATAACAACAGCAGCAAAAGTGAGTTTAGGCATGAAACAACTATGAGATTCTGACCATTTATTACCTCCAAAATCAGTTTTAGTCTTCATTTTTCCTGATTTTTCTTTGGCAATGAAACGCGGTAGTGTATTCATTCTTTGTGAGCTGGAGTGAGATTTGGGGATTTTTGTAAAGCAAATGCAAATTTCAAGACCTGAGTGAAAAGCAACTGTCAGTGTGAAATAACCAATATGACTGTCTTTTAGCCCAACTTGCATTTGAACTTCAGCTTGTTACACCAATTTCTGTATAAAATATGCTTTTTTTTTTGTGTAGTCACTACCATTTTATGAATCTAAAAAGGGACTTTTACAAAAGTATAAACTTGTCTGAAGAAAAAAGTATTATTTTCTTAAGGAAAACAATTGCTTGAAGCAGAATGTTTTGATATATTATTGTGCAAACAAAAGTTTGACTTGTGTTTTTTTTTATTCTTCTCATTTTCAACTATTCTTCCTTTGGCTTGATTTACAGAGTGTTTTAAATTAGGTTACAGAAGAAATATATTAAAATTTTAATTGTAAAAACATTTTTGAGGAATATGACAGGTATTTCACAATCTTCTTTGATTTTTTGCATGCTTGAAGTTCTATGAAAATGAGAAAATCTCTTTTTCTCTCCATTTACCTTCTTTATACTACTAGAATTATCATAACTTCTTTCCCCTATCCCTTGTGCATCTTCTTTAGTTAAATCATAATAACTAGAGTATTCTTATTGGTTTATTATCTTATACAATGATGCAGATATAGTGTGGCGTCAGTCAGATCTATGATAGAAACCATGCATTTTCTTAAACCATTTGTTTGTCATGTTAGTTTCAACTGTAATTTACAGATTTTTTTCAGGCCGATATTCTGGGGTCCCAATATCTGTATATGTGCCGATACAATACTATCACTATTTACTTAAGCATAGGTGGATAAATAACTATCTGTGCTCAGTAAAAATCATTGCTGTCTATTTTATGTTTCCAGAATTCTGCCAATTACCTCTTTAAGCACCACTAGAAGAAGAAAGACCTGGAATGCATTTTTAAAATAAGTCCCCCCTTCAGAGGTAAGCTCTAGCAGTTCCCTGGAGACTACAAAGAATCTGATCACCTCAAAAATGAGGTTGGTAGCTTAGTCCCACTGGAATATAGTCTTGTCTCTTTAAAGTGCATTCTTCCAAATGTATTTTCCACTCATGTGCAACATGCTGTAGTGTGTCTATTTGATTTCTCTAGAGATTGAAACTTTCAAGAAAATAAAAATGTCCTCAGAAGTGAAAATTAGCTTCTTCTGTTGAATTTCCTTTCAAAACTGTGATCATGTCATCTTCAAATCCTCTTTTTTAAGTTCATTGAAATGTTACCTACCTGTTATTATGCAAACAAGCAGTTGAGGATGTTAAGAAGGAGAGGAAAAAACGATAGAGTGTACATTCTCCTTCTCTTCCAAGCAGGTGAGTAGCCAGACAGAAGTCACTATATACTGTCTTCTGAAGACCTGGCGGGTACTGAAGTATGGCTACTGACACCACCTCACTGGACAGAAAAGAGACTCCCAACACTTGCCCAGCTTTTTTCCTAATGCACTCAGTATGCAGGGGTTTCTCAGGCTTTCTCAGGGAGGTGTTCATCAGCAGTCACAAATTGGAGAAGGGGTAGGAAACATATGTGAGCAATAGTGCGCATTTGAAAACTTCATAAAATGTGTGAAGCTAAATGTAAAACTTCAAACCTTGAGTCTGCATGACCTTCAACATTGTGACTTAGTTATCAATTAGCTGATACATCAGTTACCTTCTCCTAGTATCTGGCTGTCTTCTAGCAACTCAGTGGTCTCAACCTGCCTGTGTACAAAAGACTCCTGAGACAAACTGCCCTCACAATGTGGCCAAGCCTTACCGACCTTTTCTTCAGAAATTGTCACTCCATAGCAAAAGTACATGGGGTCAGTGTTCAGAAAGCATCAAGGAAGTGAAACATGGAATCACAACAAAAAGAGCTAAACTGAGACAGTAACATACATCCTTAGTCTCTGGAACACAGTACTCCATGTGTTTCCTTCTGACCTAGCATTTCCTTCCCATCATGTTTCATTGTGTGTATTTTTCTTCCTACAGGCAGCATGAACAGATGCAAAATGCTAACCTTGATAATGAAGCTAGCCAGCTGAGGCAACACAGAAATTACAATACTGTTTAGACCTCCAGGTTGCACTTTGATTTTCAAACTTTTACTTCCTTGCCATGAATTATTTCTCAGTTTTAAATTATACATTTTAATTTTCTTCTACAGGAATGCCCTGCTGCCTCCCATTTTCTGTAATGGTATACTTCATAAACTCGTTTGCATTTTACAAACAAGAACATCACTATAATCTAAAGTCCTTAACCTTACAACCTGAAGAGGTGTGAATGACAGCACAAAGACATCACTTAATGAAGAATCAAGCAAAATCTATGTGGATAAGACTGGTGTCTTTGGTTATTTGGACTGGTTATTTGGGAGATAATAATTCAGTATTTTAATTTTTGACTTTTAAAATTTTATTTTAGTGTCTTTGCTCTTTTGTTACCTTCTTCTGTGAAGATCTCAAGAGAAAATCATAGAATCACAGAATCATAGAATCATTTAAGTTGGAAAAAAACCTTAAGGTCATCAAGTCCAACTGTTAACCTAGCACTGCCAAGTCCACCACTAAATCATGTCACTAAGTGCCACATCTACCTGTCTTTTAAATACCTCCAGGGATGGTGACTCCAGCACTTCCCTGGGCAGGCTGCTCCAATGCTTGATAACCCTTTCAGTAAAGGAAAAGTTTCCTAATATCCGATCTAAACCTTCCCTGGCGCAGCTTGAGGCCATTTCCTCTTGTCCTGTCACTTATTACTTGGAAGAGGCCAACACCCACCAACCTACAACCTCCCTAAGCCTCCTCTTCTCCAGGCTGAGGAACTCCAGTTCCCTCAGCCACTCCTCATAAGACTTGCTCTCTCAACCCTTCACCAGCTTCGCTGCTTTTCTTTGGATGTGCTCCAGCACCTCAAATTCTTTAGAATGCAGCAGTTCATGGCCTGTTGAATGGGCCTGGACAAAGTTTTGAGCTGTCTCAAAAATTCCTTAAACCAAGATGTTTATTTCAAGCTGGTTGGTTGAAATTAAAGGCAAACTATTGCAAACACTGCTTAAAGTATTAATTACATATATAGCCTGATACCACAACAATATCCAATTACAGTGTACATGAGACTTTTAAGATTACATGTGCTATGAACATTTAATAACATTTATTGTAATCATATGTGGTTTATTAAATGGTGCACTGTTTTCAGAGAATGAGGTTAATGTTATTCTTTTGCCTGGTATGTAGACAACCAGTATTCCTAAACATTTTTTGGGCTTCTATGAAAGCATGATGTGTTAAAACTATTAGGAAAGAAGTAATAAGATTTATGATAATTATTATTCCTGGCAGTTTGGAAAGCTTTATTTCACTAAATTTCCAAAAGAAATAAGAAAAAGTAAGGAACTTTTTCTAGTAAGAAAGTAAACAGGCATTCTGAAACTTACTAGAAATGGTCATATCGATTGCTCAATGAAACTGCTAGAACAAAGGTATTCATATGTAAACAACTGGAAGCAAAAATGCAAAGTTTACCCTAATGCAGAGGAGTTAGTCAATAAATGAGGAGCCCTGACACCAGGTATGTCACTGCATTAAGAAATAAGGGATGATGAAGAAGCTCCTCAGGGTCTATTGAAATTCAATGCCCTGTGCCATGAGTGAAGCTTCACCATTTGTTTGTAATTAAGAAAAGGATGCTATCATCAGTAAATTGAAATATGAACAACAGACCCTGGTGTGACAACCTTCCTTTTTCTCTGTTTGTTGAGGAGAGAGAAAGGGTTTTAAAACAAGAAAAATCCTCTTTAACAAAGGTGCAATGGGGAAATGCTTATAGAGACTATGTTCCCTGACATTGCTTAGCTTCAGCCTCTTATTTCTGGTTAAATTATGAAGTCATTAACTGTACTTCAAGGCATGTCAATAATGAAAATCTGTAACACTTAAGAAGGGCAGAAAAAAAATCTTGTAAGATAAAATTGCGCCAGTTTAGTAATTTTATGCATTTCTCATGGAACAGGTTCTATCCAAAAATATCCACTAAAGGGAGAAACGCTACTTGAAAATATGTAGGACTCTGGATTTCACTTGCAGAATCCTAGATTTCAGGGAAATTTCAGAGCTCAGAAAAGTGAGAATGTTGAATATGAATTTAAACAGAAAAATTACCTTAATATTTGCAGCATACAGCTAGTCTATTGAAAAGTAAAATCATGCAATGCTGATAACTTTGTGAAGAAGGAAGCCTACATCCAGTTACATCTAACGAATCTAACACCCTCTTATTCTTAAACAATCTGGAAAGTTACACTTTCAGATGTATTGGCATAACATTATAAAAACATTCAGAGCTTTTTAACACCTTATCTTAAATGGATGAAAAAATCAAATAACAGTTATAAGTCCAAAGCCACAGAAAACAAAGAAGACACTTTTTACTCTTAATGCAACAGTCAGTGTTCTTTGCTGTGCATTTTGTGGGAGGTCAGCCTATATGACGATTATGGATTATTCTACCCTTAAAATCTGAGTCATAAATTTTTTTCATAGAGTTGCACCAGTCACTGTAGGTCACTAATATTTAAGTCCTGAAACTTGAACTAAACACTAAACCAAATTCCTCCTTTCTCACTTTTGAATCTTTTTGAAAAAGGATGGGTCTTGCTGGAGCACAGACAGAAAAAATACTGTCTTACTGCAAGCCATACTCTTCTTTGTTTTACATTTTACAGGAGGTGAGCCTAGATCAGGATAATTATTTCCTCTTCCTTTAGAACCTAACAGTCTGGAAATGCCTCCCTAAAGTACACATATCTGGTCACTACATGTTACTAATACTTTACTCTTGAAACCAGAAAAAGTAACCGCAGGAAACCAAAAAAAAAAAAAAAAAAACTGTAAAAGAAGCCTGCTTTGTGAAACATTTTAGCATTTTTTCTGAGTAAGATTTTCAAGTGATTCAGAAAAGACCACACTATTTTGGTAATAAAACAGAAGACCTGGAAAACAGGTCACGATGTTCATATCTTGAGAATTACGGCTATTACAGAGGAAAGCAAAAGTGAAGAATGATTTGATTTATAAGCACTCTGATAATCAGAGTAATCAGAGGATGTGTTTTCCCCCACAAATGGGAAATGACATTGACACATGTATTCATTCATCTGAATGAAAAGGACAAGCCGTATTTACCTTTATTAAAATACTGACACTTTCATAAAAGGTAAAATAGTTTCTCACACATCAAGGAAAATGTAGAATGAAGTCCAATATTGTTATTGCATTTTCGTGAACAGAAGCTTGGCTAACAATGAAAGCAAAAGAAATCTGGAGAGAATGCATACTGCTTTTTTAATTCCCTGAGAAAGACACAATTAGCCTTAAGAAGAATCCATGTACCACACATTCATGTAGATTCTAGGTGAAGAGCTATTTACACTCAAAAAAAGAAAGCCAAACCTCTTGCTGAGTCTAGATACCACTCTGTGTTTCTTGCTAGACATAGAGGTGCATTGCTGACGAAGAGTGATCTGTTGGGCAGAACTGGTGCCTTGGTGCCTGTTATAAAGGGATCATTTTTGCCCACTTCTCTACCAGGGTTATTTTTCCTAAGAAAGCAAGATAAGAGACAGCAAATTCCACAGACTGAAGGAAAAATATGCATAAATCAGTGCCATGATCAGTCCAACATGTCATCTCCATGTCTAAACTGAGTATGTAATATGCTGATATAGCACACAGACCCAGGAGACAGCCATGATTTCATTTTTATAGCAGTTTCATAGCACTGGACACCTGCACAGGTATGGGTGACGTTATTAAACCAGCTGTTTTGGTTTGGTTTTATCTTCAAAGTTCACATTCTGAATATATTTTCTTGGTGTAGTAATGTATCGAATATGTCTCTAGTCATTAGCTAAAAAAACCCTCTGCAGTTTAGAAATCTGAGCTACTTTTGTTTTGTTGTTTTGTTTGTTTTGTTTTTAAACACTGATGTTAGAATGACACACTGATATCCAGGAGAAACCTTAAATGGCTGTATAGTACAAATAGTGGAAAGATCTGCAGTGCCAAAGGTCTAGGTTTTGTCTGCGATTGCTGAGGAACTTTGGATGATATAATGTGCATCTTTTTTCATCAGTTTACGATTTGTATAATGAGAAAAATGAGTCTTCTCATTTTCCTATGTTCTTCTCGACTCACTTTGTAAAAATTCTGTACTGTTTATTCATTCCTTAAGTAAGAATACTCAAATGCTGTCAAGTAGAGTCACGATCAGATTTTAAATGGACTTGAATTTTTAACTCCTTTTCATTGCTTTTTAAGTAACCACATGTATCAAAATACCTTTTTTCAACCAATATTATTTCTTACCATTTTTCTCTCTAAAATATGTTTAAGGAAAAATAATTTGCCAGTCAGCCGTCATGAAAGTGAGACATAAAAAAAATTTTATATGAGTCTGTTTATAGAATTTAACCCTGTTATTTATTCCACACAGAGAAACTTAGAAATTAAGATGAATGTTAGGCATCGCGAGTTCAGCAGTCCATGAAGAAATAGAGGTGATCAGGAAGGGGTAATATTTTTTTTTACTTCAGTGCTTTGCAATAGTCTTTTGGGTCTTTTTATTTAACATTTTAAATTTTCCTCTCTTTTGTGGCTAAGTGGGCACTACTTAAATGTGTTTTGTCCACTGCTTTTTGTTTCAGTGGACACCGTTGAAAAAGGTGTTTCCTGCAGTACAATAGGTATAATACAACAGAAGACATCCATTTAAGTGATCACAGCCTTGTCCTGGCCATTCTATCACTCTGCCTTTATCTCTTCCTCAAATAAGAGCTCCCAATACTAACTTTTATTATTATTGTATCAACAAAGAAAACAGAAAAACTTTGCAAAGAAACTGTAAAAGAGAACACCTGTGCCAGAGACATTTGCCAAGCTATGTGGAGGTACACCAGACATCATCCATACTGGTGGCAATATTAGTTGAGCACAGGTACTGATCCAAAGTGTAAAATTAAAACTTCACGTCTCTGTTACTTCATAGAAAAGGTACTGCTTATACATTGAAAAAAAAAAAAAGAAAATATGAACTAAGAAAATTACTTCACTGTCATCTAATCACTCTCAGGTCTGGTATCTCAGAAGGCAACAGCAGCTTGGTCCCAGATAAATCCACATGTAACTGCCCCCACATTTCCAGCCAGCAGCATGCTGATATAGATATTCTATATGCGAACCTGAAAAAAAAAAAAAGATTCTGCTCTGTTTAGCTGTAGCCTAACTGAATGTGTAAATTTGTTTAAAGACTAAAGTACTGCTCCAGCACAGTTCTGAGGGTTTTTTTCCCCTAATCTTATCTATGCATTTTGTACTATATAACTATCCATAACAGTTTGAGCCGCAAGTGATTAACAGAATACCTAATCTCACAAATATTTCTGTTTTATATATTTTTTAGTAAAATTGGGAGGGAGGAATAAGAGGTAGCTTGTGGATTCCCGTGGAGTAATGCCACTTTATATCAGTGGCATATTACAAAATGATGTCAACTTTTACTCACCGTCAGAGTTTCTAGTTTATTAGTCCCCAGAACTCTTATGAATTTTGAAATTCATAAAAAATAAACCTTTAAGCAACACCATTGATACATAAGACAACAACACGAGGGTAGGGAGGAAGTGGGTACTAAGTCAACGAATATTAAGGACATAAAATATTTTTCTGTTGTACAGAAAAACCTCTGCTGTTGCCTAAATAACCATCAGAAATATTTGGAAGTTTCCCTGACATAGAGAGAAGTTTATAAATCAAGATCGTTTGATGAAATGTCAGAATTGACCAAGAAATGGAAATTTCAGATTTTTATTATTTTGCTGATTAGTAGGCATTATCTTTCTCTTATTCTGCTCTTACTTCTTCAACAAATAACTAAGAAATTACCAAGTTCTCCACCAGAATTATAGAGATCCTAACAACATTCTGTCACAGTGCTCCTAAAAGATTTGATATTTTAAACATTTATTCAGATGACTAGTCTGGAGGGGAGAATAAATGGGTAAGCAGTGGCACGGAGCAGCTGGCTTTGCTGCATTGTGTATCTATCTTGCTCATGCTATTCCTTCCTACCAGTTTTTCACTAGAAAGAAAAAGCAAAATTATCTGTGCAAAAAGGTATTCTTTCCATCTTCTGCTTTCCTCTAGTGGCTGCCTTCTCTTTATTGGCTGTGTCAGATTTATGGTGGTCAGTGAGTAGGAGGAAGCTAGCTGAGAACTTTCTTATATTTGAGCTCTGGAAAGGGAGGAGAACAGGGGCAATGAAGCCAGATCACTGCCTAGTCTGCAAGTCCTGCATGGACATCTTGAGGAGGCATAGGAGTTTCAAACCACTCTCTTCCAATCCTATCTCTAGGCAAAGGAGTTGAAAACAAGCGGGGTAAAGTCAGAAGTCCTGGCTAAATCCATTATTTTTTTCCTGGGTTTCTATAGATCGGTCATGCAGTGTTCTCTCCACCACTTAGCTTTCCTTTTGTAACCAGAATAGTAAGTAAATTGAAATTTCAATGGAGATAGCTCTTGCAGTATCAAGTGTCCCTCTCAAGACTAGAATAACCATCCCCCCTCCCTCTTCCTCCTAAATGTCTTTGGTGGTTGTTAAATTGTTGTACTTAAGACATTATTTTAAAACAGAAAAGCAAGTAACTACCTGTGGCCACTTGTTTGTGGTCACTCCTCTTGGAATAGCAGTTGGAACTCCATCTACATAATATCACTGCTGGCTGGTTTGGGGTTTTTTTCCGTTCTTTAGGATTACACTTCTGGTTAGGAAAAAAATATCTACGTATTAGAGCAGCATATTAAAGACAACAAACATTACAAATCAAAATGATCAGTTCAAACCCATTCAACACAAAACACTTCTCAGAAAAAGAAATAAGTAACCTGTCACTATGATTGAATCATGGAAACATGGAATGGTTTCTGTTGGAAGGGACCTTAGAGATCGTCCAGTTCCACACCCCCTGCCAAGGGCAGGGACACATTCCACTAGACCAGGTGGCTCAAAGCCCAATTCAATTTGACCTTGAACACCTCCAAGGAGGTGGCATCCACAGCCTAGTAATCATAACTGAACCTGACTCCTATAATATATTTACTGTATCCATCATTACTCAGGTAGTATGCCCACTCCTTTCAGTTGGATACTGTGAAATGCAGTTTTCCTATTGAACTAATAGCAGAATTTAAAATCCAGTCACAAACCACAGCTATGAAAACAGAATTTACAAATGCTGTGAACCACGTTTCTCTTAAGTTCTGTTGTTTATACTAGCATTCTCTGAGTCCTAGTGCCCCTCTCTCCACTTCATTGCCTACTGCTAGCATCTTTTTTATCTTTTGCCAGTGACTTATTGAAACTAACAGGCTTGCTTGAGGAAAATATTTTTGATTTATCCTTGAGGGGAAAATACCTTCCTCTGTTTAAAATTCAATTTTCTACTCAATTTTCTACTCAATTTTCTATTTTAATGTTCCTCTTTTGTTTGTGATCTGATTTAAAGTAGTCATGAATCCACATGTGAACACCTACATTTTGATATGTCTGATAACAGTTATTGAGAGAATTTGTGCTATGTCACTTCACATCTTTTTCCCTCCTGTGAAAAAAAAAAATCAAATAATAAATTATGAAGTTGAAAACATGAGGTAAATTGCTTGATTGGAAGATACACATGGCATACTTGGATGTTTCATGGGTGTGAAGCTGAATTAGAATTGGTGATAACTCCTTCTCACATTGCCAAAGAACCAGACTTGGCAGTTATCTTGGTTATCACAGTACCTATGTCTTTTAAAATACTATCACTCATTTTGCAAGTAACTAAATCCTAACACTTATTATCTAAAATATAAGTAGTACTGAATATTAACTTTGGAAAACAAATACATTTAGGCTCTGTCCTTATAAATTCCTGGCTAGGGTGCAGCAAAGGGGTTAGCAGCTGATTTTCTTTTTTTTTTTTTTTTTCCTTGGAACTACATGAACTAAAATGAGTTTAGAACTTCAGGAACAACAGAATTTCTCCTTCCTGGGTTATTTGACAGCAAAGAATTAGTAAAGTTGAACATTATTTAAGACAGGTCCTTTAAGTGTACTTTTAGCTAAGACATTTGTGTAAGTAACAGCTATTCTGGACTTAGTTTTTAAGTCTGGAAAAAATGAAAATTTAAAACAAAACAAAGGAAAATAAAAACCCGTTAAGAATTTATGCCATTACTCTAATCCATTTCCTATGATTTTCAACTTGCCAGTGCTTTACTCAAACTGTAATATGGGAGATGATCAAAAAGTGAGGAAAACTTTTAAGAATGAGTAGAAACCCAAAAAATTCAGTGAAAAGTAGATTGAAAATTAGTGGCATGGAAAATTTATATCATCTGAATTAAATAATCTCAGCTACAGTAGGCAAAGAGGTGGCATGGTGCAACTTAAAACAGATCCTGAATCCCACAACCCTGTCAGGTACACAGTGAGGAGTACCTGACCTGTTCACCAGCACCTACAGTCAAAGTGAGGTGTGGAATACCTTTCATTTATTGGAGTTTCAGTATCTAGAAGGAGATCCAAGTAAATTACGAAAGGAAATTATTTTAAAATGGAGAACACATACACAGAGGGAAGGTTAGTTTTGTGTTTTTCAGTAGGATCTAGGACCAAAGTTTCTTTCCATTACCTCCTTGGACACCAAGTTTAGCCCATTTCCTGTGTGTGAAATGCAGAAAATTAATATAATTTTTCATTGCCTTTTGTCTATTTAAACTGGAAAACTTTGAAATGGAAACTGGGTTTTGTCCTCATGATTTCCACAGGGTCCCTTTTTCATTTGAGTTTACCAGAATGGGACTTCTGGCTGAATAGATGTAATAAGAACAAAGTAAACCCACAGTTTTCTGGGTGTGTCCCCAGGAATTAAATCAGTGATAATGATTATTTTGCTATTTCTAAAAATATTTTCCTAAACTTTATTTCTTTTTTTAGTGAAAGAACTTTACAAACCAGAAAAATGTTTTTCTAGATTGTTCAATGAAACAAACACAAACATACTTGGTAAACTATCATCATATAAATTCATGCTAATAGAACTATATCCTCAGTTGATAATACATTAGGCCAGTAACAAGAGGCATCAGGTAAACATATGTTTATAATAAGAAAAAAGTCAAGGAAACTGCATTATACCCTTAACATTACCTGACTTTACAGTGTTGAAGGAATGACCGTTGCAGAACGTTCAGGCTAAGATGAAGGAAACAAGAGGTCAGAGAAAATGTTGATCCTCCTAGTCATTCATACCTTCTCATTCATAAAGAGTAAGGCATCTTTAACAGTTCTTCTGTTTACATATGTAGGGAAAATAAGTTGTATGTCAACTAGGTATGCCCCAGCCTAAGGCCTTTAAGATCCAAAAGCTGTCCTATTCCTACCTTCAACCGGGTTCAAAGGTTTCAAGACTCCTAGCATAGCTATACTGAGGGCTGCTCGAGCACAGCTGGTGTACAGCTGGCATGATGACACAAGCATGTGTTTCATCTTGCAGCAGCAGACAGGTATATTCACCTGAGTGGAAATTGCCTCAGTGAATCCAAATGCTGCGCTTAAATTCAGGGCTTTAACTTAAGATCTTAAACCTATTTAACTGAAATTTTGAGAAAAAATATGTTTGCTATTTACATTCCTGACTCAGTTATTTGGTCCTTTTTATGATTTCATAAAATATATTTCAAGGTTATTCCCAAAATAATTGAAAAAACACCTGAACAAGCATTACTGTATATTTATTTTGATGAAGTCAAATGATGGCAAGTAATGATAAATTGTCACAATTTAGTCACCAGGTTTTTCACAGATGTAGTCTGGAATGTGTAATGACAACAGCTGTAATTTATTTTCCAAGATAATGAGATAACTTAAGTTTCCAGAAACTTTAGTTATTTGGTATAATGTATCAAACCTTTATAAAAAACCTTGAGTTTTTCTGTGTGACAACTCTGTCCTGGAGTTTGTTTTTAAATGAAGCTAGGTTGGTACTAAATACTCCTTGCATGAAACTTTCTATGATTTCCCCTCTAATTTGTAAGACAGTAACAAGGGTGGTTAATTACTGCTTTCTAGCATAAGTATGAAATGTTGAAAAGCGGCTTGTGTCGTAAGCAAAACAACATAGATTAGGATTGCCATGTTCAGTAGTATTAGCAGTCTTACAAAAATAGTGTAATGAAGAGCTTTGCTTAGTATAGCGTTGGAAAAGACAGAGCTATCAAGCAGTGCCTCAGTTTTCAAAGTCTAAAGGAATTTAGATATACTTGAAAGTCTCTTTTTCAATAATACAAAAATAGCATTTACTGAGAAAATTCTACCTGTTCAACCTGCTAATACTGTACTTATCTCTCTTTGGAGAATGTAGCTCTATTAACAAAGACAGTTGACATTTTCTTCATTTGTGAAATCTTTATGCTCACTTGAATTTTTTATATGTTAAGATATATATCACCATTCCTTTTTTGCAAACCACAGCAATTGTATACTCTTCCAGTAGGTGACAAAACTGACAGTACCTGAGCCTTTGAACAGGGAAGAAGGTCCTCAACTGGCCAGGTGCTTGTGGGAAAGCATCCTCCATGCTTGCCTCAGGACATCCTTGAGAGGGAGTCATTACAGACTGTAAATGGAGTTTCAGGTTTGTTACCATTATGCCAGGGGACAATCATGCAGTCTCATCAGTGCCACCTTTGTTTCATTGAATAAATTTTTCATTACACAAGATTCAACCTAGCAGCAGGGATGACAGTGGTGACCATTTCCACTGACAGGGCAAATTTCTCCAACATGGGACTTCCCTACAGTAGCAAACACTAGGAAACTTTTGTAAAGCCTATCAGAGAGCAGAGGACAATCAGCATGAGAACATCCTATTTTCTTAGCCATTTCTCTGCAATTGGATTTGCTATCTTCCACAACTAATTCTTCGTTCCATTGGGCATAATTCCCTTTTGTTATGTTGGGGAAAAATATGGCTTCATAACTAATTTTTTTCCTCTAAGTATTTTGGTCCTAAGGATACCACCTTATCTAACATCATGAAAGAGTCTGAACCTGGCAAAGACTTTGGTGCTATTGTTTCCCTGATCATAACCATAGAAGTAGACCTGTTCATTGTTTTGGAGGAAGTTGAAAGTGGGTATATGGGATTTTATTCCTCATTGCCTCCCAGTACTTCTTTCTATAAAAGCCGCGTCCTAAATTTGCAGCCAAATTATATTTTCAGAATAAATATAAACAAATAAAACACAGAGGGTCATTAAGCATTGGAACAGTGAAGTCTCCATCCCCGGAAGTGTTTAAAAGCCGTGTGGATGTGGTGCTGATGGACATGGTTTGGGGACCCTGGCAGTGCAGGGTGAACGATTGGACTCAATGATCTTAAACATCTCTTCCAACCAGATGATTCTGTGATTCTGTGAAAATAAAAACTTAAACTATTTATTTTAAACTGTATCAATAGTTACCCCCAGCAACCTGTTTACTTTGGCTGTCTCCAAGGAAAAGAGTGCTTACCACCTTGCCTGGGATGTTGGGAACATGACAAGAAGCTGTTGAGATGTTTCGAAGGCACATTGAGGCCTGCTGATCTGCAACACCTACCTTAGGGTGAGGCAAATAGCTTTCTGTAATGTGCTGAATAACACTGATTGTATATTAGATCAAGCTGCATTGGTTAGGATAGACAAATAATCTTTAGGTCCTTCTGGAGAAGAACAAGCAATGAGGGGCCACATAGCAGTCTGGTTTGGTTTTGTTCTTCTTCCAGGAAGTGATGCTCCAGAAAATGCCAAATACTCCTCAAATGGCTCCTGAGTACCCTCCCCCCCAAGTCAGGAGCTTGTGAGAACTCACTTTGCCAAAAAGTAGCAGTAGGACAGGTGGACTAGATGATCATTGTAGATCCCTTCCAACTATTCTATTCTATTCTATTCTATTCTATTCTATTCTATTCTATTCTATTCTATTCTATTCTATTCTATTCTATTCTATTCTACTCTACTCTACTCTACTCTACTCTACTCTACTCTACTCTACTCTACTCTACTCTACTCTACTCTACTCTACTCTACTCTACTCTACTCTACTCTATCCTATCCTATCCTATCCTATCCTATTCCGTTCCGTTCCGTTCTCCATTACTGCTCTTCCATATAGGTGGAGAGGAAGGTACAACCCATAGTCCAAGAGCGATCAAAAGACACTTCAGGGCCTTGGGATGGTTGGTGAGGGAATCTGGGGCACAGGTTGCTTTTTCCTCACTCCTTCCAGTTGTGGGCAGTGACGTTAGAAGAAACAGACTGATCCAGTCTATTGATACATGGCTTCGTGAGTGGTGTCCCCACCGCGATTTTTGGGTTTTTGACAATGGGATGGTCTACACAGCACCAGGCTTACTGGTGTCAGATAGGCTTCACCTTTCTCAAAGGAAGAGGAGGATCTTTGCTCAGGAGATTGTGGGGCTCGTTGACAGGGCTATAAAGTAGTCTTGAAGGGAGGGGGCGGGGATAATATCAGGCTTGCCTGTGACAAGCCATGGGATGACATGCCAGGGTTAGAGGAATGGGGTGCTAGCGAGGGCTCTCAGCCTGTTGCTGTAAGGTGTGCTGGGCATGCTGAAGCATACTTGAAGTCTTGCAGAGATGAGTGGGGGCGGGGGGGGGGGGGGTGCGGCACAGGGGTGAGGCGGGGGGCGAGGGAGGAGGGGGTCCCCTTGGGTAGTAGGAGTGAAGAGGGAAACAATGGTGAACTATCTCAAAGGAATTAAGGGGTGTTCCTCTAAGAAGTTGACAAAGCCTAGCTGAAGAGCCTCTGTACAAAAGCAGACAGCATGGGCTACACACAGGAGGCGTTGAAAGCCATGGTGTTGCTACAAAGCTACAACCTGATTGCCATTACTGAAACATGGTGGGACGAATCCCATCACCAGAATGTGACTATTGATGGCTACAGGCTGCTCAGAAGGGATAGGAGAGGAAGGAGATGTGCAGCTGCAGCCTTCTACATCAAGAAATGGATAGAGTGTGAAGAGCTGTCTCTGAAGAATAACCATGAGCAGGTTGAAAGCTTATGGGTAAGAATTAGATTCAGGCAATAAAGGGAACCTTGTGGTTGATGTTTACTACAGGCCACCTGATCAAGGGGAGCCTGTTGATGAATCTGCCTTACTCCAGATAGAGGAGGCTTCTTGCTTTCAGGTTCTTGTTCTGGTGGGGGACTTCAACCACCCCAACATCTGCTGGAAAAGGAGCACAGTGAGCTATAGACAATCCAAGAGACTCCTGGAATGCATTGAGGAGACCTTCTTAAGCCAGATAATAGACACCCCTACCAGAGATGATGAGATACAGGACCTGACGATCACCAACACAAGTGAGCTCATTCCTTATGTCAAGATTGGAGGCAGCCTGGACTGCATTGATCACACACTGGTGGAGTTCACAGTCCTGAGGGATATGGGTCAGGCAAAGATTACGGTCAGGACCAATGAATTTTAGGAAAGCAAACTTCCAGCTCTTCAAGGAGTTAGTCAATAAGATCTGCTGGCAAACTGCCCTCAGGGACAAGGGAGCAGAACAGGGCTGGCAAGTCTTTAAGGATACTTTCCATAGAGCGCAGGAGCTGTCGATGCCCAAGTATAAGAAATCAGGAAAGGATGGCAAGAGAGAAGTGTGGCTGAACTGAGACCTGCTGGTAAAACTAAAGGGCAAGAAGAAACTGCACAGACAGTGGAAGCAGGGACAGGAATCCTGGGTCGAGTATAGGGACACTGCCCAGTTGCGTAGGGATGAGATCAGGAAGGCCAAGGCACAGTTAGAGCTGAACTTGGCAAGGGATGCAAAGAGTAATAAGAAGGGCTTCTGCAGGTATGAACTAGAAAACAAAGGTCAAAGAAAGCATAACCACCCTAATGAACATGACTGGCAAGATGGTTACAACAGAGAAGGAGAAGGCTGAGATACTTAACAAAATTTTTACCTCAGTCTTCATCAATAACATCTCCTGAGTCAATGGACTGTAAAAAGGGGGCCAGGGGAGCAAAAGCCCTCCCACTGTAAGAGAAGATCAGGTTTGTGACCACCTGAGGAACCTGAACATTCCTAAGTCTATGGGGCCTGATGAAATGCATCCCAGGGTCCTGAGGCAATTGGCTGATGTAGTTGCCAAGTCACTCTCCATGATACTTGAAAAGTTCTGGCAATCAGGTGAAGTCCCTGGACCGGAAAAAGTCATTTAACCATTTTAACATTTTAGCCATTTAACCATTTTAACAAAGGGTAGAAAGGAGGATTCTGGGAACTACTGCCCTGTCAACTTCTCCTCTGTGCCTGGGAAGATCGGGGAACAGATCCTCCTAGAAGCTTTGCTAAGGCACATGGAAGACAGGGAGGTGATTTGAGAAGCCAATAGGGCTTCACCAAGGGCAAGTCCTGCCTCACCATCCTAGTGTCCCTCTATGATGAAATGACTACATCAGTCAACAGAGAAAGAGCTCCAGATGTCATCTGTCTGGACATCTGTAAAATCTTTGGCACAGTCCTCCACAACATCCTTCTCTCTTAAATTGGAGAGATACAGATTTGATGGGTGGAATGTTCAGTGGATGAGGAATCTGTTGGATGGTAGCATCCAGAGGGTAGTGGTCAGTGGCTTGATGTCCAGCTGGAGATGGGTGACAGGTGGTGTCCCTCAGGAGTCAGTACTGGAGCAAGAGCTGTTGCATATCTTCATCAATGACATAGACAGCAGGATTGAGCGCATCTTCAGCAAGTTCGCTGATGACACCAAGTTGAGTGATGAGGTTGACATGCCTGAGGGAGGGGATGCCACCCAGAGGGATCTCAACAAGTTGGAAAAGGGGGCTTGTGTGATCATCATGAGGTTCATCAAGGCCAAGTGCAAGGTCCTGCACCTGGGTCAGGGCAATCCGTGGTATCAATACAAGCTTGGGGAGATGGGTTTGAGAGCAGCCCTGTGGAGAAGGACTTGGAGGTACTCGTAGATGAAAGGCTGGACAGGAGCCAACAACAAGTGCTCATAGCCAGAGGCCAACCATATTCTGGGCTGCACCAAAAGAATCATGGACAGCAGCCTGAGGGAGGTGATTCTGCCACCCTACTCCGTTCTGTTCAGACCTCACCTGGAGTACTCCGTCCAGCTCTGGGGTTCTCAGCACAAGAAAGGCATGGACCTTTTGAAGAGGGTCCAGAGGAGGGTGTCCTGGCTTCGGCTAGGATAGGCTTAATTTCGACAGCCAGGCTGGCCACACGGAATCAGCCAATGGGATATTTCATCCCATACTGACGTCATGCCCAGTATATAAATATATATATGTATATATATATACACATAGGAGGTGAGCCTAACCAGGGTGCGACAGTTTCAAACAGCGGCGTGGTGAGGTGTGGTGCAGGGCTTGACATGGTGGTGGTGAGCAGTGCTTTGTTTTTCTCTCTCTTGTGCTGTTTCAAACAAACTCTTGGCTTATTTTAACCCTTATTTTAACCCACTCAGCTTTAGCATTCATTCTTCTACCCCTGGGGGTAAGTAGGGCTAAAGCGACTTCATGATGTTTAGTTGCCAGCTACAACAACTAAGGGCCACAAAAAATCAGAGGGATGGAGCTCCTCTGCTATGAGGACAGGCTGAGAGAGTTGGGATTGTTCAACCTTGAAGAGAGAAGTCTCCAGGGAGACTTACTGAGGCCTTTCAGTACTTAAAGGGAGTTTATAAGGATGGGGACAGTCTTTTTAGCAAGGCCTGTTGTGATAAGACAAAGGGTGATTGCTTTAAACTAAAAGAGGGTAGATTTAGACTAGATACAAGGAAGACATTTTTTGCAATGAGGGTGGTGAAACACTGGCACAGATTGCCCAAAGAAATGGTAGATTCTTCATCCCTGGAAACCTTCAAGGTCAGGTTGGATGGGGCTCTGAGCAGCCTGATCTAGTTGAAGATGTCCCTGCTCACTGCAGGGGGGTTGGACTAGTTGATTTTTGAAGGTCGCTTCCAACCCTAACTGTTCTATGACTGATTCTATGATTCTATTGTACTCTATTCTATTCTATTCTTTGCTATTCTATTCTATGAGAAAGGGAATTATCATCTGCAAGAGATAAACTAGGTAATGTCACCTGGAAATATATGAGTTGCGTTGGTAAAACCTTGTGAAGGAAAAGATTTGAGGCTTGCACCTTTGACAGTTTCTTTAGATTTCAAGCAATTTAATTTTTTTCTGTTAACTTTTCTTCTAGCTCGCTATCTTCCACATTGCATTCTTTAAGTTATTTCTTGAAAAGGAAAGTGCTCTATGGTATGTGGTGGTCGATAGAGCTGACCTTGTTATGGAGTCCCAAACCTTGCATACGTGACTTAGCAGGTGGCTTTTGGGTCTCTTTGTCACTCTCTCCACTGAGTTTCTCAACCATCTGGAGATCTGGGTAATGAGCCAGTGTACTTATTCCCACAGCTAGGGTAAGAAGGAGACCCATGGAGTGATTAACCTTCCCAATCCTGTCTTTCAAAAGCTAACATTTTTGCACTACTTTTTTCTTCCACTTTTCTCAGTTGTTCACCTGTAGAAGACAATACATTAGTCACTTCTAGAGGTGATGCTGCCAGAGCTCTAATGCTACAGGAGGAGGAATCCATGTTCTCTGAGTTGGAAAAGCACTGTCTACGTGAATATATAAAATACTAGTTTTACGTTTTCCTCCTTTGTTTCACTTGCAAAAGCTGGAGAAAGCCAATTTGTATGCTTTTAGTTTGTCTTAACAAGCTACAACATTTAATCCCATGTTTCTCTTAGTACAATGAATTGTCCTCTACCACATTCATCTTAAAGAGCTCCAGTGGTAGTTAGAAAAGTGAAGTGGTATCATTGACAACTCTTTGACAACGAGGGTTTCTGTCCAGCCTTGCACAGTTGAGGGATGCCTTCAGAAAAACTGGAAGTTTTACAAGGTGCAGAGACTGAAGGCAGTCAGGTACAGAGACCTAAATAATCAGCAAACTGGACTAATACCACTTCTCAATGACTCTGAACCCTGTTCCTGTTTGGCAAAAAACTTAAGGTTCATCTTGCATATTTCTATAATGCTCTTTTGAAAGACCAATTTGAAGTTAAACTTCGAGGTCCAAACAATTGCATGCAGTCTGAAATCCCCTGGTGCCTAACTCAGTGTCTCTGCAATTACTCCCACACACCTTATGCATTTATGCTGACATCAGAGTCATCAGACTGAAGTCTAGTCATCAACAAAATATATGCAAATGCTAGAATATTAATGCCCAGCCTAAAGGACATGTTGCTTTGATCTTTGCTGCTGCTATTATTTCAGAAGTCTCCTAGAAACTGCTCAAGTGCAGTAATATGTCTTTCTGGGCAGTTTTATTTCCTGCCTGCAAATCCCTTGATATTTCATCAGCCTCTGATTTTTCATTTTGTAGTGTACTTATCCAGAGACATGTAGCCCTTATCGAAGCATAAATGCATTGCTTGCACTAAGTGAATATGCTTTCCCATGGTCTGCATTATCTTCTGAAAATACCCCTACTATTGGTTTTGGGGAATTCCTGTAGCTCTAAATGACCATTTGCTGAAAGCAAAATATTAGTCCTTATTTTCACAGAATCACAGCATTTTCCAGGAGCTTTACAGAAAGCACAGTATAAACATCTGTTTTAAAATTCTAAAAGCTGTTCCAAATCTGCAAAATAATATTAGCAGTAGCACAAGTAAATCCACTTCGTTAATCTCAGTTTGAAGGCAGGTATGTTGCTCATACATCTTTCATCCTTCATTTTTTTTCACCACTGCTATACCGTAACAAAAGAAACTAAAGCATGTCAAAAGCCCAGCTTCCACCACAACCCCTTGTCAAGTTCCAGGTAAAGCAGTAGGCATAAATAAGTAATTCTGAATCAAGATTAGGCACATGAAATGCTTGCAGGCAGACCAATCTTCAGGATACCAAATCACTGTCTCAGATTGAAAGTTCAGAAACGCTATGACAGTCAGAGCAGATTGAAGTAGCTAAACTGTGGTATAGAAAATCCACAGGATGAAATCACATATATTATGCTGGGATCTGACTGACAAATATTTGAAAAGAAGTATTTCATAAGAATTATTTCGTAAGAACTATTTGCTGACATTGAAAATATTTTAATGTTTTATTCTTAAGGAAATTTTACTTGCAAAAAGAAGGGGAAGGAGATGTAGCTCCCTAAAACCTCTTAAAACCCACCCATTAATTTGTATTAAATATCTAAAAATCCAAAGTATCTTGAATATGTGACATGGTTTTTGAATGCTGAGCTCTTTTAAACTTGTTGTAAAGATTTAACACTTCATTATGCCTTTAAAGTGCTCTTACAATGAATGTGTTCAGCTTCCTTACTTATATGAAAGAGATAACAACAGCTGCTTATATCATCCTTTTTTGTGAACATTTAGTTATTATGCACTTAATGATGATAACATGTTATTGTGCATGGGGTAGGAGAAAATGCTTAGCATACAGACAGAGGAGTCTCCAAAATTCCCATGTTCTTAGTAAAATTAGCTATGTTGGACAATATCTTTGAGACTGTAGTTATATGGAAAGGGGCTCGTTATCTGGACTTGGAAGAAAGGTAGAAAAGGCATTAAAGCTCTGCTGTGTACGATTCCCACAGCTATTTTTCTCTGAAAGAACTTTCTTCTAGGACCTCAGAAAGATAGGTTCTTATTGTATTTGACAAGTACTGTTTCCTCCTTTCTAACTAACATTTTCTTAACACAATAAATTGCTGCTCTCATCCACAGACAACACCCCCACTGTTTAGGCTTTCCACTCTGCCTACTTATTTCCTTGTGTTGTTAGGTTCCTCAAGAAACAGACACATCCACACATCAAAGGTGACTAAACCAGGGGCCTATATAACTATGTGTCAATCATAGCTCATGAGAAATCCACAACCAGGATGCATGACAGAGAAATTGCTTCAGCAGTGGATCGTCGCTGAAGCTTTCTGACTGAAGCTGCCTATTGCACAGCAGTGGCCTGCACCACTAAGTAAACCAGCCCAACAGCTTTATTTGCTTTATGCACCTTAAGACTGCCCAGCACACAAATAACTCTGCTGCCTGAGTGGCAAGGAGTTTCACTAAGAAAGAAATAACGCAAATGTCCATTTCAGTATACAGAAGTATCCACAGCACCATAGCAAGTGGAGAACGGACAACCTTCATCTGTCAGCTGTAGTGAATGCTAAATTACAGACATTAAAAAAGCCCAATCTCCGAATGCCGCAAGTTGTCTTTAGGCAAGGCACAAGTTCTTGCTACCATTGTGCTGGAACAAGAGTTCAAGTGATTCATACAAAGTCAAGTGGGATTCTGGTTTCTGGTTTCTGATTGCAGAGCTTAGGGATCCTGCTGCTTCCTAGTAGCACATGGAGTACATCTAGCCTCTGTGAAAAGCTGGGCTTCCTCTTGCATATCCCCCCACAAGCTTCACCAGTGCATCCATGTACCCCAACTGAGACTTAGAAAAAAGTTCACAGAAAAATAGTCTCACCTCTAATCACGTCAGTGGTAAATATAGTGAAACATATCATTTCAGTGATACATATACTACCTTAGTCCATGATCCACTTTGATTTGTGAGAATCAACAGAAAAATTGTGGAAAGTAATGTCCCACATTTCTGGAGATTCTGTGCTTCTGGAGGTGAGTCGTGGTCATTTATAACTAGCCTGGAACAACTCCATCACTATGCTGATGTACAGTGATATCTGAACTGGCTTTTAAACCATCTACACAATATGAAATCACACTTTGTAGAAGCAACCTCATTTCAGCTGTAGCTAGATACTGAGCACAACTGAGAAGGGAGGTCTGGCATAAATCCAATCCTCATGGTGGAAGTTAACAATGACTAAAATCTATCACATCTCCAGTAGTTTGAAGTGAACTGGCAATATTTACACTTTTGGCTTTGTAGATCAAAGAGGGATGAGATTTTTATTTGTCTGAAAGTTTATTTTAACTGGCAAACTTGACACAAAATTAATGTCATTCTTAAGAGTGATTTGTTTAAGGAATCTCATAGAAGATCTGTAGGAACTAATCAGCTGCTACATTGCCACACAGCAGAAAGTAAAATCATAACAGCATATGAGAGCTTAACAGAGTAGTTATTTGCTAATATCTGTCAAAGGCATTTTAGTTTGTCTTATTACTTGCATACATAACCAGACTTCTTCTGTACTCTAATGATCACAAAAGGAACATGCTGCTCTTATTGCCAAGGGAATCTCTAATGTATTTGTGGTTACTGCCTACCCGCTAATCATTCTGAAGCTATTGTACAGAAAGAACTTGCTCTTTTCTATTAATTACTTACAGAATCATACACAAGAATGACAATTTAGTTTGAAATGCCACCCCCACCACACCAGCCCAGCTTTTTCTCTCTGCTTTTTGGTCTTTCAGAAAGTCTCTGGTCTCTCACTCAGCAACTGCTTGACATATTGTCAAAACAAAAGTAGACACAAAAGAGTGCCAAAAGAATCAATTAAAAAGAAACACTTCTTGCATATACAATTTTTAAAAAATACTTATTGCTAAGTTTTGTAGTCCACCTCCAGAACAACATATTTTGACCTCTTACCACACACATTGATTGAACATCCAGTGTCATGAAATCTATAGGACCGTGAACCCTGCAGTTACTATAGGGACAGGGAAGAGTGGTGGAAAACTAGCAACAGCACTATAGAGATGGCTATTTGCAAAGCAGAAAAAAATGCATTGGGCTGTTTGGACCTGAACAATCTACTTGCATTAAAAAGCAACTTTTATTTTTAATACCATACTAAGACCTCCTTCTTTCGCTACCAGGAGTGACTGTCACATTTTGCTAGGATTTGCAAACACAGATGTTCTTGCGAGGCTTCCCAATAGAATTTAAGCTCCAGCTAAGTGCCATTACTTTGCCCACATTACTCTCATCAATTAACCAAAAGAAAAGATATGCATGTGGTGTGATTTTTCTTTGCGTCATGAACTGAAGTAATATTGCTGCTAGGAAATTTATATAGAGAAATTGAAGCGCTTCTGCTTGGATTCCCAAGCTGAGTATTTTTCAAAATGTAATTTGTACCTGAGTTTTTTCCATGCCATCTCACAACCAGGAGCCTGAACTTAAGCCTGAGGTAAGAGTTTGAGGACACCTTTAAGTCTTCTGTTCAAGGTTTGGAAAACCTAGACAGAGTTCTTTGCTCTACCACAGATTTACTATGAACCTACCAACACTCTTGCTGTTTCTTTAATATAGGTAGAGTAAGATTAAAGAACAACTTTATTCACTTATCTTCTACTGCTCCATAGCATTTTAAACAAGATCCTTGGCAACTTTTGGCCAATAGCATGTTTACAGGTACCTGCCAAGGACTATTAATAATAAGCAGAATGGATTAGTCCAAAGTCATTATACAGTCTTTTCTACCCTGTGCCATCCTGCAATATTAATCCAAAAGGCTTTGCATGCCTCTTTATGCCTTCAAGAATGCAATGCACACTGATTTCACACTGCTCTGAAGGGCTGCTGTGTGGCCTTTCGCTGTTTCAGACACTGAAAAAACCACAAAAACAGTCATTAAATCTTATGATCATGAGGTCACCAAGGCCTGCAAGACATAAAAGACTAGATTCGCCATAGTACAGATGTGATCTTCCCACCGTGCAACTTCACAGCCAGAAAACAGTCCATGATCCTGTCCTACTTAGAAATGTAGATTTAACTAATGTGTTCCAGTTTCCTAAGTTATTATCCTTATTCCTAAGGATAAAAGCTTCCTAGCCTTGGAGTATTTATGTGAAGATACGTCTATTTAAAATCAATAAATATGTCAATAGTATTCGAGCATCCTTCTACATATAAGAATTAAGAACACTGAAATTTAGTGTGTGTCTTCCGTAAATTCACTGATTCAGAAAATGTTCCCTTGCTGACTTATTTAACAAGAATACTTGTGCATCATAATTACAAGAGGAGCATCTAATACTTTATGCAAATTCATTCAATTGCACAAATGAACATTGACTACATTGACAAACACTATTTTGAAGGAATAACTGTGCTGTAATACTTACACTGGTATAGCTGAAGATTTTTTCCAAAATAAGTAGGTTTCTGGAAGTGTTTACGTGAATGAATGAGTGCGAGGAAGCTGTTTTGAGCATGTTGAACCATGAAGAAAACCCTGAAATTAAAAGAGAGCTTGTGTAGACAGGAGACTAAAGGATAAGCATCAGAATGAAGGTAGGGTGTTGCTATGGAGAGCTTTGAAAATCACAGAGAAGCTTAGGTTTAGACCAAGAAAAAAATGAATGAAGTAATGTATAGATTTAAGAGTGAAGAGAAAAGAAAAAAGGAAACTAATGGTCTGAATGAACTACAATGGGTATTTCATTAAATATATTATTTGTGCACAATTCTGTAACAGAAATTGTCACAGTGAAAGCAGTGCTGTTTATTCACATTTATAAAGATAAAACTGGTTTTCTAGGAGAGGAAAAGCAGAGAGCATCTTACAGATATCAAAGTATTTCACCAGGAGAAAAAAAAAATTTCAAATTTGTAGTGCGATCTCTGGCAGTCTTGTTATTTTTATAATTTAATTTTCCTTAACATGAACAATATTTTTTTTATTCAGTATCTATATGCAGAATATAATTTTTTTATAAAAGTGACTCTACCTTTTAAGAATAGTTCTAACAATATATTCAAGGAAATAAATCTATCAGCTGAGGAGGCTATGCAGTCTCCATCCTTTGAGGTATTCCACACCTGACTGGGCACAATTCTCAGCAATCTGCTATAGGAGACCCTGCTTGAGCACTGGGGTTGGGCTAAAGACCTCAAGGGAGGTTTTGTGATTCTATGAAGTGTGGAAAGCAGGAAAAAAATATTTTACTGGTTAGTCACTTTTGGTAGGTTTCATACATCCCTTTTTCAATAGATTTAATATAAATAGACAGGGGAGGGGCACTGTAAGAATAAAACTGATTGGTATGATCTGAACAATTTGAAATTCGAAAGAGATATTTTTCTCAAAGAAGTGTCAGTATTGCATGCTTCACTTCTAAGAATTACTTATTCCAGATCACTAAAAAAAACCCCAAACCCACAAAATACAAAAACAAGGCAAAGAAGAAGAAACCCCCAACATACAAAATTATTATGCTTTGAGCAGAGACTGGTGTAATTACTTTTTATACATTTGGGTCATGAATTTGTCAGTACAGTTTGTTTGTGGGTTATTTCAAATTAATTAAATTTCTTTGTACATGTATATTAATTGAAACAGTTTAAAATAATGAAATAAGGACAAAATCATATAAATTTCTATTTTGCAGTGAAAGATCAACAGCATATTCACATTCACACCAGGAAGGCCTCCCAAAACGGAAATCTTCCTACTTTGGCAATCATAAAAATTAATGAAAATTGAATTAATACAAAGATGCTAAGGTTTTGGGACTGAAAACCAAATAAGTATAAAGCATTACATGAGGGGCAGCACAGCCAAGTCAGATATGGCGATGCACTCTCTGAGCCCTTCCCAATAGCCAATGGTGTGAAACAAGGTTGCGTTCTTGCACCAACTTTAGTCACAGTTTTCTTCAGCATGATGCTCCAAAGGGCCACGGCAGACCTCGACGAACAAGACGGCATTTCTATCCGATATCGTACCGATGGGAGCCTTTTCAACCGAAGGCGACTGAAGGCCCACACCAAGACCCTGAATCACCTTGTCCGCGAGCTGCTTTTTGCTGACGATGCCGCCCTTGTTGCCCACACAGAAGCAGCTCTGCAGCGCTTAACATCCTGCTTTGCAGAGGCAGCTGAGCTTTTTGGGCTGGAAGTCAGCTTGAAGAAGACAGTAGTTCTCTACCAACCAGCACCACAAGATGATTACCATCATCCCCACATCACCATTGGCGAGTCAGAGCTTCAGTCAGTCCAGCAGTTCAGCTATCTGGGTAGCATCATCTCCTCAGATGCCACGATCGACAAAGAGATAGACAACAGAATAGCAAAGGCAAACAGAGCTTTCGGAAAACTCCATAAAAGAGTCTGGTGCAATAAACACCTGAAGAAAAGTACAAAGATCAGTGTCTACAGAGCCGTGGTACTGTCTACTCTTCTGTACGGGTCTGAACTCTTTCACGGGCACCCCCTTGCCGTGGGGAAAGAGCTTGCGTGCCCTTGTGAAGTTGAGAGCTATGCTGGTGGTGGCATATGCCTCCGGTAGGGTCTCCCAAGCCAGACAGGTCTCAACTGAAGGGTCAGACAAAGTGTGTCCACGGGCAGGATGGGCTCACTAGCCTTTGGGCAACCATCCTAGGAGAAGGACAACTCTAACTCCAAACCCGGGCAGATGGAGCTCGTTTAGCCCTGTAAGGCCATCCATCTAAGAGAAGGATACTCTAACCAAACCTACGACCTGAGGACTTCGCTGTCACCGTCCAAGCTCGCTAGGCCCTGGCAGATGAACCTCAGGTGTAAAGGGTGGGGCCAGTCTCGCGCACGCTGCGCCTCACCTAAAAAATCCACCGCGCAGGCTTGAAGGGTGTACTCACGTTTGCAAAGCCCTGTAGCGACAGGCAAGGGACGAAACGGCAATACCACCCAAGGAGACCCTCCGGTGTGCTCTTTGCAACCGGTCTTGCCTATCCCGCATTGGCCTTTTCAGCCATCAGCGCGCTTGCAATAAGCGTGGGCAAAGCCCTTCCCAAATCTTCGTCTGCGAAGCCAAGCCATGATGATGACGGGTCTGAATCATGGGTCATCTACCGCCACCCTCTGTGACTCCTCGAACGCTTCCATCAGCGCTGCCTCCGCACAATCCTAAACATCCACTGGACTGACTACGTGACTAATGTCGCTGTCCTTGAACAGGCAGACGTCACCAGTATTGAGGCCATGTTGCTGAAAACGCAGCTGCGTTGGGCAGGGCACGTCTCCAGGATGGCGGATCACCGCCTCCCTAAGATCGTGTTCTATGGTGAACTTGCCACCGGCTGCCGCGAGAGAAGAGCTCCAAAGAGGAGATATAAGGACTCCCTGAAACAACACCTCAGCCTAGGCCATATTGACCACCATCAGTGGTCCACCCTGGCCTCCAATCGGGAGATTTGGAGACACACCATACATAACGCTGCTGTCTCCTTTGAGAGCACGCGTAGAATCAGTCTCGAGGAGAAAAGACAGCGCAGAAAGAACCGTGCCTCGACTATACCACCCAAGGAGACCCTCCGGTGTGCTCTTTGCAACCGGTCTTGCCTATCCCGCATTGGCCTTTTCAGCCATCAACGCGCTTGCAATAAGCGTGGGCAAAGCCCTTCCCAAATCTTCGTCCGTGAAGCCAAGCCATGAGTCCTAATGGGCAAGACAAAACCAAGTCTTTGCTTCAGTGTTAGAGCTTCAGGATCTGGATTCTTCTCCTCAAATAACTAACTGTTTCAATATTAAAACTGCAAAACTAGAGTTCAGCTTTCCATAATTTCCAGACAGGGTATAATTAAAGTTAATCCATGTAGTCCTCACAAAGACCTGTATTCTGAGAGTGAATTTTCTATTGTTGTATCTTACCTTTCACAAATGCTGTAATTTCCTCTTGATTTCTACATTTTATCAAGTGTGTCAGTCCCAAAAATACCAGTATTTAAAGAGAATGTTTAAATAAGCTCATGCAAGATTGGGTGTGTACAACACTTGAAGTCAGAGAGAGGGAATTACTTCAGGAAGAGAGAAGACTCGAGGGGGACTAGGAATCGTGGAGAAGGGTAGAAAAGGATGCTCATTTATTATACTTACTGTCTCCTTTATGCAACCTTAGCTACTGAATACTACACCAGTGCTCATTTTTCACGCTATTCATAAAACCACAGTAACTCCCTGTTACACACGCTAACATCACAGACCCCTTGCTTCTTTTGCATCACAAATCAGAGGGCATTATTTTTCCTTTTGCAATGGAGAACTCAACATTGTTTCAACTGTAGTAGTGAGATCAAAGAGATTTTAAGATAGCTTTGGAGACATTAGTTTTAAGCATCTGCACAGAGAGATCTGAATAAGAATTGCATCATGTTGACCTATTCTAGGAATGGTCTTTGAACGCCAAATGATTCTTGAGAAAATGTTCACAGGAAACAAAAAGACCATGAAGAAAGCACATCTATTTTTCTTATTCTAATGAGTATTTTCCAGGTTAGATTATTTTAAAGAGAATTAAAGCTAGAGCAGTATGGTGTGTATGAGAGATTATTTGTATCTACGTTGTTCTGAGCATGAAACAAGTGCATTCCAGCTGGAAATCTGAATAAAGCCATTGCTTACAAAGATTATTTTTCAAGACCACACTTGAGAAAAGAACTTACTTTCTTTAGAAACCTGAAAGCTTCAGTTGACAACTTTTAAACACACTTTTGAATTCTTTGAACTCTGCTGAATTTTTAGGATGAAAGTTAAGGATATGATGACAAGAAACAGTAAATCATAACTTTGAGTAAACTCTGATGTGTAGCCATGCATTTCTATGAATGAATATGAACTAAAGCATAAGAGAATGACAGTGGCTAAAGAGCCGAAGGAGCAGAGTAATTCACAGAGGGAACCTGGGCAAGGAAGCAAGGACAGATTGGGAAATGAGGCAGAAAGAAGAGTTATTCAATGTAGACTGGGATCGAATTGCAAGCATTGGATCAGCTAACATTGGATTCGCTAAGTGTGGAACTGGGACAAGTTAGTCCAGAGGGTGGGGGAATTGTTGTCATGCAGAAAGGCAAAGAATTTTTTGTTTTATCTGTATTTCAAAAGCCAGTGATAAGAGATCACAAGGACTGTTTGCAATAAAATATTACTGTTAAGAGAAAAATACAGTTAGGAGAAGTCTAATATTCTTAGAAACCTTTAAAAAGATGAAGTTTCAGAAAAACTTGCCAACAGGAGTAGCAGAACTCTCATCTTTTTTAATAAGATCTGAAGTCAGTTGATTCCATACTTTTGGAATTTGTCATAGTAGTTTTGCACTGCTTTAGCTCAAATGTCCTTCAGCAGAGAAAGAACAGTGATAACAATAATGGCACTGTCATTTTACATCCAGACCTACAAGTGTGATAACAGAAATTCAGCTAAAAAAGGAACTCACCTTATTAAGCTGTAACATTTGCTATAAAGATTCAGATACACCAATTCTGCCTTTAATATTAGCTTGCTCTAACTACAAACAGAAAGTGGGAATTGAGGAATTTCTAATTTTCATTATCAGCTTTTCCTTTTCTATATACAATAGATTAAGCCTGGTAGTTGGAAAGAAGCAAAATATGCAAGTTTTGTAACTAGAATTGTCATAGCCTGGGTGTCGGACCTTGGCAGATAGACATTTTTTTCCCCTTGATCACTGTTTTCCAGGTTACATTTGGCCTGTTTGGCTATTGCTACAGCAGAAATGCTATTATCTATTCCATTTGCAAGTACATCTGTACAATATTTTGCACTGTCATAACATAACCTTTTCTTTTTACAGAAGTACGAGTTAACCCTGACTTGGTCTGCTTTTTAGGACACCTTCTGGAATGACCTACAACCACTGTAATTTTGCAGTAGCTTTTAGAGTTCTCTAAAGCGACTGACATACCTTGCTTTGGAAATAACTGCATCAGCTAAAGAAATTACCACTTTCAACTACTTATTACTGTGTATCTGCAGAGATTATTTATCCTAACATCTGCCATTTGTAGATTTAGCAGTTGATTCTAATCTACACTGGAGAAATAAACAGGGTTATTTTTAAGAAGTCAGTGAAGCTAAGCTGAACAATTAACTTTCTTCGAGGTGTGTTGGGAAGCACGCATCAATCCTGAGGTTTTGGTGTTTGCTGTTAAGGTTATTAAGGTGGTACTGTTGTCAGATAGTATAGCCAGATCAGGAAAATGACATCTGTTGTAATGATTGCCGGTTTGATCCTATAAATTACACTGATTGCTCCTCATCCTCTTTAGGGTAGCGTATTGAAGGATAGATATGTAGACTGTTTTCAATCTCAGTACAAAAAGCATATGCTAAATGGTAGCCACTGATACAGACTGGCTCAGGAGGGCTTTTTTTTTTTTTTTTTTTTTCCCTGAGTACAATGCATCACGACTCTTACCCTGCAGTTGAAATGCAAATGACGGCAACTCAAAAATTGTACTGCAGTGGAAACAGGTGTAACCTCTTTATAAGAAATTCAGGAATATCTGCACCAATAAACACATTCCTCCCAAAGGTTTTGAAAACATTATGTTTATTTAGTGTAAGTTAATCTAAACCAGCATTAATCTAACCATGTTCAGATGACAGTATTTTGAATCCCTCTATTGTCCTTATACGTTATAAGGAGAATAACCTTATTTCATGAGACAGAAAAACCTCCTATTTCCTTTCACCTGCAGAAGGTTTGTTCATTATGAATAATTTATAGTGCTATTTTATTATTCTCCTGGGAAAGAAATGAGTCTTGCATATTCCTCTGTACATGGTGGTGTTTCTACCTATTCTCTAAGAGGGAGAAATCTGAAATGAAACTGGTTTACTCTCCCAAAACCTCACACTCGTCATTTGGTCACCACACCTCAAATATGGGATTAGTGGAAATGCAGCTGATGTGGAAAGCCTTGGCTATAGTTAAATTAAAGATTTCATACTTATAAAGAGCCTTCCAGTTCTGTACAATAACCATTATTCAAATACTTCAGGAATCTGTATTCTTAAAGGTATAATCTGTGCACTGCATGTGTAAGATATCTGAGAGGAAGGAAAAAAAAAAAAAGAAAATAGTAGGAAATAATATTCTACATATTAAAAAAAGAATTTAAGCAGTTTCAGCTGTTAGAGGTTTAATTTGTTTAGGAGTCTAGAATTTAGGAATTTTTTACAGCTTTTTGAAGTAGTTTTGCTTTGGCGCCTTTTGAGGGATTTTTAAAGGTAAATAAATAGTACAATGCCAGCAGTTACCATCTGATGTATTCCATACCAGCTGGACTTGCCAAACACAGTCTTTTTTGCAGTCTTTCATATCAGTATTCCCACAAGAGAGACAGAATAGCCTCAGCTTGTTTTGGCCTGTGCTTTCAAGGTGACTGTGTGCAAAATATTGTGAAGTTTGTCCATAAAATCAAATTCCTCTAAACATAACCTTAAATAGTCACTCTTTTGCTCTTTCAAAAATGAAAAAAAGGGTCCTCTAATCAGAACAGTAAACATGGCATAGTGTAATAATATTCACCAAATTCAAGTTTTACTCGGGTACAAGAATCAATAATAGAAATACTTGAAATATCTGTGTATCTGATATTGTTTTCTGAAAGGAAAACAGGTCAGTCTTAGTATGTGATAAAATCATCTTGGCAGGCCTGTAATTGGAGAATTGACTCACCACAAATTTTCTTCAGATGAAGATCTTGGCAACACATGAAATCTGGGTTGCAATAAGTGTGGATGAGATGAACTTTCTACGATTTCCAGATACAGAAAACCACAAATCTTAACTAGATTCAAGGTAATTATTCTGACTGAAAGTAAAAAATATATATATATGTAGTTGCAAAATGGTGGATTTTTAGCAATTCTTATCTTGGGATTTATATGGAATTAAAAACAAGAAAATTTCCTTAGTTGAAATCAAGGAAGTTCAAATCACTTCTGAAAAATAAACACGCACAGCTTAAGACTCAAAACAATTCTTGCTACCATAAACAGCAAGTATTTTTTAATTAGAAAATAAACTTTTCACAGATTTAAAGTCAAAGGAAGTGCTGCAAAGCAACAATTCAGATAGAATTATTGTTATTTCAAATGTGTGGTTTTATTGATCACTTGTTAAATAAATGAAACAGTTACTTTATATATTAACACAAAATTGAATAAAATTACGAATTTAATTAACAGCAAAATATTGATCCATTTTAGCTTATTCTTTTACTTCAAGGTAATGTGTTGATTAGTAGAAAAATGTAGATTTTTTGAAAATACATTATATCAGATGAGAAAGAAATTCATTTTTTTATAAGCTGTCTTTACCCACCCCACCCCCAATATTTATGATTGACTCAAAGTTATAAAGTTATCCTGTAAGCATTCATTATTAACATCATAGGTTCAGATACTGCAGTACTATGTTCATTCATGATATCCATCATACTCACCCTGATGAAACATCTGTTGGAAAAATTAAGAGGCAAAAAGGGGGAAAAGTCTGTAATTAAACTGTGAAAAGTTCTTCTTGAAATGTCAATTCCAAGACAAATAAGTAAATGAGATGAGTCGTAGTTCTTTGCTTTGTTTTGGGGGAGTTGGCAGTAGGCAGAAAACACCCTGGTCCCTGTTGGAGCTGACTGTGCTGTTTTGAAAGCTGGGCGATGCTCACTCATCAGGGAATGGAAGCAAAGCTTCAGGCATTAAAGTGCTTTTCCTAAGGCTTATTTAATTGTTAACTCGACATATAAGTGAACTTCAGGCAACAATTCCTATGGGCGTTTCTAGATTTATTTGCTAAGGAGAAGGCACGCTGTTCTTCCTCACCTTCATGGTTTTCCTCCTTTTAAGGCCTTTCTAAAAGGCCAAGACAGTCAGATACTGAATGGCTCCACCCCTTGGCACTAGGTCAGTTGTGAAAGCACAGGAATAGATTTCTTCCCCTTTTATAGGCACCTGCTTTTTCTTGTACCCATGCTCAACAAAGATGACAATCCCTGACAGGAAATGGAGCTGGGAGATACTCGACAGGTAAAAATTGAAAATATCTGTACATCATCCTTTTGGGTCTATAACTGCATCCAGAAGAAAAAGCTTTGCAACACATAAGATTATTTAGTAGCAGTCCTGAGGGAAGGGAATAGCTTTCCTCCCTTCCACTCTGATTACCTAAAAGCTCAGATAGTTAGGCTAACTTTGTATGCTTATGCAAATTAAACCTTCTTTAGAGGTTCATTCACCACTGATTTTTCATTTGAAAAGGTTCTCAACACTCTGCTGAGCATAGTAATTGATAGCAGCAAGGTCTGATGACAGCTCAGTCCTTTAATTATTTCTGAGGGCAGAACTTAGCAGTTACATGGATTTGTGAGTTCTTATGTGTCTAACTTTTTTTATTTGAGTTTTGTCATCTTCATGGTTTGTGTAAATCCTTTGTGTTAGTGTAAGTCCTGATAAAAATAATACAGGGGAAAAGAAAAGAAAATATGTATTACCTATTCTAACATATATTCTCCCTTATCTTAGACGTTTAATGTTCAATTTCACATATGAAAATGTCATGATAATGTCATGCAATATAATTTTTCTATACATGGAACTTTGCACATTGGTTATTTCTGTAGTAAGAGTGGCTATAACTACACTGAGTGGGGTCTGGTTATCTTTGCTCTTTTACTTTTTATACTTTATTTTATACACTTTTCATATTGCCAGGGGAAGGACTTAACAAAGGACTGTACTAGTTTTTAAATCATCTTCTAAGAACTGATGTCAACATCTTATTGTATTAGCCCAACAGAATAAATTGTATATTTTGAGACCTAAACAAACGCAAAAAAAAAAAAAAAAAAAAATCAGGAATCACAGCTATTACATTTGATTACTATTGCTTTTCTGTAAAATCAGCCTTCCCAGTTGTTGCTTGTCTCTTGTGGCCAGAACAATGGGCGTGGGAAGGAAAATGCCTTCCTCAGTACTGCCTCCTACTTTTAGTGGTAAACCAAACGCTTTCTGTGCTGTGTGGGGCATGGACAGATATTGACATGTGTTTTGAATGCTTTTTATGATGTGTGTTTTTGTCTCTGTACAGAAGTACATGCCTTCTAGCTCTTCAGTGGAAAAGAGCAAACCTCATTGACAGTGAGGAGTTACTCGCATTTCAGATTTCACTCCGGAAGATTTAATAAAAATGTAAAACAAGTGTGTTAGTGAGTACTTTATGAAAGGATGCATATTTTTTTAGCGGGTATTTTCAACATGTAAAGGGAAATTTAAATTTCTTGAAAGCTATATAAAGGTGGGAACAAAGATAACTTTGTAAGCAGTCCTGAACTATTTATCTTCTCACGTACGAGGTTACATTCTAATCCCAAGGTAAACGGTCTGACTTTACTGCTGTTGGGGCAGATTTACACCAGTTTAACTGAGATAAGATCTCTATATGTGCTTATCCCAGGAAAAAAAAGTCTTTCTTTTTTTTTTTTATTCATCCATCAAAACATTGTTCTGCAGGAGAGATTGTGCTATAAAGTGGGGTAAGCAAAAAGATACAAATTTCTCTATCAGTCTTATTGCACATCATAGAAATTACTCTTGCTATCAAGAGAAATAGACTTTGATATCCTTTGAGTTTAAATGTGTCAAATGTAGTCCTCCAAAATTTAACACAAACTGCAGACTCTAAAAATAGATCGCAGGCTGGAATTCTATTTTCAGCAACCGGTAGGGTGTGTAGGCAACTGACTTGCAAGCTAGTCTTTCGCAGGAAGCAAGAAAATGGTGTAAATACTGCAGAAAGATGGATCTCAAGCCGGGGGTGAGAAAGAGTGCATACTCCTGTATGCTTTGGCTACATGCACAAAAGAAGCAGGCATGACCACCTATTTGATATTTTCCACTGATAGGACTTACACAGTTGTTTATTAAAGATGTCTTTTCCCCACAGTTCATTTTGTCATTGGTTTAGTTGCCTCCATCTACTTCTGGTTTTATTTTACAATAAGGATTTTGTGAATCTGAGTTGAAGGGCTTATGCCTTTAGAAAATTATTAAATATTTCCACATCCAACCTCTCTTTTTTACCTTGGAGCTGCCTTTCTCCTCCTAGAAGGACAATATAAATCATAATATAGGTCAGATGGAGCAGTAGAAATGCAATTCCTTCAGCATTTTCTTTTATTTCCATTTATTTTTATTTTACCTTATTTTTTGAGTTTCAACATTTAAAAAAAAAAAAGAAAGAAAGAAAGAAGTGATAAATATTTAGCTGGTGGTCAAAACTGAGCATATTGAAAGTCCTTACCAGGATTTGTGGTCTTTCAGTTTCCTTCTGGACAAATGCAGATTCATTAAAGCTCCCAAGTTAGGGGCCTGCTTTAGCGGTAGCAAACAGGCCAAGCAGGAAGTGTGGAGAGATGGTAGTGGCAGCAGTCTCAGTTCTAGAGAGGAGTAAGGAAAGGATTCAGCAATGTGTAAAGCATTGCCCTTATTTTTATTTAAAGCACATCCAGAGAAAGACTGCAGACGTTCCACTGGTAGTGCTTCCATTTGTTTTCAATCCAATTAATCGTGTCTTCAAGTGAACGTAAAGTTGACATGCAGCCGTGATAAGCCTTACAGTGATTTCTGCCACTAACTTACTGCAGCAGTTGGTTATGCCACTTTAATTCTGCATTTACGCTAAATGGAAATAACCATACCCATCAAGCTTGGTGAGGTTTCTGAAGAAGAAATTTGTTTTTGTTATCAATTTGTTAGAAATCCTAGGGTGAAAATAAAAGAACATAAGGTATGTTGTTTTAGCTCAAAACAAACTTGGAAAACCTCACAGGGTTCAAGCAGAGCTTTGTGTCCATGCCTATTTTCTTCATCACCTCTATTCTGTTTCCCACTTCTTGTAACAGAGAAGTAACATGAAGAACAATCTGCAAAGACAAATGACAGATTTCATTCGAGATGTTTAAATTATGTAGAATAAGTAATGGAACATACAAAAAGGAGAAAAGTAAGCCAGCAAAGTAATGGGCAAACCCAAGGTCTGTTTAAGTCAATGAAGTCTTCATTCAGACCCTAATGATCTCATAAATATTATCTGTCTCAGTTTGATGAAATACAAAATAATATTGGTTTAGGTTTTGAAGAAAAGGATCTTTTCCTTTTAAACCATAATGTCAGTTGTAATACAGTTGAAAAAATACTTTATATATCTTGCCTGTCTCGGTCTTATTTAAAATAACAAGTTTTTAGGCATTCACTAACGAAGAACTTTTAGAGACATGCCTTTAATAGGAAGTTAACATTTCTGATTTTCAGAAGTGTTTTGTAATCATGATCACTGAAGTGTTCATTAAGTTTATAAAAGCTTCTGATGGCTTATTATTGTTAAGGCATTAAGAAGTTGTCCTGAGAAGAAATAGTTCTGTAATGGTATGGCAACATATAAAGAATACTGCATAGGCTAATAAGGATTTAGTGAAAATTAGGAGAGGGAGCAAACTATTATTGCTGCCCAGTTTCCAGTCTTCTACGTGATTTTAGATTGTATTTTTCACTGTGTTGTTTCACATGTTGGTTCACTAACATATGGTTCAAATCTGCAGTAAATAAATATGCTTAGCACCTTGATAAACATGATTAAAATCCTTAATTCAGTATATGCATATATATATATATGCCGTATCAGAATGGTGTAATTAGCAGCAAGATACTCTATTTTTGAAGGATTTCAGATTGTTCTTCATCCAAATGCATCCAAATGCATTAGAATAATGCATTTTTCTAATGCATTTGTTTCAGTGTTAAATATAATTAGCATTAAAATTGTTCAAAAAATGAAAACAAAAATCTCTCTGAAACAGAGATCAAACTGGGATGTAAGCATCTCAATTAACATTTTTTTATCAGTTGCATTTTTTTTTCCTAATAAATTTAACGTGTATGCAGCACTGATTCCTTTCTTTGCCCCAGGAAAAAAAAAAAAAAAAAATGAGCAGAGATATGGGAGAGCGGAGCAGAGCATATATCTGTATAACAGGGACAAAGAGAGCAACAAGGGGATCAGGAGTTTCATCTCCCAAGAATAGGGCTTAGAAGATGTATGAAAACTCAGTTTAACTTTGTGAAGAAAGAAACTATTTTTTCCCTTTTATACTCCTGTACTGGTTTTGGCTGGGTAAGAGTTAATTTTCCTCACAGTAGTACCTACTGAGTTATGTTTCGGATTTGTGGCTCCCTGCAGGGAGTAAGCGAGCAGCTGTGTGGGGCTTAGATGCCTACCAGGGTTAAACCAGAACAATTCCCAAAATAACACAGCAAATTCTTTTTCTTTCTTTTTTTCCTTTTTTTTTTTCCCTCTAATTTATTTTCTTTCTGTGAAGCCGAAGATAACTACTTCAAAGGGGAAATCTTGCTACAGTTAGTTGTTGCTGTCTTAGATCGCAAGTACCTAATATGTAACTAGTGGTTAGTCTAGGAAAGGGCTGAGGAAAGCAGTCAGCTTTCCTGCCTGCTAGGCATGCAGAATTTAAAATGATTGCTAGACCATTTTTCAGTCAGCACAAGCAACGTATTAAGCTATAGGACAAGAGGAAATGGCCTCAGGTTGTGCCAGGGGAGATTTGGGCTGAATATTAGGAAACTTTTCTTCACCAAAAGTGTTGATAAGCATTGGAACAGGCTGTCCAGGGAAGTGGTAGAGTCACCATCCCTGGAGGTATTGAAAATATGTGTAGATGTTGTGCTTAGGGACATGTTTTGGTGGCGACTTGGCAGTGTTGGGATAATGGTTGGACTCAATGATCCTAAAGGTCTTTTCCAACCCAAATGATTCCACGATAAAGGCCAGAGCTCTGTCTTCTCATTGAGGGTGGATCAGCAGTATTCAAATCAGTGAATACTAACCAGATATACATCTGACCTCCAAATTTTGGAGGGAGTTGGGTCACAGAGATCTAGCAACATGTCCAGCAGGCTTGCAGTGATATTTCTTTATCTTTCTGATGTGGAGAGTAGGAACATTGTGCCAGGAGAGAAGACTGGTGGTTAGGATAGTGGTGCATAGAATTGTTTCATTCCCTCTGAACAGAACATCTGAAAAAAAAGAGGTTGGAGGAGACAGATGTATGGCATAGTTTACCTTCTGTCCTAGTTTTCTTATGGTGAAATGAACATAATGCTGTCAAGTGCAAACAGAATTTGTTCTTAAATTTCAGAAGGAAAAGAGAAAAGAGCTGAGTTATATTCTCCTGAAAAGCCTGGACCTTCAGACACATATATCCACTTCTCGGTTGAGTCCCTACCAACTTCTAGTGACATATGTGATTATAGTCACACAGTAGTGTCTGAGCCTGCCCTAACATACATTTCTTCTTGATAGAACATACTGCCTTGAGCTCAGTCTCAGCTTAAACATATGTTTCACCATCATGAGCCAGAGGAATGTGTCTCCTACTTGGTGTAAGCAGAGGAAGCATGGTTCTGGTTGCAAAACACTCATCTACCATCACTGGGTAAGACTAACCTCTATATTTGAAATGGAATGGGGTCATACCTGCTACAGCAATTTCAGCACAGCCTAGCAGCCGACAAAGTAGAAGTAAAAATCTGTTTGCTTCTTCTAGTTTGACTTTGTCTGCTGAAACTGTTTGGATTCTCCCGAAGTGAAACCATCAAGAGTCATTTTGGGAGTCTACCACACGCAGCATTCATGTTGCCTCAGTACGAGGTACAATGTTTGATCTATACTACTTACAAAGTTGTCCTTTGTCTTGTAGTAAAATGGGACTTGCAGGTTAGGATAGAAATTTGCTGGGTTCCTCAGAAACACAGAATAAATCCTGTGTCTGTCTCTGTGTATGTCATGAGCAAATCATGCATGACTGTTGACTACAGAATTAAACATAACACAACAAAATAAAGAGTTGCTGATTGAGCAATACCAAATGGTTTTCAGGAAGCGCGTTCACCATGAGTATAACCTCAAGGTGTACTGGGAAAGCTTTTTTCCCATGAGAACAGCCAGGTGACAGGCCAGGCCCAGGGAGGTTGTGCCAAGTATTCCAGTCTCCATGAGATGAAGCTGTGAGCAACTTGGTCTCAGCACACAGATGAGCCTGGTCTGGGTGGGCTCAAATTGTCCTGCAGTGCTACAGTCCCGCATGATTCTGTAATTCTGTGAACACCTGCTTGCCTCATTACATTCAAGAAAAATCCTACAGACATTAAAGGTATCAGGTTGGTTTGTTTCTCCATCAGTTCCTAACAGCATCAAAATGCAGACTCCATGACAGTCTGTCTGCAAAGGCTGATATACCTTTGCTAGCTTTTCTTGTCTCTGAACAAGCAAGAATCTGTCATAAGGCAAAGGTTTCATAAATATTTGTATGTCACATCTTCTAACTGAGATTACTAGTTTAAATTCTGCTCTCTGTTGACATTTATGAAACCATTGCCTGAGTACTCAAATCTTTATTATTCCCAATAATAAACCACTGGGTTTAGTTGACATTTTTTGCATTACTGTTTTCCATTGTTAACAAAGAGTGACATATGTTTTATGATAAGAAAGCCTGGTTTTGTTATCATCTGCGTTTTATCTGCTAACTATGAGTGTCTAGAATATTGGAAGGTTTGTAACTTAAGCTCCCTTCTGGCTATTCTGGAATTCACATTTATAACACGTGACCTTTCCAAGAGTTTTCTTATATAAACCTTTACCTCTAACAATGCAAGTCTTTCTCCTATGAACTTGAATAGAAGCAAAATGAGAAATTTTATTGGCTTGAAGCTCTTCCAAAAATATTTTTCTCATAAAAGCATTTTACACAACTTTAAATATAGTTTTATGTATAATATTTATAGTCTCAAGTATCAAACATATCTCTCAAGTAAATCACTCCAAACTATAACACAAGTTTTCATTACTCTGTCTTTTACAATGAAGGTACTCAAGTAGCTCATATTAATAATCTCATTTTAAAACATATTAATATTACAGAAAACATTATTTATTTTGCAGAATTTTATTTTACAGAAAACTGTTTTATTATACCTTTCTCTAAGAATTGCTTAGAAAACTTCTGCTAACAATATGCAATACAATTTTGCAAATTTGAAATAATGAACAAAAGAAATACAAATTCTGAAAAAATTCATTTGTCATTTAACAAAAAATCTTAGCAGAACTAAAACATATTGTTTTATTCCAGTGTGAGTCTAGTGTTGATAGGGTATCGCAGCTTGAACATTCTGACTAATGTGATTCAGCTGAATTCCAAGTTTTAATCACTGAGTGTCTGTAAGGATAAACTTACAGTATATATATAATAGCATTCTGCATTTATTCCCGAATATTTAAGGATGTGTCAACTTTAAACACATCTAAAGAAATGCTTTCCTATTTATCTCAGTATTCTGTCTTTTTGCTACGGTGATAAGGCTGCCTTACAAAAGGTTATAGCTATTAGTTAACTGTTAATGTTCAAGAGTCAATGGATTGGTAATGATTTTGGAGGTCTGGATTTAGCTATTTGGCAGATTTTGTGTTTGTGAAGTATTCTAAATCACTGAAAGATGCCTAGATTAAATTTACTGTAATTTAAATCAAGCTCTGAGAATTTCTTACTCATTTCATTTGTAAACGCACACATTGCAGTGTTTCTTAATATTGACATTCTCTGTGAATACATAGGAATAATGACAAAATAATTTTCTTTTATCATTCCTCTGTTTCCTATTTAAATCATGGTATCTATTTTGCTATTTAATCCTCAGAAAAAAAACTCTCAGTTTAGGTACCTGTCTTTCCCTTTACATTGTAGCATTTGTGATCAAACACAACTGCCTCATCACTTAGCAGAAGCCTGTGCTGCTGGAGGAGGAGAGTCCAGTTCCTTAGGAGGGAGATGGGAGGGAGTCAACGATTTCAAGGAAACTGACAGCACAAAAACCTCTTGCCCTGTTGCTTTCCTGCCTATAAAAATTTTCATGGTCATCTTTTTGCTTTAGTTCTGTTACTATTGCATATTTTGACAGAAGCAAGCATTTGGATCACACATGGAATTAGCTCTCTGTCACCACTTGAAATTTTGAACCATCTCAAAACACAATGTGACAGTACCACCACTCTGCAGCAAGACAACAAATACACTTCCGAGCTTGAATCAAGGTCTATGTGGCCTAGGGAAACAGGTTTTAAATGGTCAGAGAGCCCTTACCTCTTTTCATCTGCTGTTGCTCCTTGAGTGATCAAAAGCCTCACTGTCTGTCATTCAATACCCTTCAGCTCTGAATAAAGAGTAGCAGACTTTGGAATGTAACTACAGAGGCAGAGGACATTTTGTGAACAGTAGTACATAGCTGAAACTATCAATTAAATAATTATCTGTGAATTATTTTCTCATCTGCAACCCAAAACAATCTGTTCCTGCTGATAATCCTGATGCCACCACATCCGTTAATCTAATAACTGTTGCTTTGGCATCTACATTTCAGTGTCATTTATTGGAGGTCGATTCTCTTGTGTCCCTCATACAGACCCTTATTTATCATTTATTTCTGACACCAGGGACATGATTGGAAGAGAAACTGAACTGGTTCGGTAGAATACTATGGGTTGGGCCTGTAAACAGTGAAAATCTTTTGGTATTGAAACAATGACATATTAAGCAGATATTTGGTAGGGATCAGTAAAGTCTAGAGCAGTCGGTATCTTTTCTATTCTAAGTTAGATGTCAAAGTAATAACTTTTTAATATCATTTCATGCATGTCATTCGAGTTAAAATATTCCCAGTAAAACTTTTAAAATTTTTATAGCAAGATTGCCACAAAATTAGCCGAAAAGAAACTTCCCACAGAAAACTTTGGTTCTGAGCCTGTGTTAATTGTGTCCTCCTGCTTCTGCCACATTGTCTTACAATGAACAGTGAACAATTGCTTTCTACTTCTTTTTAGCAAAGCTATTACTTTTAACCCTGACTTCTGATTAAGAAAATCTGAAATTCCGTATGTTTTAGTGTGGCTGATAAGAATTTTCTCCTAAAAAAACCCCTCAGAAATCTTAGTCTGATGCTCACTGAAGCAGGTAGCTGTGGTGATGAAGGAATTCCCATTGACTTTAACCATTAATCCCTTGAACCAATATCTCCATTCACTACCTAATAAAGTTGTAATTTTTGAAGTTATGTGAACCAAATTGGGGTTTATTTAGGCTTTTTAATTTTGAATTTTCAAATCATCATAATTATTTAAATATAAATTAGAACAAATCTTTGCTGTCTGTGATCTGCATGAAGTAGCATAAAAGGCTTCCAAAGTTCTAATCAGGACTACACTTAAGTTATTTTTCTGAGGAAAAAAGCTTAACATGTTTTTTTAAAAATGAGAGGTACTGCTGCAAAAGCTAAAGAAAAAAATCTTTTATCATTCCCAGGTTTTTCATGTTTTTTTTAACAAATTATTTCCTCATTAATCTCAAGTATATTCAGTGCAGAAATAACAGCAATGTCCTTTTGACTGTATGAGGAAGAGTGACCAGCAGAAAGCATTAAATGATCCTGCTCCACTGCCTGGCACTGGTGAGAGCACTCCTGGTGTGCTGTCCCAAGACGCAGGCTGGTGGTGCAAGACAGACCCTCATGTACAGCAGTGAGTTCAGCAGATGGTCCCTGTGACAGTCATTATTGGAGAATAGGATGCACAAGAGGAAGCAGAAGGCTCTGGGCTGCCTCAGACTGCGGAAGAGTATGGGAAGGGGAGAGTCACTGATGTCTGTAATTACGTGGTTGGAATGTATAGACAAGTTAGGGAATGAGTGGAGTGACCACACCTCAGTGGGTGGTGGAAGGGTGAAAAGCAATGGTCATGACCTAGCCAATGGAAAACCATCTCAGAAGGTTTCATCACAATGACAGTGATCAAATAGGGATCCAGAAAGACTGTAAGACATACAACTTTGGAGGTGATCAAGATTCAACTTGTTATAACACAGAAACCTGGTCTAACTAGACTTGCTTTGAGCAGCAGATTTGAGCTGATGAACCCCAGAGGTCTGTTCCAATCTACCTGTTGTTGTGATTCAATGATTAGTGGTCAAGTCATGTGTGCATTTTGCAGTTATTCATATAAGTGGAATACATTCACTTTCTATTAAAAAAATTTTTTTTCTGTGTAGATGGGAAACAATCATAGCTCAAAGTTTTTATTTGTACACAGATTAAAATATTATAGCAAAACCAAAAGCATTCTTCTCTTATCTACCTATGCAACTGCCAGCTTAATGGTTTACACTGGAAACTACCAGCTGAGTTTAAAGTATTAATGTGATTATTAGTGAGCACTATCACTTCTTTCTTCAGCATAGCACAGTCCCTAGTGTAAAGGTTCACAGAGGAGCTAAGAACTTATTTGGAAGGTTAAGACTAAGTCTTAGGAATTCAATATTTTTCTGAACTCTGTCAGATATTCAGGTATTAGAGGATAAACTAACCATCTTGCTGAGGCTATAGGCCACACTAATTAAAGCAGGTTAACGCCTTCATCACTACTTCTTTTTACACTGGGAAATGCTTTTTCAGACGTCAGTGTTGTCTTTTCTCTCCTTATCAAAGGTTAAGAGTTTACCAAATTATATGCCAAAATAGTTCTCAAGATGTTTCCCTACTGGAATGACTGAAAATATGCTTGTTAGAAGCAAAAAGAATTTGATAGAATACTAAGCACACTTGGAAGCTACCTAACTGAAAAAGATTCCTGCTTTTAACTATTGTCCTTAAATTCTTATTTCGAGATAATTTTTTCACTGAGCTGTAGTAAATATCTTTACCTTCATATATGGAGTATCTGGGTTTTCCCTGTGATGCATTGCAGGCTTAACATCTTACAAAGGCATGCCTTGATTTTTTAAAGGAATTCCCCAGGCACAGTTTCAGCTCTGATGAAGTCAAGAAGAAAAAAAGGTTTTCCAAAATCAGTGTACATATCTCCTTTGAAACTAGGTGAGTGTCAAATCCCAGACACAGAAACAGTATTTCTTATGGTAAAGTTCAAATCATTGCCTTCCAGATTTTTTATTTTTCTTGCTGAAAACAAGAAGCCAAGAGGCAAATTCTAAAACTCCCCAAACCTATGACTCCTGACTTTGCAATACATGGCTTTAACTTAGCCATTACCTTTTTTATTTACTATCAATCTAAAGCTAGATCAAATGTCAGTCCAAGGAAAAGTGCTCAAGTTCTCTTATCCTTATGAAGCTAAACCTAGAGGTCCACTCAGGCTGGGTGCAAGAGTGCACAGTTCTTCTGGGAGTTGAACTGGTATATATGTGCCTCCAGTATTTTCCTGTGCTGAGTAATTTTCATTCCTATTTAGAATTATCCTTTGTCGGTAAACTTCATCCTGCATCTAAGTATGGGCTTAACTGAAACCATAGATTCATAGAATAGTTTGACCTTTAAAAGTCATCTACTCCAATCTCCAAATCTCTATGTTTTGTTGAGAAAATTATTTAACTTCTTTCAAAATAATTTCCATTAAAAAATAAACCAAACCTATAACAGACCCAGTGTTAATTTCACTATCTCATATCACTTGCAGTTTCTTAAAAACTAGTGGAGCAATATGCCCTATTTGGAAGATCTTTCTAATAGAAAGAGCTGCTTCATAAGAAACTGATTGTTTTGAGGTAATAATAAAAAAAATTATGGACTGTCATAGACAAGCAAGATGTTGCTGGGCTTTATATGAATTAAGTTCAGTAGGGCATTTTTGTCAAGGCTTTTTGCCGGCAAGCTGGAATAAGCCATGAGGAACAGATGGGAATATATGTGTGAGGTTGTCATCTTAGTGCAGATATTCCATTTTGTGCTGATTGCATAGAATTACTAAGAAGGAAATCTGCATAATCAAGTAATTCCACCCAAATAATGGGTGGAATTACTGAAAATTTTTGTTCTTTCTTGACAAAAGTTCTTGGTCCTCACTTGAGTGAACACATAGCATTTCATTCTCATTTAAAATAAGAGTTAGCTGGGAGGAATTTTCTTGTACAAGAACCAAAACCAAGGCTAGTCCTTGGAGATGACAGAAGGAATATTCTCTGAAGCTTGTAGAGAAGACTGTAAAATAGGTTCAACTAGAAAATTGCTCAGAATCAATAGACTAAAAAACACATTTGAAAGCTGCCCTTCTGCAAGGATGTGGAGGCTTTTCATATTTATATCCGTGACGAGTAATGTCTGGTTTATATTTTTTTTACCCTATTTCTGTGTTATAAATCTGAAAAAGGAGGTATCTGGGTTATCTGAGACCTTCCAGAGGAGGGGAAAGACACTTCTTTCCCAGCAGAAGAACAGCCAATACATGGAAAGAAAGTTTTAAAGTATCAGGAAGAAAAAGAGATTGACCCAAAAACAACAGCAAGAAGGGGAGGGAGCTGCACTCCAAGGTAAACAGAGAAACTGGATGAGCAGAAGCTACAGACTTTGTGGGAAGCAGAGGACACCAGCCAGAGACTACAATAAGCCAGGTGCAGAATTAAAACCAAACCTGACAGAAGTGCAAAGACACAACGGATGATGCACAGTCCAACAAAACACAATTTTTAAAAAATTGTTGCTGTAAAAGACTTTTATCTCCTTTGAGAACATCACTATGAGGAGAAAATCTGGGCAGCTCCTTGTTAAAAGTCTCAATTTATTCCATGTCCAATCACACTGTCTACTCTTTTTTTGAAGATTCCCTCTTCATTGAAGTTTATTTCTTTTCACTTTTATTGAAACAAAACCTGAGAGATTTGAAACATTGGTGAAAGGCAGATTATTAACACACTATAAAAACATGGAGCAGCTCTGCTTCGAGGCACACATCAAAGCTGGTTTACATATCAGATATACACATACATTGACTTAAAAATTAAGAAAACATGAGCACAGACAAACTGTCAATAAAGAGATACCATGAATGGTGCTTTGCAGTGATTGCATCCTTAAGAATATCACAGTTGGAAAGTCAACCAGTTCTTACAGTGTAAAGCTTGCTATAATGAATTACTTCCCTATTCATAGCTGTGTGTCATCTTTTCTTCCACTCCTTTCCCCCCATTCTTGAGTTCTGCAGGACAAATATTTCCCTCAAGAAAAACATTTTTTACCAAAGGAGTGAGATATCTCTGTATTTCTTCTTCATCAGCATGTACTCAGACAAGCTCTCTGACCAAAAGCATACTCACAAACTTCTAAATCTATTGTAAAAATTAGCTAAATAAATTATTATAGTCATAGAAATAACCAATGCAAGTAAGATGATCTAGGAGATTCTTAGGAGGCTGAAGTCTGCTAAATTCATTAGACAGAAGAAGAGTTTGTTATTTTTCTGTAAAAGGAACTTCAAAGAGAGCTTAGGTCATTTCAACATGAGAGCTCTACTGAATAAATACTGTTTGATTGAAGAGGGTGTTAAAAGAACATGTTCTACTGTGTACTGAAGAATGTTATGCTTCATGCCTTTATGACTGAAAAGTAGACGAAGCTTGTGAGTATGCTGTCTGCCAGCAGGTGAATTTGAATTGCTTAACAAGTTTATTGAGGTACAAGTAGCAGAAGAACTCTCAGTACAAGAAAGAAACCACAGCTATCATTTACATGCTGTAGATCTAATAAATACTTAATTATTTCTGCAAACCTTGCCTTACATAACATGAATAAACATTTCAAATCTAACCTGTACTCTTAACATAATGAACAAACAAACAAACAAACAAACATAAATAAATGTGAACTTGCCCCGAAATATCTGAAATTGCAATAAAAGCATCCTTGTGCTGGATTCTAAGGGAGTCTAATCAGTCATATCACTGTCCCACAATTCACCACGGTTCTTGACAGCTATTCCACGCTCTACTCTCCAGTCATCTTTGGATTAATTCTAAAACATGCCTTACATTTTTTAACACAAAGCAATTAACAACTACTCTCTTATCAAAGTTTTTAACTATTTCCCATCAGATAGTAAGGCTTTAAGGAAAATATTTAGCTGCCTCAAAGATAAAAACACATTAAATATGCATTAATTTATGGGTCACAGCTAAGCTCTTTATGCTGTGATGAAACACTCCTTTTTTTTCACACTTGACAAGAATAATGGGTCACGTTGTGCCATCTGGCATTTAAGGGTAGGTACCCACTGATCTCATGTACCACTTTCAAAAAAGATGGCATAGTATGGCCCACTGTGTATTTTTCAAATGATCGTGTAATATGAGGGTTGCTTTAACTCTTTCTGTTTGTTTTTCTTTTCACCTTGAAGTGTTTGTAGTATAATAATATTGTAAGTCATGTACCAGGTAATTATTTTGTCACATAAGAACCCAGTTGTTTCTGATTTGCCTAGGGTCATATTTAAATTGTCTTTTGCAGAAGTTACCATTCCACTAACTTGAAGCTTCAGCTTCTTTCAGTAAAGCTCAGATGTATTTTCTTGCTTTTTTATTTATATACATACAGTATTGTCGTCTTGACCCAAGGTGCCAAGCAGGCCTGAGGCTAGGCCATTTCAAATATACAGAAAACATGCTCATTGAGTTAAGGGGGCTCTGTGGTAATCCACTTTATTTATTTATTCATGCTTAGCATTGCATTGTTTTCATCACTAAATATTTCTTCTATTATCAAAGAGGTGAAGCACTAATTTTGGATATACATACTTTTCCCACTTTTCACAGTTTTAGCAGGGCAATAAAGAATTTAAGCCCCGTTTCTCTTCAATGTTTACATGTTAGATTTATTAGATTCCTTGTAAAAATCATGAACTGAAGGGTGCTAATGGAAAGGGTTTGTCACCCCAGTTTTAGCACTAACTACTACAGTGCAGAGGCAATATATACACAGAGCAACTGTAGGTGCCCTCTGTAACAGTCGGTGTAGCTTACTGATCTGAATTTTCCAATAAACAACTATCTGTGTTAATATACTCAACCACCTAAATACTGTTAGGTACAACCGACTGTTACTACAGTGCATTGGTACCAGATATGTATATGTAAGAACTGGGAGACAAAAGGGGTTTTCTTTTCTAAATAAGGGGTAGAATATACATAACCCTGGTGTCAGCCAACCACATAACGCTGTTTTCTTCATCTTCCCTCCTCAGGGTCTCATGCAGTGGCTGGGGAGTCTGGCTAACTGCTTTGGGAACTGCAGTACAAAACTCCACCCAAATCACTGCAGAAAAAGTTCAAACCGAGGTTTTCAAAATGCCGAGTAAAAGTTCAAAAAAAGCCAGATTTCCAGGGTACAGCAAAGCAGTTTCCTACCAGCTTCACTGTCAACTGTAGGTAGCAGAAATAATTTTCTTGTGCAAAATGCTCACAGTGGTAGCTATAAAGTAACTTTTTTATGGGAAGTAATGTGGGTTTTTACAGCAGACTGAGCAATTTTCCAGCCAAGAACCAATAGGCTTAATAATACTATATTCTAAATGGTATTTGTAGCATCTGTGATTATTTTTATAAAGGTTCCAAAGTAATTTAGAACATAAAGTTTAAAGATTCTTCCATCTGTGAGGAAGAAAAGACTGAAAAAAAGGAGCTATTATCTCCTGTATTTCAGTAGCAGCTGAAGTACTAAGATTCTAATTGTTAGCTCACAGTCATTTATTTTACAGAGGGCTTTCAAAAGTATCTTTTATCTTCCTACAGTTTCATTACGTTAATTCCACGTGTTAGCATGAGATTAGTTCAGTGTTCAGACAGAAGTGGGGCATTTCTGAGAAGGGTCAAAAGTCACCAGATGTAGTGTCAGAAAGAGGATTATAAAGACTATTTTAAAATAGCATTTGGTCCGAAATCTTGTCATCAATTTTGAATGACATTTCTACCAGGAACACTGCAAATCACATCGATTCCCTTGCTGAGAGTCCTATTGACTTAGTTTGTTGCAGTCTGCTCAGGCTGGTGTGCACTGAAGCATATTTGAAAGGCCCTTCATCTCAGCTACAATATATTATTTAAAAATGTCAAGCCTGTTTTGCTGTTGCTGGAAAATAAATGATTCTGTCTCAGCTCCTAACATGTACACAGAATCTTCTCTCACTAATTTTCTTAAATTATGTATTTCATTGCTGTCAGCTGCAGAAATAGGGTGACTGTATCATTTTATTCTAGTGCAGTATTTCCATATTCACCTTTCCTCATTTGTCTTAGCTTTGAAATGCACTTATCTTTTGGTCCACTGCTGGTAGAGGTATATTTGGTTTATATTTAGCAGTGATATTGGACATTCTGTTAGATGTCTGCATTTCTAATCTGACTATTTGAAACTCTTGGACTCCCCCCCCCTTTTTTTTTTCCCCCTGTGTAATCAGTATCGCAAATGTATTTTCCTTCCAAGTAGCTGAACTTCTGTAAGCTTCAATTTCTGACAATGAGTATTCTGTATTTACTACCCCAGAATGAAAAACTTCCTTCTGCCTTTTGTCTTGAACTTGGTTCCTAATAGCTTTACTTCATTACTCCTCTTGCACTGGAAGAGACACTGAGCAGCTGATCTCTCTCCAGGCATCCTGTGTTTCTGTAGAATTTATCATGTCTCCCCACCCATCTACAAGTTATCTCTTTTTTCTGTCCAAAGAGTCCCAGCTTATTTATTCCTTATCCATAGGTAAGCAGTTCTGTACTTTTTAGTCATACACTGTTAGTAGTCGCCCTTGAACTCCTAGACATCTCTGGGCTGAGTACCATCTGGTTCTGATAAAGTATTTTATCTATTCATTTTGTCATTTATTCCTTAACATGTGCTGCCATTTCATTCACAGGTATATTCTTTGATGTCGTTTGAAACACAGTTCTTGAACAGGAGATTTTTCCCACAGAGAACTCCAATGCAAAAAAATACATTAAATTTCACCGCCATGGTCATATCTAGTCTGTTTCTTCTATAGCCTGATAATCAATTGGCTTTACAGGCTTTCTGGCAGGCTTCCCACTCCTGATGTGTTTGAAGAAGGATTTAGGATTAATTTTATTTTGCTAGTTGACCTTCAGTATTTTTTTTCTTTTAATCTGCCCAAGTTTATGACCTTTGGTATTTCTTCTTCCTCAGATTTTGAACAATGTCTTCTTGCTTCAAATTAGCACCCTTTACCCTGCTAGGAAGCCATTCTACCTTCCTTTTGTCTTTTCTCAAACACTTTTTTCATAAGCAGTATGCCTCAGACCTAGACCTGCTCTGAAGAGCTACTTGAAGTTGTGTGCAACTATCCCCCATGCTTTCTGAATGAATTTGAGGTATTAACTTCTTTCTCTGTTTGGGGTTTTTTTTTCCTTTTGTTTTTTTACGGTCCAAATTCTAGTGGCTTTTAATATTATACATCAGTTAGTATTGTCATTCTGATCAGCAGATCAGTACTAAAGATAAATACTCATATCCCTGCCCATGTCCTTAACTCTCCAGGCATTCTCTGTTATTTGCTCAGGTGATCAATTTCTTTGGACTTGATCTGAAGATCTCATGGACACAGAAAAGGTCTCAAAACGAGCATGGTCTATTTCAAAGATTATTGTATTTCTTTTTTTGTCTTAGTATTACAATAGCACAATGGATACCTTCCTTCCATCAGTTTTATAGCATGTCTATTGTGTTTTGTTCAGGACCAAAGAATTACTACTTCTTTGGTTTTGGTTTTGTTTTGTTTTGTTTTTTTTGTTTTACGATGTGTAGCACATATATAGGAAAATGTGTACCATTGCCTTGGTTTCCCTATTAAACATAACTAAATAGAAATTAGTTTTCTATTTCTCATCAGTTTCTATTGACTAATCTGTCCCTTATGTGAGAAAAGAAAATCTAGGGTTTTTACCTCTAATGAAAATATCATCCCAAACAGAGTAAGATTCTTCAAAGTTGGCAGTCCTGTTCTGCTGCCATTGTGATTGAACCTCCGATCAAATTCATTGCTCAGAAAAGACACAAAAAGAGAGAAAGGGCTTTACACTGTTTCAACCAAAAGTTTAGTGATCTATTTTGAAATACAGAGACGAGGCAGTGGAAGGATGGAGCTATGCTGGAAAACATGAGGCTAAACTGTAATTTCAGAATAGCAGAATTTCTAAAGTTTCTGAAATGTGTTAGAAAAGAAGATATGACAAGATGAAGAATTATTTAGGCTACTAGAGATCTGGCAGCTCAGACCTAGGCAGAAGGGTTTGGAGAAAAGAACAGGAACAAAATAGGCAGAGGCAGACCTTATGTGAAGTGACAGAGAGGTTGGGATGTCAACCAAAGCTTTTCTGCAGCTAATGCTGTCAGTGTCTTCTTCAGGTTGGTAGGTTCCCTCTACTGTTTGAGACTTTGAATTTTTTTTCTGTTTCCCGATCTGGCAGAGATCTGCAGTATTGCCTAATAAAAGTAGAACACAGTATGCAAGTTATACATTATAAAAATGACATTTCTAAATTTATTTTGTCCTGTTTGTTTGAAATAACTTCAAACTGAAAAATCTAGCTTGCAGATAGGTGAAGACACATCTCTCCCTTATAGTTCAGGTGGAGAATTCACCTACCTTCTATTCACCTTCAGAAGTTCAACATATTATGCATTTTGCAGTTCTTAACATACTGTCTTGAGTCTTTTCTATTTCTTCACTCCTTGTAGTTCTATGTTTTATAATTCAAAACAAGCAAGAACTTTTTCAATATATCAAATTTCTCATTATCTTGTAAACAAAGACATATGGTAGCAGAAAAGATTTTTACCTGTCACTGTTTTAAAACTGTCAAATATACAGTTGAGGCAGCACACTTTGTACATTAGTGCAAGACTGTTATGATTTCTGAAGCCATGTAAATTATTTTTACCACAAAAGTCCTTGAAAAAATACTCTTTGGTCTAAGTAAACACGTCCAATAAGAGAAATTTTTTAGAAGTTCTAAAAATTTTTTTAAAAGCAATAACAGCTTTTACTTTTTATTTTATTTTCCTGTATATCTGTTCCCTTGAGGCATTCTGTGGAGACATGAAAGCTAATTGGGTAAACCTGACTCTACATTATCAATCTTCTTCTCATGCTTATGTCTTCTACAACTAATTAAAACATTTCCAATTCTTAGATAGATGTGAAGTTTCACTTTATACACTACAATTTAAACACAGAATGACTTAAATTGCAGTAGACTTCCTGAGTCACACTCAGGTATGGATTTTTCATCGTGCTCAGAAGGCCACAGTCACTAAATTACCTCTCCTTACCACTCTGTGTTGATGGTTAGGGCTGGGCCAGCCACTAGACAAATGACAGATGCTCTCTATTAACCCGCTCCCTCCCCAAAGGGGAATAGAAAGAGAATAAGGGAGAGAGACTTATGGACTAGAAAAGAAAACTAAAAGTGCTTTAGTGAAAATAACATCAGTAATAAAATAAAATATATACAAATGTATACAAAACCAATACGGAACCCAACCCCCCTGATGGCAAACACATCACTGTCACCACTGATGCTGTGGGCAGACACTGGGAAAGGCCCAGACTGGACTCAGTGGCAGACAGGAACTGGATTCAGGAGCTGGATTCTGGAACTGGATTCAGGAATGCAGGGATTAGGGTCAAAGGAAGAGGAAAGAACAGAGTCCTCCTCAGACACCAGCCATTGAAGAAGAGATATTGACCCTTGAGATCCCTCAGCTTTATACCAAATATAACGTCTATGGGATGGAACACCTTGTTGGTCAGTGTAGGGTCACCTGTCCTGTCTGCTCCTCCCCACAGGTGTCGCCTCTCACTTACTGCACGCCCACCGTGGGACACAGGATTTAGCAGTGACCTTGGTCTGCACAGGAGCAAGTATAAGCGAGAGCCTTTCTGCACACCAACCCCTGGTAGTGACTGTAAACATCAAGCGCTGTCACTCCTAGGAGTAGACCCTGTCTGTGAAAATATGCTGTTAACTTCAGACAGTGCCATCACTGAGCAGAGACTGAGCTGGAAAGTGAAATCACTGAATGGAATTAGTTCTGTTCTATCTCAAATCAGGACACCCTTGCTGACTTTGCCTCCTGTTGCCTTGTACAAGGCATATGATTGGGGCCAAAGGAACTCACTGTCAGACAATTGTGGATACAAGGTTATTCTGAGAGCCTAATTTATTAAAATATTGTTAATAAACTTCTATATCATTGTCAGGTTTAGAAAGAACCAAAAGGCAGCAAAAGCAAAAATTTACCCTCAGAGGAGGTTTATTTCCTCCTAGAGCTAAACAAAAGAACTAAAGTTTTTGAGCTGGGAAAATAATGGAGGGCTTTACCAATGCCACTTATGGCCACTGGCAAAGAAGCAGCAGGTTTGAATAGGGGGGAATGAAAATTAACTTAATTCAAAAACAATGAGAACCACAAATCATCACTTAAATTCAGGTAGGACAGAAAGAGAGAACAGTGATATTAAATACATAAACATAAACACATAAACCTCTCTCTCTACTCCACCCACATCCCCACTTACTATGAGCCCTCACACACGGTCAGTGCCGGAGAAGGAGGGAGGAGTATCGGGAGTAGGCAACAGGGGCAGAGTGAATGCAGTCCTTTTAACCACTCGTATTTAAGTTCCAGGTTGAATTTTTTTGGGACAAAGTTCTTCTGCAATGCATAGCCTCTCTCTGGGTTGGCCACAAAACTTAAGAGCCACCGAGTTTCCAGGGGACATCCTGGCTTTCTTTCCCCAGCTGCAAAACGTGAGTCACCGGATCTCCAGGGGATGTTCTGGGTTCTTCTCTGTGTTCCAGCCGGGCCTTCTTTCTTGGCACTTTGAAGACTTTTACCCTCCTCCCTTGCCAGCAGGCACTCTCCATGCGGAGTTGGGGGTCTTCCAGAGTTTTTTCCCGTCTCCTGGTGACTCTTCGTTCCACCCCTGCCAGTAATCAGCAAAGCGAAAAGCCTACCTGCCACGCAAAAGATCTTCACTGTCTCCGTTGCTGAGGTGACTGCTTCCAGTTCTTTCTTTTCATCCTTCTCCTGCCGAAAGTGAAAAGTGCGCGCCAACTGAAGCCATGTGATTTGCAGCTTTTTATAGTGTTATTCAAAGAGGCGTTGATTGACATGGCTTGGCTCCAGGGATGGGCACGAAATTGGAGTCAAGGCGGCGAAACCTCTTTTTGTGTGCTAAGCAAGGGAAGGGGGTCTTTGCCACCCTCCTTGCCCTGGACCTGAAATCCTAAACCACAACAGTGATAGTCATACGGATGCTGAGGGTAAAATGCTGTTCAGACAAATAATTTGAGATTCATAAAAACATTTTAAGAATGGAAGGGACCCATCTGTAATCGCCAAATTTTATTTCCTTTATGACATTAAACAGTAATTCCTATATCAACCCTGTAATTTCTTGTTGAAATTGAAAGATCCTTCCTCCAAGGATTTAACAGGCTGTGTTTTCAATAAAGTAGTATGTGGCTAAGCAAGCAAATAGATTTAAAAACTAGAATTATGCTAAAGCAGGGGGAAGTGACATTGTAAACAGCCAACAACATTAAGTAATGCTGATGGTATTGACTTTGTGAGCAAAAGCGTTCAGAGTTGCCATTAAATGAAGAGCAATCTCTCAAGCTTTCCTAATCTTGTCTTACAAATTCTACTTGAATCATTTATACAGAGGCAATTACTTACTGTATGTAGGGGGGAAAAAAAAAAAAGGAAATGAGAAGAAAATTGGTTTAGACCTACTTAACACAACAAAGTTCATTTTAAGCTCATCTCTTATAAGCTGAGCAGACACTTGCTTTCAATGTTCTAGTTATGCAGAGGCCTGATGATGGAGGAAGAAAACCATCAGTTACTGAAGGGGTCAGAAGCAGACCAAAATCCCAGTATTTGTATAGTTTCCCAAGTGTAACTAAAACAAACAAATTAAAAATAAACCCATAGTATACATCAAAGTCATCTCAGGGTATAGCAAACAGGTATGATCAGTTTATTCACAGACATAGGTGTTAGCCATTAGGTTATAAGTAAATTATGAATGTACATACTACAACACTAAGTATGCACTCTATAGCACTGTCTGCAGTTGCTTGTATAACTACACATCTCTGGGACACCACAAGTAGGAGAGTTACACATAGACACATTTAAATGAATGTAAACTTCTTAATTAAAATTTACATCAAGATTCTTAAAGCTCACAAAACATCTAGAAAACTATAGAGAAAATATGGCACGATCCTGTGCTTATGATGCTTATGATAGCAGCAACCTGATCAGGAAATCTTTCTGTCCTCAATTTTGTCAGTTCTTGTGCTTGTAGGAACACAGTGATGTCCTGAACAACCTGCCTGTAAGACAGAAGTGAGTGTGAGCTCCTGCATGATGATGTAGACCCAGTGAGGGAGGAGAGGGAGGTAAGGGAGGAGGATATGAAGACACAATTTAGTATGAGCTGCTGAAAGGGCAGCTTATGAACTGGCATATGCAGAGTTGTGCCTTTGCATATGTTAGTGCCCATCTGAATGCAAAAAAAAAAAAGGAAAGAGATGTCTGGATGCAGGCATGCCCTTGCATTTTGGGAATAAGTCTGTCCAGATCATTTTCTTGAAGAACATCTTCACTACATGAAGATAGGACAACAGAATCATAGAAATAGATGTTTCGGTTCGAGATAGTACTTGCATTGGAAAACGCTTCTCAGTTTGGTTTGAAAAAATTACAGAGCGAAGGTCAAAAAAGCTCCTTGTTGAAAATCATGACCTGTGTGAACAACAGAGCTCCCTACTGAAGTGCCCTTCCACTATTACACTTCACATGGATGATCTGTCTATAATGGTGAATGATCTTCAGTGCAGTGGTTGTCTGCAGAGAACTATAAGCAGCATTTACTAAGGTTTAGTAAGATGCTAATTTAATTTAGGGTTAACCAAAGAGGGCTGCTTAGCAAAACAGTTTAATTCACATACTGTATGGTATTTTCTTTTTTTACACTGAATCTTAAACTTCTAGTTTACTCATAAATAAACAAGGGATACTGATTTCCCTTGCCTTTAACACACATCTTACACTAGCTTAAATTACTGTGCAAATGTTGGAATGTGAAAGTAAATTCATAGGCAGCATACAGAAAACAAGATTCAGGAAACTCTGAAGCAGATAAGCAGATTAAAGTATCAGCAGAGATGGCTTCTACAGGAGATGGCTAACTTTCAGCATAAAAAAACTCCCAACCTTTCACATTGTAGATCTGGGGGTGTTGGTCATCAAATGGATGACTATGAGCCAGCGGTGTGCCCAGGTGCCAAGAAGGCCAACGGCATCCTGGCTTGTATCAGCAATAGTGCAACCAGCAGGGGTAGGGAAGAGATTGTCCTCCTGTACTCAGATCTGGTGAGGCCACACCTCAGACAATGTGTTTACTTCTGGGCTCCTCAATACAAGAAAAACATTGAGGTCCTGAAGTATGTCCAAAGAAGGGCAATGAAGCTCATGGAAATCTTATGAGGAGCAGCTGAGTGAACCAAGGTTGTTTAACCTGGAGAAAAGGAGACCTTATTGCTCTCTGCAAGTACCTGAAAGGAGGTCGTAGCGTACTGTTGTTGGTCTCTTCTCCCAAGTAACAAGTGATAATACAAGAGGAAACAGCCTCAAGTTGCACCAGAGGAAGTCTAGATTGGACACTAGGAAACATTGCTTTACCAAAAGGGTAAGCCCTGGGTTGCCCAGGGAAGCATTGGAGTCATTATCCCTGGAGATATTCAAAAGACGTGCAGACCTGCCACTTAGGGACATGTTTTAGTGATGAACTTGGCAGAGTTAGGTTAAAGTTTGGACATGATGATCTTAAGGGTTTTTTTCCAACCTAAATGATTCTGTGATTCTATATTCACTTTTGATTAACTGTATTTGAGGAGGAGTAGAAGGAAAGGCACAAGATATTACGTGATTACAATTATGAAAACACTTTAGATACTCCTATACCTGCAGTAGATCTTGAACTCCTAAAACTGAATCTGTTGCTAATAATTTGTTCTGTACAGATCCAATCTAGGCAGCAAGACTTGTTGAGTCAAAGGAAATATGCATCTCAATATCAAGAATAATAGAATCCACTTCTGAGGCATTTAGGTATTTAGCATACCATTGATAAATATCTTACTGGTGTTCAACCTAGTTACATAACCTAAATGGCAAAGCTGTTTTTGTCTCTTTATTCCATTTCCCACTACACTTGAGGATATATATGTTCATGAGTATTGTCTATTTCCTTTTTTGGGTGGATGACTGATAAATATAAAATCCCAGCTTTTCCATTTGTGATAAACATTTTTTGATCAATCCAATGATGAAGCCAGTCGTGAACTCACTCACTTTCTCAGATACAGATATTATTTCACCTATTAATTATATTTATATAATTTAATATAATATAATATATATATTTAATATAATATAATATATATAATATATATAATATAATATAATATATATATTATAATATATATATAAAATATATAATATATAATAATATATATTATATATAATATATATAATATATAATATATATAATATATTATATATTATATATATATTTATTATATATATTATATATATTATATATATTATTATATATTATATATATTATATATATTATAATATATATATTATATATTATATATATTATATATATTATATATATAATATAAATATAATTATATTTATAACTTATATAAAATTAACATTTACTTGTCTAAAACTTGCATGATTAGTTTAAAACTTGCACGAGAGTGAACCAAGTTCATAGAATGAAATCTTGGCACCACTGAGAGCAAAGAAGTTTGTCATCAGCTTGATTCAGGGACCAGCAATGACACAAGTAACTGCAGGTTAACTGATTTAAAATGTTTGTTGAAATGGGTAACAAAGCATCTGCTGTCTTTACAGTCATGATTCTAACACATTGTACTGAGAACTTGTCTTATGGTAAGTCAGCTTCCAGATATTACTTTACCAATCTATTATGATGTTTCTTTTCTTTCTTCAGGCTACCTCAGCATATACCCAGCAGACAAACTTGTAAGATGGGAAACAACACAGAAAAACAGACAATAAACAGTGAGATTTAAGGAGGTTTTTTATGATAAATAAGGCAAGACAAATAATGTGTTCAAAACCCATGATTTTCTTAGAGAAAACATTCAAAAAATGAAGAAAAAAATTATCAGTATTTACTCTCATCTCTGAGACCAGACAGGGCATGGGAATTATATACCACTAATCTGCATATACACAACTAGACTGCATGAATAGAGCCTAATGACTTAGATTAGATAGCGTGTGAGAGCGTACCGTTTGTGGGAAGGCTATACCAGATGGTTGGGGTGAATAGCATAGTTTGATATAAAACTAAACTAATTTAACTCACTGTAAAGAATTTCATACAAACTATATGAATGAGAAGACATAATAGTTTTCACACACAAAAAAACCCAAACCCAACAACTCTATATTTTGTAATTTATTATTTATTTACAATGTTTATATAAAAACAGAACTTTTGGAAATACACAATGAAATTAAAATACTAACCAATGCAAATAATTTCACCCAGACATGGATATAGAGGACAGCTATCGCACAACGATTTCTGGTATTGCATTCTCTTAATTGATGATACCAATGAGATATCCTTAATTATTTTTTAATTATAGCAATAGAAGGCAGTATTTTCTGCAATGTTTTTTGATGCATAATTTTTAGAAAAGGTTTTAAAGCAGGTATAATTTCTTTGCATTTATTCTACTCAAAGACTTTATGGTGCCAATATAGAAGGTATTCACAATACACCATTGCTCCCTTGGTTGCTGGGTTATGTGTGGCAGTGTCATTCTGCCAGCGTCTGTTTTGCCAGATGCTACCTATTACACCACCCACTGTAATGAGACCAGAATCTTTACTCTCACAAGGGTTGTTATTCATATGCTGACTTTGGATCTACTTTATTCCGAATATACACCATGTTTATGCAGTTAATCTGTTTGGAATTCCTAGCATTTGGTTATTTGTGAATAATGATATTAGTGAACAGAATGACTCACAAGCCCTCATAAACCAAAGTAGCTTAAAACCAGTAGCAGAATACGAAAGGAAAAAACATTCTTATGCATACTTTCCTCTTGCCTAACAGTCCAGCACATTCAAGTTGAACTATTCCCACCCTCTGCATTTCCAGACAAATTTCCATGCACTGAAAAGGAACAACTCTGCAGATAAGCATGCTCTGGTTTTTTCCACAATGTTTTCTCTGTGGCCCAGAGTTGATCTGGTGAGCATCTATATTGTCTTTTAAACTGACAATAGCAAAAATGTCAGAATAGTCATAAACTCCATACTTTGAATTCCTGTTGTCTACCAACAGTCTCAAGTCAGTTAATGATGACAATTGTAGGACAGAACCCTTGTAATGCAAACATAACTAAACATAAACCAGGAACTGCAAATATTTTTTTTCCAATGGCTACATTAAAAAAAAAAAAAAAAGCAAAACCAAAGAGCTTTTGGGTACAGCAAGAACTTGCCATGATATTTATTAAATAATAATAAAGACAAAACATGCTTCAGGTTATCCTTGTGAAAGACAGACTTCCTTTCTCATCTAGTTTTGAATCAAGTATATAAAATATTCGATCCTTTAACTTGTCTTGTGAAGACATTTGTCAAAATTCCTTGACGTACAGATGAGTTTAAGGAAATATCGTAATGGCATTCTGGCAATTTTCACGCATGTGGTCTCCACAAAGTTCAAGATGAAATTGTTTTGTTTAAGCTTTCATGAATTATTAGCTTAGGTTTGTGTATTATTTATTTACATGAAACTAGGCAACTGCTTAGATGAAATTTCCAATTAATTTCAAGTAATTTAGTGCTTTAGGTACTTACTCACCAGTCTGTGAATTAAATTCTGAATAAATATATCTACTTCCAAACTCTTTTTTATTTAGACTTTAAATATTAGTCTCACAATTTTAAAACTGGAGAAATGGAGAAAAAACTCAAGACCTCAAAAGTTGTTGTTCCCCAGAGGGAAACAGAACATTGATCTTATGCTTTCATGTGTACAGTTGCTTATTACCTTATGAATATTGAAAGTAAGATGAACTTCTCTGATAAACTGCATAGCCAAAGTCCTGTCCCATATATGATTTAAAAAGTCGAAATATATGCACATATTTTCTTTTTGTTGATTTTAATATGCCATGTGTGCAAAATATAGTTCCTTAATGACTTGTTGCATGAGAATTTTCTATCATTTCCCTAATTTCAGATGCTATTCTTTATAAATTCATCCAAATGCTTAGTCAGTGGTAAAGGTTGTGAATTCTCACATGCTAATTTATTTCAAAATAAATAGTCGTATCTTGACTGAACAGACATACTTCATAGTTAAAAGCTTTCTTCATGAAACCATTGAGGATAAATAAAGTTATTCTTCTTAGAAGATAAAACCTCTCCCATAGAAAAGCAAATCTTTCAAAACAACAGGAAAGTTGAAACTTTGCAAATTCTATGGACCAAGAAAAATTTCCGTGGAGATTCACCTGCAGCTGTCCACTGTTTTTCAGAGGAAAAATAAAACTACTTAATTTAATTCATCTGCTCCCTAGAATGGCTCCTGTTTCACCGGCACTGATGTAGTCCCACAGCCCTGCATATTTTCAGAGAGTTTCCACTTTAAATATGTCTCTTTTCCACAACGCGTATTTCCAAGTTCTTTTTTTCAAAGAAACAGATATAAGTTTTCTCTATCTTTTAACTTATTTTTAATTATTTTGGGAGAAGTCTGAGGTGACTTAAGCAATAAGTCATAGTATATACATTTAATTTTTAATGTAAATTTAATATTCTGAACTACATATTTTTAAAGGTGAAGTAAGTATCCTCACTTGATACAGCATAATATTGATGTAGCATTAAGGAACACACAGCTTGATCTTTTTTGACAATGAAGAACTTAATAAAGCATATTCATGCATTAAACTTAATACATTTTCTTCTGCATTATTTTTAAACATTTTTTGTAATAAGGAGTTTGCACACAGAATGGTTCAGGAATCTGGCTACAGTACAGTGAAGAACTCAAACTTTCTTCCAGTTTTGGTCCGAAAGATATTCCCAATTCATCCAGAAGTAAAGGTATGCCTAATCGCTTGATGCTAGGATAAAAATGTATCTGAATATCAAGCTCTCCTTGTACTATTTCGCACATAAATGGATATAACAGAAGCTTACACTTTGTGAATTTCATATACTATGTCTTTCTAAGCCTGGCCAGAAGGAATGTGAAACAATTTTGGAGAAATTGTGGTAGGCTATGAATGGTATCCTAAACCAAAAAGTAACAAAGCTTGAAGAGGTTTCCTTATTAGCAATTTTAAAATAATTACTTTACAAAGTTTTGTGATTAATTTTACTTGTATTGAGTTGTCCTTCTGAAGTCTTCCCTCAGATTTGTACTGGAAATATGTTCTTATATCATTTAAAGAATCAATGGACAGGAAAGAATGACTGATGAGCTTCAGGTTTCCTTCATTTTTGAAGCCCTTAAAAAGGTTTTATTTAATCCAACAGACTTCATGAAAAACATTTAATACAGAATCCTTTGTCATTGATTCTGACTAGTTTTAAAATTCACATATGATTTTCTTTCCTGTCACCCTCCTTCCTTCAGCATCCTATGAGCTTCCAAGTTGTCACTACTAACACTTAAATTTTAATTTTGTCATGATTAAGGACATAAAAAATGTAGCAAAAGCAATGCAAGGTCTTTATGAAAAATTATAAACACTGGCAACGGACTTATGGGAATAGTACAAATGGGGAACATTTACAATGTGTTAAAAACACATATGTAAACTATACTCCCTATTACGGGACATACTCTTAAGTCCAAAAAACACAGGTGGAATACTTACTTACATGGAAATACTAAATGATAACAACAAAAGAACATCAACTTCCCACAGGTGGCTATCCTCCCAAAGGTCACAGATACTTTGCAGCATTTGCACTTAAATCACAAAATGTTGAACATAAGACAAGAACATTAACAGAGATGTGCATTTCAATCTATTGTGCACCTTTTCCACCACTACCCTATTTGGTGCTCACACAAAACAATTGAGCAGGTATCTCACTTCAACACAAAAAAATCACAGATGAGGAAGATTTCAGTGCCCAGAAGTTTCAATATAAGGGAGAAAATGTTTGTCAGATTAATTTTCAATGCCAAATTTTGGCTTCCTGTTTTCAGCTGCAGTTTGCATCTTCACCTCCTTCCATGCTTTTACAGTTGCTCAGATTTAAGAAAACTTTAAAAGAAAACCAGCCAGCAAAGATAGCAAATGGAAAATTATGCTGAATACCTTTTGGAAAGGTAAGGGCAACATAAATGTGTGGTGAATGGAAGCTACCACGCAGCGTTAATGACAGTGACATTTCTTACTGTATAAAAATACTTCATTTAAAACCCATGTTAAAACATCGAGGTGGCAGACAAAAGTATTCAAAAGTAAGAAAATTTCAAAGTTAAATTTTGTCACTGTAACCTCAGTTTCATACCCTCTTGAGTACTTTTCTACTGAGCCCTTGAAAATTTATAAGATTTTTTAAATACTTACTTGTTTGATCTAGCAGCAATTATATTGTTGCAATGTAAATTTATTTGATTATGATTTTAAACAAAATCAGCTCTTTACATTGACTGTATTCTTAAATATAAAATTTATCTCTGTCACTTTGTGCACAAGAATTAAACTTCAGCCACATTACTTCTGAATATAGAGATTTTGTAATACGTGTTATATAATACATCTTCTCCTTACACTAAGTGCAATAATTGTTTTTGTTCAGGAAAGTACTTCAAAACTTTATCTTATATAAGCTTAAGAATATTGTGGCGTTTTTTTAATTCTCTGAAAAGGTTTTTAGTTCTGATAAACAGAGTAAGAATGTGCATAGCACATTTTTCTAGCTACTCAAGGTACAAAAGATTGTTTAGAAGAATAACTAAAACATTTTCAGAGAAAGTACTTAGATGTAAAGCTTTTAAGGCTGATTTCCATGCGGCTTGTTACAATATCCACCCCAGTATTTGTTGTATGTTCCTGGCTGCCTGGGTTGATGTTGACTTGGATTTTTGGAGAAGAAATAGTTTTTTGATCTTTGATTTAGCTGTAAAAGCTCCTTAAGGAAATAGTGAGAAATTATTTCATAAGATTTGAGAATATTTTCTGTGTATTCCATGAATTTTGTGCAGGGAATAAAATTACTAGGAAAGGTTCAAGAATACAAGTAATCTGTATTATATTGATCTGCGATATATCTTACATATATCATATATATATATAATATATTTATCTGTGAGGATATAAATCCTTGTATTTGCAAACCTGAAATCTAAAATCTAAGACTACGCCATCTTGTAAAGTGATGAATTCAGTTGCACAGGTGTGATGTTACTATAGTGCAGTAGGACCTTTACATAAAGGTTCCTTTCCTCATTTGTTGTTAAGAAAGCCCTTAAGCAGCAGTAAGTATTCAGGATAAAATCGCTAAGCATTGCCCTTTTACCCAGCATCTCCACAAATGCCATCATGTGAATAACTCAACTCTGACATCATTTCTTCAGTCTGCCTACAAAAGGTATTATGTTACTCTGTCTCAGAGGGCACAAAACAATATTACTCACATGTACCAATAGCGAATATTGGTACCAGTTTGAGTGTTTACCCCATTAAACTAACATCTCATGTCCTGACTGCTGTTTTGTGATACCCTTCATATCTGTATAATCTCCTTGTGCATGTCCTACCTTGTTTAAAGCTCTTGCCATACTACTCTTTCATTCTTTTGATTACTTTAAGTAAAGGTCAGGTACTGATGAGGTGTTAAAATATGCATCTGTGTAGATTTTAACTCATGAAAGGCTAGCTCTGTTTTCCATTAATTTTACATTATTTTTAAAATGCAAAATCTCTGATTAGAAATTCTGCAGAAGGCACAATCTTTCCTCTCCAGCTCACTACATTTTTTCCTTGAATTTATTGACTAAAGCTTCTTAAAATTTCAACATATTTAATAACAGTGAGGTAAATATATGTTGGCAAATGAAGGAATTTGTGGTGACTTGTCTAAAAAGGCTGCAAAAACTCATTAAAACTAGATCCTAAATACAGTCTATATTTATTTGATTTTTTTTTTTTTTAATGCTTTTTTTCTGGTTTTACTAGTTTTTTTCACAGAATCACAGAATTACAGAATGGTAGGGGTTGGAAGGGAATGCCAGGGATCATCTGGTCCAAATGCCCGGCTAAAGCAGGTTCATCTAGGACAGGCTGGACAGGACTGGGTCCAGGCAGGTTTTGAATATCTCCAGAGAAAGAGGCTCCACAACCTTTCTGGCCAGCCTCTTCCAGTGCTCTGTCACCCTCAAAGAGTAGAAGTTTTTCCTCATGTTCAGATGGAACGTCCTGTGTTCTATTTCATGTTTGTTGCCCCTTGTCCTCTAACTGGGCTTTGCTGAAAAAAGACTGGTCTCATCCTCCTGACACCGGCCCTTTAGATATTTGCAAGCATTGACAAGATCCCCTCTCAGTCTTCTCCAGGCTAAACAGACCCAGGTCTCTCGGCCCTCCATCATAAGAGAGACGCTCCAGTCCCCTCATTATCTTTGTAGCCTTCCACTGGACTCCCTCCAGCTGATCCTTGTTTCTCTGGAACTGGGAAGCCCAGAACTGAACACAGGACTCCGAATGTGGCCTCACTAAGGCAGAGTAGAGTGGGAAGAGAACCTTCCTCAACATGCTGGCTACACTCTTCTTAATACATCCCAGGATACCACTGGCTTTCTTGGCCACAAGAGCACACTACTAGCTCAAATATCCTTTTTCCAAATACTATTTTGTTTTTACCAGTTTTTTGAGGACGGAATTCACAAGCTTAGAAATATATTGCCTAAGGAAACAAGAAAAACATGCTCTTAATTGTGATTAGATGTAAAGCTCTGATTTAGATGAAGATTAGTAAGGAAAATAAACAAGATTCTTTATTTGGTTTCTTGAGTGTTATTAACCTATAACTTACTTATGATGTATTCAGTGAGAAATGTTCTCAGAATTAATGTAGTGGGTAACCCTTAACAATAAGGAAAAAAATGCACATTGCAATCATCCAAAAAGAAAAAAAAATAAAGCCACCAACAAACGAACACACCAACAAAAAAAACATTTCAGTTTCACAAGTAACCTTTTTCAGTGCTGCAGGAGACGCCTACGTACCACTGCCATTTACTGCAGTCCTTGCTTGTGTGCTCATGCACCATTTGGAAGATATAACCTCTATGTCCTTAGGCATTCCTCAGCTTTATGACAGATGGCCTGCTGTTGCTGCTAGCTTTAGGGCAGAAACTGAGTGATTATCAACCTTTGGTAAATCTCCTCCCACAGGTGGTGGGAGCTTGCAGCTTGCAAGTTTTCACTGCTAACTGAGTGTGCATGACAGTTACGGAAACCAAGTGTAATGTTATAAGAAGCTAATTGGTAACAAGAACCTGAAGAAATGAGGCCAACACAAGTTGATAAGCAAAATACTGTCTTCAGTCCAAGAAAGATATGGGATAAAGGTGAAGGAGAGGACTCTGCAAATTCTTTCCATGTAATTTTGAAGAACAGGGTTAAACCCAGAGCTGGTATGCTGGTTTTTTTAGTTGTAATGTATGAATTAAAGCTTTAAAAGCAAATTCACAAGTGCTCTGCTGCAATGAAGTTTCTTGTGTTGTTTTCTAGCTAACATTTAATGACTTGTTTCATTCTGTCATCTTTTCAATTTTGTGTGATAGCAAATCAAGTTTTTAAAACAAGGCTAATGCAAGGAACAATACAGACAAAAAAAAAATCCTGCTGTATTTTCCCAATGAATTAACCAAGGCTTCCATTTTAATTGTTGTCTAAATATTTCTCCAAGAAAACAAGTAATCAAATAGCAGTACTTAGACTGATTAAGACAATTAAAACAGATACTGTACTGAGAAAGAGTGTAGGATATAATATGTTTAATAAAGTTATATGCATCAACATGTATACTACTGTAACTGAAATATATTAGTGGAACAGAAGACAAGGAGAAAGTTATTACGAAAGAGTAAATCCACATAAAGATGGCTAACATACAGAAGGCTCTTCCAAATCATGTCTCTGAGGGAGTGGTGAAAGTTAAGTCTGGACATCAAAAGAAAGGACAGGGGTGAAAACCAGATATTCTTTGGCAAAATGAAATGGAAGCTACTGTTCGAGCAAAAGGAAAGTAGCAATGCTCTAAAAGCCTGGAGCACTTCAGCACTGTATGTATTTTGCCCAAAGCAGAGATAGAGCATGACACACCAACTTTTGAGTCCTGTTCCAAGGATTACAACATGTTAACTTTGTGTAGACAAAGGGTCTGAGGCATTTCTCACTGTGCTGTGCTTCAGCAGGTGCAACCATACAACCATATAACCAAGATATTCTTGGAATATTCCTTGAATGCTTGAGCAAGGACTTTAACTCATTAAGGCTGTTTCACCCATAGTGTTTGGTGTCATTGAATTAGCTTTGGCAATGACATCAGCAAGCACCAGCATTATTATTTATAAGCCAGAGAGTTAAAACAGCGAGCAGTTTCTTAGCATAATTTATTTGCATCTGTATTACTGTCAGATTATCTTTTGGTAATCCTGACCAGGATTTGCTGCAGCCTTAAACCAGGAATTTGGAAAAGTGCAGATTTTCCTTTGCATCAGACTTGTAAACAAAAGGAAAGCAAAGATGAACTGCTTATTGGATCAATGATAATGGCAATGCCAATGAAAATTTTGACATGGTTCTCTGAGTTGATAACTGCAATTTTTCTTTTCTCTGCAACAGCTTTCTTCTGTTTGACTGCAGGTAGGTTATGGGTTTCAACCTGAAATATTTGGCATGACAAAGGGAGTCCAGTCTCTGTTTTCCAAGGCTCTTTTTGCTTGTAATTGGCACGTATGTTCCAAGAAAAGAACCAGTTAAATTAAATTATGATTTAGGAAAAATTTCTTTCCTTCATGATAGACAGACAAAAATCTATTTTCCTTCAAGTAAATAAGGTTGTGGAGCTCTGTTTCACTCAGATTCAACATCAAAAAAGTACAATTGATACTTAAAGGATTTAGTAAAAAGTATAAGCAATTAAGTTGGAAAGGCTATTTTATGAGTCTTGAACCTAAACCAGTGTTTGTCAGCAGGAAGTTTTTTGTTCATTATAGTGGAAGTAAAATTAGACTTTTGAGGATGAGGATATTTGAGCTACTTTTTGATAGTTTTTTCTCTCTTTTTTTCCTCTAAATGTACCCTATTGATTAAATGGTGTCTTTTTCATCATTACTGGAAATACTCTTTTTCTTTTACAAAACAAAGAAACAAGCAAGCAAACAAACAAACAACAAAGTGAAAAAATATATACAGTTGAACATCATTGTTGATACTTTCTGTTCCAGCATTCACAGACATCTAAATGCAGGAGCTCAAACTCTAGTTGCAGGTCTAGTTATCCTGGACTCCTTAAATACATCACTGGGAAAAGTTCTAAACTGTGGACAGGCTAAGAACAGGCATCTGCTCTAAATTTTGTAACTAGGTCACAATTACAAAGCGAATCTAGAAATTTTGTTTCATTAGTCAACCCTGAATTTTTAAGCAATTACTTGAAATGCGAAAGGGATATTCAGCTTACAAACTGCCCTTGCTCTCTGAATGTCAGGAGTCACTGTACTTTAAATGACAAAACAGTGTTGAAGTTTTAAAGAGCAAAAACCTTATAAGGGTTACATTTTGATAGATGAGTCACATTATGACTGTTATTATAGCAGAGACCTGGAAAACTGTAATAATTAGCCTGTCAGCTCAATTGTAACTCTTCATTAAAAATGAGTATGTTGGAGCAATTAATCTCACATCTTTAGCATCATTAGGCCATTCTGTTATGGCAGTTGTGTGATGTTCAATATGCCAATTGATCTTCAGCAAAGTATTGTTTTCTAGTATAAGGCTTCACTTTTCTTATTTTGGTGATGTACTCAAAGAGCAATATTTAAGTTTGAACATATCCCAGACAAAATAAAATTGCTGAAATGGTACCAAGGCTGAGTGTAAAATCAGAGTGTAAAATTTAACACAGAGGTCACATTTATTGCTGAAATCAGGCCTTGCATAGCTTACTTAACTTCAAGGACTAAAAATACCAGAAAGTAATGTAGAAAGAGCTTAGGGTTACACAAGTGAAAGAACAACTGGGCTACTTCCTCTGCCTTCCTTATGTTTAACTTTATAGTTGAACCAAGTGGCAGTGGAAGAAATTTTGCAAACCCAGAAAACTTAAACATGAAGTGTCTGGAGATGAAAATGAACACAGATCAGATACCAAACTTGTGTATATCCTGTAATGACTAGAGAATATTGCTGATTAAATGGATTAATGTAATCAAGCACTAAATGTAATTGATAATTTATAAGTAAAGTTTTTTTTCATATCTTCCTGACCCAGAGAACAATGGCTTTATTAGCCAGATACAGGCTGTCCCTTAAGAGCTTATTTACGGAAATTAAACTGGTCATTGTAAGTGACAGGATCTGGGGCTAGCTGAACTACATACCATTACCAAATGGCAATTATTTAATGAAATTAAGATACACCTTAAATAATTTGTTCTAAATACCTGCACAAATAAGGATCAAGTCTTCAACTGATTTTGAACATTTACAGACTCGGCAACAGTCTACCAACTAGTTTAGGAAGAAGGAACCTCATCTCATTATCATGCTATGTCATCAAAATAATTATTAAATACTCCTGTTTGTATGGAGTACAGACAGACCAAGTCACATTTCAGAAGTATGTCTCTGTGGAATAATTTACACCAAAAAGAAACCCCAAACCAGAAGCTCCACAAAGTTTTGATTTAAAAAAAAAAAAACATTTTGAACACATTAAAAAGAAATGAAGCTCAACTGTTTTTTAAAATATCTTAGTCTTTAAAATTCATTAAATTCAAGGGTCCATTCTTCTTCAGGAAGTAAAGAAATCAATTCACCTCTTCTGTTAGCTAAAGAAATATCTATAAAGAAAATAACTGGAATTGTTTCCTGTGTTCAACAGATGCTACCTTCCATGTGGGTAATGTCTGAAGTATCTGAAGAGCTGCTGAAGAACAGAGAAGGTTCTAATATGACTGTACACATTAGTCTTTTATTCCTGATTTCTACTTGTAGGGTGAACTGGTTAAAACAGAAGCCAAACAAACCAAACTGCAAAACACTTCAAGTTCACTGTCATCCAGATGACACACCAGATGATAGGTTTTCAGCTATCGAATGCAAGAGATGTCTATACACCATTTCCTTTTCCAAAATACATTAAGGAAAAAAAAAAAAAAAGAAAAAGAAAAAGAAAATAATTGCTTTGGGAAAGCTTCTATCAGATATGTATGCATGCCTTTTTCAGAAAAAATAAGAATTAATCTATACAATAGAAGTACCAGTTTTCTTCATCCAAAAGTTTTCAGAGTGATACCTTGCCATTAACAGATACAGAAGGTCTAAGTTCAGTTTCTTGAATAAAGAATTTGAAGTTGTCTGATTACTGAAAATAGAGACAGAACAAAACTAATTTTCCCATTAAGATCAGGTAGAGGGGGGATGATCAGATAGTACAGACAATTTAATTAGATTACATTTAATAATAATAATAGCTCTTCTTTCAGGAATTTTAAAGGGAAAACTACTTAATAAATGTTTGACAAAACAAGATAGTCAATAGAGGTCCCTTGCTTTTTATGAACCACAGAGCTTACCCTGCAGAGGGAGCTAGTTATCCTCAGCCTTTATAAAGTTAATATCAAAGGCTGCTGGGTATCAAAAACTGCTTTACAAGCAGAGATATGGCATCTAAACACAAATACCCTTTTCCGTATTGTAAACCATATCTTAGATATGCTGAAGGTTCTAGAAAAATATCTCCTTCCTAACTGCAGGTGGCCACAGTCGCATAGATAATTCACTTGGTCTAGATTCCCCAGGCTCTTCATTTCTTTCAGCTATTCACATCCAAGTCCACTTGTTGCCTCACTGCCTTGCTATCACACCAGCTTTTTCATACCCAGTATACCCTATGGGTTAAACAACGAGGAGATTGGAGCAGGACTGTCAAACAAAACATTTGGTACTTGAAAGTGGCCTGTGTGAGGAGATGTAGTGTATATGGAGCACTGATCCTCAGATTGAAATTGCATCATGGGCTGCCTTATATAGGGAACTTTTAGCCTGCTAAAGAGTAGTTCTCTGAGAAGGTTTGCATTTGGTAAGATCAATGAGTGCAAAGAAAATACCATCAATAGAGCAAACAAAATTTATTAACTTGAGGTTGTAATCCTTGCCCATGATGTTCAGGTGAAGGCGCTACAAAAGTCTAAGGATGCCCAAGTTAAATCCAGCTTTCAATGACTTCTGAAACAAAATTCCTGACAACGCAGGAGATACAAAAAGTCAGCCTCAGTGATTGACGCTTCCAGCAGTAAACTGAAAACAGTGTGGTTTCATCTTTACAAAGAAGGAAAGTAATGAGCTTGTAGAGACAGAAAGTCAACGATGTGAAACTGGTAACATGTTCATCTTTCTCAGTTGTAAATTTCTGGATTCACATCATAGCACCTGCAGGTACAGGGCAGGTACATACAAACACTGCAGGAGGTGTGGGGCATGATAATGCAATTAATGATGGTTGGCACAGAAATGTCAGTTTTTCCCCCTCTGCACTTAGGGCCAGAGAGTCAACAAGGTAACAAGTGTCAGTATGTAATTCATGATGTCTAGGTCATGTTTAATGGCTGAACCAAAACCTGTAGAAGTTAATCTGTGCTGTTGATGTGAGTGCCTGAGACTGAAAAAATTCTATTGGAGACAAAAGCAATAATGAACTGAAAATCACTTTCTTACCTTTTTCTTTCTCTGATGATGCAGTCAATAGCTCCATGCAAATGGGTTCGAAATGGCTTTTTATGTGGGTAAAAAAAAAGTTATAGATGACTGATTTTGAAAACAAAGTAATCAAAATGTACAGACACAAAGTAATACTTTTTATTTACATAAAAATAGAAATGTAAATTGCAAATCTCCACTTCATAGTTAGTGACTATGCAAGATTATACATGTGCAGCTCATTTAGGATCACAGTAGTAGAAGGCTGATTTTTAAGAAAGGAAACACAGGTTATTTTCTTTGACAATTATTTTTAGACTGAATAACCTGTATTTATTGAATGTGACTATTGTTTGTCTTTGAGTCAAGGCTGAATTAAACATGGGCTTCACAAAAAATACTTGTTTTGAAGTAATATTTTAATACTAAGCAAATATTTGCTGTTAAGAATGAATTGTTGAAAGGGAGCCAGGTAAAGATTATACTAAACTGTATTTTCTTTATAGCACTCAGGTCTGGCATTATTGCCCCTTCCTACTTTAAGTCACATATATGTCCCTTTATATAATCCAGGATAATCATTACTGATCGTGAAAATCCAATGTTCAATTTATCATTGTAAGATATTTTCAGCACAGTTGAAATTTGAGTGAATGGTGTAAAAGATGATGTCTTTGTACCGGAATAATTTTGGAGTTTTTCTAATTTTTCAGGTGGGCTCAGGCTTTCTCTCACCTGCCTTCCCCAGGTGTCCTGTATTTAGAGTACGTTTTAAGGAGCGCATCATCTGAGAACCTTACCCTCTAAAAGGAGGAAAAGAAAAAAAATCATTACTATTACCCACATGTTATTCTTGGGTTTTTTATAGCACTCATAGGGAAGTTAGCGGATTTTATGGTGCACAAAAAAAAAAAAAAAAAAAAAAAAAAAAAGTAGTCCTTTTGTGTAGTTTACTATGCATCAGCCTATTGTCTTGTGCTGGGGGTGTGCTACAGCAAATTACTCTTGGTGGGCCTGCCAAATGACAAGGAATTGCACATGAAAGGCTCAGCAGCCAGCAAAATGGATTTGTATGCAATGTCAAGTGAGTATGAAAATTCCAAGCTGATAATGGAAGAAAGAGGCTATCTATCAACAACAAGTTAACTGAAAATTAAATCCTTCACACTACTACAGTGATGCAGATGGGTTAGTACATATGAGTTAGTAGTAACAACAGACACCTCATTGCTCTTGCATTTATTTGTAATTCCCAGCACAGCAAGAAATGCCGTGTTGAGATTAGATGTCTATAGGAACTATGTTCTCAAATGCTTACTTTTAAATAATGTGCACAGTATTACTTTGTAATTTATTGATGCTCCCTTCTACTGAACTTTTTGCCTGCTTGCTTGTTGTTAACCTATTGAGATATACATAACAATAAAACTACTCAGTGCACTTGCCTGGTTAGAAAAATTCAGACCAAAATGAATAAATGTTGGACCCTCTGTGCTAATAAATCCTGCAATGACATTTTCTGACTATCACAGACAGGATTACAGCTTTTGCCTTATTAGACAGGATCATTCAAGCTCTGGAATGTATAGTTATGTGATTTGTCAGTTTTATATCAAATACATAGTACCAGTCAACAGTGCATGGCAACTGAGATTTTAAAATAAGGCAGGAATTAAGAATACCGTTACCCATTCTATAAATTCGTCTGTCTAAGTACATGTACTGCTTCATTCAAAAGAGAGCAGATGTGGGCTAATCTGGGAGTTTTCCTCTCAATTTAGTAATTCATGTGTGGGTTCATATTGATTCAGAGACAGAGTTTCTGATGCAGAGTAATGCTGAAAGTGCCATTGCTGAAGTAAATCCTTTAAACTAAAATAAAATCAGGCTTGCACCTGAGAAAATCTGGAGAACTCTGAAAGACTCTGTTTGGATTTTTGTTTTTTGGGGGTTTTTTTTAATATTGAGCCTCTCTCTGACATCAAGGTATTTGTCTAGAGTGGTTAAGCGTATCTTTTCATGTTCTCTCTTCCTCAGTCGGAAGCAAGAACTTGCATGTCCTCTGAGGCAACTGAGACAGTTGCCAAAGGAAAGGAGTATAGAAGGGTTGAAGAAGAAAAGCTTGTAAAACAGGGGAAAAAAATTTTGAGCATAATAGGCGAAGGGAAGTGGGAGGACCAATAAGGGAAGTAATGGGAACAGAAATGGAGAAAAACACAATGAAAGGAGTAAAAACAAGTTTAGGAATTGAGATAAATAAAATTTGGCAACAAATATGTCTCTAATAAGGTGTGGATGAAGGAAGGGAACAATGAAGAGGTGGGGTGATAGAAACCATCAAAGAAGAAAAGTAGTTTATGGGGAATGAAACTAGTCAGATTTTTGCTGTCAAACCTAGGTGGTAAATTGGAGCAAGTCAGTGAAAGTCAATAGAACAAGAATAATTGGAAGGAAGGTTGGAAAACTCTTGGTGACCAACACTGTATGGAAATCCTAGTGTTTGACTTAGGAACATTCTGTCTTCCAACAGGGCAAACTGAAGTAGAATTAGATGTGATAAAGGGAAAACTTGTTTTGCACAAGAGTAGGACTTAATAGGAAGCATGTATTTGGAAATGAGAGAAACTTTATGAAATCAGAGATTTCTTTTTTCTTATAAACCAATATTGGCTGAATTGGTTTGTCCTCATAAGTTATATAAAGCCATTTTTGCAGTTGCTTTTAAGCCCTTAAGTTCTATGTGTTCCTCAATACGCCAGCCAGAGACGGCTAGGAAGATAGTGGAGCCCATTTGTTGGTGATTGTGTATTTACAGAAGCTACAAAACTGTTTTATTTCAAAACTCACAAAACTTCTTCTCACATCCTTATTTCTTTACACTTTTGAGTGACATAGGTTAAGCAAGAGATGTTTAAATTTCTAATTTATGATAAAGATTGTGTCTGGAACTGTTTGTGTATATACACCTTCTCTGCTTTTTCTGCTTTCATTTCCCCTTTCTTTTTTCTTTGTAATGTTTTTTGTTTCATCAAGAGAATAAATGTGTCGCCATCAGCCACAGGCATTGGGAGTGACTGGCTGAATGGCATTCAATGCTTTCTTTGGTTTGTGAAAATAGTTTGTTTCATAATATTCATCCTCATTACTACTAAATAATGCTATAAGTACATAATGATCTGCAAATGCTACTGACACGCTAGCTAAAATTTTAACCCAAAAGATAACAGTGGACATTGCTGACAAATAACACAAATGTCTATTGAATCCTTTGAATTCAACCTATATTTGTGAGAGAAAAGTTGCTATGTTTAAAAGAAAACCAAATAACACTAAATCTCTGAAAACTCTGACAAGTTACATATTAATGTGGAAAATTGATTAAATTTTAATATTTTAATATTTAATTTTATTTTAATGCTATTTTTCAATCTATAAACAACAGATTTTCCTAAAGAAGATTGTCACCCTTTGAAAGAACCGAAGGCAGCAAAAGTGACAATTTACCCTCAGGGGAGGTTTATCTCCTCCTAGAACTAAACAAAAGAAACTAAAGTGTTCGAGCTGGGAATGAATGGAGGGCTTAACACGCCACTTACAGCCATGGGAAAAGAAAAGCAGGTTTGAAGAGGGGGAAATGAAATTTCTTTCCATCCCTGCCAGTAATCGGCAAAGTAAAAACTCTATTTACCGCAAGGAAGTTCTTTACTGTCCCGGTGTAGTGCAGATCAGTTCTTGCTGCCAAGGTGACCGCTTCAGGAGTTTTCTCTGAACCAAAAATGCATGCAAAAAAGAAGCAACGTGGTTGTGGCTTTTTATAGTGTTATTTGAAGAGGTGTGGATTGACATGGCTTGGCTCCAGGGGCGGTCACGAATTTGGAGCCAAGGCTGCATTTCAAAATGCCAGTTGCAGGGGTCAGTACCCCTTACCCCTCACTGCTTGAGCTCCCCATAACAAAGGCAGCAAAACCTCCTTTCGCACCTTAAACAAGGAGGGAACAGCCCCCCTCCTTGCCCTGGAGCTGAAATCCTAAACCACAACAAGGATTGATTAGGCTTTATTTATTAAAAGTGCTTTACTTCCTCAAAGAAAAAAATACTCATTTTGGATGCTTTTTTTTTTTTTTTTTTTAAATATTAATCTCAAGTACTATATTACACAGCTAGTGAAAGATTATTTCAGGTGTACATCTTTATACTGGCTTATGCACAGGACAGATTTGGGTCATAATAAAATTTACCAGTGAGATGTATTTATGAGTAATGTCTCTTAAAATGAATCTTAAGAATCCATCTAAAGAATATAATAATACTTTAGTAAATTAGTTAGATATTTAAAGTCTGCTTGAGTCTTGTGTTCCCTGCTTCTCTTTAAAAAGGCAATAGCTCTTTTCAGGCAGCAGTAAAACTAATAAAGAATCAACTCTTGCTATATACCTAAAGCTTTTCATTTTGCAATTCATTTCTTAAAAAACAATTCTACCTCCTTCAAGCTTCCACAGTGCCTTTTCCTGCAACTTGATTCCAAAATTTCATTCTGTCTTCCTTTTGCTCTGTCAAAAGCTAAGAGCTTTCAGCTTTTACTTTCCCTATTTCAAAGGATCTTCTAGGACAGCAACTGTTTATTCCTGATGTTTCTGTTTGATGTACCATTTCCTTGTGTGCTCAGTACTTCTTCTCTGGCAGCAAAATCTGCCTTCGCATTTTAAGGTTTGATTTAATCAAACAAATCTGGATATCATTGGCCTTAAACTTTGGAAGGGACTGCTCCTGTGTACACCGAAGTACAAAAGCAGAACTAAGAGCAAATCTGATGCAGCAAGGAGAAGGGACACAAAAGACTCTTGATTATTACAGTCTTTCTTTTTTTTTCTTCCATTTTTCATAATTTTCAATAAAACGCTTTTATTTCCCCTCAAAAATATGCATAAAATGCACTGACTTGTAATATGAAGTGAAAGCTTCATCACTAATGTTCATTCTTGAGTTTTTGAGAACAGAATGTGACTTGTCTAGACTGTCCATATATAATTATAAAATGGTCCCCAGAAAAGAGTGATTACAAAATATGGCTAGGACAGATTACGACAATCTTCTCAGTTGACATAGTTCCAAGTTGCTATGACTTTCAAACACACTATGCTTCAGTGAAAAGTTGTGTTTTGGATTTACATGGCAAGTTTGTGGTAGTGGGAGTGGCTTCTGTGAGAAGATAGTGGGAGCTGCCCCTGTGAAAACAGAGCCTGTTTCAGTCAACTCTAAGATGGACCTGCTAGAGGCCAAAATTGAACCAAACAACACTGGTAGAACCTCTGTGATAACATATTTGAGAAAGGGTAAAAAACTCTGCACAACAGCAACCAGGGGAGAAGACTGAGAATATGCAAGAGAAACAGCCTTGCAGACCAAGATCAGAGAAGGAGGAGGCGGAGGTGACCCAGGTGCTGGAGCAGCAATTCTCTTGCAACCTGGAGCCCAACATTGTGAATCAGGCTGTCTCCCTGCATTATATGGAGCACCACGGTGCAGTAGATATCCACCCCACAGCCCATGGGAAGTACCCACATTGGAGAAGTTCATGAATACTTTATCCTATGGGAGAGTGATCACACTGGAAGAGGGGAAGAGTGTGAGAAGGAAGGATTGGCAGAGACAAAGCGTTATGAACGGACCACAGCCTCCATTCTTTCATTCCTTCATTCCCCCTGCGCTGCTCTGGGGATGAGGTAAAAGAGTTAGGAATGAAGTTGAGCCCGGGAAGAAGGGAGAGGTGAGGAAAAGGTGGTTTTTTTCTTATTTCTTACTCTAATACTCTGTTACAACTGATTGGCAGTAACTGAATTATTTTGCCCAAGTCAAGTCTGTGTTACATGTGAGAGTAATTGGTAAGTGACCTCCCTCCCTGTCTTTATCTTGAGTCACAAGCATTTAATTGTATTTTCTCCCCACCTTGTCCCATCAAGGAGGAGTAGTGATAAAGCAGCTTGGTGGGCACCTGGTGGCCAGCCAAGGTCAACCTACCAAAACTTAATATTTATCTGAGACTTTTTCAGTAGGTATATATGATCTTTTCTGATGTGAGAGTAAAGCTGAAGAGTGCATCCACACATTTTCTTGAGTATTTTAACGATTAACAATTTTATCATTAAAAGTCGCAATCAATTACACTGCATATTTAAAAAAATCAAATTCCAACTACGTGTGGAAGTGCTCTTACCACCAAAGAGGCTGAAATGAAGATTAATGACAAAATGTAATAGATTGATAGAACAAAACATGGAGACTGTATAGTTTGCAGGTGGAGAATTTTCACTGAGGTGACCTTTAAGAAGAGCTGATAGAAGGAAAGTGCTGTCCAGTAAGTGCTATGGCCATCTTGCGTCAAAATATTTGTGAGCATGCCAACAACAAGGAAGAGAAGATTTTTCATAGCTTCTGTTTGAAACATACTGGGAAACAGATGGAGCTCTGTCTTGAAATATTGGTTGAAATAGATTAATGTGGATTTATAGACAAAAACAAGCTCTTGCAAAAGCTGATGTGCTATAGTTATGCTCGGAAATGGAGCAGAGTCTCCAACATGCAGAGAAGTATGTGTGTTGCCTGGTTTGTATATGGAATATGCAAGAACTTGAAAGAAGAGATGAAGACTTGGAGCACCCTTCATAATCTGTGACCTTTCTGTTACTGAACATCTGTGGAGCAGCCAGGTTTGTATGCACAGCTCTGGAGGGTGAGTTTGTGCAGAACTTTTCAAAAGGATGCTACTATTGCAGCTCTTGGAGCAGTAACCCAGATAGGTAGCGTTCTCCTTCCTCCAGCCCCAAAACATGACTGCATCACTCTCAGAGAGTAACCCACACAGCTTCACACAACCCAAACTCCCATTCTGTGATAAAGCTCTAGGCTACACTTTTTTCTTTTCATCCTGAGGAATTAATTTTAAATACTCTCTCTACATTTTATCTCTTGTACTTTAGAAAAATCATGAGCAATAAATCACTTAACTGATTTATTGAAAAGATAGAAAGGGGAGGGAAAGGGGGCAAGGGCACAATGATGAGTTATGAACTGATTCCTTTAGTTTGTTGCCTGAATAGCTCAATGTGCAGTAAGGTTCAGGAGCTGGAAGGCAAATACAGATACATTGTACAACACTAAGAACTCGAGCCTAAAGGAATGTCCTTACAGACATACTTGATGAATGCTGCCATTCTAGTATGGTGAAAATGGACTTGAATCATTAAAAGTCATTTCCACCGTCTTATTTGGCTGTCTTGCTGAAATGTAAGAAAGATCTTGTTCTCCAGGTCACTTCCTGAGAAGTAGTCAAGGCTGTAAAAAATTACCTTTTAAGTGCATTTGCAAGAAATCTGCATCTCTCGCAGTAAAATGCTGCCCTTAATGTAAAAATCTACATAGCAATTGATTTGTAAGCCCTTGTCAAGACACCTAGGCAGGAATCCTCTTGACAAAGAGTTGAATGTGTTTACCAAAGACAGAACAAAACGTAATAAACACGAATTGCAAGATTTCATTTTTTTGTTACTGCATAGTAGGAGACATCTGTTACTGATGAGCGGGAGAGACCAGGCTTTTTTCATTTGGGCACATTTTTAATTTTTTTAACTAGAGATACATCAGTTTATGGTAATTCTGGGTCTGGCTCCTGGTTGCAACTTAGATGAGGTCCTGCTGTAGTGATTTAGATAAGAAGTCTGCCAAGCTGTCTGACTGCTTTGACATAACCCTATTATGAAGGCAAGCACAGATTGATGACTGGTGCTGAAAAAGTGAGGGGAAAATCTGATCCTGGCACCTGGAAGGGCTGAGCTGTGAGGGCAATTATGTAAGCACAGAGAAGTTGTTTTTCCAACACTTCTCACTGCAAAGTGCCAGAATGCTTGGCTAGTGAGATATAACAAAAGTCTTTCCTCAGTGATGGTCAGGGTGAGATTTATTCCCTGTGCTCCTGTTTAAGGTACACGTTAAGGTAATTTGCACCATCCCGCTGCCCAGCTCCTTGCAGTTTGGACCTTCCTGCAACATAGCCTTAGGTATGAAATTCCATTAAAAAAAAATTTAAATGAATGGCACAGCAGTAGGAACAGCTTGAGCCGGATGCATCCCAAGAGGGACCATGAATGAAGAAATGCCTGGACAATTGTACCCTGAGAATCTATGCAACCACCCCTCACATGCTCTTCATGTGCCTTTCATGTTCCTTTTGGTTCAATGGTGATTCCTGTTCTGAGATCTTCTCACACCCTATTGGACTCCCTCCCTGTCCCCAAGCAGGCTGTTGACTGTTCTTACCTTGCTGCGTTGCAGTTTGTGGTGATGCTTGTAGCCTCCTTACGATTTGCTCTGGCTCTCTGGTGTCTCTCTCTTGCTTATCTCGGTAAAAGTTCAGCACATCTAGGTGAAGTTTCACAGCCTGCCACCTAAGGCTTCGGCAAATCCAGCTACTCATGCCAAGTAATGCTAACAATATCTACAGCAAATCGCACATTATGCTATGACCCCTGCCTCCTAAAGCTAAATGATAGACTCTGAGTGATACATTCTGTTTAAAACTTACTTATTTAAGCTTAGTGACTAGTATTTCTTAACAGTACACATAGGCTTTCTTCCTAGGCTGCCTTAACCTGATTTATCCCGGAATGGTGGGGGAGAAATATAGTGAACATGTATAAACTCTGCTGGTGAGATTTGAACACTCTGTGTATGTGACAATTTGAAACAGAAGCTATGTAGCAGACTCTAAGTTCCCTAAAACTGAGGAACAAAATTCTTAACCTCCATTTAACTTTTTTCCCTTTTCCTTATTTTTCTTAACATTTTCTATTTTGTTTGAAAAAAGGCCACCTGAATGCTGGCTGATCCATCTTCTCTGACAATTTGCTAGTTATGGCTGTGTCCAACTTTATGGAACTTTTAATCTATGCAGTACTGTTGTATTGTGAAGAACTTACACTCCTGATCTGAATACGGAATACAGCATTAGCAATAAAACCAGCCTGAGAAACTTGCAAAATGAAAAAAAAAAAAAAAAGTATATGAAGCAATGAGTTCAGGTACCATAGAGAACTGACAATAACAGCAACTTTATGCTGCCTGAGGATTATTAAAGTCATAGAAAAAGTTGTCAATGTCAAGTAAGGGGTTTGATCCTTTAAAATGATAATTTCTTATGAAACTGGTACTTTGAAAACAACAAAGCGTAAAGGAACTGAATCACAAAATCAAACAGTTGTTGTCAGTTTGGCGGCATATTATAATTCTAGATATTTAGTATGACACACAAATTTGAAAGGAAACACTCATATATTGCTTTTACTCTGAGAATTCTTTACCCCTTCAAAATAGCAGTTGAAAACTCTCTGTGATTCTAAAATATAGTATGAAAATATCACAGGATGTAATGTGGATGAAAGACTCACAGAGGCTTGTTGCCGCAAAACTTATGTATTCTCAATGAGTTTCCTTGCAAGGCAAAATTTTGGCAACTTGTGTGATAATTTTTAAAAAGATATTAATGGAGCAAACCTTCTAAGACCATAACATCTATGATTATCCATAGCTTATTTAAGTCTCCTCTTGACTCATGTTTGTTTCAGTGCAAATGAGATCTAAGTAAACATGCATGGATGCTTGCAGTTAGAAAATCAATATCAGTTTTTAATGCACAGTAATGAAAGGAAATGACACTAATTCAAACTGTTCAAACAGTTATTGCATTCTTATTGAGGGCAGAGAGTCCTGTCACAGTACACAATCTAAGCACTTGCTGCAGATATGTTGATTTCCCTTCCAAAAAAGAGCACAGTTAAAGGTGCTGGAGAAGAAGAAGATATTAAACCATTAGTAGACCATAGTCCCAGTCAAATGCTTCATTTCGTCAGCCACACAAAGCTGTGTCTTCCACACTAGTCAATAATAATCATGCCTAGAAAGAAGCCAAGAGACAAAATGTAAAATTTACTGTAGATAAAGATATGCAGTCAAAAAAACCTTAGCTGTTGGCTTGTGATATAGTAGGCTGCAGAAAGCATTTATCTTTGATTTACATAGCCATTTCCAGACAAAATCTGTGTTTAACATCCCCAAGTTTGACAAAGATCACATAAGTGGCAAAAATACACTAGTAAAACTAAAAAAAAAAAAAAAAGAAAGAAGTGTATAGTCTATCTCACCTTTCAAGGTCCTTCCTCAGGTTTTATAACAAATGACAAAGGAGATAGAGTCAGACAACTGCTGTAACAGATAGGAAATTCAGAAATGTTCCCAGCCTTTTTAAAACTCATTTTAACCATGAGCTACATGATTTATTTCAGAGTAACAGGATTAGTGAATATCTTTTGGTTCGCAAATGCAAAAAAAAACCCACTCCATAGACCCATTTCTCATTCCTAGATGGCAACTGTAAAATTATCTGCAATAGGAAAACAGCCTATGGAGTAATGGATGAACATGATACAGAAATATATTTAGCCAAGTATTATATCTGCATCAGTGCTCTTCTGACAATAAAAACACTGAACACAAAGCATTCGAGCTTAGATCAGCTTAGACACCTGGCCTGTGATTTCTGTAGCATATGACTCAGTAGGGCTGATCCTCTGATACAGTTCCACTACAGGAGTCTTTTAAATGAAAGCAGTTCAAGACAAATCACTAATGGAAAATCTTCTTTCATCAACATTTTTGTATTCATATCACGTATGGTTTGTCTACCTGCAACAAAGCAGGTAGAGATACCTGGGCAAGCCACATGCAAAGCTAGCTCAGGTCCTGGAAACAGCCTTTGGAGGATCTCTATCCTGTGTCAGCTGGATTTCTCCCAAGCCTTTGGCAAGCAGTACATAAAGCCAGCCGAAACACTTCTAACTTACTAGCCAGCACAGACACACTCAAATGGGAGAGCAGAGCATGCTCAACTACACTGGGTCCTCCTCCACAACCTCTTCAACTGCGTCAGTGTCTGCAAGAGGAGGCAGCAATGTGTAGCTGCATTGCAGTCAGCAAGGATCCATCAGATCTCTCTGCACTGTTTGCAGTTCTACCTCAACACCACAAAAGAGGAAAAGCCCTGCAGCCTTGGGCTGTAACACAGCAGTGCAGGCGGGGAGCGGCCATATAACCAGGCTTTAAAGCTAACTGTAATGTAAGTGGTCATGCAAGGAAGGGTATAAATTTTATCACTTAACATCTGAGCAATTTGCCTTATTGAAATTGAAAACATTCCTATCTTTAAAATTGCGTATCTGTAAAACTTACTTTAAGAAAATTTAAAAATGCCATGGAATTAATTTTTTCTGAGAATGGTTACTATGGTCTTTGGATGCATCACTGTGTAACCTTTCCTCTGTTTAACTTGCTGTAAAGGAGGGACTCTTTTTTCTGAGAAAACCATGCTTAAAATTACCTCAACTGCAAGAGCAGACACAAATCTTTCCAACTTCTTTACCATCTGTTATTTCAGAGAAGCACCTTCTTCCCACTCCCTCAGACTACACTTGTTGAGATGCATTATAGAACGTTAGCAAACCATTGAAGAGGATGTGACTTCTTTCTTCTATGTCCTATTTACAGCAAGATAGTAATCTTTGTTATTGAATTTGCTTTCTAGAGGAAATATTAACATTAATTTTAATATTGTTTAATGCACAAAAAATCATTTTAAATGTGTTGCATTTTCCAAAGTTCCTTGCTGTATTATTAATAGAGATATTCAAATGTACTTGCATTTGACACAATTTTCAGTTCAATTTTTAAGGGCTATGATAATTTGGCCTGACCTTTTTTCTAGAAGATATTAAAACATGTTTCTGTCAAGTGTGAAAATTTAAAAAATCCAACTGAACACATCTTTATTTAAAAACATAACCCAAACATATTAACTTGTATATTTTTATATTTTCAGAACTTTCCCTCCAACAAGTAAAAATTTGGTGAGGGTGTATTACAGTGGTTTAGTTAAGTGGTATTAAGGGGTTTAACTGTGGTTTATTCACATTAATAGTTTAATTATTTTAAGTTTATCTACTTGTCTTTCTCATTCCATATATTCTTCGATTTCCAGATCCACATGAGGGACTATATTTATGATGATATTTTTTGAAAAGGGACATTTTTAAGAGTGATTTTCTGAAACTGTTATTAACTAGGAAACAAGTGAAAAGAGAGGTTCACAGCTAGAACATTTACATGCAATGTTACAGATATTTGGAAGAAAAATTGAAAATGGTGAGAAAGAGGAGGAATTATATTTCTGCATGAAACAAGTCTGTGGTATTTTTAAGCAGTGTTATCTCTCAGAATTCATGTCTAACCATTTTTGAATTGAAGTGGGAGATTTAGATTTTAGATCTTCTGGTTCTAACAGGAGAATACTGGAAGTTTCTTCTTCTTCTTCCCTGACAAATAATGAGACCAGATTTTTGTATTGCATAAGCCACATCATAAGTTTTAAGTTAAATAATATTCCTAATAATCAACCAGTCACAAAGAGACTTTCAGTCACAGCATTTCAGTCATCACATTGTTCTGTTGTGGAAAAGCTTTATGGTTATATTGTTCCATGTTTGGCTCACTACAGGAAGCCAGTGAAATGTTCACTTTGGCAGCTAAGAGATAATGTTTTCTTCTTCCATGGTTCCCGTATTCTCTCCTTTTCTGTCACTGTGTAACAGCAAATTGTAAGTGATCACACACTTATTATTTGACTAGCTGGATCATATAGCATGAAATTTCTGGGAAAACCAGTGCATTTCTTACAGAAAAAGTCTCTCTTCATGCTACTACTTGCTACATGTACTAAATTTAGTTTCTCTCTGTTTACATCACTTAAAAAGAAACCCAGATGTCTAGGAAAGTTTCTTCACTGATGATGGTCTGGAAAAGTGGGGAAGCAAGTTCTTGATCATGACATAAACAGAAAAAACCCGGAATTAAGATGACACTCTCTGATGCTGCCTCCCTCTGGTACTGAAAGTGAGGTGCATATCTTTCTGATTTGGCATAAGCAAAGTGGTACAGAAAATTAAAGGTCTTTCATTTCAATGTGCTGAAGTTAAGGGTCTTTAACTTCCTTTGGGGACTGTTGAGACATTTTCTCCTCAAGTGGTAAATTACAGGAAATAACTTGCAGGAACTAAAAGGAGACTGCAAGGGGTCATTTCTCTGGAGAAAAAACTCCCAAGCTTTTCTCATATGTATCATAATTTATATGTGCATGCATCTACCTCTACAGAGTCACAGAATGGCTTGGTGCACAAAAACAGAGGAGTGAGATGCCAAAGCAGAGGTTACAGGCTCTTGATATGGAATGTTGGTTTGGCTTTAAGTTCTAGTAGCAGTTAACTAGTAAAAGTCAATAGGGCCTGTCCTAGAAACCTCTCCATGGTATTCCTGGATATGAATAATCCAGTCTTCTTATTTAGAAGAACTTCTTATTAGTTTTCTTATTTTTTTTAAACCGTAATACTATGGGGAAAACAAATACCCTTATTTGAAAAGCAGTACTCAGTGTGCTGCAGTAAGGGGAAAACAATTCACCTAGACTCAAGCAAAGAGAAAATGAGCTCTCTGATTTGCTAACAGGTAAGAACAGACATCTTCCTTACCGATAACTGATGCTGAAATTATTTATCTTGTTAGTATGAAGTCCAGCAGACAGACAAGAATACATCTATGCCAGTGGTTTCATGTTTCCTGTGATTGAAACCTAGAACTATTTTAATTTAACTTAATTTAAATATAATTAGTATAGTATAGTACTAATACTGCTCCTAATTCACTACGTTACTACTTCTGTTAATCAGTAGCATGTAAAGTAACAATCATAGGAAAGACTTAAGAAATCACTGCTGTCACCACCTTCTGATTTTTCTCAGTAGAAAAGATCAAGTAAGATGATATGATGTCCAAGTGACGTTAGAATGAAGTGGGGAACAACTCTTTTGTTTACATAACTAGAATTAGTGAGGAACAACTTCCTTGCTTATACCTGCTGGCTCCTGGAAAGTAGGCCCTGTCTTGTGCTATTTATTGTTTTGTACGTAGCCTTATCACCCCTGGGCATTTACTGAAACTATGATTCACAAGTTGTTATGTTACAAGTCAAGCTGATGACAGACTTTTTGAGTAGCCTCAATTCCATACAGAGAGAGAAGGCCATGTCCTTTTTTTGTTGTACAACATAATAAACTTGTTGATTTAAAAAAAAAAAACAAAGAAAGAAAGAAAGAAAGAAAACACTCTGCAACTTTACCCTGTTGGGATGATAGGAACTAAAGGCTAATACTTCACTATTCACAGCATTTAGCTCAGTGTTTAGTATCTGGTATTACAGTAAAAGGTTAATCAAAGAAAACACAGAAACAAATGCAAGGGATGTAAGATTTGAACTAACACTTGAGAAATAGAAGTAATTCATAATAATGCCAAGGAGTGTGCTTATTTGAAAAACAGTGGTGCAATTTCTATAAGACACTAGAATAGAGGCACTGGTTAGAGCAAAGAGCTGAGTAACTCAGCATCTTTCCCCCTAACAATGTTCAAGAGCAGATGCTTACATACAGTAGCAAAAAGAGACTGGGCACTGTGACAACTTGCTCTTGATCTCTTCCCCAACCTCTGCCAATGTGTGACAGGGACTTCCGGGGTGTGAAGCAACTTCCATGTGCTCCATTATACTCAGTGTGTTCTTTCTCCTGTACAAAAAATTGCTAGCATTTTAATCATGAATAGCAGAGCTTGTCAAAACTCAGGATTAATCTTCCATGAAAAAGGCTATGCTTGTTTTAAGATATTTTGGTTGAATCAAGAGAAGAATGGAAGGTGTAAGTTCTTTGATACTGATATCCAAAATGGTAATGATAGTTTAATTTTAATAATAAGCATACAGAAATTAAATATTATAAGTTTATCACAGTGTTTTCAGTGTAAACATTTAAGTATTGAAATACTTAATTCAAGGTATAACTAGAACACTTGGATAATAATTATGATAACAGGAATCCTATGAGTTGGTTTTGTTTAATTAGTAGTAGTGTTATTATTACTATTAGTACTATCTTGTGAGAAACAGCTCTGTTCCCACAGTAGGTTTAGTTTGGAAATTTTGGCTGTTTCCAGTAAGACAAATGTAACAGAAATTTCCAGTCTCTGAAGTGAAAAGCTTTTCTTCCTGATGTCATTCCGCATTTTGTTACAACAACATTATTTTTCCTTATTTTATCTAAACAGTAGTTACTGCTTCTTCTTTGCTTTCCCTTTAATAAAACCTTTCTTTTTTTTTTCTTTTTTTTGTGTTGCCTTTTTTTTTTTTTTTTGAAGCATGTTAATATACCACAGGCAAAGGCAAAGTTTTTCCTTTCCAGTGCCACAAGGTATTGCCTCAGCTTTAAGAACCAGGATGCTCCTGTACCCATTGATTCTGCCTTTAGGCAAGCACTATTTCAAACATCAATATAATTTAGTCAAAGTTCGAACGAGACCTAGACATCTCAAAGGTGATTCCTTTTCACTGAGTGACTGAAAAAGGAAAAGGGAAACAAATTATTGCCCAATGAAGAAGAGTGACAGGTGAGCTCAATCATATTATGAGACAACATAGACTCCTCCCGAGGAAGAAGGAAAGAGAAACCAAGACTTTACACTTGCCAATAACAGGACAAGGCTCTACTCTGTTCTGACTGAAATTAAGCAGTCTGTCTTTATTTTCTTATTGGGGTGGCTGGCATTTTATACTCATCAGTACCTAGCTAAAACATTTTTTTTTTCTCTACTGAAAGTAAACAAAATACCCTTGCATTTCACAGTTCTGTTAACTCTTTCATAAATGTGAGGCAACAACAAAAATCATCAGAACTGGATCCACTGTGCACCGTGGGGAGCTAACAAAATTTGTCATTCTTGTTGGAGTTGAAGAAAACTAACAAAGTAACTGACTGGATACCACAGTGTACTCTCAGATTTCAGAGTTTTTTCAGTCATGGATATGTTAGTCTCATAATGCAATTGCATTACACTTTAAATTAAATTAATACCTCATAAACAGGACCTGTTGAAAACTGACAGATCAAATCCTCTCCCAGTTAAGAGAGAGGACAGAAATTAGTGCTTTTTTGGGCAAACTTTCTCACTTTTATTAAATAAAATTAAAGCACAACCAAGACCTCAATTCAGACTTTAAAAGTAATTTTCCTTTAGCCCTGACCAGTGCAGAAATACTTTCAACAGTAAGAAAGTCAGCAGATGAGATAAACACTGACGTTCTTCTTAAACTTTAAATATGAGCATGCTCAGGGCACCCAGCAGTAACTCTGCCAAATGCATGTGAATTTATTGTTAGGTCACTGGTAGTACTTACATATTGAAGGATCATACCAGGAAAAGGGTAAAGCCTGAATTGCCCGCTGTTCCATCAGTATAGTCCATGAAATCATTGTGATTAGTGTAACGTTACATCTCCCAGAGCCTTGTAGATGAGTTCTTGGAAAGTTCACAGAATACACTAAACCACGCTCTGCAGCAGAGGATCTAATTTCTTTCTTAAAGGTGGGACAATAAGTCTACACACAGACTGTCTTCCTCACACACATGCAAAGTGAGTGATGGTGTCATGAATCCGACTTAGGATTTCTCAGGCACAGTGAAAGCTTGTAGTGCAGAGATAGTCCAGGTTTGCAATGGCTTGACAGGCTAATCCCTACACAGCCTCGTGTTCGGATGTAAAGAATGGAGTCAGGACAGCCAGAATGGATTCACAGACACTTCTTTGTTGCAGCATAATGATATAGAAATGAATGCTACTCTGGTCAGATTCTTTGAAGCTATTGATCTGGGACTCTTGTCCAGCCTGAGCTCTGCTTAACTGTGATTCCCACCCAATTCAAGTCATTTGGAAATGAAAATCAGGCTCCAGCAAGAAAGTGCATCAAAATGCAACCTTACCTCCTTCTTCCTATGACAAGAAATCACAGGTCATCAAGGAAGGCAATGGTATTAAAACTACCTGCCTTAATACAATGTATTTATAATTTCCACCTATTCCCACCATTTTTCTCTGAATTACTCAGCAGAAGTTGGTACAGAGACTCTTTTTATACTGAAACATAAACAGTCGATACTACTTCACAGCTGCTGGATCATAGTCCTTCTTCCACAACTCTAAAGCAGTAAGAAGTTGAGAAGTGTGTGTAAAGGTAATTGCTGTATGACAAGATGCTAATAAGCAGTGCCCTGGAGTAAAATAGGTCACCCTAGACATTGTCAAAAACATGATAAATAAACCATGGAGAGTGGAAAGAGTTATTACTTAGTGGTGAGAGGAAAAGGGAGATGAGAGGGATTAGTTGAGAAGAGACAATGAGACGAGCACAGTTGAACTGGAAGCGTCTAGCCGGAAAGATACCACATTTAGTGACTGAAGACAGGCAGGAATAGATCTGCAGAAAGAATGTAGTATGTTGGAGTAGCACAGCAAGAAATGGGAACACAGACACACTTTTCTTCACGGTTCAGAAAACATCACTCAGACCAGTCGTTCCCTACTGTAGTGACGCGAAGGCGGCAGATGGCAAAGTGCTAACTGCACCAGAAGGCTTTAAGAAATACTGGGGAGAAAGAAAAATAAGTTATAAGTATTTGGGAAGAATCCAAGATTGAGGCTAATGAGTTATTACTGGGATAAGAGAGGACTTCAACTCTTGTGGTACAGAAATTAAAACTACAATGGGGAGGAAAATAAGAGATTTTAAGCTACAGGAGGCCCTTGACAGAGATAGCACAGAGACGGAGTTCATAAAAAAGACTGACAACTGTGCAATTAGCATGTTTTCAGGACACTCATCTATGCAAATGGGAAGGAGAGAAGGGGCTCTCAGTATGTACCAAATCAGTCCACATCAAAAGGATACCTCAGGGCAGAGTGTGAGCCCTGCAGAACAGTCATGTTTATCTCACCAGCTATATTGCTCCTGCTGTTGCTGCTGCATGGCACCCTAAACTGGACCTTAAGCTAGACGAAGTCAGCGGAGGTTATTTGTGGCAACATTACAGGATGGTTGGAATAAATTAGGATTGGGGGACCCCTCCACCCCACAACCTCCAGCAGAATATTCCTGATGGAAAGGCCAAGAAATGTATCATCCACCCTCTCTGTGCATCAATCATTTTCAGAAGCATTTCACGTTTCCGTAGGTAAAGGTCATAAAGGATAAAGTGCTGGTATTTCTCGGCCGTGTTTCCTTACCTTCTTTCTCCACCCAGTTTTAATGAACCACCACCACCACCACCACTATCAAACTTTTCAGCCTTAATTCCTTCCTCATGTATTTTAGCAAACTGGACTGCATCCCCAGACAACTGGGCAACAGTAAAAGGATTAATATCATCTTCTGTCTGTGCAGATACTCAGATGAGAAAGCCATACCTCCTGAACACTCAGCATTGTACCTCAGCCTGTGTTATTTCCTTTCATTACTTCTTCACTTGTTTCTTTCAACCTGTGTCAATATGTTCACATACCCATCCATGGTACAGAGTCCTAATTTAATATTGATAAGCTTAACAAAAAACCAGCTTACTTACGTGAGTTTGAGCTGTCACAAAAAGAATCAGCATACACTGCTTACCAGCTAAGTGTTAGCTAACTTCAACCTTGGATAATACAACATGTAATGAAAATAGTTTGGAGAATGTTACTGAACAGCACTAGGAGCTGGGGGACTGCTTTGTGTTATTTACAAACAGTTCTGACCAGATGGTCTATATGTTTTTTCTGCACTCATAAATGGTAACTGATGCAGAGTACATCTCTTAAGCAGTTCTGGCAGAACTAGCATTGTACATTAGCTAGCTACGGTCCTGGTGGCAGCAGAGCCACCACAGAATGGACCTCAGAACAGACTATGCAACTGCAAAGCCTCAGAAGAATTTTGCAGTTTATTTCCTCACAGACTGCAGAGCTATTATCAGAGACAGAACAAGCTAATTCAGAATTAGGTGAAGTAGGTTTCCATAAGCCATAGATGTTCCTCTGGGCTGCAGGGCAGAAATCTCCTGAATGGCTACCAAAATTTACTTGTAATAGCTTTTGACAAGTTCTTCACTTTTTAGCAAGAACATTTGGAGCCACCATGATTGTTGTGCCAAGGGACAGAACGATGTGCCTGGGAGCTGTTCAATGAGGAAGAGAGATTTGTTTCAGGCAAGTAGTGTATGAGGAAATCTTTATTTCTGGGTCTGGTCTTGCTGGAAATTACTAATAGCAAATGTTGGCAATTTCTGCTCCTGGTGAAGGATTAACCTCTTTTACAGGTTGTGCTTCTTTTTTTTCCCCCCATTTTTCGCTTGGCAAGGAAAAGAAAAGTCAGAAACGACAACGATGTTTGGTTGAGTCCCACCACACCTTCTGTGGCAGTAATTATAAGAAATAAAAATATTTTCTTTATTTGGAATGGGGACAGTTTAAAGGAATTGGGCAAATTGATTTACCTATTATGAAAGAGGGAGGATGGGATGGAGGAAGAATGGAAATGACTGCTTCATAAATTCTTCCTTTAGAAAGAAGCTATGTCAGGTTTAAAAGAATAACAACACACAGCTGCTTAAAGCAAAAACATAACATTCTTAAAAATAAAATGTCATTGAAATATATTGTTAGATGCAACAGATAATGTTTCTAAATGTTACAAATACTTCACACAAACAATTTTTAATAGTGGCCTTAGTTGACTAATCTTACCTTTAAAAACAGAACTGAAAAAAAAACCCAACTGTGTGGATTTCTTCTTTCAATGGCAAATCTTTCTACCAGAGAGATACTTTCCCTTTTTTACTATTTTCTTACTTCGCCTCTGCAAGGATTTAGGCACTGACAAAAAATGTCCATGTTTTGTTAATTTCCTTATACTTTGTGATTTACTATATCTCACACTAAAGGAAGAGGAGGCATCCAATTTGATCATGACAACAATATAACTTTTCCATGCAGTTTTTCTCAGCAGAGGTCTTTATATGCCATTCTAGCCAGCTTGGATAATCCAGGTGCTTCTGAATCTTCAAATACAATCTTCAAACCCTGACATTTGCGTAGAAACTCATTTTGATATTAAGAGCTTAATTGAAAGCTGTGTAAAAGAAGGATCAGGACCTATTATGAATTCCCTTTGGTCCATATTTTGACTTATAAAATATGATGGAGAATATAAGGCTTAGTTTTCCATAAAGCAATGCATTAAAGAATTGATGCATTTAATTTCATTTTGGAGATGCAATCTCTTTTCAAAAATTAATAAAGACATACACAAAATTAATGATAGTGACAAAAGCTGAAGAAGAAATTCAGGTACACAACAGAATACATGGCCAGAAATTCATACTATGTTGAGCTATGTAAAGGGTAAGTAAATTATAACCATCAGTGCCTTCCACTTTGAAGTATGTGTCTAGTTTGGCTTTTATATTACCTATGTTCACCAAAAACAATTTTTACACAAGTTGTATGAGAATAGTATTTTGAATATGTGGGGGTAAAGTATACTTACCACCAATACACTTCAAGGAGTGTAGTGCTCGTGTGCTTTATAATAAAACTAGGAATTTCTTTGGAGGCTGTATAGCCTTTGAGTTTCGATATTTGAAGTGGTATTTTAACTTCTGCAGACTTTGAACCTCCATTGAACTACTTTTTCTGTAAATGGCCAAGAACAGGTGTACTCTTTAACTAAGCAAGAGGAGAACTTCTTAGGCTTTAGCCTTCCAAATATTTTACTTCCTTCTTATTCCACTTTTCAAAACCAAATGGCGTTGGAAACCTAGAAATAATACTAATATGTAATAAAAATGAATGCCATTCTTCTTTTCTCTTAAAAATTGCTGTTTGTATTATCAAAATCAAACATTTTAAGCTCAAACAACATATATTTAATGTTATTTACAGTGTATCTAACAATCGGGTACAAAAACTTTTATAGTTAATGGAAATACACCCCAGAGACTCCTACGTATTTTGTGTCAGGTCATTGCAATGCAATTTGTCATGCTGTTCATTTACAGGAGTGAATCAGAAGTGAAGATAGTATTTAAAAGTGTGATGTTATATAATTGTTACATTTTAATGGCTTGTCAGTTTAATCATAGTTTGTGATAAGTAATACAAGGAATGCTTTGTAAAATTACAAAGACTTCAAGGTTATCATGACAATCATTCCACAGTTCCTACACAGCTGACTCTGAGGACACTTCCTGTAGCTTACTGGGAGTTGTCCTACAAGTCTCAAAGCTGCAGAGGGACTGTGCATTAGATGGTTGTTCAAATTTCTTTGCTGTATTTTACAGCAAACTTTCTGAGTATAAGAAAAGATTTGGTAGTTACTCCGCAGTGAAGGAAACATTTACACATGTACTGTGCATCAAAACCAGATGTGCTGATCTCTGATCAGCTTGGACAGTCATTGTGAGAACTGATATTGTACCTAGCACCAGAGGTACTGACTGCTTGCAAATACACCTATATTAGACATCAGCAAACATCATGGCAAATCTTGCAGTGATTTAATTCTGTAAATTTCTTTGTGTTAAATTGGTGGGCAGAGTAGATCAGCAAAGATTTTGGAATCTCTGAACATAGTTTCAACAGGTGATGCCAGGCTGCCTGCCATAGTACTAAATGCAGGATTCTGATATGGTAACTTAAGGAGAACTCTGAATATGAGTTTTTAACTATAATGAGATTAACTAGCAAGCATTGGAAGAAAAACATTATGAGGGAGGGAGAAGGATCTGTATGTCATTGTTAGGGTGTTACCCAGCTAATACAGACACTGGTCTTCATCAAAGTGTTCCAAGATTTGCTACACTTCACCCTGATTTTCTTAAAGAAAACCTTCTCTAAACAAATACAGATATGTAGTTAATAATATTGACCAATTCTTCGAGTATTGTGTTTCTAGAAAAGACTTCACAAAGACCAACAGCAACAGCTAAAAAGAATGAAGTCATTTATGGTAAAGTATGAATAAGTAACGAGATTGCTCAACCAGATAATGAAGATCTATTTTTTTTCTTTCAGGCATTGGGAAACATCAGAATATGTATTTTGTATTTTTCTTAGCTTTTTGTGCCAGAAAATAATTCACACACGTTTTTGACTCCAGTATTATCCAATAAAAAGTGAGGTATATAATTTCCCAAAATGGAAGTTTTGCAGTCAATTTTCACAATGCATACTTGCTGAGAAATGTGAAAGTTTTCAAGTAGGCATTGCATTTTGTGACTTTCGTTGAGTTATTCACTCAGGAGTTTTTAAACAGGCAGTAAGTATAGCTATTTTCACTATAAATACTGCATAAACAAAAACTGCTCCTATAACTCAGGGTTTCATTTCTCAAATTGCTTGAAAAAGAAATGCAACACATCCTTTAAAGAGTTCTATTCTTTTTTTTAAAATGCCCCTGAAGCTGCAGCAGCAGCAAATAGAACAATAATTTTTGTGTTGTCTTGCACCAGAAGCAGTTTCCATTTAAGTGCTTTCTGCATGCGTGTGTTTGGTTCCGTGCTAATACATACGGGTTATTTCCTAAGCCCCTGGGAAAAGTACTGGTGAACAGTCAGACACACAGTTTTTGAGATCGTGAGATAATTCTTGTCCGTTTCGTTCAGTGGTTTCTTGTACTTGTTTTTGTGGGGGAGGGTACTGGTAAAGCAGTTTTCACCCCAGAACATTACTAAAATGAGGAAAATAAAATATAGAAATAATATTTATGTTCTAAAGGCAAAACCTAAGCCCTAATCCTGGAAACACTTTGACACAGAGTTAAACTTAATTACACCTGAACTAGAGCTTGTTTGGTACATACACACTGGCAGAGTTATTAGAACGGGCAATATTTAAGTCCATAGTTAAAATATAAACTTATATATATGTGAGGTAATTGCCTGTTCCCAAACCATTTATATATATCACAGCGGTCTGATAAGAGAAAAAGCTGCTTCCCTACAGTGTTCATGATTGTTATTGAAAATATGGGTCTCTTTTGTGATCCAGAATAATTGCTCAGTCAGCCGTTGGTTTCTTTTATCCATGGGCAGATTATTTATCTCTGCCTTTCCCAGACTTTCTTTATAACTTCCATTCTTACTGAAAGTGTTTCTATTCCCTTTCAGTGGGTAGAGAAAATAATATTTTCAGCAAATAATTGTAAGAAAAAAAATAGTTATTGTTATTAATTATATGCATATAATGTAATATGTAATTGTGATCATGAAAGATTTCATATGTCTATGCAAAAATGCAGCACAAAAATGTTGAAATGCTATTGTTCAGCTTTGACTTCGAAGGAGTGGGTAGGATCCACCTCCCTTTGCTGACATTATCCAATACTTTGTTTAGCAGGTATTTCTCTGACACAATATCATGATAAGAAAGCACCTTGTATCTTGTTTTCTTCCCTCTGAAAAAACATTTAATTGAGCAATGACCACTTCTTAATGGTTGATGAGTATGATTTGATACCTGATGAGTCTAATTCTATTCAAATGTGCATTATTCAAAACCAGATGAAGTAGAATCCCAGTTTAAGATACTATGACTCTGAATTCACCACAAAAATAAAATAAATATAAAATTATTCACCCTTTTAATTTGGCAAAGTCTTCACCTGTCAGTAATTTATATAAAATTTACTTTGCAACTTACTTTCATTATATTTTTATTACACAAACTGGTCCAGTGGTTAAAACAATGAAAACTTTTTCTCTTTGATAAAATGAAGGAAAAATTTATTAAATTATCCTATGATTCAGCTTGAAAATTAATATAAAGTTGCTATTATTTTAAGTAAATGTCTAATGGGAGAAAATAGTTTAACTGGCTTTTTTATTTGTCAATAGATTTTATTATTCATTTCTATCTCTGCTGTTACTTTGAAAGCAGTTAACCAGTTAAAAGTTTACATAAAGGCAAGAATTATTTAAAAACTGCATGCAAAACCTCAACCATTTTGACAAATTTTACGGTTTCATTTTAATTTGAAATTGTAATTTATTATTTCATTGAAGAAAACATTTTTGGCTAGTATTGACAAGCCAACGTGTGAAGAGAACTAGTTTCAGACTATTGTGAGTTATAATTATTGTACTTGATAGTGCCAAAACCAGCTGAATAAATTAATGGCAGCGTCAACAGTATGACTCTAATCCTCCTTACTTCTCAGTCTAAGACGCAGCCACAACATGCAAACCAGATGCAAAAGGTTTTAAATATATTAATTGTCCAGTCAAGAGTCTTTAAAATCATAGTTATTATTCTGCTGTTGCAGTTCTGCAGAACATTCAGCTTAAAAAATACTTAAAATCTGATTTTTGATCTTCCTTCAACCTGAGATATTCTATATGAAAACTTAAATCTATAATTATCAAAATGGAACTGTCTATAACATTAATTGTGGTAAATATCGGTGCTTTATGTTACCAAAATATATTATAAATTCTGCCTTCAGAAATGGCTGCAATCTATATTCAATAATATATATGTTTTGTAAGTACCTCTGGTTTGAAAGGCAATGGATGAACTTTTAGACATCTGAATATACAACCCTCATTGCCATTGTAATTCAACCACCTAGTGTTGTAGTTATATGAAATCAGTAAAAATTCCATAACATTATCCAGTATTTAAAACTTAAGTGTGTGTATCCAGGTATGTTTAATGTTTGATTGAGCTAGCCTATCATTGAGACTTCTGTGATAAATAATTTAAGATGCATACTTACATGCAAGCAAATAAATGACCTCAGGAGGATAACTCCTTTTACAGTGGCACTTCTACAGCATGAACTGCTTACCCAAAAGAAAATATTGCCATTTTGATTGTTATCCTTCATTAAAGGCAGCTCACAGAAGTTACAGTTTGTACCTGCTTTTTCAACATCAGCAGGAGATTCTGAATAAGCACTACCTTGAGGTCACTGTCTCCATCAGCTCAGATAGGTTTGCAGGTTCAGTGCTATGTGTTCAATAATGATTTGTGTATATATGACCTGAGCAGAGTTGACAGTGAAACTAAGACAACGACCGAGTAATTCACATGTCTGCTTGGGACCTGAGCAAACTTGTTTACTTCAGACCTTCCCACATTCCTATATTTTTCAAAACAAGCGAACAATTCCTCATCCTATTCAACTGGTAATTTCAGACACATGCCAAAAAAACCTGCTCAGCTGGTTTATGGTGATAATGTTTCTCAGGAAATACCCATTTAAAACATGTGTGTCTCAGTTGCTTCTCTCTTGGAGTGTCTGGCAAGACAAATTATCCAGAGTTTTATATGTCTTTTAACAGATTGTAGTTTTACTTTACGGAAATTTGTAGAAGAGTTTTCAGTTGGCTGGACACATCTGACAGACTTAATAGCCCAACTAATCTGTCATTCCTTAGTGAGTATGAAAGTTTAGTTAATTATGAAAGTTCTTTGGTTTTGAAAGTGTTTTCCACTTTTTTTTCTCATTAGGTGATTACAAAATAGCTCCCAGAAACCATGTAATTTGGGTATCACATTTATTTAGCAATCCTGTCTCAGCTGGCACAATTTTATTTTTCCCTTGTGTTTATGGATTAGTACAAATAAATATTTGTTTGCCTTGATTTACTTTCCTAAAGACGTATTAAAGAGAATAAAAATATATCCCTTGTCTGTGTCTGATATATGTTGTAGGAATTAAGAGTACATTTCACAGAAATTTGAATTAGGGAGATAATTCTGAATAGGAATTTGAGTTTTCAAGGCAGGTAATAGGCAGTATCCATTGAAATAAAGGGAAAACACACATGCACATTCTCTAGAATGCTTCAGAAAGTTCAGCAGTAATTGGTTTTATTAGACCAATATTTGTAAGAAGATAGCTGTCTTTTAATGGGTTGTAACCAACACAGTTCCCACACGGGATACAAAAGATGCTTTTCAGGCTTAAGGTGGACTTCTTGAATTTACTTTCAAATAGTAATTCCAAAAGGCGCAAGTGGATATTTCATTGTTGCTTCTGTATTTACAGCTGTGTTATGAGTACTTAAAAACACAAGGCTCTGAGTTGGATCAAAGGGTCTAGAGAGTGCCCTTGACAATCTGAACATTGTTCAGTATTGCTTTGAAGCAGGAGCAATATCAAGTCTTGCTGCTGAATTAGGACTGTTGTTATTTTCTTTTTAGTTTGCTTGCAAAAGAAAAATGGCGGCAGTTTTGTATTTCTCCAAAGGCCAATATTACAAAGTTTTTACAGTAATACAGGCAGGCTGAGTAGTCTCAAAGGTCTGTGAAGGCAGGAGGGGATTTTGCTACTCAATTAATAGTTCAGATTTTTTTTAAGCCTATTTACCTGCAAAATTAGCACAAGCTTTGAGACCAGATAATGACCATCATCTCACATAAAGAATGACTCCAATGCACAGAGCTTTTTAAAGTGCATTAGAGAAATAATAAAAGAGGAGCTGAGACTATTCTCCACCAGCATGCAGAACCCACTGAGATCGGATGATTGCAACTGACCAGTGAGACATAACCCTCCAGTGACAGCACAGGAAGATGAGATTTCTGAGCTCCATCGGTATAGTATAGCAGTTCCATTAGCTGAGCATCCTAGTGATTTCAGCAGCCTGCTTTCAACAATGGCCTGTACCTCATCACCCACAGGCAAATCCATGAACTAATGGAGCACAAAGTTAAATGTTAAACTGTCCACAGTTTCTTCCTAACATTGCTTACACTCTGAGACTTGAGACAAGATATATTTATTTATATATTTATTCATTCTGAAAATGCAACTTTAAAAAAATCCTAGCCATAGGCACAGATACTGAGACACATCAATCCTCATTACATATATGTCACTGACGGACATGTCTGCAAATCAGAGTGAACTTCTGTCCGCCTGGAATTAAGACACTTTCTGCATTATAAGCAATGTGAAAACTGAAATGCCGCATGTTTCTGAATGAGTAATAACTGATCTTTTCTTTTTTTCTAATAAGGCTGAGCTACAGCTTACATGGCTCAAACCAAATGTTACAAATCAAAGGTGAGGAACCTTTGAGTGTTTTGGAATGTATAGTAAGCACTGACACACAGAGCAAATATGACATATGGAAAAACTATTGCAGTGTAGGCAGCTAGGAAGAATAACTTATTTTAAACTATTATTTCCTTGCAAATTCCCCGAAATGGATAGGCATTGCTATGATCACTGCTGACCCATTTTTCTGTGCTGTCATCCCACACCGGCACACATTCAGCTTTCCCCGTGATACCCAGTTTTCTTCATAATTAAGACACTAGTCAGGATGTCACTCTGACATTGTTACCTCGTTCAGGCTAAAAGACAAGCCTTACAATGCTCTGTTCAGAAATGTCAGAATCAAGTTATTAGCCATAAAAATTAACTACGGGAGCTTGTCTGAATCTTTGCACACAGGTGTGCACACTTTTAACACAGCTGCAGAATGCTAGAGGCAACATACAGAAGACAAGCAAAGCTTCTTTGTTCCCTACCCTCTCTCAAAGCATATAGAAAACACAACTTGGGCAGACCGGCTTGTGCAGGAGGTGGGGTCATCACACTCATATTATTTCACTGCTATTGTAATGGATAATCCTGCTAGAGTTACTAGAAACAGCCCTCTTAAAGAGGATAAATAGGATTGTGCTATTATATTATAATGCTGAGAAGGAACGACAGGGTGGTGGGAATATATATTTCCATCCATTTCCTCCTCAAGCACCCAGTCTCCAATGGCCTAGTTCTGATCTTCATCTTTCTCAGTGCTGGGGCACAAGGGAATCATAATGGGAAGCATACCAATGGAAGTGATAGTTGTATTAATCTAATTCTGCTCGTTACAGCTGATCTGGAAGACGAAGCTAGCTTAGGCATTTCCAAAATTCCTATCCTTTACACAGTAATTTTTTGAAAGACTAACCCCAGAAAGAATGAGCTCGACATGAACTTCTAAAGGTAAGGGACCCTATCATTTCTGTTGTCTATTATAGCAACTAGCACAAGCTACAGAATAAATCCTACCAATCTTGACTGTCAGTATTTTTTGTAGACTTTATTCACCCTGGAAGTTTCAACATAAAAAGATTCATTGCTCCAATAATTCCCTGCCATTATAATGAAAAATTCAGAACATATTGTGTCTCAAGATCTTCTTCAGAGAATATTCCTGGAGCAAGGACTTCACTTTATGTCCTGTTGTGGAAAAAAAAGAAAGCTCTTAAGCCATCTGTGAGAAATGCATGCTTGCTTAAGTCCATTTCTATTTGTTTACCACCCTTTAACACGACTTGTAATTAAGAGATATCCTGACTAGATTTTCTTTTCATGAATTAAGGCTCTCTTCTGATAAGAACAATATGGGAAGAATTATTAATATAGAATAAGTGTATGTTGTGAAATTCATTTTTTTTTAATTTTAAGTTTAATGCTTTACCGTTTATTTCTATCATTTGATCTCTTAATCAAGGCACTAGCAGATTAAAAAAAAAAAGTCAAATAATTTCCTCTTCACTTGTCCTCTCTTCTTCTATCTTTAATCAAATTTGAACAATAGTACTAATTTTCTGCACGTTCTTTTCCATTTCTTCATCTAAGGGGTTTAAGTTACATTGTTTAGGAAAGACAAGACATTTCACTCTGAAGTTTGCTAGTCACGTTTTTATGAATCCCACAGCTTCTCAAGAAGCTACTCACTTCAAAGAAAATCATGTGATCTCACAAATGTAGGCTGCTTGCACCATCATCTACAAATCTTCTAGACACCTGGTCCTGACCCTCCATCACTTTGTACCTTGAGTCATCATTCCAAATGACATTGAAAGCAAAGTGCCTATCAACATATAGCCATGGAGAACTGACCCAGATTGTCCATCATCCCTTCTTCTGAGATATAGACAGGAATCAGAAAAGGTGGCCTGCCAGTCTTATTTTTCTAGGACAGGGGAGAGGGTATCAAAAGAGAAAGTGGAAAGAAGTTTCCAACAGAAATCTGTTGCAGAATGTGTCAGCATGGACTTCTTTTTACACGGAGTACAAAGATATGAAGGTTTTGGTTAGGAATGAATGTCATCGTGCTTACACAAATTCACCATAACATCAACCCATCTCTGAAGAGTTTTTCATGAGTTATTTCTGTTTTTGACAGAAACATCAGAAGTCCGCTATCATCATATATGATAAAGTAAGTTAAGTTTCTTTGCATTAGAAGCCAAGACAAAACAGAGCAGAAAGATCAAATGATTAAATGTATATATGGTGACTAAGGTACAAGTTTTACAGACACTTATAAGTGTGCATGATTTGACTTCATATTTCTGTATACATAAATTTTAGTGGATATTTTCATTAAATAGGATTAGGCATTTCTTTAAGCCTCCGAATTTTAAAATCAGGTATGTATATGGGTTCGTGTGTATGTGTCCATATAGAGTTTGATTTGTTTTACTTGGTTTAATATATGCAATACATACCGTTCATATTATTTGTGTTTATGCATGTTTAGATATAGAATACATAAATATATATTAATGATAAGGTAATAAACCTTAGTCCAAATATTATCTGTGTATATATTTTCTCTTTCAGTGAACAAGTATTTTTTTATGTTGCCCATTCTCTTCTGGAGTTTTGCTTCGCTTTTTCGTCAGAGGAACCACAGAATTCCTCATTAGGCCCACCAGAAGCACAGAATTTACAGACTAATTTAACTCTTGTTATGAATCTATGAACTGAAGCTCTGCTCCACTAGAAACTAAAAGGAGACTGAAAAGAAAGAATCAGCACACAGTACTGTGAGACACTGTCACATTGGATGAGGATTTGCCTACACTACAGTTCTTCAGTGTCCTTATGATGAGCCAGTATTACCCCTTCGAGTATCTGTGGACCCAGGGGCCAAGAGGATAACACACCAATTTCTCTGTGGTAGCAGTTTTATCCTGACATTTCACCCTCACGGTTTTCTGGGAAGAAGCTAAATTTGCCCTAGCATTTAAGATCAGAAAATGACTGACTCTGGTTCTCCAGCAGTGTTAGAGCAAGTCTGTCGTTAACAAGAGGAAGAAATGCAGTATTTCACACAAGCTAATAGGTCGCATTTCATCATCCCTTAGGATATTTTATTCAGACCATCAAACATTTCCAATTTTGTTCTTGTCCAGTGTAGCAACAAAAAAACCCCTTCCTTTTATCACTTCCTTACTTTTGTGGACTGTTCTTTATGAGGAAAGCATTCAGCACTGTAACTACTCAACACTGAAAAATGAGGTATCAGGGAAATAATTGCCATTGTTCTAAACTCACAGAATTGAGGTGAAAAAGAATGTCTTCAGTCAGGTCATTATTGTACCTTCTTACAAGGCCAGATTTTAACAATCTTTGCTTTAATTATAACTAACTCTGTTTACATATATAGTATATCTTTGTACAGTATAGTATAGTATAGTGTGGTGTAGAACAGTATGAAGATACTATACCTGGGGTGTGTGCATACATGTGTGTTTTTTATATGTGGATGAATGTAGATACAAATAGTTTTGAAAAGCAGTGAACTTTGAAACAAAAGCTGTTAATCCAGTATCTGTTAACTTTATCAGCCAAGAAACATAGCTTACTTTTTACATACCAAGTATTATAAGTTTTACTGTTAAACAGGGGAAATGAAAGGAATGGTGAATAGTGACGCAGAATTTGTAACACAACACAAGCAAATATGGGTGTATGAGTGTGATGGAGACCACAAATTATGCTGGAATTTAGACCACGTTTCTGTGAAGCTTAATGTATATACATGCATATAGGTGCTTGGATACTTTGTATTGTCACAGTGTATATGCAGAGGCTGGAATGTTTTTTCCTAGGTTGTGGACCTAATATCTTTAAATATTATGCTGCTAGGAAGTCCACTACCTTAATAATTCATAGTTAACAAAGGCTTTCTCAGGTGATTTGATGACAAACATGCCTGCCTGCATTTACATTTTCTTCAAATGAGTAAATATTTGTGGTAAGTATATTGATAGAGTAAATCAGGGAGAGTAAAACTGACCATAGGATTTTAAAAATTTGAGCCTTCTCAGGCAGAAAAGGCCTAAATCTCATTTCAGTGACACTTCCCTACTGTGGCTTTTTGTCATATTTGGATGTAAATTTGAAGTCGGGTCAATCCTTTGGATGCCAATTTAAATTATACCAGTATGTTTTTTTTCTCCTTAATATGAATATAAGAAACTGTATTTTTGAGGCAGCTTGGAGTAGAGCTCTTCCTGATTCAGGTTGCCTTTGCATTTTGCCATATGCCTCGAAAGGTATCATATTTCTTGCAGAGCCACAGAAGCGGCTTGTCTCATACGGCTGGAGGGTAGTCTCAAATGGCTGGTGTTAAATCTGGTGTTTACATTTCCTTAGTACCTCCAAAGCCACTCATAGTGTTCAGACTGAAGTAAAAAATCTGGTTCGTCATTGTCATAATAACAATTTTCTAGAACCTTGAAAAACATGGACCTCTAGAGACTGTGTTTCTACAACTATAATTCTGACAACCAGGAAATGAAACTTGCAGAAATGTTGCTGCCTAAGCATTTGCAGTTTAGGGATTCTGCTGAAATAAGATTTTTACTAATACGAAAAAGCAAGGATTCTTGATGCATTATTTGCTGTACACTGGCACAGGACCACAGAAGTCAATTGAACTATGCCATTCGCACCAGTGACCACCTGACAAGTGAGAAATTTACTCTACTGGAAGCTGGTGATGGACAGTCGCTGTTGTACTTGCATCACGGTAAATCCCAATGGTACTATAATCAAGGAAACATAATTTTCCATGAGCTGAGCTTTTTCCTACTTGAATGCCAAATGGATTTCAAAGAAGGACCCAAGGAATGTATCTCATCATTTCCATTTGAGGTATACGAACATACATGTACACCACAGAAAGTTCATAGACTTATGGGTTTGGAAGCTGGGGTTCTTTGCAACCCACACCACAAGCAAATTATTTCCTCGTAATTAATAGCTATGCAGTATTACACACCATTATCATAGGAGCAACCCATCATCTCCCCCAAATGGATCATTACATTATATTACCAATAGACCGTTCTAGGCCTATTTTGAATCTTCTTATTACCTCTATGTTTTGATTCAATATGAAGTTTGAAGTAATGAAACTGCTACATGTGAAAAACAAGTAATCAAAAAATGCAAATGAACTTATCACTGAAGAGAAATTGGTTCATTTGCAGCTTTTTTTCTATACAGCAAACTTTACCTATATTCATGCACGTGCACATTTATATATATTATAGGAATCAAACAGTGAACAAGGAAACAAGTAAGGATAATTATTCATCTGAAAGTATTCTTCATAAAATTTCTAAGCTTTAACTATAATCAAACACACGAAGAGGCACAATGCTCCTGAAACACAGGAGGTTACTAGCAAATATAGAGCCGCAACTCATACTGAGGGTGACTGAGCACTGGCACAGGTTTCCCAGAGAGGCTGTGGAATCTCCATCCCTCAACGTATTCAAAAGCCTTCTGGGCATGGGCCTGGGCAAACAGCTCTAGGTGGCCCTACTTGAGCAGGAGCATTGGACCAGATGACCTCCAGAGGTCTCTTCCATCCTCAACCATTCTGTGATTCTTTGATTCTATGAATGCCCATCCCAGCTCCTTTAGCTTATACTAATGTGTATAATTTATTCTACAAGAACATGCCACTGTTAACAAAGATAGACACAGTCTTAACTGCATCACATTAATACATCACTCCTCTACTACCTAAGTCTTTCTCATAGAGCTATAGGAAAATTTGTGTCCTCGTATCCTTCTGACATTTCCTTCTTTCCATCTGCCAGTGCCCTTTGGCAAGCCAAAGGTTTGTGCTGGTTGGAGTTGTATTTTATCTGTCTCTCCATTACTCTTCAGAATGATTCTCTGGCAGCTCTCAAAGGAAACAAATACATGTATATTCTTCATTGCATGAGACATCAGACCAGGAAGGCAGAAGAAGAATACAGGTAGAGCAGCCATTGAGACATAGAAAAGCCATCAACGAAGCAAACCTCTGATGTGATTAACTGGCAGATGGATGTTACTTTCAGGTGTAAGGCACTGGGATGCTATTAGCAAAAAATAATATGTTAGGATTACACAGCTAACAACACCAGGCATCATCAGTAAGTTAAATACTGCAGTGACTAAAACTCTTCTAAAGACATCTTAGATGTGTAGACAAGCATGCTCTTCATGTAGATCTAAAACTGTATTTCACAATGAGCTATCAATGTTATTGTCATGTGAAAATGGCACCTGAGAACATTAACTGGAGATTTAGTTGAAGTATTGAAATTTTATTCCTGGACAATGACTAAGAAATGCTAATGGCAAAGAGTAAGCAAAATGTTGGAGTAGAAGCTTGTTAGTTTGGAAACAGACAAAGATAGACGGGCTATATACGGAAAGTATGACAGCGTTGGAGCCAAAGCCTCTTGAAGTATATGGAAGAAAGACTTCTACTTAATTGATTTTGGATTAGACTGCTCTTGGCACTGTATGTCCTGGTAAAAAAATTCAGTGTCAGCCCTTTCTCCTCCTGAAACTCAAGTACCCCTCACACACTTCTAAGTGGACCTTACTGGCTGAAGTGGCCCTTAAAGACTGCAGATAATCTTGTGTTACCTCACTCTGTGTACTACATTTCTTCCCAAAGTGACAATCTAGCACTTGTTCTGTGGTTTCACATTCATATGTAATTTGCACTCTGAGTGCGGGTTTGGAATAGCAAATAGCAAATTGGAGCAGCAGAACTTGCATGCACTTTGTTCAGCTGTAAATGATAACATAAGGCGCTAAAGACTTAAAAGCTTTGTTTGAATACTGCTGGGAAAAGGAGGAAAGGAATATAATCCTGAGTTTTGTGTATGACAAGTGTAAATGAAATATTATGTAAATAAAACCTTGCTTTCCTAACCTACATAAAATAAGCAGATTACATTTGCTACTTCAAGTTACTAAAAAGTCTTTTCACCTCTGGCAGACAAGGAATTCCCAGTTCAAATCTAGAGGGGTTTTCCTGAAAGCCTTTTAGTTCACTGTAGCTAAGGATGTGAGTGATCAGGTGAAAGTGTTTGTTTTGCTTTTTCTTGAGGCAAAGAAGACCATTGTCTCAATGGATACAACAGGACACAGAGAGAGAGGCTTCAGCATTTTTTTTGCAGTGGAAGCTACCCTCTCTTAGTACTAAACATTGCCATCAGTTTCTCAAGGATGACAGATGTAACAGATTGAGAGGCAGAATGAATAATTCTATGCTGGTCTCCAGATTGCTATATCTGGCTTAATTAATTATCAGGGAAATGGATATCTCTGCACTACATCACAGGTGTGACAGTAGCTGAAAAATTGACAAAGCCCTTGTATTCCTTACAGCAAGTCCAGGAATCCCTTGTATGTTCATATTTATCCACTTATTAGTTAGAGAATGGTCATTCCATTCACTAAAAGAAAATATCAAACATTATTATCTGTGTTCAAACTGCAGTGCTTTGCAGTGTTCTACAGTGTCTGCGGTTTGCCTTCCCATTGCCCCATCCTTACTGAGCTCTCTCTCCAGAATATGTTTGCCATAGCACAAGGCTTTCTTCCTTCTCAGGGTAGCAAGGACTGATTGCTCAATTACAATATGTATTTCCACAGACAGCCCCAAAAAACCTAAATGGTTGACTAAAACCCTTGGATCCCTGCAGACTGTTTTGAAGTAAAGCACATGGGTTTATAGGGTAATATTTAGACTGGGATTTCTGTTATTCAGCGGTGTACTAAAACATGTCGATACAAACTAGATATATTGTAGAAACAGTCTACAGTCTGTTATTAAAAAAGCAATTTTTCATCAAAACATTGTTGATTAATAAAAGACAGCCTAACCTAGTATTACAGACTGCTCAGTCATTGCTTTTTAAACATTTTGGATAAAAAAACTGTTCTAGCATCAAATGGATAAAACAGATACGGATTTCCTATTTCAATTTTTACTTTATTAGTAAGAAGGCAGGCAGCACATCATTAGATTTTGAAAGGAGACAGAAAACTGGAGGTAAAAATCAGATTTTGGAGGATTTTTTTTTTTTCTGTGCATAATGTCAGGCCATCTGTCAGACATACAAAATGGAATATTAGCACGAGTTGTTTACATCCAGAAGGGATACTTTTCATAGCATTTGGTATTTCTTAAAGGGCAGAATGACATGGTTGCTGTGGTCAGAAAAGTAATAATGACACTTCTGTGCAGAACAGATTGACTCTCCGGTTAGATCTTCCTCTGGGGAAAATTTATTCAGTTAACTTGACTTAAATTGAATTGTATAGATTTATGTCAGTATTAGGCTCTCTGTGTATTCAAGTTATATCAATTTCTTCTACTGATAAAACCAAGTGTACTTTGTATACACAAAATAAATCTGGACACAAAATCATGCTGATTTTGATGCTGAAAATCATTACAGATTTTGTAATTAAGCTGCTTTTCTTCAGCAAGATAAGACAGAAAGATCTTCAAATTACTTTGTGAGGGGAGAAAGGAGAAAAGGGCCAGACTCTTCTACAGCTGAAAAAAATAACTGTTGCATCAACAGGATAGCACGGGGATTTCTGAATGGGGTTTAAACTACCTTGCCTATTGAACAGTGTTGTGGGTTCTTTCAAAATCTGAGACTGATGCAATTAGAATATTCCCACTACTGAAAATAGTTCTTGCCTGATATGAGAATAGGGATATACATACATAGAGATACGTGAATATCATAGAAACATAGAATCATAGAATGGTTTGTGTTGGAAGGGACCCTTGAAGTTCATCTCGTTCTAACTCCCCTGCCATGGACAGTGACACCTGAGTTTGCTCAAAGTCCCCGCCAACCAGGCCTTGAACACTTCCAGGGAGAGAGCATCCACAACTTCCTTGGATAACCGTTTCCAGTGCTTCACCACTCTCACAGTGAAGAATTTCTTCCTAATATCTAATCTAAACCTACCCCCTTTTACTTTAAAACAATTAACCCTTGCCTTGTCACTACAGGCCTTGGTAAAGTGTCTCTCTCTGCGTTTCTTACAAGGCTCCTATAAAAATTGAAAGGCTGCAATAAGGTCTCCCCAGAGCCTTCTCTTTTCCAGGCTGAACAAAACCTGTCTTCATAGGAGAGATGTTCCCGCCCACTGATGATCTTCATTCTACAAGTCCATGTCTTTCTTATGCTGGGGGTGCCAGAGTTGGACAGGGTACTCCAGGTGGGGTCTCACCAGAGCAGAGTAGAGGGGCAGAATCACCAACCTTGCCCTGATGGCCATATTTATTTTGATGAAGAACAGGATATGGCTGGTGTTCTGGGCTGTGAGTGCATATTGCTGGTTCATACTCAGTTTTTCATCTATTAGCAACCCCAAATCCTTCTCCACAGGGCTACTCTATTCACTCATCACCCAGTCTGTATTCATGCTTTGGATTGCCCCAACCCATGTGCAGGGCCTTATGCCTGGCCTTGTTGAACTTCATAATGTTCACATGGGCCCACCCCTCAAGCCTGTCAAAGGCCCTCTGGATGGCATCCATTCCCTCCAGCACATCAACCACAGCACAGAGTTTGATGTCATTGGCAAACAAGCTGAGGATGTACTCAGTTCCACTGTCCATATCGCCAACAAAGATGTTAAATAGCACCAGTTCCAATACCAGTCCCTGAGGAATGTCACTTGTCACTGATCTCCACCAGGACATTGAGCCACGGACTGCTACTCTCTGAGTACGACCATCCAGCCAATTCCTTATTCACTGAGTGATCCACCAGTCAAATCCAAATTTATCGTGTGGGACAATTGTGTGGACAATTGTGTGGAACAGTGTCAAATATAGTACACTATTATTTGTATAGCAGTAGCATTATACACAGAGGAAAACGTATAACTAGGAATAATCAGGGCAGATGCTGAAAGTTTTATTGGGCATCACTACTAACCGTACAATTTTTAAAAAATTCTGTATCTAGAAAATATTTCTGTAGGGCAAGTATAAATGAAGTATTACATAAATACTTAAATCCATTCTAGAATTTTTCTATGTATGTATGTACATATTTCTATGTATGTATGTATGTACATATTTCTATGTATGTTTTCTATGTATTTTCTATTTATCATGTATGACTATATGGAAAATTTATTATCAGGTTCAATGTGGAAGAGTATATTAGTATAATCCCAAATCCAGCTGATTTTCAGAGCCTTTCCTTACCGATACATTAGAAAACTTTCTTCTTTCATCTAGCAGAAAATGCACTTTCAAATAAACAAAGATCACGTTCTACTGTGAAAATCAAATTAATCTGCTATCTGCTTAATTATAAATTAGCAACAACAATCCAGCAGACAGTGGAGTTTTGCCATGGTAAAACTAATGTTATCCCACAGACTATTTTACAACCACTTTCTAATGAGTATGTAAATGTTAATGTGCAAGCCAGTTTGCTTACTGCAACTGGAGGCTTCATAGTACCCGAAGAGCCTGTATGAAGGCCCGAAATTGTAGATCTGGGAGGTGGGGTTATTATTTAAAGAAAATTTAAAGGTAAAGTTTGTTCAGGGACCCCTCCAACAGATAGTACAACTCACTCTGAAAGAAGCTGAGAGGGACAGTAGCAGCAATAAGAGAAATGCGGCATGAGCCGCATAGTCTGTGGGTAATTCAGTTTATCACCTTTCTCTAGAGGAAAGGGAATGAAAATGGAAAACCAGCATCCAGACTATAGGACAAAAAGAGGTAATATGGGGTGAGAAAAAACTACCATGCAGATTTGAGACCTATATAAGACTGAGATAGATATATTGGGTTCACTTTTCTCTCATGCTATGCATGGACTTGCTTGGGAAGGAAAATTAGTTTCATGTGGTTTAAAGACCTTAAAAGTTTTAAAGTATTTCCACCATGGGGTTCCTTTCAATTATTATGAAATACACGTTCTCATTCCCAAAGGGATTTGATCCATCTACACTTTGAAATCAAGTGTCTTTTAGACGGAAAAAAATTCTCTGAAAGATTTTAATGAACAGTGCTCATACAACTTGCCTCCAAGAAAAAGTAGAAGACCATGTTTTTGCTAAGCTGCCCAAAATGCAGCTTTGGAGATAACCCTTTGCTTCTCTGATCCATCACTGTCTTTCTTCTTGCAACTTTTTTCAGTATATTTCTTCATTCCCCTCCCAAACCCTTTTATACAAGATGAGCATAAAAGCATCCTTTTTCTACCACTCTTTTTGTGGAGATGGAAAGGGGTTGTGAGTGAGAAATACATATTGTCAACACATAATATGATGAGGTATTTGCTATGGGATCCCATGGACTAGAATCAGTAAAACATTAGTATCCAAAAACTACAGTCACCTGAAGTGTCTCCTCCAGTAATAGACAGGGAAGTAAAGAGCAGAAGCACATCAGATTCCAGGTAGAGATAAAATAGCTCAGGTTTTGGAAAAGCAAATACATTTGCCCCTCCTTCTTTTCACTCTTTCAGTTTTCAAAGCCCTACCAGTCTTATTTATTTTGGATTCAGGTGGTGCAGTGAAGCCCTTAGTTCTATAATAATGATTTTTTGGCTCCCTATTATCAGGGAGCACGATTTTTATGACAACCTGTTTGTCAACACCTCTATACTTACAGCATACACAAATGGCAAGGTACCGATAATGCATTGTGCAGACAACACAGCAGTATCTCCACTTGGTTATCAGTTAGAATCATAACTAGTATCCAGATTTATCCATAAATAATGAACCATGCCTACTCACTTCACCCTTGCCAAACTAAATATATGCAAATTTTGAAGGTCTGGAAGTTAAAGCAAGATTATACTTCAACAACTTTTTTTTTTTTGGTGGGGGGAGGTGGGGGGGTGGCAGCTGGTGGGGAGGCAGGATGTGGTTGCTTAATACAAATATACTTGCATTTTAATACATTTTTGTTTCAGCAAGCAATACTAAATGCACTCTATATGCTCTATAGGCTCTATATGCGTGCTGAAGAAAAGTTTTTCTTTTTCTTGGCTACTACACTTTCTGGAGTTTTCTTACTTCTTGAATTAGGTGTACTTGGAAAAACAGCATGTAGCAGCCAACAGCCAAGGAAGTTCTTAGGTCAGGAGAAATCAAATTCAATCATTTTTTCAGCTTTTAAGATCTGGCAATTGCAGTCAGTTTTTTTCGCTGTCAAAATATCCTTCTCTAAGAAGGTATCGTGTGTGATGTAGCGTCTGTTGTGGTAAACATGGGGTTTTTTTACTATTGAATCTAACACACTTGGTACATAAAATACACATAAAATGACTGTGCCTGTAATCACAGTGATGCCCACGGGCTGCAACAGCACCTCATTCCCTCCATTTTCCAAAGCGTCACCAGTTATTTTTATTTTCTTATTTATAATTTCTTTATTTAAAGACATACATATTCACAAACTGGTTTACACAACACAATACCGGTAACTTGTAAGCTGATAGCTGTGAAATGCTATATATCTCATTTTTCCTAATCTCTCATAAGTTTTTATAGCATTTTATAAGCATTCTGGGATGTTTGTTCTCTTGCCAGTTTTATTTTTAACCTGTCAACTGAAGTCTTACCTCCAGATATTAAAGTCCTTTTACAACTTCAGAAAATTAAACAGCTCTGTTTTGTGGAAAAACAGCAATCAGGAGTTGTGAGTTAGGCCTAAAGTAAAAGTTCTACACAAAGAAGTGATAACACATGCAGCACTGGTAAATTTGGAATTACCTACTAAGACTTTCGGAAGAATTTAATAATTGGGTTTTCCTCAGAACAGATGTGGCAGAAGAACTCACTGTTTTAGATCCAGAGGACTGCAGAGCAGTCAAAGGTGTTTCAAAAAAACCTTATTTTATTATTCTTTAACTGATGAATTTCAAATTATGTTGTTTTAAAAATTTTAGTACATTGTGCCACTAAATCCTGTCTGCAAAAGTTACATTTGGTTTTGCGGAGCCTAAAATAAAGGAACGTTATAAATCTTTCTAGTACACATTAGCAGCTCAGGTAAATTTGTTCTAGTTGATGTTTGGTTTAACAACAAACATGAACTTTCTGTTCAAGATGTATCAGGATCACAGTATCCCTGCTGTTTATTTGAGAGATCAAGCTAAGAATAACACTAATCTTCTCTAAGTGACATACTTTATGTGATGAACATTTTCAGGGAATTTCTCCAAAATGGAAGCTTTTACAATAGAATGCATTATAGTATTTTGACAGAGTAGATGCAAGGGCTTCTGGTAGTCTTACAAATGTGCCTTTATATTCATATACTGTATAAGTCACCTTTATACCTTTGAAGGAGAAAACCAAAATCTTGTCATATTTCTAGCATTGCTAGTGGGTATAACATCTAAAATATTTTCAGCTATTTGCTACTAAGAGAAATATAAATCTATGTATGCATAAAGGTAAGTCAAAAAATGTTTATCCTTTGACACAAAGGGCAAACAAACTACAGACGATAAGCAAGCAAGCTGCTATGTAGACCATGGAGAGTATAGGAAAGATAAGACAAGTTCCCAGAAGTAATACCAATCCATTATTTGTTGGATTAGAAAAAGATACATCTTGATTATTTAAAAAAATAATTGACATAACTGTTTTTTTTTTTAATTTATTTCATTATCATTTACCAAACATTTAATTATCTCCCTGGTTTTACAGAAACAGGATAGAGCTATCCGGAGAGTTTGTGGCAGAAATTCAGCAGTTAACAAAATGATATTTTATGTCAGCAAACTATGTTTTCCTGGGAAAAAGTAATCTCATGTTGTGTGCTAATGCACAGCCACAAACCATGGAGCGGAAATAAGCTGCAATAGTACCACAGTTAGTCGGTCCTAGTGCTTTTGCAGTACCCCCATAGTTCACTTGCTGAGCAGTTCTCAGCAATCAATGTCTCAATGGATGCCAAAGGGCCTCCAGCGTCTTTTCCTTTCCATCTGTACACTCCAGTGCTACTTACCAGTGTATGATCAAATTTGTAGTCTGTAGTTGCCTTCAAGATCTTCAATAGACCATTGATAGCTTGGTGATTGCAACAGAAAGTTCAAAAAGGTGAGCAAATATGGCACTTCAGACACATGGAAACATCATAAGCAAGATTGCAGCAGGTAAGACAGTAATATACACATGCTTCTGATCCTGTTGTGGATGATTCTCATTGAATTTATCTGGCTTGTGGCCAAGGAGGAGAAACCATATTCCAGAGGTTATTTACTGCTAGCTTTTTGCTGCCTAATTTTATTAGAGTTTCTCTTGCAGATCAAATTATTTCTAAATGTATGCATGAAGATCTTTCCAGCAATGGATAAAAGTATCTTAATGAATACCAGACGCTTAATGAAGAGACGGGTTTCATTTGTTTGTTTGCTTACTTGTTTATTTTTGTACAGAGAGATCTACTTTGAATTTAAAAAAAAAAATAATTGAAAGTGAATACTAAATTCTTGCACAAGGTGGAATTAATAGCATAACCCTTTCAGTGATTTTTAAGTACAGATACACAGGAAACACAAGCATCAGGCAGAAATTTTGGCTGATATTATATATGTATGCACATGTGTGTGCCAGGAAGTGGGAGGCAATTAGCAAAGAACTTTTGACTCTTGTTTGTCCTGCAGTAATTGATATTTAGGAGCATGGTATCCTAATGAATTCAGTCATGGCATTAGCACTTACCTCTCATTGGTCAGCCAAGTAAATTAGAATAGGTTTCATCTCATCATTCTGCAAATTATTACTCATAAGTCACCCAATCATACCTACTCTTCAGTGATTTAAACACAACACTACAGTGACATATAGAAAACCTCAAAAATATCTCACCTTTAAGTTCCATGTCTAAACACAATGGAGAAGTAGGCTAGTCAACCAAACTCACCACAGAACCATTAAAAGTATTTTGATTATAGTTGAAAAAAGAACATGAGATATCAGAATACCACTATAAAAAGCTTTTTATAGACCATGATTAACTAACGAAGCAATTTTTATTGCCTTTGTGTCAAAGACCTAGAAGGAAATTTGAAATATCTTGCAAAATAATATTAATTTCGCAAATATTAGTAAAAGTCCCTCAATGTGAGCTTAACATTTTAAGAGAAGACTTTTTAAGTAAGTGAGTTTGTGAGTTTCGTCACCTTCAAATCTTAACCAAGAGTTGAGATAAAGTAGCTTATTTGTGCACAACTTCTCATCTTCTTTATAAGGTAAAAAGTATGAATAGTCCTTCAACGTCACCTATACTATGTGGCCCCCACCATTTGTAATCTTGGATAAGAGATGTTCGAGGTATAATCCTGTCTATTCCTTCTAGTATTTTCTTATGGATTCTATGAATCTGTTTAGTGCTTTCCAAAGTTTCTGACACTGTCTCTTCACAGTGTCCAGAATAAAAACTTACAAGTTCGCTATCCACTGTAAAAAAAAATATTTTCTCTTTATAGATCTAACAGGATTTTATGTAAGTGTCAATAAGTGCTGCATCATTCTAGTTTTGTGAAATTTGGTGAATATCATTTACTCATTCATCTCATCCACTGCTTTCATGATTTTGTTAAAACTCTGTTCCATGGTCCCTCAGTGGGATTGCACTTATTTCCAGGTAGGCTGATGAAACAGGGCTCTTAAGAAGGCTGCTAGAGATTCAACTGAAGACTATCAATAGTGGAGTTTACCTATCCAAGTGTAGTTGCTACAGGTAATATTTATTTTATCCCTCAGCACTGGTCAGACAGGGAAATTGGGAGTCATTATTGCTGAAGGTGACAAAGTTCATTGAGACTCTCTTTAAAGCACAACAGGAGACATTGGAGAGAAGATAAGCTGTGTCTACTTTATTGTTGTGGTTGGTTTCAAACCTCCATGTAGTTATGAAAGAGAATATTCACATTCAGCTTTTCACCCAGTATAGAAGAGAACAGAAATTCTCTTAATTCAGGTTTCTTTCTTGTGAGATTTCTAGCATCTTCTGATTTTCATAAATGGATTTTAAGTAAAAATGGAGAGAAGAATAAACATTCTTAAGATACAACTAAATGAAATTTCATTCTGGAATGATAATTTTTCCCAATAAAAAGAAGTATGACTAGGTAAACATTCTATTCCTTGTTTCATTAGGGTTTTAAAAAATACATTCTTCTCTTTAAGCTTTTCAAATTAGCTTATGTCAACCAACTTCTGTTTTATTTACATGTCATTCATACCACAGTTAACTTCTATTTCACTCTACTGTTTAAGCTATATATTCATGGTAATCCCTTTTTACCAAATCACTAATAATGGTCAAAGAAACTTGAGATTTAGTTCAAGAAAGTTGCAGTCATGTATGGTTGAGAGTGTTATGCTTGCCACTTTCCTCCTTTGCTAATGCAAATTTCTGGGTAGTCCTAGCATGCCATATATTGAGAAAAGGGAGGATTTAATTACTTGAAGATTGGACAGCACTGATATAAACTACTTAAAGTTCACCTTTCCAACTATCTTTTGGCAGATTTCCAAGTATCTTTTGGCCATTATTCAAGGACTGTTATAAACACGATTATATGTGTACTGAATCTGAGCACGTGTTTTCTCTGTTAGTTCTGCATATTTCTCTCCTCCAGTTTGATCTGCTGCACTTCTTATAAACAGAACTGAATGCGAACTGTGTCTGACTAGTTACACCCTTGGGGATGAGTTTAATTTTAAAAAGCTGTGCTGCTCCTTCAAGAGTCTCATAGCACAAGAAACATACTAAAGCTTTTTTTAAAAAAGACATCTGAATTAATATAAATTGTAAGTCAGGATTCAAATTGCATCTGCCCTTCTCTCCTTTTTTTAGTCTAGAAGAGACTTACATATCTCCGTTGAAATTCTGGTGTATGTAGGGGTTTGCTACAATTTGGTTTCTTTTTTAAACTTTATAATCTGCTGGCTTCTAAAATCCTGTGAGGATACTTTGAATATTCCACTGAATTTGTGTGTGCCCTAGCACAGTTTGAGGTCCTAGCCTCAGTACCGCCAAAAAGAGACAAATCCATGAATCGGTTGCTTTCACTCAGATAAATCAGTCATTCACAAGGCATCATGTAATGTTACTCCTGAGGTTCAAGGGTTTTAATCCTTTCTTGAAATGTAAGTAAGTTGCTTTCAGAGTGCATGCTTTGTGTCCTCTGCATGTGGATTAAGTCCCATTGATAAGTAGGTAGAAATGTACGTACTTTAAAAACTCCAGTAATTAAATTGTAATATAAAATAAAAGGAATGACAGTTTTAATTGGAGTTATCTTGCTTTTTCTCTGCTTAAAATGAGCTACAGCAGGTCATCTGGAAACAGGTTTTTTCCTCTCTTTGGAACATGAAAAATGTCTTTTTAACTGCCTGAATTTGGATAACATATTTTGCCATTTTACTTGGAGAAATTTTATTTTCTTGGAAGACTAAAAATACTTGGCTGTTGGAGTGTCCAGGTAATATTAGAGATATTCTTTTGTAAGAAATAGCTTAAAGAATTAGATGTTTGTTTATGTTTGGAAATCTCCAAAACTACATTGTTGCCAGACCATTATTTCCTACCAACTATTCTTATTCTAAGACCCTTTTATTTTAAAGCTATACTTTCATCAAATTGAATTGCATCCCAAGTGTAAAATGTACTTGCATGACTATTTGAAGTGCTAGACACCTAGATTAAAAAAATGTTTCACTTGTTTCTCTTTAATTTACAACATGTGTACTTTATCATCTCCTGCGCACAACTAGGCAGTATTTCATTGACACCGTATTTGTTCTGACAGTAAGCTTACTGTCAAACATTTGTAAAGAGACACTTGCAAGTAATGAGATTTCATTATTAAAGCTCTAATTTTTTTTTTGTGCTGAGAGGTATTGTCTCTGATATGTAGAAACTTGAAAATGCTTATGTATGTATGAGGTGATTATATTCATGTCAGCAGTCCTGTTGAGTTAATGAGATTATTAACAACAAAAAAAAAAGTTGTTTCTCTTTAAGCTTTTTTGGGTTTGGTTTTTTTGGTTGTTGTTGGTGGGTTTTTTTGGTTTGTTGGGTTTTTTTGTTGTTGTTGTTGTTGTTTTTTTTTTAATTAGACCATATTCTTTGCTTCTGTGTTTTCAAAATCTTAGAAGCTGTTTAAGCAGCTCTTCTCCTGTCGGATTTGCTCATTCCTAACTATTAGACCTATATGTTACTGAGAAGTGGTATCCAAGTCCTTTAAGCAGCTTTAAAGATCTAAGCCTAATACACTTGGTATATGCCTATGCTAATGTCATCACTTTCCCCGTCTCTGTGCTGATTTTCATAAGCGTTGCTAATCAGTACAAAAGAACAATATGATTTTTTTTAACCTCAGGAGTTCTTAGCTTGTCTTATATGTGTTCCCACACTGTAAAACATAAAAACTCCCACCATGATTATCTCTCTTCTTCCACAAAGAATGTTGCTTATATGTGTATGATTTTTCTTGTCTCAGGCATCTGCTGCTGGCAGAAGTGGGATTCTGTGGTTCCTGCTGTGATCCAATATAGGGTTTTTTCTGCCTCCTATTTTTTAAGGAGGTCTTCAGTTTCCAAATTGTTCTGAAATTCTGTGTTCCTTTTGCTGGCTGGATATCCATTCAGCATAATACGCCTTAATTATGAATTCAAGGTGAAATTACTTCACGGCAAATTTGCAAACTGGAAATAATAACCAGTGTTCTGCAATTACTGCATTGTGGAAGATCTGTGCTTCAAATACCCACAGATACCCTGAAAACCATACTTTTATTATTAGTGATAAAATAGGGGATTTTTTCCCCGTGCAGAAATTGTGCACGATTGCAACTTACACAACAGACAAGAGAATGGTGTCTTGCTATATGATAGAGTAGCTTGCATCCCTCAATGTCCTACAGATCAATGTTGTCCGCTCTCTTATTTACTGCTTACAGATAGACACTTTGGTACAATTTTATTTTCCCCTGCCTACAAAGAGCACACAACTCCTTTCACCATTTCCTTTTCATCAGCAAGGTCTCACAGGCCTTTTTTTCTAGAAGCAAGGTCCAAGAAGCAGAATTACCAGTAATGGAAGAAATCCTGGTTAGGAATCACTTGAGAAAACTCAATCCATGCAGTTTCATGGACCCAATGGGCTATATCTGAGAGTGCACAGAGAACTGGCCAATGACTTTGCAAGGCTGCACTCTCTATCATCTTTGAAAGGTCATAGGGATTGGGGGCAATCTGCAATAATTGGAGAAAGGGAAATGTCACATCCATATGCGAAAAAGTCCAAAAGGATCCTGTGGGGTAGTGCAGACCAGCCAGCCTCACTTGGGTGCCTTGGAAAATCATGGAGCAAGCCTTTCTGGAGTACATTTCTGGACACATGAAGAACCAGAAGGTGATGAGACACAGAATAAACTTACCAGGGGCATATCGTGCTTGATCCAGTGATAAAATGGCTAGATTTGTGAATGCAACCAGTGGATATAATCTAGTTCTCAGTTTGGGATGATACATTGTAGGTGTGGACAAAGAGAAGAGTCAAAGTTAGCTGGATCATTGTAGCAGTGGCTGGTTTGTACTTTGTCTGGGGAGTAGTGTCGCTGGTTGGCTGAGGCAAGCCAATCACGGGGACGTGCCCTTTCCTATCCCTGAATCCCTTTTTCCCCTGACTGGGAGAGAAAGGGTTAAAAAGCAGAGATACGAAAAGGAAAAGAAAGATTTTGTGAGACCTCTGAACGTTTGGAAAACTGAAACAAACTTTAATAAAACTAGAAAAAAATATATAATATGCAGGGAAAAACCAATGCAAAATCTGAGGGTTTATACGGGATGGAAAAGCGAGGGTTAAACGTGGGAAAAGAGAGAAAGGGGGACGGTACCACATGGAGTCCAAAATGGCGCTGGCCACGTGTGTGCCCTCATGGAGTAAACAAAGGATCCGCGGCTGTTACGAACGCCGGGCTCCAACGTGCAAACCCCGAGCTATGCTGTTCCTACCAGTTCTGGTCACGCAGTTTGTAGAAGCAAAGCAGCAAGAAGAGGCAGCGCTGGCGGCAGAGAGAGAGACACATCCCCGAGGCGCAGGTCCCAGCGGCCACAGCAGTCTGTCCCAAGCAGGGCGTGGCGGGGGCTTCCCCGGCACACAGCTCCGCTCCACTCAGAGACAGCCTCCGGGCTCGGATCTCCCAGGGGGCGGGCAGGGTCCGAGCCGAGGAGAAACAGCCTGTAAGGTCCCCGGAGCTAAGCCGCAATGTCTGAAGAAGCCTCTTCCCGGAGCGAAGCTGCAAGGTCCGCAGCGCCTCTCGCAGCGCAAAGCCGGAAGTGTCCGGAGAGCGGAGAAAGCCAAAAGCCCAAAAAGCTGCAAAAGCCCGCGGCTCTTAAAGGCACAGTACGCTCGTGAGAAACTTTCTCAACCAATGAGATGTGCAATCGTAGCATGGAAGGGAATAGTCCAACTGGTCAGTTTAAAACAAAAGCTTTCAAGCAGTTTTTTTTCCTTCAAACTGCCACAAGTAGTTACAGGTGAGGTTCCTCAGGTCACTATCCTGGAATATATGCTGTTTAAATACCTTAATCAATGTGAATGTGCTGATAAGAGTACACACTCACTAAGTTCACGCATGACTCTGACACGCATGACACGCAATCTGGGGAAACCAGTCAATACACTGGACGGCAGGACTGCCATCCAGTGGGACCTGACAGGCAAGGAGGAACAGGCCAACAGGGAGCCCATGAAATTCATCAAGGACAAACACAAAATCATGCAGTTGGTATGGATTAGCCTCCTGGAATAACACAAGGGCTCACCAGCCAGCAACCAGTTCTGCAGCTCTAAGCGTGAGAAAATATCAGCCAGCAGGGTCTCCAGACAACAATTAAGACTACTGTTATCTTTGGCTATATGAACAGGAGTGCAAGGAGGAGGCTAATGGAAGTGATTATAACCCATTGCTCAGCACTTGCTAGACCCTGCCTGGTTACCAAACTCAGTTTTTGGTCTCCCAGCATGGGAAAGATGTTTACAAACTACAGGGGCTCAGGAACAGGCACTCACCAATGCAGTTGGAGCACGCACTCTGTGAAAAGAGGCTGTGGGGCCAGGATTGGTTTAAACTTGAGCAGAGTCAGCTTCAGAGCACATAACAGCAAGCCAGTGCCTATGGGAAGGAGACTGAGGAGAGGGATATGTTCTTCATGGAGGCATCTGCAAGGAGGAAGAGAGACAGAGGACATAAATAAAAATGTGGAAGATTCCAAGTGGACATATGGAAAAAAAATCACTCTAAATATAATTAAGTTTGAAGCAGGTTTCCGAGAGGGGTGGCAGGCTATGTTCTTGAAGATTTTCAGAAATGGATGTACCTTGGTGCCCTGAGTACCTTGGTCTGACTTTCCAGTGCTGACGCTTCTTTAAGCAAAAGGCCCCTTTGCTTAAAGACAGCCTTTGATTCTCAGATTAAATAAATTTATGGGGTAAAGAGAGGAGGGAGTAGATTGTTCTTAGTGGAAATAATATGTCAGAGCATAATATTCTGGGTTAGTATTGGCCAATTCATTGAAGCATAATGAGAAAAAACATAAATAATGTAAGTTGGGAGGGACTTCTGGGATTCACACAGTTCAATCTTCAGCTCAAGAAAGGTCCAGTTAGATCAAATTGTTCAGGACATTTCTGAGTTATAAAATTGGCTGAGACAAGATGTCTAATATATAGTTCAAGCTATAAGCACTGTATCATGACCTACCAATGTTAAATAATAAATAAGAGTTCTGACTGCAGATGATGACACTGAGTCATCACAGCCCAGTGTTGGATATCTATTTTGAGAATTAGCATTCATGGTCACAATGAGTCCGCATGGAACCCCACTGAAACAAATTCATCAATCAAAACTTCTTGACAGTTTGGAAATACATTAGAAAAAGGACTTTAGTCACAGATAAAGAAGTCAAGCAGTGCCTGTCTCTGAAACACAAGTGCTATAATAACCAAAAAGCAGCAGAAATCCTGATGCTTTATAGCTTCTTGTCAAACTTTGCTTTCAAAACATATGCTGTTTAAATTTTGGTTATGTTTTTTGCATGTTTTGCTTCCTAAGAATGCCTTGGACTAAATTTTTATTAAGTGAAAAGATGGTGGGTACAATTTATTCTACCAATGGTAATAAACGTAGCCTATATTTCTCTGGGAGGTTTTAGAGTCAACAACAACAACAACAGCAACAATTAAAAAAAAAAACAAACCCAACCCAGAAAAGATCTTTACTGGCCTTTGCAATATATCAGACATACCCGTTAAAGCGGGTAAAGATATACAGGGCTGGAGTAAAAATCAGCTTCGAAGGATATCTTTCCTCTCTTCTCAGGAAATAAATGGTCTTTATGAGACTGTAGGGAAAGATCTAGTCTAGACCTCCTGGAAGAGGCAGGCAAAGGATCTTCCTTGAACAGCTACAGCAAGAAAGCAATTAGGTCCAAGAGAAGTGAGGGAGAAGTCATGCTGTTGAGGTGTTATGCAAGAAAATGTTTACAAAGAGCAATATTTCTTCTGTGGAATTCAAGGCACTTTTACACTGCACAGTGAGAAATCTGGACTTCTTGGACACAATCTAGTATCCTTATGGTGTTTAACATGCATTCTGAGCTAGCTTTAACATTGTACTGCATTGCATGTTTTAACCTTAGCCTCTCTTACTTAGAATTGATCTACTGAGATCAGACTAGATTGTCTGGCTACCTTCTACCTCTGTCTTTTAGTTTACACAGTTTTCCTGAAATATCTGTAAGGGGTTAATCGAGACAACACTGTGCAGCACTACAGGAACTGATTGTCTGGGCTGCTTTAGAAACAATATATGAAAGATTTCCCTAAAGGCTGTGGTTTTTAGTTTGAAGCCCAGAAGAATGGAACTGCTGCTGTGAAGCAATAAGGACTGAGTGAAAGACACTCTAGAAGTGCTGGTCCCTCTTGAAACAGCTTCTTATTCCTGCTCAACAAATATATTTTTCAGCCTGTATATGTCTGGAAATTGCAGCATTATTGTACTGTCTGATTTACCAGCAACTTGGGAAGCAGATGAATTAGAACCATTATGAAAATTTTTGTTTTTTCAAGTTGGAGGTCTGCATCTCACTAAATAGCATTTAAATCTACCTCTGCTATTATGTTACCTATTGCTTTATAGGTAGTCTGGGGAAAACAAAGAAAATATAAAAGAAACCGGAAATGGCCCTTTTGATAAATTATCCTGAAGCCCTGAGTGCTCTGTGCAATTCACTAGCAAAAATCAAGCACTCCTGCAAATCATTTCTTTAGCTTCATGTCCACTTCCGTTCAAAGTCTTACCTTGTCTAAGCATTGCAGACCTTGGATGCATAACAAGTAGATTTTTCTCCATAGTGCTAGCCATTTCTAAGTGTCCATTAGCGTCTTCACCAAGGACAAGTCCTGCCTGACAAACCCTGTGGCGTTCTATGATGGAGTAACTACATCAGTTGACAGGGAAAGAGCTCTGGATGTCATCTATCTGGACTTTTGCAAGGCATTTCACATGGTCCATCTCAACATCCTTGTCCCTAAACTGGAGAGATATGGATTTGATGTGTGGACTGTTTGGTGGATAAGGAATTGCTTGGATGGTTGCATCCAGAGGATAGTGGTCAATGCTTTGATGTCCCAGTTGAGATCGGTGACAAGTAGTGTCCCTCAGGCACCCGTACTGGGACCAGTGCCGTTTAATATCTTTATCAGCGACACAGATGGCAGGATTGAGTGCACCCTCAGCAAGTTTGTAGGTGACACCAAGCTGAGTGAAGAGGTTGACTCGCCTGAGGGAGGGGATGACATCCAGCGGGACCTGGACAAATTGGAGAAGAAGTGGGCCCATATGAACATCATGAGGTTCATCAAGGTCAAGTACAAGGCCCTGCAAGGACTTGGGGGTGGATGAAAGTCTGGACAGGAGCCAAAAATGTGCACTCTCAGCCCAGAAAGCCAACCATATTCTGGGCTGCATCAAAAGCAGCGTGGCCAGCAGCCTGAGGTAGGTGATTCTGCCCCTCTACTCTGCTCTGGTGAGACCCCTCCAGGACTACTGTGTCCCCCTCTGGAGTCCTCAGCACAAGAAAGACATAGACCTATTGGAGAGGGTCCAAGGGAGGGTGTCCTGGCTTTGGCTAGGACAGAGTTAATTTCCACAGCTAGGCTAGCCAGACAGAACCAGCCAATGGGATATTTGATCCCAAACTGATGTCATGCCCAATGTATATAAAAGGAGAGCCTAGCCAGGGGGCAGCAGTTTGAAACAGTGAGGGGTGTAGTGTGGCACAGGGCTTGACGTGGTAATGGTGAGCAGTGCTTTGTTTTTCTTCTCTTTGTGCTGTTTCAAACAAACTCTTGGCTTATTTTAACCCTTATTTTAGCCCACTTGGCTTTAGCATTCATTCTCCTACCCCTGGGGGTACATGATAGAATGACTTTGTGGTGTTTAGTTGCCAGCTGGGTTTAAACCACAACTAAGGGCCACAAAAATCGGAGGGATGGAGCATCTCTGCTATGAGGACAGGCTGAGAGAGTTGGGATTGTTCAACCTTGAGGAGAGAAGGCTCCAGGGAGACCTTACTGAGGCCTTTCAGTACTCAAAGGGAGCTTATAAGAAGGATGGGGACAGTCTTTTTTGCAAGGCCTGTTGCGATAAGACAAAGGGTGATTGCTTTAAAGTAAAAGAGGGTAGATTTAGGCTAGATACAAGGAAGATATTTTTTGCAATGAGGGTGGTGAAACACTGGCACAGGTTGTCTGAAGAGATGGTAGATGCACCATCCCCGGAAACCTTCAAGGTCAGGTTGGATGGGGCTCTGAGCAGCCTGATCTAGTTGAAGATGTCCCTGCTTACTGCAGGGAGGTTGGACTAGATGGCCTTTAGAGGTCTCTTCCAGCCCAAACCATTCTACAATTCTAGGATTCTATGATTAATATTTATGTGCTGAAAAATAGGTCAGATTTCTTCAATCTAGAATTTCCTAACAAAAGCAATTTTTTTTTTACCCTCCCCTTCCTGAATAAAAGAAAGTTTGACTAGCAATTTAAAAAAAACCAAAACCAAAGAAAAACTGTCATCCCAGCCTAAGCTGTTTCTGAAAATTGAGGTACAGTCCAAATTTGTTATCTTGCCATTACCCTAACATCTCTTCAAGCTCAGCTCAACAATAAAATGATCTGACTTTGGCAAACTAGGGAGTCAAAGTCCTAGTTTAATGGAAACGGTGATTTGTCTTGCACTAGTCTTTAATGAATGAGCAACATTACTGGTGATTTATGCCAAATTTAGGGTTGCTGTATGATGAAGGGCCCAAACCAATAACACTTAACAGCCTGTTTCACAGCGATGCCATCAGCACAAGGGATGAGAAAGGCCACAGGAGAGGTAAGACAAGAAGAAACTAAATAGCAGCAGAGTGCTAGGGTGTGAGCCTTCAGGAACTGGGAAGGAGGGTATAGAAGGAAAGAGGCAAAGAGGAGAACAATAAAGCAGTAGTTGCAGAAGAAGCTGCCAAACCTGTAGAAAGTTTGGAATCCACTGATTTAAAAGAACTTAGAAAAGTGTTTGAAGGGAGGTTACCATTTATTGTGGCTGCATGACTTGCAACGGTTAATGTGCTTTTCGTAGTTATGGCTAACTGTAGCTCAGGCAGTAGGTTATTGGTTTTAAAAATCTCTACTACCAATGATGCAAAGATCAGTAAAAATCAAAGATCTACAGGTATCTCATGATTTTGTTCTTTTTTCAGGGATGACTAAAGAGTCATGTCTCACATTAGTTTCATCTTTCAGAGGATTTAGTGGGATTTCAAAAACGTCTCTTAAACACTGATGTGAAAATGAGTTGTTACAGTGAACATTTCCAGGTTTGTGTTATAGTCAGGCCTTGCTTAAAAAAAAAAAAACAAACAGTTCATGCAGAGTTTTAACATCATGTTCCTGAACGTTATGGCTCACCACCAAAATCTGACATCTGCCCTGCACAGTTTCATTTGCAAGACATTAGTAGCAAATTCTCCCTTTTTAAGTTCTCTGGACCATTTGTGTGTGTGTGTGTGTGCAATTCCTTTCTTTGCAGTTACAAAAACACAGAGCTTCTTCAGAAATCCCCAAGGATCAGTTTCTTTATTATCACTAGTGTTAAGGCGCAAGGTCCTTATTAGCAAAATCAAGGGACCAATAGAGAAACTGTATTTTCTTCATGACCTGGTAAGGGGAGGTCACTGAAATGAAGGAAAAGGTACAATTGTCCTAAATCATTTCCTATGGTGTATTTGGCAAGATTTTCTTTCCTTTCCTTTTGCTATGTCACCAGCCACAGATACAGGTAGCACTCACACACAGTAGGGAACCACCAGAGTTTCTTTAGCCACCATATGGTTTGAATAACAGTGTGTGGTTTCTTCAGCCCTTCCTAACAACAGCTGGCCCCACCAAGCTGTTCTGTGCTCTCCTGCTGCCACTTACTTTCAGCACTCTGCTCACCACTGCAACTCCAAGTTCAAGCTTGTGATGTTTCTGCTGTTAGTTTTCTTTGCTTCCTGACCAGGATACAGAAAGAAGCTCATTAATACTGTCACCTAAGATCTAAGAAGTTAAAAGCACTTATGAGTGTCTCCTTGCAATATTATGAGGGATGATGACTCCTAGAGATGAAGAATCCAAATAAAGTTAATATGGCTGCAAACCTGCAGCCCAGCTTTCTCTTCCTTTTTCTTCCCCCACAGTCACATCAGATGAACTTCTCCACTTTCATGTATGCAGTAAGTTGAACTTAGAAAGAAAAATGTCCTATTTAAAAGAATTTAGAATTGGAATGAAAATAAGTCTGCCATCATCGTATCATCCATCATCTATGTGCCCTTGACAATTTTGTTTAGTCATATGTCAAAACTAAGTGAACCGGAAGCAAACCAAGCTGAACAAATAATAAACTGGAACGAGAACAACAAAACAAAAGGAAGAAGAAAAAAGCTTAAAAACTTGCATGGGACTTTTTTTTTGCACAATAAGTTGTCCCAGTGTCACTCTTCAGCAAGCACATCGAATTTCATGTAAGTGTGTACAAGTCTGAGCACATTGCAGAAATATGTTGCCGACCTGAGGGTGTTCAGATGGGTAGAGGGCTTTTTTGTGTGACTGTTGGTACCCCACTGCAGAGATACCTGATGCATCCTTTTGTTAGTGAACCCACAAAATAAATATCTGTGTGAAGAACAGTCCTTAAAAGCAGTAACTGAGGAATTCAAGAATCGGCATGGAAAGTGCTAGAAATGCAAAATCTCTTCCAGTCAAGGCAGTGGAGGACTGGGAATCTAGTTTTAGCCCCTAAGTCTGACAGAGAACATAGAGCAATCTGCACATGCCATGGATTCACCTAGGCCCAACTTTCATTATTTCTAACGGGGTAAAGAGGTTCTGTACTTTTCCACCTGTAATGTTCTTTCCTACATAATTTAAATTCCTTGGGACACAGGTTTGCCTTTACCAGATGTCTGTACTCTGCCTAGAACAATTGGATCCTGGTCTAGATTTGCCTTGTATACATTCCCATCATTTGAACGATTCAAATATTGCTATATTTTTATTATTATTTTAATGCGATGTGTTCCCCTAAGGGAATTTATACTGTTCATGTATTTCTCCTTTCTCTTGTGGCTCATTCTTAATCCACTTGAGTTTCACTCCCATCAGCAAGGCATTCAAAGCTACAAATAATTACACCTAACAATGTTGTCCTCTTTTGCCTAATGTCTTCCTGTTAGTTCGTTCATTTATTTATTTATTTTTAGGACTGTGTGATCATGTCAAAAAGAAACTAATAGCTAGAAGTAAGTGGCTGTTAGCAGGAGATATGTACCTACCCTTCTCTGCAATGGATGAAAACCATATATCTGTGTTAACTGTTGCTTAGTGACTTTTATGCCTGTAGCAGAGAAAAAGGCAGCACTCTGGAGCCTGCAAGTGAATAGATTAACATACTGTAGTGTCAGGTTACAGGGTTTTCAGTTGTTCTCTGCCTGCAGCTGGATGCAGTTACTAAATAGGAAATAATTATTTGGCCAGTAAGCCTTAAAATATATGTGGTCTTTTCACAGCAATTACTTTTTCCTCCAAATATAGAAAAAGTTATTCCCCATAATGAGGACACGTTCTGAACAAAGTGTTTCTGGTATGGTGCATTCACCTTCTGGGTTAACACACAAACTTAGAAGAACAGGATGGTCATTTGCTGAGGTTTGCTGAGCACCTTCCAACAGGTCATAAAAGGTAAGTCATTCACATGTGGCCTGGTATGTTTTTAAGGCTCACAGATTTTTCTTTCATTGCTCCAAACAGTAAATTTTCAGCACTGCTCAGAGAGTGAGTGCGTAGACTTCAGTACAGACTAGCAGAGAACTAAAAGAGAATAATACTTCAAAACCAGCAGCATTCCTTAGCTGAAATCCCTTTCTGAGGTGTTAGGAGCATTTCTGCCTCCTACAAACAGATGTTGTTGCTTCAGGTGAATGAACACAAATGGTATCAACTAGGCCTCAGGGATGGTGCTTGCATCTCCAGTTGGTCTGTTTTTAACGAAATGCCTGATGCCACACAGCCTGGTCTGTGCAGAGGACATGATATCTCAGGTGGATCAGCTTGGACTGGCAAGGCAGGGCTCCTTGTTGGTTACAGAGGGATGTACAGGTGAGGGTGTGAGGTCAGGTCAGTTTTGGACCCTTCCATAGCTGCCTGAACTAATTCTTAAAGTTCACAAGCAGGACACATTACGCAAGGCTACCTTCCTTGAGCGAATGCAGAAATTTACTCTTGATTTTGCTAGGAGAGTAGTATTATGATGAAGGCGACAGTTCATAGAATTTCTCTTGTGAAAACAGAAATTGGCAGTGATGATGGGGATCACTTTTCATTATGTCTATTTCCCTGATATATTATAGGTTGTAGATGTGTTTAAACTCCTGGAAAGAGAAAAAGGCTAGACATTATGCAGGTTCCAAATGCCAAAGCAGTTTAGAAATAAAAAAAGGAAAGCATTTGGTTGTAGCATATGAAGTAATATTTCCCCTGAATATTCTTGTTATCTTTCTTACCAGTAAAATATTATCCACATCTGTCTGTTATAGGAGAAACTATGTAACATTGTCTTTTTTCCCCTATTATATAAACCATTACTTTTCAGTGGCTCAGAGTGATCCCTTTATACAATTTTACCCATTTGCCACATATGGATAGGAGATATTGTATGAAACTATTACAAGAAACAGGTGGTGATTATTTCCCACCCTGCTTACGTGTAATTTTCATAGGCTATCACAAGCCACCAGATAACTCAAACTCCACGGTACTTATGAGGAGACAAATACCCCACTTCCATGACACATATGAAATTACTTCTTTAGCGGGCTTGTGTATATTTTTTTCCCTGATAATTGCTATTTGCATGCTTGCTCCAAATGAGAAGCAGTCAGTTACAGAACTAATAATGTTGGTATTGAAGTACACTGATGACTAGTTTGTTTGAGAAGGTAGGACAAATTAGCCAAAGATTTGAAGTCAATATGCATAAGTTACAGCCTATTAAGTCTCCATGTGGAATTTCTCACTCAGAAGGAAAGCAACCGTCACTAGTCTAATACCTAGGAGATTTCAGCTCTACTGAACTGAAGCCATGTGACTTCCAAATTAAAGCACCTACATGGGGATTCAATAAATGCCTTACAGTGGGAATAACCTCTGATGAAATAGAGCATTAACCTCACTCTTTTCTGGAAGATCTCCGTGTAGAAAAACGCTAATATAATTGTAGACGAAACTAAATACGGCAGCAGAATTAGGCTTTCAAATGACTGCTGACATAAACGAGGTCAGACACTGCCAGTCAGCAAATTGACAACAAATCCCATTTCTCCATTTTTAATTTTTCTAAATTTGAAGTTTCCATAGAAAATAAAACTCAGCAAAAGGGCTTCGCAATGATTAAAATTATTAAGTAGGTTGAAACCAGTCATTTTGCAAATGTTTTTGGCGCTTCTTGTGTATCCGTATGGAATGAGGCCATGAGTAAAAATTACAAAACTATACGGATAGAGACAAAAAAAGTACAAACTCAGTGACTCATAAAAAACTGTAGAGCATAAGTGTAATCACAATTTAAACTACAAACTTCCATCACAATGTAAACTACAAACTAGAAGCAATGCAAGTAGCAAAATACACTAGATATTACTTCTCATTGACTGAGATTCAAAGCTCCTGAATTTTGTGTTGGACCCCTATACCTTCCCATTAATTACAAATCTGCACATTCCAAAGTAACTTTTACTAGAAAAGGTTAAGAAGTGTGAAATCATTAACAGGAGTTTCTTTCAAAAGTTAATTATGTGTACAAATTAAAATGTGTCTATGCATATAAATAAATAATTTATCTGAAGTTAAAACTCTTTAAAGCAACAGAAGTTTTTTGTTCCATCCAGGTGCGTTCTGTAGCAAAAATAAAAAATAAAAAAAATTAAAAATCCCAAAAATAAAACTGTGTGAAGTAACATACTTTATACAAGGTCTTTGTCATAACACAGAAAATCAAGATAAAGCATCCTGAAATATGACTTAACAAAACAGACTTACTTTTGTCTCACTTGACTAACAATCTGTAGTATTGGGATATCCCAGGAAGGTTTTTTTTTTCATTGTAAAAACATTGTCAATAAGTTTTATTTGCTTTAGGGGTGATTGACCTGCGAAATGCTAGCAGTACCATGTTCCAAAAAGTGTTCAAGTGTCAGGAAGAATCATTTTAACAACAGTTTTGTTTATTGCAGTTGCTAACATAGTTTAGTCTTCTCATGAGCAGTCCAGTACTTCAACTTAGTTTAGATAAGCTGAAGATATGTTTTGGGCAGATCACTTCCTACAAGATAAATATGTTTTTTCAGTTTATGTGTATTAGAACTGGAGTTGAACTGTCTTGTAAAATTGTGAACTTACTAGTCTTGCTGACACCATTCAGAGCAGCTGGAGCTCAAGATGTGGAATTTGTGAGTATTCCAGAAAAAATACAGTTTATTTGTTAAAGGCTCTTTACCATGCCACATTGGGAATGATGAACTGTGTGTGTCCAAGCAGGGATCTGCAATGATTTGCATACCGCTCTGCCAGTTCAGAAAGCCAGGGGAAATAATCAGCCGTTGGCAGAGGACAGGACGTGGTGGTCTGTGACAGAGATGCCAGTCCATCAGTTTCACATGCCCATGTGTTGAAATGGCAGCATGCCAGGAGCAGAGGAAGTGGCTCTAGCAATGGAATCACTCAGAATGAGCTGCATGTCTCCCTAGAGATGTTACAAGAAGCCTGCAGCGCATGTTGGTCTAAACAAATTTGCACCATCAGTTGAACTTGAGTACAGTCAGCAAAATGCATTTTTGTGTGGACCAACACCACTCTGTGGAAAGATCCTCTGCCCAGCTGGGGCCAGCCTGGTGGTTGAAGAAAGAGACTAGCACCCTGAAGCATGGTGTTCAGGTGTCACAGGTGTCACGCCAGCCCAGATGCTCTGCCTCCATGGCCATGGGATGGTCTTTCTGAATGGCACCTACCAACCACATGCGGCATCTGTCTTGCTTGGAATTAGCTGGAGGATTTCTGCACCAAATCCCACCTTCCAGGTGCCACAGAAGAGCACTTCCCAGGGCCTTACAGCTCATGCAGACATGAATGACACCAGCCAGGCTGATAGCCTGAAGTCTGTCTCCAGCTATTCCTAAAGCATGGCTTAGCTAAGGAGTTAAGGGAACCAGCAGCACCGCCAACTGACATTGCTGAGGGGAGAAGGGTATCACATTCTTCTCAGCACCTCTGAGATGCTCTTTGTCCGGACAGATTGTAACTTTTGAAGTAACGAGTTTTAGTAACATTTATTCTGTCACAAAGCAGGCTGTGCCTAACCTCTGACAGTGCCTTTCTCTGGCAGTAATGTTTTCCTCTACGGTTAATAAGAAGAGGTAACATGAATTGCTGAATTACATGCTAAAAATACATAAAAACTCAAATTGTTGTAGTCAAGAGGGACACATGAATGTGGTCTGATTCAATCCATGCGTAAGCTTATTTTTCAGCCAATTTACTGGCTTGTACAGAAATCAACAAATAGGAAATTTGGATGTAACTCAACACCTTGCATCATACAGCCAGAACTGTCAAGTCTACATTACCAATATTTAAACACTTCCTTTAATCACAAAAATATTTACATTTTAGAACTATTGAATATTTTACTTACTGTTCTCCTGACTGAAGCCTGCATGATGTTGAAAATGTATCTATCTGAAAGGTGACTGGATAAAAGTATGAATGAAAGAATATTCAGGTCAATCTTTCAGGAAAAAAAGCTTGGAATTTTGAAAGTACATTGACAGATCCTATTGACTTTATTTATCCAGTGAGAGTGCTAAGCTGGTATGGCATGACCACATAAAAGTATAAGACCTAGCTCCATTCTGCAAAGTCCACCTCGTGCTGCAAACCTCATAACACTGTAATATTGTTAGAAGTTAGTATTGAAAAGTTCAGCAGAACATGTTTCCCTAAAAGTTAACAGACAAAGCTATAAGAAAGATGTGTATTCAAGCTGATTTTTGCTACTATTGTGGTAACTCTGAAAATGTTCTTTAGTTTTTTTATTATTTATTTTTTGCGAAACTTGTCAAATCTCTTGAAATTGGGGCATTTATGCTACTGATCCTGTTGCAACTAACATTTCTTTTAGTATGGGTTGGGGTTTTCTTCCATCTAATATGTTAAATATTTACACTAAAGCAGTGCTATATCTTTTGCAATTTTGTAAAATATTTGCAGATTTTTGTTGTTAAAACGTCAGTTAAACTGACACTAATCAAATTATACTCTTGATTTGTATCTCAGTCAGGCTCAGGAACCTTCTCTCGCAATCCACTCCACCCCACAGCCCCCCGCCACCCCGCCTTGGAAAATCTTGAAATCAATAAAAATAAAGCAAAATGTTTAAGAACACCTGTACAAGAAAATCATGTTCTTCAGAAATACAGGAATTTTTACTACTAAATGTTTACATTTTGGCCATGAGCAACTTAAAAGTCACTCGAGTGAAAAAGTATCTAAGAAATATCATATTTTTATTTTCAAAGAGGATCAGGCCCCAACATGACTGAAGCTTGTCTCCTGTACATCCAGTTACCCTCAAATATTGAAGACCTTACCAGCAAGAACCACACACCAATGTAATGTCAGTCAGTCACTCCTGGGAGAGCAAGCAACCAGAGCGGGAAAACAGCACGTGGCATGGTAGCAAGGGCATGGGAAGGGGCAAAGAAAGGGAAGAGTGTTGAAAGTCCGGCAGAAGGCAATGACCTCTCTAAACTCTGCACCCACCACAACTGACACAGCTTCCCAGATGGAGCTCCAATGGAGATGTGCAGCCACCCAGGCATCAAGATGCAGGGTGTGCCTTGCGGTTACACTGGTACAAGATGGCAGCCCTGAGCACCCCTGCGGGAGGTACCCCCAGGTACAGAAACTCTTCCACTTAGGGACAGAGCTCCAGGAGGTGGTGAGTAGATTGAGGAGTATCAGGGAGAGTGAGAAAGAGATTGACTGCTGGGACCACATCCTGCCTTCCCAAAGATAGGCCCAACAGGCACACCAGGTACATAATATGGAGGATTCCCACAAGTCTATGGGGCCAGATGGAATCCACCAACAGGTACTGACGCTGGATATTAGGAAAAATTTCTTCACCAAGAGGGTTGTCAAGCATTGGAACAGGCTGCCCAGGGAAGCAGTTGAGTGCCCATCCCTGGAGGTATATCAAAGACAGGTAGATGTGGCACTTAGTGACACGGTTTAATGGTGGACTTGGCAGTGCTACCTTAACAGTTGGACTGGATGATCTTAAGATGATCTTTTCCAACCTAAACGGTTCCATGACTCCATGGTAACACATGCCACTTATGATGTTACTTCCCATACACAAATGCATTTAGGACTGCGTACAGTTGAGCTGTTTACCTACTGACGGGAACTTCCACCACACCCTTTTTTTGTATATCCATGGCCCACAGGTTTCAGGACAGACACAGAAGTTAGGTTTGGAGTTTTCACACAGGTCATTTTAATTAGGAAGTCAAACAAAATTACAGAAAACTGAAACACGGGGAAAAAAATCTAGTTCATTAGTGTGAATAGTTTATTAGATCAAAGAATCTGTGGGTGACCTTCCTGTAATGGGTCTGTGAAGTCTGTTCACAAAGATCTTCTGAAATGTTCTCTTCTCTTTCTTCTTTTATTTTCTTTTTTTTTCTTCTTTTCTCCTTCCTTTCTTTACTTTTCTTTTCTTCTTTTCTCTTGTTTTCTTGTCTCATCTCTTTGCTCTCTTCTTTCCTTTTCTTCAATTTTCTTCTCTTTTCTTTACCTTTTCCTTTTCCTTCTTCTCTTTTCTTCAATTTTTCTTCTCTTTTCTTGAATTTTCTCCTCTTTTCTTCAATCTTCTTCTTTTCTTCTCTTTTCCTTTTCTTCCCCTCCCTGGCCTCCCCTACCCATAACCTACTCTACCCTAACCTACCCTACGCTACTCTACCCTACCCTAACATACCACGCCCTACCCTTAACCTACCCTACCCTACACATAACCTACCCTATGTTACTCTTCTCTACCCTAACCTACCCTACTCTATGCGTAACCTATCCTATGCTACTCTAACCTACCCTAAGCTACTCTACTCTACTCTACTCTACTCTACTCTACTCTACTCTACTCTACTCTACTCTACTCTACTCTACTCTACTCTACTCTACTCTACTCTACTCTACTCTACTCTACTCTACACTCTCCTTCCTATACCACTCCCCTCTCCCTTCACCCTCCCCTTCACCTCTGCTATTGTCATGGTTGCACGAAGCTGAAGCTTTTTGCAAGATCGTGGCAAAGGGGGCATCTCCTCCGTGTCTCTCTGGCCACGTTGTGCTGCACCTGCTTGGCGACAGCTCAGCATGAGGAGCTGCTCCCCCTCGCTGGCACCAGCACTCCCCACGGGTGTCTTGTGCTGCAAAAGGGAGAGAGGCCACGGTAACTTGCTGCCCTGGGGAGGGGAGGCAGAAGTGCCCAAGCCCCTCGAGAAGGACACCTACGCGCATACCCAAGCCCGTCACCCACCCCACACCCACTGCGCGGGGGCGTTTCCCCACACAATTCCCCTGCCCTGCTGCAAGCAGGGGACAGGGGCCCTTACAGAGAGAGCTGGCTGGACTAGAGAGCTGGGCCATCAGCAACCGTATGACATTGAACAGGAGCAAGGGACAGATTGTGCACCTGGGCTGGAGTAACGCCAGGCACAAGTATAAACTGGGAGAGGAGCGGCTGGAACCCAGCCCTGCAGAAAGGGATGTGGCAGTGCTGGTCGACAGCAGCTCCACAGCAGTCGGCAGTGTGTGCCCGGATGGCCAGGAGGGGAATCCACATCCTGGGGGGCACCGAACACAGCAGAACCAGCCGGTCAAAAGAGGTGATTGTCCTGCTCTTTATTCAGCGTTGGTGCGGCCTCACCTGGAGTGCTGTGTGCCCTTCTGGGTGCCACCGTTGAAGAAGGCTGTGAAGGTCGTTGCCTGTGTCCAGAGGAGGGCTGCAGCTATTAAAGGACAAGGGTGTTCTTGCTTGACTGAGAATCACAACTTAGCAGAGAGTCTGCACGTTCCTACGCATCACTCCCGCTCCACGGGGTCAGGTAGTGCCTGCAACATAGCCCGAGCCATCGCTACCTCAGTGGGGATGAAATTGCTGCTGTCACACTCTTTGCAGAAGGAGGCTGTGGCCAGAAGCAGAGCCAACATATCAAACCCTGTTGGAATGGAAAGTATGTCTGTGCAAAGCGAAAGGAAAGCAGAGAGACACTTGAGAACAGGTTCACGGATAGGAGAAAACGTTGTGCTTACAGCAGCAAGTCTGGCTCTACAGAGGGATGTGGGCAGGCTGGATCGATGGGCAGAGGCCCAGGGTATGAGGTTCAGCACGGCCCAGTGCCGGCTCCTGCCCTTGGGTCACAACAGCCCCTGCACTGCTACAGGCCTGGGGAAGAGCCGCTGGAAACTGCCCAGAGGAAAAGGACCTGGGGGTGTTGGTCGAGAGCCGGCTGAGTATGAGCCAGCAGCGTGCCCAGGTGGCCAAGAAGGCCACCGGCATCCTGGCTTGTGTCAGCAAGAGTGTGGCCAACAGGAGGAGGGAAGGGAAGGGATTGTCCTCCTGTACTCAGCACTGGCGAGGCCACACCTTGAATACTGTGTTCAGTTTTGGGCCCCTCGCTGCAAGAAGGACATTGAGGTGCTGGAACGTGTCCAAAGAAGGATAATGAAGCTGGTAAAAGGTCTAGAGAACAAGTCTTATGAGGAGCTGCTGAGGAGACTGTGGTTGTTTAGTCTGGAGAAAAGGAGGTTCAGGGGAGTCCTTATCAGCCTCTACAACTATCTGAACGGATGTTGTAGTGAGGTGGAGGTCAGACTCTTCTCCCAAGTAACAAGTGACAGGACAAGAGAAAATGGCCTCAAGTTTCACCAGGGGAGGTTTAAGTTTGATATTAGGAAAAATTTCTTTACAGAGAGCACTGGAACTGGCTGCTGAGGGAAGTGGTGGAGTCACCATCCCTGGAGGTATTTAAAAGACTGTTGTGGTTTAGGATTTGGCGTGGTTTCCAGCTGCAGGGGAAGAGGGCTGCTGCTTTGGCACGGTTTCGGTAGCAGGGGATGGGGCCACTAATGTGATCTGTGTGATAGGCTCCACGGAGGGAGCCCCCCAAGCTCCAATTTGGCTCCCACCTCTGGCCCAGGCTGTGCCAATCAGCACCTCTGCAAATAAGAATATTTAAAAACACCTTTTTTTTTCCAGTGTGCTATTTTGTATTGGAGGGGGTAGGATTGAATAGGAAGAACCACCATGCGGTCACTGAGGTGTCTAGGGAAGCTTGCAGAAAACACACTGGTACAGCCATATTTCCCTTGCTCTGTGGCAAGTTATCTAACTCATTGAGCGGGAGATGGAGATGGGCTGTAGAGGGCCCAGCAGAGGACCGGGCGGTCTGTAGAGAGAGCCCAGGAGCAGAGGAATGGACAGGTGACTCCTGAAAAATGAGATGACTGCAGGCTATCGCACCGGGGCAGCTCGGCGCTGGGAAAGTCAACCCTGGCAACAGACCCCCCATGTGAACTGGAGGCATTCATGCCACACTGTCTCCTGGGTTGTGGGACACCACGTGGCTGGAGGAAACCTGTGAGGAGTGTCTTCTATGGAGTAAGCAGCTGCAACTTCATGTAGAAGGTTAAAAATGACTGCACCCCCCATCCTGTGTCCATCCCTACGCCCAGAGCTGAGTGTGTGCGGGGAGGTGGTAAAACAAGGCCTTAGAAAGGGCAAGGGGTTGGGGGAAGGTATTTAAGATCTTGTTCTCTCTTTCTGTCCTACCCTAAATTAATTGTGATTTGTTTGTGGTTTTGTTGTTTTGAATTAATTGATTTTGTTTCCCCTAGTCCAGTCTGTCTTTTGCCCACAGCCCTAAATGGTGTGCTTAGTGCTCCCTTATGCCTTGCCTTGACCCGTAACTAGTTGTGTTGTTTTCTCCTCCTGGAGGAAATAAAATGACTGCGTGGCTTTAGTCACTGGCCAGGTCTAAACGGTGACAAAGACACGTAGACACGGTGCTGAGGGACGTGATTTAGTGCTTACTTGGCCATGGTAGGTTAATGACTTGATGATCTTAAAGGTCTCTTCCAACCAAAATGATTCTATGATTCAAAAAATCATCATCAGAGCTAATTGTCTGTGCACTTGAGCACAGAATTGTGTGGCTTAGCAGAGCCTTGAAATTTGAGGACAGTACCAGAAACAAACTGATTTGGAGACAATTTCAGTGATAAGTTGAGGCTAAACTGTTGGAGGAACCACCAAGACACAGGAGATGAATTATCTATTAATACTCTCACACGGAAAACTGCTTGGGGCAGAATACTAAATACAGTGTAATATATGATAATGACAACAATTCATAACACAAACTGAAAGGCTGATAAGTATTGTGGCATTGGCATTTAGCACTTTCCATTAGATAACTAATATTAATTGGTTTGGATTTGATATGATCATCAGTATGTAGTCTGATTCTACTTTTCCATCCTTATTCATCAGGACTAAATCTAGTCAAGTCAGTAGCGGCACACCACATTTTCAGGCCACCAGACATGAAATTACAAAAGGCGAGTTATTAAGGGGAAAGAAAGCAAATAATTCATTTTTACTACTGGAACCTCTGTCCCAAAGAACATGAAATGTGTGAAAACCTCTTGTGTATGCGTTCTTCAAGAAAAGATTTAGATATTTGCCACTGAAAATTGAAATGAAACCTTCTGCAGAGACTGCCATACACTGGACCTTAGTTCTGCAGCCAGGACTGTGATTCTAGTAGCACGTGACTCATAGGTCACTAGAGTCAACTGATGGAAAAATACATGAAATAAAAATTATGTGGTTTTAACAGAAGCCTTTATCAAATGAGTATAAAATTATCTTAAAATTTTTCTGTTTTGGAATGACTCTATATTTTGGTTTTCAAAATATATTGTTTCCCAAACCTAGCAGAGTGGGGAAGCCATATGCAAGGGTGAGATTTGGCTTCCTTGTAACTAATGGAGTTGTCTGTTATTTTAAGGAGAACCCTGTTATCTTCATATTGGGGGGGGGGGGGGGGGGAGGGATAAATTAACATAAATATTAGAAATCTCTCATTAGATTTCAGAGTTAACAAATAATTTGAATAGATAAAATAGCTGAATTTCTCAAGCCTTCAATCTGTGTACAGTCTCTGGAAGTCTGGTTATGTTGGGTTTATTTCATGAGCTGTGAAGAAACACTTGTAAAACTCAAAACCAGTTTTTACTGGAAGATTTTGCTACAAAACTAATTCCTCCCAGAATGGGAATAATAGAATAGATGTGTCACTAAAAGCATAGAGGTCTGCTTCGCATTGCTTCAGAAGAGCTGGCCATTCTGCATTGCCAAAATACAGTTCTACAGCTGAGTATGTAGCTGTTGCTAGAACCTGCCACCATCACTCACCTTGTAGTGTTTTACCCAAGGAATACATTTTCTGTGGATGCTCATTGTTGCTGAGGATCAATAGCAGTACCTGGATGTAACCAAGACAAGGTAAATTATGGTGGGGGTGGGAAAAGTCGGTAAATCTATGTATAAAGTGTATAACTTTAAACACAGATACAATTTGAGGACTATTAGAAATCTTTATTTCACCAGCATGGTAAAGACTGATGAATAGTCCCAGTTCCACCAGTAAACTGTGAATAAGTACAAAATAAAAAGAAGTCAAGCCCACACAATGCAAAGAGACTGTAGACTGTTTCAAAATCCCTGCCATTCTGTGCTTCATGGTAGCCAGAAAATAAATATCCCAGAAGACTTTATGAGTAATACTACAAAAATAAATCCCTCATGATAATCTAAGGTAACTGCTTTCAAACTTTCTGCTCTCCTTGACCCCTCCCTGCCTCCCACCTCCAAGTTTCAATCTTTTCAGCAAACAGAGGTCCATGATGAGACATATGATCTCAGTATATCTGTGTTTTCTATACACTGCAATTTCAAAGCAACAAAATATAGCAGCATTTAGAGAAAAAGCCTGTGGTTTGGTTGGGTTTTTTGGGGTTTTTTTTTTATTATTTTATATCTTCTTCCAAAGAGCTTTTACTATATTTGACATACTGGGGCAAGCAGCACTTCTGTTTTCCTCTCCTAATAGACTAGCTGTTTCCTTTCTCACTTTTAAAAATATTATTTCTATTTTAATAGCTGCCTTATAGAAGGGCAGCCAGAGAGCTATTTTGGCTCTAGTCGAACAAGAGGCTTTTACTACCTTTTTGGAGAGAACACTGGATATTTGTAAATTTCCCATGGGTCAGCTTGCTTGCATTGTCTGGAATTGCATTAACGTTCAGCTTTCCTAGTCTCTTAGATCTTGTCACCTGTGTGTGTAGTTACAGCTTGAGTAATTGCAGGACCATTTGGCTGTAGTCTTGTGAAACAAAGAGGTGGTGGCTGATGTCTGCATCCAGGTTTGAAAGTATCTAGGTGAGTCTGGTGAATATTCTGGAGTCACTTGATATGGTGGGGCAGCTTGGGGAAAGTAGCAGTGTGGAAGCGTTCCCACTATCTCCTTCCCAAATTTCTTTGCATTACAGATCTAAGAAATGCTTTGGTTATATGCAGCTCATTGTCATTGGTGCTTGTGAGGTAGTACTTAAGTTGTCATGTGGCAGTGGGGAAGCACAATTTCATGATCACCCACACTGCTTTCATCTTTACTCCTAGAGAATGTGTGAGTTTTAGCAAGAGATTGGGGGATGGGAAGATACCTCAGCTTCAGCTGATGCTTCCAGGACCCTCCAGTACCTGTGCATGAGTAGCTCAGGGCTGCTCACATGGGACAGTGGAACATTTCCAACACGCAGTTGCTGTCACACAGAGCCTCCTGTGAGTAACTTTTCTGCTTCATACTCTTCAGACTAGGCACCCTTCCCAGACTGAGGCTGGTGAGTTAACTGCAGTACTGCTGTGGAACAAGGGCAGTTACCAAATCGGATGTCTCCAGTGCTGCAGTGGGATCTTCTGCAGAGGATGATTAATCAGAAGTCCATAATTCGTTCTGGGATTGTCTCATCCGTTTTGTCTTGAGCTTGGATGTGCACATTTCCTGGTCTTCTCTCCTACTAGAATTAATTAGCCCACTGCTACTGAGTAGTAAGAATAAATCTGCAGGTGATGAATGGAGGAGCCAGCAATGTAAGTGCCTGGCCAGCCATGGCTCTTCAGAGTGCTTAGATGTCCTACATCACATGCAAATGTGTTTAATCTCCTCACTCAGCTGCAGGTGGCATATGATTCTGTGAACTTTGCTTTTCTGCAGCCAGCAACCTGTCACCTGTGCAACCACAGTTTTACCAAACAAGCAACAGAACCTACAGCCAAAATGTGCGGATACACAGGTGCATGTAGAAAGATTTTTCATTTGTATGCATTGCACAGCCTGCAATGCACAGCGGTGTGCGGCCATATGCAGTCTATACAGGACTCCTCAAGCAGTGCCTTGTTGCAGGGACTCAGCAGCATCTGAACAGCTCCAGGGTGACTTGGCTGATCCCTGCAAGAAAAAACAGCAAAAACCACTGGTCTGATTTTGTCCCATGATTGCAGATAGCCCTCACATTCTTCACCTATTTCACCACTTTATTACCAGTAGTGTCATGTTGCCTATATCTGACCTCCTTGCTGTCTGTTTTGGCTTTCGTATTTTCAGTGCAAAGGCAGCTTCTCAGAACAGGGATGCTGTTCAGGAATACATCTCACTGTCTAGTGCTTTTACACACTAAACTTTGATGAGTGTTCTGCAAAGGTAAACCAAGGAGAAATTAGAAATGGGTCTCATCACACACTTAAATGACTTTGTCACTGTCCCCTACAAAGATCAATGAGCTGGTAGTGTCCTTGCTGTTGGCATTTCATAGTGTTGTTCTGCCATAAAAGATGATTCCTTCCATTGTGAGACTTGCGTGTTTGAGTCCCAAGGCAACCACAGCCTCCTCAGCCCAGCCCTGACACTTTGGGGGAGCAGAGGGTGTCACAGATACACCGTGGCATCAGAGTGGCAGCACCAAGAAATCACCTGCCTTCCTGACACTTTATTTCCGGGACATAGTAAAAAACTACAGATGAAGGGATGAACCATATGCCTTCTCTGATGCTGGCTTTCTGACCTTTTCTTACCCAATCAAATAACAAAGTTTTGCTTTCGAGGCTGAAGTGGCAGAATACTGTAGTAATGTGTCGTGTTCTGTGTGATAGTATGATATTAGGCACCCCCTTGCCGTGGGGAAAGAGCTTGCGTGCCCTTGTGAAGTTGAGAGCTATGCTGGTGGTGGCATATGCCTCCGGTAGGGTCTCCCAAGCCAGACAGGTCTCAACTGAAGGGTCAGACAAAGTGTGTCCACGGGCAGGATGGGCTCACTAGCCTTCGGGCAACCATCCTAGGAGAAGGACAACTCTAACTCCAAACCCGGGCAGATGGAGCTCGTTTAGCCCTGTAAGGCCATCCATCTAAGAGAAGGATACTCTAACCAAACCTACGACCTGAGGACTTCGCTGTCACCGTCCAAGCTCGCCAGGCCCTGGCAGATGAACCTCAGGTGTAAAGGGTGGGGCCAGTCTCGCGCACGCTGCGCCTCACCTAAAAAATCCACCGCGCAGGCTTGAAGGGTGTACTCACGTTTGCAAAGCCCTGTAGCGACAGGCAAGGGACGAAACAGCAATACCACCCAAGGAGACCCTCCGGTGTGCTCTTTGCAACCGGTCTTGCCTATCCCGCATTGGCCTTTTCAGCCATCAGCGCGCTTGCAATAAGCGTGGGCAAAGCCCTTCCCAAATCTTCGTCCGCGAAGCCAAGCCATGATGAATGACCAAATGCCATTGGTATGGGCAATTAAAGGGTATCCGTCAAGGATTCTGGGCAGACACTGTTCTCTTGACCTTGCCTGTCTTTCAAAGAACCAGTATCTCAGGTTTGGCCACCCTGGCTGTTGTTAGGTGCCTGGCTTCAGAGTGGAGCAGGACACGGCACCCCCTTAGCCCAAGATTTGCATGGCTTTCAGAGCTGCCATGGCTGCAGGAACTGGACCATCACTCATGGCAGGTGCAAGCATTTTTGCTTGGATAGCTGTAAGGACATTTGGCTCTTAGTATGGGCGTAAGGGTTTTCTTCTGATGATCTATTTTACTTCCTAGTCTGGTGTTTGAAGGGAAGACTTCCACTGTCTAGTTTATTCTTCATCTTTCTGTTACATAAAAATGTATGCAAGATAAAACTAGAAACACACAGACACGTGACTTGTGCGAGTAAGTACTCAGAAGGGGTAAACTTACAAATAGTACACGATGAGTGACTTATTCTGTTACACAATTCTGTCTGAAATTGACATGATTTAGTTGAAGCTACTGCCATCATGCTCTGTTTAAGGAATTTTCACTTGAGAATTTAAAAAATGTATTTGGAGAGAGTTACCTTTTCAATGTTTGGCTCTTTAGATCACTGCTTGGATTACACAACGCAATTTGAGCTACATCGAAACTAATGTTTTGATGCACAAAACCTGGAAAATGTAAAAAGAACTTAATCTTTTGTTTGTTTGTCTGCATAAAGGCCACATATAATCCTGTCTTTGTGCAACTGTGGAGACAATAATTGAGCATCTGCCAATACACAAGAGGAATGAACCCCGTATTGCCATTTTACACTGGCCAGAAAAAATCTTGCATTTTTAGGTAACAGCTATACTGCATTTTAAAATGATTAAACAAGAGTCGACCTATGCAGAATTAGAATGTTTTTGTGATTATGTTTTTTGCAGTATCTAAATAAACTCGTGATTTGTCACTGCACCTCCCTGCACAACTCTTATATGTTCTACTCCTAAAATCTTTATTTTTAAACTTAAGGGTACAATGGTTTAATATGCTCAAAGGAGTACAGAACTTTCTCTTCCAAGGAACTAATACTTATTGCGCCAGATAAGAAAAACATTTCAGAAAATGTGCGCTTTAAACACAAAAGAAATGTCTGTCCTCATAAATAAAAAAAAGCGTGCTCTCATTTAAGTGCTGAATCATTTTGTCGGACTCTAAGTGCCTAAACAATGAATTGTTTAAGTTTCATCATGTCACCTCAGCTGTTCTACTTTCATTTGTAACAAGATACCATGCAACTGGCAAACTTGTCAATGACAGGTACTTCTGTCAGATTTCAGAAAAGATACCAGGTCTTTCTGTGGTTTGTCAAGTCCCAAGAGAACAGGAGTTTTAAATCTGTTTGGTCAAGTAACTACTTAGACTAATTTTCCAGGAGAATGCTGTGGGAAACAGTGTCAAAAATTTTACCAAAGTCCAGGTAAAAAACATCCACAGCTCTTCTCTTGTCCACTAAGTGGGTCATCTTGTCATAGAAGGAGATAAAGTTGGTCAAACAGGACCTGCCTTTCATAAAACCATGCTGACTGGGCCTGATCACCTGCTTGTCCTGCATGTGCCACGCGATGGCACTCAAGATGATCTGCTCCATAATATTCCCCATCACCGAGGTCAGGCTTACAGACCTGTAGTAGTTTTCTGAATCCTCCTTCTGGCATTTCTTGTAGATGGGCTTCACATTTGCTAACCTACAGTCAACCTCGCCCGTTAGCCAGGACCGCTGATAAATGATTGAAAGTGGCTTGGTAAGCACTTTCATCAGCTCCCTCAGTACCTTTGGGTGGATCCCATCCGTCCCCATAGACTTGTGTGCATCTAAGTGGTGTAGCAGGTAGCTAAACATTTCCCTTGGATTATCATAGAATGATAGAATCATAGACTGGTTTGGGTTGGAAGGGACTTTAAAGATCATCCAGCTGCAACCCCCCTGCCACTCACAGGAACATCTTACTCTAGATCAGGTTGCTCAAAGCCACATCCAGCCTAGTCTTAAACACTTCCAGTGAGGGAACATCCACAATTTCTCTGGACAACCTGCTCCAGTGTCTCACCACCCTCACAGTGAAGAATTTCTTCCTCATAACTAATCTGAATCTCCTCTCTTTCAGTTTAAAACCATTACACCTTGTCTCATCATTTGTCCTGTAGGCCTCCTTTAGGTACTGGAAGGCTCCCATGGGTAGCTGTGTAGATAACTCAGCCTCGAGTTGTCCATAAGCCATAGACCAAACAGCATAGTGCTGCATCATTCAAAGAACCAGAACATGAACTGTGCCTTGAAATCTCTCAATAAATAATATGCCCTAAGTCTCAATCCAAGACACTATTCAGTTGCCTGAGAAAGTAAGATAAAGAGGAGCTGGAAGGTTTCAGTGTCAGCTGACAACCTTGTGGATCCAAACAATCACGAGATCAGCAAAAGAGAAGTAAAAAGAAGAGCATACAGAAGTGAACCTCACCCAAGGATGAATAAGGAAAGATAAGGGGCATTACATCACTGAAGATAAACATCCCAGACAGGATAACCCACTCAGGCATAGTTTTGCCAACAGTCACATAAATCAGGGGATAAGAACCCTAAGATTTGGGTTAGGAACTAGGAGTCGCATCTCCAACGCTAGATCTTTACTGTATGCAGACCCTTCCCCCTTGGTCAGGACACTGGCCAAGGTCACTTTTCCGGGACTGAGAGCCCTTGCCTGGAGGGGTAAGCGAATATTTAGCATGCTGTAAGTTTGTAATCATGGGTAAGTCACTAACACAGGTGAATGCTTTTTAGGTTGTTACAGTGTATTCTTGCTTTTAAGTTGTAATAGTTCATTATTCCATTGTATCTGTGAAAACCTGCAATAGTGGCACGTTAAATCTGTAAATAAAGTTCAAATAAATACTTTGAGCCTTGCAGTTTAGTCTTTTTTCACCAGAGGGGGGTACCGTTTCTTTCATCTTCTTTTCTTGACCTATGTACCTGAAGAAAAAACTCATGTTATTCTTCACATCCCTATCTAAGTTTAGCTCCAGCTGAGCCTTGGCTTTCCTGATCCCTCCCTGCACTCTCAGGCCATATCCCTGTAATCGCCCCAGGATGAATATCCTTGCCTCCACTGCCTATGCAATTTGGTTTTGTGTTTTAGCTAGGCTAAGAGGTCTAGACTTAGCCAAGCTGGCCTTCTGTCTTCCCTACCCAATTTCTCGCACATTGGTATTGAGAGCTCTTGAGCCCTAAGGAAAATGTCTTTAAATAACTTCCTGCTCTCATTTGTTCCTTTGCCTTTGAGGGCAGTTACCCAAGGGATCCCACATACTAATGCCTTAAACAGCTGAAAGTTTGCCCTTCTGAGGTTTAGCGTCCTGACATTACATTTTACTCATCTTATACCCTTCAAGACTGAGAATTCGACCAGGGCATGGTCACTACAGCCCAGGTACCTCCAATGTTGATCTCTCAGATAAGTTCTTCTGCACAAGTGAGCAAAAGGTCCATCTATGCCTCTCCTCTGGTTGGGCTCTCCATCACTCGTACTAGGAAGTTGTCCTCAACGTGCTCCAGTAGTTTTCTGGACTGCTTGAATTTCACTGTGTTGCTTTTCCAGCTGATGCTCAGGTCATTGAATTTCCCTATCAGGATCAGGGCCTGCAAGCACGATGCTTCCTGCAGTTGAAGAAAGAACTGTTCATCAACGTCCTCTTCTTGATCAGGTTGTCTGTAGTAGACATGATCCAAAGTTTCCTCTGTTGCCTTTGTCTCTAATTTTCACTCATAAGCTCTCAACATGTGCATTGCTGTTCTTCAATTATAAATAACTCTGTGCAGTTGATTCCATTTTTGACATAAAGGGCAGGTCTCCCACCTCTCCTTCCTTGCCTGTCCCTTCTAAATATTTTATAACCATCAATCACACCATGGAGGCTTCATTCTTCTCCCTATCTCTGTCTTCCAGCTCAGAGGGCTGGGTATCCTAAGAATAATTGGTCTTACTATTAAAAACTGAGGCAAAGATGGCATTCAGTACCTCAGACTTTTCCTCATCCTGGGTCACCATGTCTACCCTCACATCTAATAAAGGATGAAGATTTTGCCGTTTTCTCTCTCCTCCTTTTGTTGATAATGTGTTTACAGAACCATGCTTTACTGTCTTTTACCACAGTAGCCAAATTAAGTTCTACTTGGGCTTTGGCCCTTCTGACTTTTCTCTCTGCATAGCCCCATGACATCTTTGCAGTCCTCCTGAATTGCCTTCCCCTCCTTCCAAAGGTCATAAACTCTTTTTTTCCTGAGTTCCAGCCAAAGCTCTCTGTTCCCCCACGCTGGTCTTCTTCCCTGCTGGGTTGTCTTTTGGTACGTGGGGACATCTGTTTCTGTGCCTTTAGGATTTCCTTCCTGAAGAATGTTCAGCCATCCTGGACTTCTTTGCCCCAGGACTGCCTCCAAGGGACACTGTCAACAAGACCCCTAAACAGGTCAGTCAGCCGTGTAGGAAAAAAAACCAAAACAAAAGAGAAATTCATTCAGCTGCTTCAAGTAAGAGGTTTCTTACAGTAAACCAGGTAAATAGTTGTGGCATAAAACTATTTAATTTTACAGTTTACTCTTTTCTTAACTAGCTGAAGTTAGATCCTTGATCCTCATGAAAGGAAACTATTTTTTGAAACGGAGTGAAACAGAGTTACATAATCTGTCAGTTCTTTGAATTTGTCCTTTTAAACAAAAGCTTTTGCTCTTCCTGATGTAGGAAGAAGCTTTGTAAAACTCAAAAGTACATATGTAGGTTTAAATGTCTAAGATATATGCATTTTAATAATAATAAGTCTTGAGTCTGAGTAGTTATCATGAATTTAAAATGGAAGGATGAACCTAGAACTCTTTAGCACTGCTCTGCTAATGCATAATTTGGTATATAGTATCACTTCTCTACAAACACACATTTATGAACTGCAAACAGAAAACATCAAGACGAAAACTTCAAAAATACCAAAAAGTATGCATAGCTAGGTATGGATCATGTAATGTAAAAGCTAAAATAATTCTCTTAGAAAAATGTCCTAAAAATGTTCTAAATCACCATTTAAATAAGTCTCCACTAGCTTTCAAGTCTGTGTGTGTACAATAGCATCATGAAAGATGTCTCATCTGTTAAGGAGTTGTCTCAGGTGCAATGCTATTGATAAGAGATTTTATTTGAATTACAGTATTGCTTAGTTATGCCTTCCTTTGATACTCTTGTACAAACTGAAAATATTTTCCCTGCAATGTTTGCTACAGGACTGACGACTGTGTCCACTTTTAAGACTCGCATCATTGTGCCTGGCAGGTGTAGGTGTTGGCTTATATGTTTCTCTTACCTCGTAATCAGTGGCAAATCTCTACTGATCCTAGTAACTAGAGTGAGCTTCTGCAGGGAGAACAGGGCACAACTAAGTCCTCTGCCTTAAGTCCCATATCAAGTCATAGTCTCTGAGCAGTTCTAACATGACTGCAACCTTCTTCTGCATCGCTACACAGCATACAGATTTATCATTTTTAATGCTGTTCTACATTAACTAGAGACTTCAAAGCATCTGCTTAAAATCTTGCTGTAGCTACAAAATACTTGGTGGTGATAAGAATAGCATGTGTTCAGTGTCGTCCTTGTTTAGGGCTTTTGCCTTGAAAAAACTATAAAAGCTCAATATTTTGAAAGTTCCAATTTAATTATACTTTGCATAAAGAAATTCTGTCTGAAATGCTTATATGCTAATCTCTTTCTCAACGTCAATAGCTCTATTATATTTTTAATTAGCTACTGTATGTAAAATTGCTTATTTGCAAGTCTATTTCTTTGTTTTCAGGTTCCTCCATATCTGATAAGCAGGTCAGGTTTTGTGGCTTGTGTTTTTGTGTTTGGGGTTTTTTTTTAAAGCATTTTGTGTTCTTTCAAGCTTTAATTTTTCTTCATAGGATGTGAAACTAACAAAGCATAGAAAGTGTATGTATATTGTATTTTGCATTTGCTGAAAGCTTAAATTCTTCCTTAAATCGAAACTGTTACTGAAACCTTAAAGGGTATACATCCAGTGTGAACATATTATCTTCTTATAAACATACCTTGTTGCTTTATATTACTATCATCTCAAACACAGACAATTCACTTCATCAGACAGCTGAACCCCTAGATTAGAAAACTGGCAAAACCAAATCTCATATGAGTATCCCTGCTAAAAGTTGTGTAGCTGTCATTTGTTATCTAAGAATAGCGGTTTGATGCAGCTGATAAGACCATGCATGAATATAGTTATCATTTCGCTCAGTGTTTGAATTGAAGGTAAACTTAATGGAAAAGCAAAGTGACTAAACAGTGTCAGGATGATGTACATAGTGAAAGGAAAGCTGTATCTTCTGGAGTTGTCATATAGGAAAAGATTACATATTGGATAAGTATAGATACTTACATAGCATATTTCATTTTTTTGGACACCTCTTCTCTCCCAGGTTCTTTCATTCTAGATAAATAATATTGTGCTTTAAGAGGGTTTCGCATTTGTCTATTGCACTATTTGTTTTTGAAAGAAAAGAAATGCAGGTAATGAAGGTAAGTCAGGCCACACGAGCTGACTTGTATGGATCTCAAAATATACCCTCAGGCAATCAGAATGGATCAAAAGCACAATTAGCCCAGAGACTCTGATACAGGCAGCTTGAGGAGAAAAGCAGAAATTAACATCTCCACTTTCTCATCTGCAAAAGACAGATAGCACTTTTATATGCCTAATTCTCTAGAGGTGTTGCTGATGGATTATGATAGTATAATTAATATGCAGCAGTGTATGTTGTGTGGTATAATCTTTTTTCAGGAGTTTCTATAAAATATCAATCTGCCCCTTCTCATACAAAAAGCTGTAGCTAATAAGACCATATTATGTGCTCCTGAACAGTCAGCTGAAGCTGCAGGCTTGTACAAAAACCTCCATTGCAAGATTCAGGGCTAGTTGTCATAGTCTTGGGAGTCATGAGTCTCTTCTATGCTTTAAAGTGAAAGAGAGGGGAAAATGCTTTTAACATAACAAGGTATATTCAATATCACATGACTGTCTTAGAAAGTGGTGCACATATATTCTTCCACTAGAGGTTGATTTTTCTTTAGAGAATGCCTTTTATTACACTTAATAATTAATTAATTAATCATTAATGATAAAGCAAAAGTGCCATTTACTGTATTCAAAAGCCTATTTGAGCAAACACCTCTTCCAGAGATGTTCTGTGCCTATACATCTTAATTCATGTTCTATGTTAAAAGGTGTATTGAAGTGTTAAACTGGCGTCTTAAAATGAGCTACAACTTTTTTTAAGGACTGTGATTGTACTAAGAAATTCTTGTCAGGAGGCAGAAGTAACAATTAATTACCTGTGCCTGGCAGAGATCCAAAATGACAAAATTGCCATAACATGAGGGGGTATTTTAGCACCCATACACATAGACTTGAGTCTTTGCAAAGCCATGTTTCAAAAAAAGAAGGCTAATATGTCTTCATACTTTAAAGGAGATGCATATTGAGCCAGGAAGAATGATGTAGATCCATGGCCTTGATGTCATCAGGGTTGTGGAGTTAATGATTACTGCACTTTTTTTCCTAGCACTTTTCTGTAATTTTATGCAAGGTTTCTATCCTTGCTTTTGTTAAGTCTATTATTTCTGTGAAGTTGAAAATTTTTATGGTGATCAGATTCTTTAAGACAGTTTTAATGGGATATAAGCATGTGAGAGTGGCAAAATGTCTAGCTCAGACTACTCTCCTGAGACTGTTATGAAATATTCGGTCTGAATTAATTTCTACCACACTGTTATTCAGCTAGGCCACTTCTTATCCTACACCTGACAGTAAAAACTCAACATCTACAGAATGCTGATATATCTGCAATTGTAGATGCTTTCAAATTAACAATACTTCATAATAATCCAGTCTTTAATTATTTTAGATAGGGAAAAATGCAAAGAACGTTAGGTGAAGACTGACACAAATTCACCTAAACATGTGATGAAAGACTGAGTGAAGTAACATGAAATGTTAATTTTGAAAAATTGCTTTCATAAACAGTGAGTTACCTACATTTTCAGATAAAACCTTAGAGATGAGTCGCCCTTTGTACACATTTTAAGTTAAGTCAAAGTGCTAAACTGCATACATCTACTTTCTGCTTTCTCATCTTCAGTTCTGCTTCTTGTACATAGGCTCTGGGCTCAAAAATCTACTGAAATCAAGCCTGTGGCCTCGTGCAGTTGCATACATGTTATCTAAGTTTCAAAAAATCTTGCACTGACTTAAATATGTCTGTCTGGTTCTATTTGGATATTGATGTCTGGTGAAAACTTAATGTTATCAGTTTGTGGCAGAATATGCAAATGGAGCACTCAGCTGGAAAAATAGGCAGCATCAGGGTTCCCAATTCTGAATATGAAAATAAGTATGTGTAACAGCACTGAAACTCAGTGCACCAGTACGCAGCTCAGAGACAAGTGGTTTCCTAAATTTGAAACTATTACACTTATGATATATTGCTCTGTGTGTTCTACAGTCTTTCATTCACAAGTATGTTTGTATAGCCAGAGCACAGAAGGAAGTCATGAAGTTGTAAAATCAAATCCCACTGTATGATGCAGAAAGGTGGAGAAATTTTTTTTTAAATTAATCCAGACCTCATGTGTTGCCTTGACTACCATGATTGTTGTCACATCTTGGTGTCACAGTACTAATGTACAAAACAATCCTCCCCCTCTTCAGAGGGATGCTAGACTGAATTCATTACATGAGGTATTTAGCTGGAACGCCTGTGAGTGTGCCCTTTAATGAAATGAAAACTGGAAAATAGCTGCTTAAAGAAGTTAAAGAATGTCCTAACTTCTTCAGCCAGGTAATAAATAGTCCTACCAGAGAAGATGTGATACTGGACCTGATGGTCACCAATGCAGGAGAGCTCATCAGTGACACTAAGACTGGAGGCAACCTGGGCTGCAGTGATTACGTCCTGAGGGATATGGATCAGGCAAATATTACAGTCAGCACCCTTAATTTTAGGAAAGCAAAATTCCAGCTCTTCAAGGAGTTAGTCAATAGGACCCCCTGGGAAACAGCCCTCAGGGACAAGGGAGCAGAACAGAGCTGACATCTTTAAGGATAGAGTGCAAGAGCTCTTGATCCCCAGGTGTAAGAAATCAGGCAAGGAAGGCAAGAGACCAGCATGGCTGAACCAGGACCTGCTGGTTAAACTAAAGGGCAAGAAGGAACTGCACAGGCAGTGGAAACCGGGACAGGAATACTAGGAAGAGTATAGGGACACTGCTCGGTTGTGTAGGGATGGGGTCAGGAAAGCCAAAGTGTGGCTGGACTTGAACTTGGCAAGGGATGCAAAGAGTAATAAGAAGGGCTTCTGCAGGTATGTCAACCAGAAAAGGAAGGTTAAAGAAAGAGTAACTGCCCTGATGAACATGACTTGCAAGCTGTTTACAATAGACAAGGAGAAGGCTGAGGTAAACTATTTTGCCTCAGTTATCATTGGCAGCCTCTCTTCCCATCATCTCAAGTTGATGTACTGCAAGATGGGGACCAGGGGAGTAAAGTCTCTCCAACTGTAAGAGAACACCACCTTCGTGACCACCTGAGGAACCTGAACATACCTAAGTCTATGGGACCTGATAAGATGCATGCCAGAGTCCTGAGGGAATTGACTGATGTAGTTGCCAAGCCACTCCCCATGATATTTGAAAAGTCCTGGCAGTCAGGTGAAGACCCTGGTGACTGGAAAAATGGAAAGGTTGCACCCATTTTTAAAAAGGGTAGAAAGAAGGATGCTGGGAAATACCAACCTGTCAGCCTCACCTCCGTGCCTGGGAAGATCATGGAATGGATCCTCCTAGAAGCTCTGCCTAGGCACATGGAGGACAGGGAGGTGATTTGAGACAGCCAGCGTGGCTTTACCAAGGGCAAGTCCTGGCTGACCAACCTAGTGACCTTCTATGATAGAGTGACTACATCAGCAGACAAGGGAAAAGTTGCAGATGTCATCTATTTGGACTTCTCTAAGGCCTTTGACATGGTCCCCCACAACATCCTTCTCTCTAAATTGGAGAGATATGGATTTGATGGGCAGGCTGTTCAGTGGATGAGGAATCTGTTGGACGATTGCATCCAGAGGGTAGTGATCAACAGCTTGGTGTCCCTCGGGGGTCCATACTGGGACCACTGATGTTTAATATCTTCATCAGTGATGCAGACAGTGGGATCGAGAGCACCCTCAGCAAGTTTGCAGATGAAACCAAGCTGTGTGGTGTTGTTGATGCACTGGAGGGAAGGGATGCTATCCAGAGGGACCTGGACAAATTGGAGAAGTGGGCCTGTGTGAACCTCTGAGGTTCAACAAGGCCAAGTGCAAGATCCTTTACCTGGGGCAGGGCAACACCCAGTGGCAATACAAGCTAGGGGATGAGGGGTTTGAGAGCAGCTCTGAGGATAAAGACCTGGGGTGTTGGTGGATGAAAGGCTGAGTATGAGCAATGTGCACAGTGTGCGCTCTCAGCCCAGAAAGCCAACCGTATCCTGGGCTGGATCAAAAGAATCATGGCCAGTAGGTCAAGGGAGGTGATTTTGCCACCCTACTCTGCTCTGGTGAGACCCCACCTGGAGTACCGTGTCCAGCTCTGGAGATCTCAGCACAAGAAAGACATAGACCTATTGGAGAGGTTCCAAAGGAGGGTGTCCTGGCTTTGGCTAGGACAGAGTTAATTTCCACAGCTAGGCCAGCCAGACAGAACCAGCCAATGGGATATTTGATCCCAAACTGATTGGAGAGATGGAAACTCTCCTGTGAAGAATGGTTGAGAGAGTTGGGATTGTTCAGCCTGGAGAAGAGAAGGCTCCAGGGAGACTTTACTGCAGCTTTTCAATACTTAAAAGGAGGCCTGTAAGAAAGATGGGGACAGACTTTTTAGCAAGGCCTGTTGTGACAGGACAAGGGTTAATGGATTTAAACTAAGAGAGGGGAGATTCAGACGAGACATAAGGAAGAGATTTTCTACAATGATAGTGGTGAAACACTGTCCCAGGTTCCCAGAGAGGTGGTAGATGCACCATCCCCGGAAACCTTCAAGGTCAGCTTGGATGGGGCTCTGAGCAGCCTGATCTAGTTGAAGGTGTCCCTGCTCACTTCAGGGGGGTTGAACTGCATGACCTTCGAAGGTCCCTTCCAACACAAAGCATTCTATGATTCCACAATTCCATGATTCTATGATGTGCTTCTTTATCATGCAATTCCTACATAACACTCAAGGTGGCTTCTATTGCTTTGATTACTATTAATTCTTATTTCTCATATCTTTTATTCTCTTATATGAGGAAAAGCCATCCTGAAAGAGTAAATAAAAAAAGGTTCAATTATTTTAAAATGAAGTAACGGTTGTCCTTTCTATCCTCAAACTGTATTTTTAACTTAGCCCTTCTTTTAAAATTATTTCTCACAATTTTACAGCTTCACATATTGTTACATTTCATTAACCTGAGACCTCAGTGAAAAGAAGTAGCAAAGCAAAACTGCAAAATGTACAGGTTTCTCTCCTACGCTATGCTGTTGGGAGATAAAATCTGCACAACCCTAGCGCTCTTAGAGTCAGTATAAATGATTGTTCTAGAGGAATTCCAATGAACATTTTCTCAAAGTCACAGAACTGAAATAAAAGAAGTGTTTGAGTGATTTCTATACTTTTGTGACAGATCCCCTTTCAGATAGTGGTAAATCAGTCCTGCTAGATACTAGTTTCTCCAGTGCTCCTCAAAAGAACTTCTTGCTAAGTCAGAGCGTGTGACTTTGGAATTCTGGGTTGGAGGCTTGGGGGTTTTATTTCCAATGGATAACACTGCAGATGCTGTCTCATTTTTCAAAATATTTTCAGACACAGGATTTGGCCCCACAAACTGTCTTTCTCATCTTGCACCGTCTCCTTTCAGCCAGTGATACTATTTTATTCAGTCTGCCTGTCAGGAATAAAGAACAGAGATTTCTGTCAAAAGCTTGTTAGAGGTTAATTTGTCAAGTAGTATTGCTTGCTTCCTTGACTACGATTTCAGTGGTATTTACCACACAGTTTACTTAATGGAATTTCCACGTTCTCATCTTTTAAAAGGAATCTTGCACTCAGCTGAGATCCTGTGACGTAGGCAGAGGACTCATGATTTGCAAACTTCTTGCAAACTGGTCAAGTGCTCATCCACATCCCCAAGGCCTGGTTGGACACAGTGTTCCCATTCATGCTGTAACTGTGTGTGTGCTTATGTGTATGTGTGTGTGAGTGCTGAACGTATATTGCTGCCTGACTGTTTTGAAGTGAAAGCAAATAAGGTAGTACACTAATTCAAACTGGTGGTTGTAAATTACCGGTCTCTTGGCAAATGAGCAAGAAGATGAAGCAAATTTGTGAAAACAAGTATGCATAAAAATGAGTGTACAGCAATTTAAACTACTTGGTTATCCCTTGACTAAGCAGAATAATTTCAGTTAAAATAGAAAAAACACAACCAGAACATGTTTTGGTTTTGATCAAATATTGGAAAACTAAAAAAAAAAAAATGGTTGAAATTACATCTAGCGCCATTCAAAGCCAGTATCAGTGATCATAAATATCTCTTTTTTAAACTTAATACAAAATATTATTCTCCTATTTGGGGGAAAAAATAAGTTATAATATCGAAATGTCGAAGTGTGAGTTCTCTCATATTAAAGGTACCACTTGATTACAAAATTACAAGTTAATCAAAAAGATTTCAGAATTGGAATACTTCAGAAATGGAGAACAGAGAATTTTTTTCCAGAGGAAAAAACCAGCTATTAACATCTCCTAGAAGTGCTGTGTCAAATAAAACATAATCATAGAATCACAGAATCACAGAATCATGTGGTTGGAAGAGACCTTTAAGATCAGCGAGTCCAACCATTCACCCTGCACTGCCAGGGTCCCTAAACCACATCCCTCAGCACCACATCTACATGGCTTTTAAACACCTCCAGGGATGGGGACTCCAACACTTCCCTGGGCAGACTGTTCCAAGGCTTTACAATCCTCTTTGTAAAGAAATTGTTTCCAATATCCAACCAAAATCTACCCTGGCACAACTTGAGGCCGTTTCCTCTAGTCCTGTCGGTTGTTACACGAGAGAAGAGTCCAATCCCTACCTCCCCACAGCCTCCTTTCAGGTAGTTGTAGAGAGCGATAAGGTCTCCCCTGAACCTTTTATTCTCCAGGCTAAACAACCCCAGTTCCCTCAGCTGCTCCTCATAAGACTTGTGCTCTAGACCCTTCAACAGCCTTGTCACGCTTCTCTGAACACGCTTCAGCACCTCAATGTCCTTCTTGAAGTGAGAGGCCCAATAATATCTTGCAGTACTCTTTTTGCAAGTTTGAAGATAGTGACTTGGGAGTATTGTACTGGCAACTTAGTTTGGTTTTACCATTTCACAATCATTGCAGCAAGCCCCACATTTCCTTATATTCATTTTAAATCCCCAAGTTAACAGTATTGCTGTTACACAGGTATTTTTTCTCAAAAACTCAATGTCTACTTCTACACAAATGTTACAACTTTACATATGTGTTCTCTGAATGTTAATGAAGAAGCAGCTTCTGCAATATTGAAACTCTCCCCCTGTGTCGCCGGTTGGCTGAGGCAAGCCAATGCACAGGGACGAGTCCTTTCCTATCCCTGAAACCCTCTCCTCTGGGAGAGAAAAGGGTTAAAAAAAGCAGAGATACGAAAAGGAAAAGAAAGATTTTGTGAGACCTCTGAACGTTTGGAAAACTGAAACAAACTTTATTAAAACTAGAACAAAATATATATAATATGCAGGGAAAAACCAATGCAAAATCTGAGAGTCTGTACAGGATGGAAAGGCGAGGGTTAAACGCGAGAAAAGAGAGAAAGGGGGACGGTACCACGTGCAGTCTGAAAATGGCACCGGCCATGTGTGCGCTTTCGTGGAGTAAACAAAGGGAAACCGCGGCTGTTACGAACGCGGGGCTCCAACGTGCAGAGCGCTGTTCCTACCAGTTTCTCGTTGTGCAGTTTGTAGAAGCGAGCAGCAAGAAGCGGCGGCGCTGGCAGGCAAAGAGCAGCCTCGGGGTGCGGGTCTCCGGGCGGCGCAAGCAGTCTGTCCCAGGCGGCGCGGCGGGGGCTGCCCCGGCGCACAGCTTCGCTCCGCTCCGGCAGCCTCCAGGCGCGGACCTCCCAGGCGTCGGGCAGGGTCCGAGCCGAGGAGAGACAGCCTGTAGGTCCCCCGGAGCCAAGCCGCAGTGTCTGGAGAAAGCCTTTTCGCGGCACGAAGCCGAGGTCCCGCAGCGCCTCTCGCAGCGCGGAGCCGGGAGTGTCCGGAGAGCAGAAAGACGCGAAAAGCCCCGAAAAGAAGCCGAGAAGCCGCGAAGCCGCGAAAGCAGCCAGAGAGCCGGGAAAACAGCCAGAAAGCCCCGAAAGAGCCCGAGCCTCTGGTTCTTAAAGGCACAGTACGCTCGCGAGAAAACTTTCTCAACCAATGAGATTGCGATCGTAGCATGGAAGGGAATAGTTAATTGGTCAGTTTAAAACAAAAGCCTTCGAGCAGTTTTTTTCTTCAAACTGCCACACCCTGCCAGAGAGTAGGTAGTCTAGCTCCCCCTATTTTTAGCTCACATTTCTTTATTGGTGTGATGAAAATGCTGACAAGCAATGTTTAATTTTACTGGCAAACCACTGTTCCCATAGCAAAGGCCCTCATATCACTGTCCATATATCCCTGTGTGGGTAGAGGACTGCAGGCATCCGGTGGGCACATTAGTCCACGCAGACCTGTTTAGCTCTAGTGTTTTCAGAACTTCCTGAAGAACAGGTGATATCCTGAACTGATGCTTATTCTTCATTAAACCACATGCAGCTAGGAAGAAACAAACCTCTTGTTCTCCCAACAAAGCAGTAGTACTGATAAAGTACTGAAGTATGGCACTTGATGTGATCCCTCCTTATTTTCCCAAGGACTGGGCATCCACTATGCAATCTAACTAGCATGGTACGAAACAGAATGGGATTTTTCACATATGTATAATAACAAAAGATGTACAGCAACCAGAATGGCCTTGTTTCAGATTTTTGTTCTATTTGCGCTCATTAAGAGAGGCTAGTACAAGTCACAGCGTACAGACCTTCAATCCAAAAAGACAGGGCATACACAATTGTTATTGAGTTCAATGATGGGAAAAAACAGTAACTAAATAACAAGTGCCATTCAAGCAGAGGATTTTTTGCAGTGGTCAAATGGATTTACAAGACAGCAATGCATTCATATGCCTGCAACCTCTGACAATGACAGATGAAATATTCATTAAAAAAAAGCCTTCTAAAACACTTGAAATTGTCGTCACATCTCGGAAAATTTAAAAATAAACTTCTGCTTTCTTCTCTTCCAAGTATTATTTTGAATTTTATTTATAAGCTTTCAAACCCTACGTAAAGAAGATTCGAAATACCTGGCCTGATAGCCAATTATTTTTCCAGAAATCTAAGGGCTTGCCAACATGAGGAAGTCAGTCTGTGGTAGTTTGCATTCTGAATTTACAGTCTTGCACCACAGAATAAACCGTAATTGGCAGGAAGAATGTGCCTAAGGAGAAAGCTTGGTGCAGTGTGAAGCTGGAGTCAACAACATTTTGGAGTGCAATGAGGAGCTCCTGGAGCATAAGGCAGAACGTTGTAAATTCATGCATAATCAACCCCACTGGTGAGTAACAGCATGTAACAAACAAAACTGCTGTGTTACTTGGTGGCTGCTGGAGTTGGAACTCTGTCCAGTTTACATTCTGCTTTCTTCTCTTTCCAAATGCTGATGTCTTGTTAGAATTATCCATTTCTTATCTCTACCCAAAGTTCAGCATTTTAAACATAGCAGTATAAACGCTTCTCTGCCATTTTTGAGAACTGGGCAGCTCAACACCAATTCCCACTTTTGTCTTGGTCCCTTTTCAATCAGCTCTAAAATTCAAGCCTGTGTATATTGTTTTGCAAAGGTGCTCTAGGCATTTCTACACGGACCAAGGGCAGAGCAGCACTGAGGCAGTATTTCCTGCAAGTTAATCAATCAGCTCTGTTAAAAAGCTGATGAGTTTGATTCTCCTTGACTAACACAACTGTACAGCTTCTGAGTCCTACAGCACTGTTCTCTGCCACAGTTGTTTATTGGCTCATTAGGAGCCGCTCTGAAGCCTCAGCACATGCTGTGTAACATAGCATAGGCATCTTTTGAGTATCTGTCACAGAACAGAATTGCTGAAATGCAGTAAGGAAGTATTTGGAAATCCCACAGGTTTTCCCCATTAGCTTTCCCTTTGGCATGACAGTGGTGAAGTGATGTAAAGAAGTTTAACTGTAGCCTTTCTTTGTTTTCAAGTCCTTTAGAAAGCACAGTCTTGCTACAAGGAACTGTCACCTTGGTTTTGCAATCTGGTTCAGTAGAGATATGATAAAATGTGCTTTTGTACCAGACTGTCTCCAGGGCCACCTCTTTCAAGAGCTCTGCTTAGGCAATAACCTGTTTCTCAGTGAATGGGAGGCAATGTTGAACTCCTGATGTCTTCTAACATGAGCCTGCCTGTAAATGTGTCAAATAATTGTGAGTAGCTCTTTGCTACAGATTGTGGTAAGAGGTAATATGTACTCACACAACTTGTCCAGGAACTTCTTCCAAAGTTTGTGCTGCATATCAGCACATACCACTATATCTTTGGTCTGTCATTATATCTAGCAACTCTTCCACCACATGTAATTAAGAACCATCATTCAGGTAATGTCTACAGAGAAGTCATGCAAGTATATAAGAAGTATATAAGTAGTATATAAGTAATATATATAATATATATATTATATATATTATATATTATATTATTTTTATATTTATATTATTATATTATTATATATTATATATATTATATTTTATATATACAATATATATAAGTATATATATAGTATATATATAGTGTGTGTGTGTATATATAGTGTGTATATATATGTGTATATATATATAAGTAATATATATAAGTAATATATAAGAAGTATATAAGAATATGCAAGTAAATAAGAATTAACACCATTACTTGTTACAAAACACCAGATCATATTATTCTTTTAGAATGTCCTTACTTGAAGAAAATAATTATTCCCCCCCCAAAAAAAAATTAAGAAATCAAAATATAAATGGAAAAATAGTAGACAATGCAGCAGACACTGTTTTCATGGCTCTCCAGAGCCTAAGATATCAACTGATTTTGTGAAGGCCTCACACCTTTTAATGTCAAAATTTAAAAAAAATTACTAGATTTTTTAAGCCTGAAGTCTGCTAAGACACAGAAGCTCACACTCAGAGCCAGACAGTCCCTAACTTCTGCCTGGCATACAACTTCAGGTAAAATGTTCAGTAGTTAATAATGCGTACACTTACAAGTAGCCATGTTATGATTTTTCCTAGATTTTAGCTTTTGGTTCTAGCTTCTGTATGATTTGTATCTTTCTTTCCTTTCTGTATCTGTACTCTCAAACTATTTCAGAAATGAAATCTTGGACCACAAAACTAGGAGGTAAGATTCTACCACTCACACTTTTCCACCTCTAACTCTTGTCATAAAAAATAAATTTTTTATTTATTATTTTTTAGGTATTGCTTTTGACAAGATCAGGAAAGTCTATAAGGTGCTAACAAGCCTTGCTTTTAAATGCTTATTATTAGCCCTCTATTTGTTTTAGTAAAAAAAACCCTAGAAATTGAAATTAGTTGATCCTAAAATGCTGGGATTTTATCAGTACTCCGTATGATGCTGCCCTAAAACTCAGTATCATATACAATAGCAGTTTTTGGTGTTATGATACTGATGTGGGAGTTTCTGACATATGAATAATCTTTCTTCAGGGGAATATATACCCGCACATGTGTACATTTGTAAGCATAGAAGAAAAAAGCCTTGTAAATCATATTGGGATCAATAACCTAAATGGTAAAACATGATGTACACTCTGTTTTTGAATTATTAAGCCATTAGCAAACCAAAGACCTTATTCAAAATGCTATAAGCCTTCAATGACTCAACCACTGCAGTACAGATCAGACATTTAATCTGCCTGACTAAGGAAAAAATAGTTTTAACTTCTGCTTATAACTTCAAACTTTTTCTAGAAGCTTGCCTATCTGTCTCAGAAATGAGTCCAACTTCTGCTAGAATAGCATGCAATTCATAGTGAAGAATTTTTATCCTATTTTGTAAAGAAAATGGTGATAGCTACGCTATTTTTTTACATTAATTGGTTGTAAAGAGATGTACCTGGTTATATTTTTTCAGATATTGCCCTTTAGCTGTTTTGGGCTACAAGCTGTGAAAACTTAGCTCAAGGCCAATTTACAAGTTCTGCACCTTTGAAGTTACAGAGTTTTCTTGTTTATAACCACTTATTTCGGTTTTCTAGTGTATGACTTGTTTTGCCAAAAAAAATTCCTCACCAAAAAACCCCCCAAAACAGCAGGAGTGGAAACTTCGCATGCAGCACATCAGACAGCCATTATGGAAAAAATGATTTAGTACCACTGGGCCTGGAACTAGGATATGGCCAAAACAATCCCTGCCCCAAACTGGTATATTTTCTCTTTATATAGCTTACATTGCTTTTTACTCTGGTCACGTTCTAATACGAAAGTACCAAAATTTGCCCTGACACCACAGTAACAAATACTGTGAAAGTAAGGAAGGGAGATTTCCAGGGCTCACACTTGTCAGCGCCAGACAACAAATGCTTGCTCTACCAGGTTGTTTCACCTAAACTCTTTTAGGAGGAGGCCAAGTACACCCTCTGGCCAGAGTGTGCTCTTTGCCATGGGTCTGCTCCAGCAGAGCAGTTTTGTGGAGCACAGCACACAGAGTTAGATCCACCGTGGAAAAGAACCCTTCTCTGGGAAAGACTGAGAAACTCTGGGGAGAAGCCAGCCAGGCTTTTAAGAAGGATGAAAAAACCTTCCTGATGACCAGACATGACTGGACAAAGTTTGCTGCTACTTAGGAAAGTGGGTCATTTTGAATCAAGTCTGCAAGAATAGGCCTGCATGGGAGGGCTAATGAGGCACAGGAAGAACTGTAACGCTTTTCTTTCTGACCTAGTCAACACGTGTGTTGTCTCTGTGAAGTTTGTGTCAAACATGGCTTTCGGACTTTCAAAGCTTTTCGGTCTGCGTTGGAAAATTAACTACAGAAAAAGCGAGGGAGTTCAGCTCTGTGTTTTGGATTATTTGAAATAATGTGAAAATAGTTTTTTTCATAATCTTTTCATAATCTAATCATAAGAGCACTTCCAAATCTGCATCAGCTGCATGGCCAGTGTGTACTCCTCTACTGCTCAGGATGATCTTCGAGCCAAGGGACGTTGTTTTCTGCTTTCATAATTTATTCTTCACTGACAGAAAGTCTCTGAGAATACATGTGGGAATGCATAACAAGATTTTCATACCCTTTCGTAAATTTGTCTGACCTCTTGTTCAAACATGTTCTCAGTGGCTCTGTTGAATAAGAATGTAGGTCTGTAAGGAACAACACAGCAACAACCTCATATGAGTCGAATGATTGTGTTTTCATTTGTTTGCAAAGCATCATGAATAACCAGCTATTATAAATTAATGTACTATTATTGACTCTAGTACAGCTACAGCAGTGTTCCTCAGTGGAAAGTCTTGTCCTAAATCTTAAGAATAAGAAGACACTGTTCTTCAAGTATTCATAGAGGATTTTTTTGAACAGTTTTTCCCTTTCTTTGCAAAATGCAATTTTTAACATCAGGCATTCTCTGAATAATAGAAGAATGTAAATTTACATTGCTTTGCTTCTTCCCTGCTTCTCCATATAACAAGAGTTTACAGTCATTCTCCAGAATGTAACATGATGGTTTTATCTCCTGCTAAGTAGGCTGGATAGAGAATTCCCTTTCCAAACAACTATTTGGAATAGTGCCATCCTTAGCGGCTAGCCAACATACAAAGCAGCTGTATCTTCTTTTCTTCTCATTCTCTAGTCTGAAAGCTAATTCTGACACACTTCTTTTTCTTACATAGTACAAATACCTTTAACCTTTTCTTTCCTCAGGGCAACACCACTTGTGAAATTTTAGTCAAGAAACTGTTATTAAGTTGACCTTACCAAAAGAAGGGAACATAATAAAAGTAATCATATAAATATATTGTACTATTAGTTAAGTAAAAATTCTAACATAAATTAGGAATTATTATTACTATTATCATAATAATTTTCATTATTTTACCAATGGAATTGCTGTTTTAATTTAAAGTCCTACCTACATAGGCAAAAAAAGATCTGGGGGTGCTGGTTGACAGCCAACTGAATATGAGCCAGCAGTGTGCCCAGGTGGCCAAGAAAGTCAACAGCATCCTGGTTTGTATCAGCAAGAGTGTGGCCAGCAGGAGGAGGGAAGGGAAGGGATTGTCCCCCTGTACTCGGCACTGCTGAGGCCACACCTCGAATATTGTGTCCAGTTTTGGGCCCCTCATTACAAGAAGGACATTGAGGTGCAGGAGCCTGTTCAGAGAAGGGCAGCAAAGCTGGTGAAGGGTGTAGAGAACAAGTCTTAGGGGGAGCAGCTAAGGGAACTGGGGTTGTTTAGCCTGGAGAAAAGGAGGCTCAGGGGAGACCTTATCGCTCTCTACAACTACCCGAAAGGGGTTTGGGTTGTAGTGAGGTGGAGATCAGACTCTTCTCCCATGCAACAACCGACAGGACTAGAGGAAACGGCCTCAAGTTGTGCCAGGGTAGATTTTGGTTGGATATTGGAAACAATTTCTTTACAGAGAGGGTTGTGAAGCCTTGGAACAGTCTGCCCAGGGAAGTGTTGGAGTCCCCATCCCTGGAGGTGTTTAAAAGCCGTGTAGAGGTGGTGCTGAGGGACTTGGTTTAGGGACCTTGGCAGTTCAGGGTGAATTGTTGGGACTCGATGATCTTAAAGGTCTCTTCCAACCACATGATTCTGTGATACATATGTTCTTAACATTCTGAAGTAGAAATGGCCGTAAATCAAGATGGAATCCATTTACTTTCTACGAAAAGGTGTAGCCATCCTGTGTTCCACTTTCACAGCAAAATACTTAGTTTCACTGTTAGAATTTCAGAAACACAATTCAACTCTTATTATTTATTTTACACACTCTTTCCCAGTGAAATGAAGGCACTTGTGTTCATGCTCAATATAGTCTCATTAATAAGCAGTGACCAGGGGCTGAAAGAGTAGAAATACCAAAGGATTTTGGTAGTAAACCATTGGATCATTATAAACTGTGCTGTGTAAGCCATCATATGCCATTCACCTTTAGGTTGATACTATAAGTGAACTGAAATACTGCATGCTTTCCGTTTCTTGCTGAGGTTATTTGCACAAAGAAGCAATTACACACATATCCAGGTGAGTGCTTATACATACGCACATGATATCTGCATAAGTTCCAGATTGTGGTGTATCAAATTAATACTTGGTAACTCAACATGTGGGTTCTCTATTGAAATAGCTTGATGCTATTCTACGCAGTTTCTATGTCATAATTTCATATTTCTTCTAAAGCAAGGAGTGAGAAGATCCACATTAATTCTGAAGTGAGCAACTTAAATGGCATGACTGGGCAGGTTATTGTCCAGAAGCAGTGAGAGCTTTTTGCTCCCTCAGGGATGGGGAGCCAGGACCCAGGGCAATCCCAGTGCCAGATGTGTTCCCTGACACACAGTCCCAAGGGGTGTTGAAATGGGGCTCCTGAGCCATAGACAAGGTTGATGGGAGGTCCCATGGGAAGCTAGTGAGATCCACTGCTTGTGAGTGCTCTCAGAGCCCTGACAGTTATGTGTCTCAAGCATGAATTTGTTCTGATACCCCTGAAATAATGGGACCATTGTAGCAATTCTCTTTCACGGGCACCCCCTTGCCGTGGGGAAAGAGCTTGCGTGCCCTTGCGAAGTTGAGAGCTATGCTGGTGGTGGCATATGCCTCCGGTAGGGTCTCCCAAGCCAGACGGGTCTCAACTGAAGGGTCAGACAAAGTGTGTCCACGGGCAGGATGGGCTCACTAGCCTTCGGGCAACCATCCTAGGAGAAGGACAACTCTAACTCCAAACCCGGGCAGATGGAGCTCGTTTAGCCCTGTAAGGCCATCCATCTAAGAGAAGGATACTCTAACCAAACCTACGACCTGAGGACTTCGCTGTCACCGTCCAAGCTCGCTAGGCCCTGGCAGATGAACCTCAGGTGTAAAGGGTGGGGGCCAGTCTCGCGCATGCTGCGCCCCACCTAAAAAAAAAATCCACCGCGCAGGCTTGAAGGGTGTACTCACGTTTAAAGCCCTTCCCAAATCTTCGTCCGCGAAGCCAAGCCATGATGATGATGTAGCAATTATGTAACATTGCTGTTTCTCCTCCAGGGAAATTTTTTTTTAACAGTAGCGAGATTGTGCCATACTCATTCTTCTCTTCTTGTTGATGACGAGATGGCGGAATAGTTTGGATGTGTAGTCCCAGCAAAGGGAAAACTGTACAAAATAGAGAGTTGCAGCTGGAAGTAGGGTTCCACACCCCACCCCACCCCCCCCCAACTTGAATTTCTGTTCAGATAGAGAGGCCCTGGATTTAGGATGGTGGATTAAGGTTTTGGAGTTTTGGAGCTATTCCACGACATTGTTATCAAGAGAAAACTCAAGAAAATCTTTCACCAAGCTAACAATAGGGTATGCATTTTCAGCCAAATGTTGAGCACTAGTGTGTACGACAAAAGAGGACAGACTGTCCCTGGGTCCACAAGTCTCGTGATCAGTAATCTGGCAGATTACCAGATCTGAAGACTTGAGAAAATGGGGCCAGAATACATAGTTCTGCTAAAAATGCTAATATTGGCTTTTCTGCATATGAAGCTCCATGGCTGAGTTTGAACAAGCTGTAGCTTTTGAATTTTTTGTGATGCTGTCATTGCAAAATAATATGACCCAGTTTTGCAGCAACAAAAGCAAAGATGTGCCAGGGCCACTGTGGCACAGAAATAGAGCTGTTTAAGTATTTAGGCAGAGCTGTGTATCTGGTGTTTAGTTACTGTACACCCTCTTCAGAAACATACAGTGTCTGGTTTCAAAAAAGACTAAAATCACAGCTACCTGTGACAGTACTTTTTTCCTTTTCTATCATTATTGCCTTCACAAGTAGGATACAACCCAGCTATTTTTATCCGGAAGATTACTTGCCTCAAACTCTGGGTTTGGTTGTCTACATTTTGTTTAGCTTTTTTGACGTTTCCGTGAGAGACACATCTCCAAAGGGTGAATTCAGCAGACTGCAGAATCAAGCACTAATAATGAATATGACACAGAAATGATTTAAGTTGAAAGGTGTGTTGGAATTTGTAGGAAACTAGAATAACTTAAGAATGAGGATTTTGTTCATGCTCTGCTGTTAGAAAAGCTCATGTTTCCCTCTGAAGATAAGATTTTCAAGAGATTGAAGACTTTGTTTTTTTCATCTGCTCAGTTATTTTATTTTTCTTCTTCATTATTTCCCTTGGAAAACAAGAAAGTTCTACTTCAGTTTATCATTTAGATAAAACACATATAGCTGCATTTTCAGAAGACCTAGACTCCAGCATGCTGTACAATTTTATGAATGAGGGTGTCATTATTTTGATGTCTAAAATGGGAGATGAACCACTTCAGAAGTCTGTCTGCCACTGTGGATGCTAAGCTCTTCAGCAGTTCTGACCCTCTGGGATTAACCTGAGTACTCCCAGCTCAAAAAAGATAAAATATACCTACAGAAAACACTGAAAGAATAGCGCTAACATTCACAGAGTAGCTCTTATACTTTTTTTTTTAAAAAAAAATGTGTTCCAGTAGATATGGGAGCTCTTCAAATTCCAGGTAAATGTTTCCAAGCAGTTTTGTGTATTAGCATAATTCTGGGGAAGAAAAGGATTTCTTAATATTTCCTATGACAAATAGATGAATTAATCCAAGGCCAACAGAAGAAAAGCTGAGGTGCAAGGCATCCGTTAAAGGCTGGACTGCTTCAGGCATGAGAGTGCACTCTTGTTGGATCAATTAACTGGACTAGCCATGTGAAAATAGTTGGTAGGATGTACACACATGAATAAGTTCTTTAATTTTTCATATAGCTATAAGCAAGAAAATAGTCGTAAGAGACAGAGTATACAGCCAAGCTTTGTTACATAGCAGACTTTAAGGAGAAGAACAAAGGTTTCTGCCAACCCAAGTAGAGATGCTACAGGAATGAGCAGACCTGGGAAAACTACTCCAGGTTTTGTTCCACTTCACAAATGAACAATTCATCACCAAAATGGCTCACTCTTTAGTTTTCTTCTTCCTTTGCTCAAACTCCCATACACCAGAAACACATGGACTCACCAATCCTGGGCAGGCAAACACTGATTTCTTTCCAAAATGACTGGGGTCCTTTTCCTCAAAGTCAGCTTTGGCAGGTGAACTTGCAGAAGGCATGTTTATTTCATCAGAAGTTTAATTAAGTAGATAACAAAACAGTAATTTTGATAAATCTGTGCTTGTGCAGAATGCTCTGCATTGTTTGGCTTTGTTTGTTTCTTTTTGCTTATTTTCCATGTTGGTGTAAAATACAATACACTGCTGTTACTATCTCATGCATAGGACCTTTCAAAAGTAGTTACAGATCTCTTGTGCTTCAGATGTTGGTTAAATGACCCACAGAGACCAAGAGTCTGTTTTTAAAGATTTGTTCTTGAAGCTTTTTTTAAATTTATTTAATGAATTTACCTCAGCTTGTGAATGCTCAGCATCTCCGTAAGTCAAGCCACAGGTAATTCAGTGTAAAATCTGAAGTGCCGAGAGCTAATTGACATTCTTAAACTTTATATGTGAAGGCTATGCACAGGACTGTATGGCAAGTTAGGGTCAACAGCTGGTTGATAAATCAGGAGATCCTGGCTTTTATTCTTGGCATCTGACCACAAAGGTTTTGAGATTTCTGTGGATGAGTTAAGTGAACTTACTGCTCCCCAGCCCAGGGCAGAACACACACGTGGAAAGGCATGCTTAATGTCACAGGCTACAAATACCCGTGGCCAAAAGGAACAGTAATTTTTTTCCCTGCAATTACAGAGTAGAAATAAAAACATGGTATCACTGGCTTTTAGTGATTTGCAAAACTCATTGTATTTGAAAGACCCTGTAGACCGTGCTTCCCACTCTCTTACACCTTCTGAACATGAGATGTTCATCAATACTAATAAGCCCAAAGATAAGTTATGAGCAATAACTGACTACACAGTTAGTATATGTAAGAACTTCATGACAGAGCTATTTTGAGGGTAACTATTCCACAGTGTATTGAGGGACTATGCATTATCAGCACATGATACTTAATTCCATGATTCTGTGTTGTGGAGTTATAAAAGCACTTTTACGCTGAGAAATTCAGAATTTCAAGTGTGGCATGGCACTGGCATTTGTTCAGTTTTATCTACTGTCATGTTCTCAAAAAAATGAAAAGGAAATAGGGTGCTGCATAAATAAAGAAATGAGCCTACTCTCCCTTCTGTGTCCTGTGAAAGCGGCAGAAAGGAATAACAAAGGCAGTTTCACGGGAGTCTGGGGAATCTTGCATTGCGTCATGTTGGACTTTGAAAACTAGTAGTATAGCTGATGAACAGGCATAAGGTGACCATACACTCTACTGCAATGGTCCAAGTGTTAGAATGTGTCTAGACATCTGAGCCGCTGCTTGACAGACTGATGTGGAGCAGATGTGAGCCTGCGTTACTTGGTTGTAAAGGTGACCCTGTCATTAGCCTGTCCAACTGAGGAAAGACATTTGCAGTTCAGCCACATCCCAGTATCTAAAACTACCTGTTTGAATTTTTACTAAAGCCAATACAAAGCTAATACAAGTTCATTGGCTGTCTGAAGAGGTGAATACAGTAGCCATAAGTTTTTTAGTTTTGAAACTGAACGTTGAATTTTATACGATTTAATTTTATGTGAATCAGTTATGCTCCACTAAAGTTTACTTGCAGCAACAGGGGAGCATGAGATTTATATAGCATTTGTGCTGCACCTATGAATACCAAAATCTTTTTTTTTTTTTGGTATGTTATATGTATAGACATAAATATTTAAAGAATAGAAATATTTTAACTATTAAAAAAAATCAATACATAAGCTGAATTTAGTTCAAAGAAAAATGAGGTTTAAGTTCAAAACAAGTATATGAACTATCTGAAGGCTTACTGTTGCACAAAAAGAAATACAAGTGTTTTGCCTATTAAATGTTTGGTGGTATATCTGCATCCATAATTTCTTGAGGGAATGCATCATGCACTCTGCTATTAATATCAGGTTGCACTTTCTACTTGAATACAGTTTTATGCTATGCTCACAATAATTTCTTGAAACTGCAACGCTTAGTATGAGAGATCCTTACCTGCTACAAAGAAAAAAAACACCATCTATTTCTGTGTACAACCAACAAGGACCAGGCCCTACTAGAGTGCAGTGAAATGAGATGGTTGTTCACCCTCCTGTGTTGCCTACTCCAAACCACAAATCAAAAGGGCATTTGAGTGGGTCATGAGACAAGAAAGATGCAAATCAGTGAGTCTGTAAGTCTTCCTAAGGAGGACAGCATTGGCTATCCAACTCCATTAACTCCTGAAAATCAGACATTTTCCTGGAGACTCGTGGCTTAGGGGAAAGCCTGATGAGTGAAAAGTACCTATAGCCTAATGCTGACCTGCATGTCATCACAGGCACAGGATCAGAGATGGGATCTAGAAGGATGGTGGAGAGAAGCTGTTCACTTTGCTCGAAATTTCTTGCAGTGGCGTGACCTCCTGAAGCTATGAGGACTCACAAACAGCTGCAAACCTAGACAATAAGAAAGGAAAGGGAATAGGCTTCTTGGAATGGAGGACATGTTCCAGCGTGAGCAGAAACACAGGGCTTGAGACAGAGCTCACCACTTGGACCAATATGATGCTGTTACCTACCCTTAGTGATCACCAGAGGTCCTTCTGGTGTCATGCCTCAGAAAGGCAAATAGCTTGAGCATGCAGAAAGATAAGTATGCAAAGCCAATACAGCCCAAGAACAATGGCAGCATGGTCCTATTTGCTGTCCTGAGAAAAAAGATTATCTGTGGCCAATAACAGAGACAGCAAGGCAGGAAGCTCCATTCTTACTCCACTGGCCCTGCAGAAGGAACAGGGAAATTGAGTCGTGCTAAACTCAAGCCTGCAGTGGTGGAGATACCACCTCCACACAATGAGCGTTCACTTGCCATTGCAAGTGCTTTTCAGTCATGTCAGGCATGAACTACACTGCCTTGAACATTGTAATAAATCAGTAATATTGTACACAAGTTCTGAAGTATTTTCTTAGAAATCCTGAAATGTCTATTCATAACAAGGTAAAATATTGTACTGAGGACTTTTCATGCACTCAATAATACTATGACATGAGTTTTTGCAGACTCATGATACTTTTGTGACAACTGTGTTATGACAGGTAACTGAAGGAAGATACTTTGGATTATTAGCCTTTTGAACAGACATGTGCCCAAACTGTATTCCTGGAAAACAACTGAACTCCTAAGACAAATATTAACTAAGATGTTATATTAATTATTTGACAATCTCCATCTGTTAACTTTATACGACTGTGTTATTCCACAAGTGGCATTTACACAAGACAGTTGAGGATTTTAAGCCAAGTAAAGTCTAGATAAGCCTTACTGAATATGATATGCAAAATGAAACAGATTCTCCATGTAGAATCAGTAAGTAGTTTGGATACATTTGGCCAGATGGTGTTTGTTTGAGGGTGGGGTCTGTTGGTTTAGGTAATGGTGGGGGGCTCATTCATCCTCAGCTACCAACTGTTGATCACAAACCATACATGTTCTTTGAGTAGTGATCATATTCTGAATAGTGATCTTACTGTGTTTCAGATCTTGAAACTCAAGATTCTGTATATTAATTTACTAGATTTATGTTTGACTTTTGTTCTTTTAAAGGAAATTTTCCAAGTTTTATAAAGACTACTTCACATAAAAATATCTTTCAATTCTATAGAAAGAATATGTTATTTATGTTCTTGAACGGCTTTTGGTTTTTATTTTTATTCTAATGTTATTTTTTCAGCCCATATTTATTGAAAACTCTCAGACCTATGGTGGGTTAGTCATACACATCTAAAATTTACTCAGAATACTCTTTTATGTGCATTTAGGATGTGATTTACCCCTGCAGAGTCAGTAAGAGTTTTATACAGTCCTTCAATGATGAATGAACCTTATGCATTTCTCTGCAAAGCTTCCACTTCAAAGATACAGAATAAAAAGTGAGATACATTGAATGCAATAAAACCATCTAGCACTGAAAAGTAAAGTAATTATTTTCCAAATTTTGTTGCTTGTGTAAGTCTATAATTACTCTGTTAACATGTCGTGTTTATAAGTCAGCTGCAGCATAACTACATCATTCCTTATGTGTGGAAATCTGCCAACTGAAATACAGACTACTGTTGGCAGCAAGACTACTGCATGCCAGAGACATAAACTTGTCAGCTTAAACAGGTGCTGTAGCCTGTGACCTTGACATCTAATTTATACTCTTTGTCAGGTGTATAATATTTCAGAGGCAATGTGTGTATGTAGATCAGCTGGCTTCATATGCCGTTTTAAGTGAGCTCCACCTCCTACAAAAAGCAGGCATTTTGCACTTAAATGCCAACAAAAAGAATTGTACCTGAGGTCTGTAATATCTTTGTGTGTGTGCTGGCAAGTGAGGAATTCCCTTTTTTGGGGGGGTGTTGGGGTAGGGGTGTGGAGTGAGACTGAAGGAAGGCCATTTCTTAAAAGCACAGACTGTATGGGTACTTTCTAGAACCACAGAGGGATACACTACTGTTGCCATAAGAGTCACAGAATCACAGAATCATCTGGTTGGAAGGGACCTTTAAGATCATCGAGTCCAACCGTTCACCCTGCGCTGCCAGGGTCACTAAACCATGTCCCTCAGCACCACATCCACACAGCTTTTAAACACTTCCAGGGATGGGGACTCCACCAATTCCCAGACTGTTCTAATGCTTTACAACCTTCTCTGAAAAGAAGTTTTTTCTAACATCCAACCTAAAACTCCCCTGGCGCAACTTGAGGCCGTTTCCTCTAGTTCTGTCAGTTGTTACATGGCAGAATAGTCCAACCCCCACCTCGCTACAACCTCCTCTCAGGTAGTTGTAGAAGAGTGTAACGGAAGAGTGCAACAGAAACCTTTACGTTCCTCTGTGCCTCAGACTGAAATCACATGTGATTATCACTATTATTTTTGCCTTTCCAAGACTCTGACAAAAGATTAAATTAATTCAGCTGTGCCCTGTTTTTTGTGACTACAGGGTGCTAGTCATACAGGCAGAAAAGCTGTCAAACCGCCTGATTATTTTCAGGATGCTGGACTCCTAACTGATTTTGTTCAGCTTTGGAAATCTAGTCAGTCTGTCTCAGCTGACAGTGCTATCAGCTCAGCTGAAAGTGCTCTCTTTCTCCTCTGAGCAGTTCATTAGCTAAACAAGTGAGAAATTGAGATGACAAAAGCAGTAATCAACCCAGGCAATTTTAACCTAAATAGTTAGAATATAGCAAAGGTTCAAGCAAACAAAATAAGACCCTCGAGCCTCCTCTGAGAATTTAAAACCCAAGACTGGGAACCTTGCAAACACATGGAGTAGCGATGGAAAAGGGACAGTTTCCTGCTGGTGAAGATGACCCAGTATCTCGCCTGTGAAAACATACATCCAATTCTCTCCTTTCCTCACAGCTTCTTAATCCTCTAATGGATCACTGAAAAATAAATAAAGGGGTTTTTTCCTAACCTGTGCAATAAACTTATACTGAATACACACGGGACAGTTTTCTGGACATTTGCTGTGCTCATACTACACACTGAATGCATGATTCCAGGACTAGTGTAAAGACCATACACTACCAGTTACGCATCAGTCACCTCCTTTTCCACTGAAAATAATGCGTGGAAAGTGCAGTAGGAGGAAAACTGCAGTTTGTGATAAAAGAAGAAATTCAGCAGTGAGATGCCAGTGGTTTGTCATTTGATGTAACCTTCACACTACAGTTACTTTGTTTTTCATGTCTCAGTTGCTGTTTAAGTCCTAATGGCTGGCTAAAAGCTATTTAAGGGCGAGAGAAAATCCAACCATTAAAACAGCATTTTGAGGAATAGAGGGGGAGAGTGGCTGATGACCTGTGTCAGAATCTGCTGTGCGGAAGGAATCTTTCATGACAAAAGAAGTGTGGATATTTATCGAATGTTAATTTGCTCTGTGCTTAACCAGCTAAGCAAAGATAACTGGGACTTTTTATTGTTCCTTTGATAGAAGAAAACTAAAGATTAATTATGCCTTTTCCTGAAATGTCCCTCATTCTATTAGTCATGTGACCTATCCATCGTACAAATTTGGGTTTGACTATTTCGACATTTGAATATTACATGAAGGATGAAGACTGGAGGTTTGAGATTGTTTATGCTGAGAGTTTGGTCTACACAGTAGTTTTTCAGTCCTTCCCTCATTTAGGATCTGTCACTCAAGCCAGGAATTGACAAAATGGTTTCAATTCATGTCTTACAGTGCTGTTTGCCAAATTGCATGGTATCTGTGGGTTGGCAGGTGCCTGTTGTCTAGGCACATGCTTATCCCAAGCCTGCACTCGTTTTCTGCAGAATTAATGATCTGGGTTTTTTAAGACCTAAGTAACTCTTTCAAAATGCTTTACGCTATTGCTGAGATGTCCAGGAAAAATCCCTCCACACCTGCCTTGAACTGATGCAAATCATACTGTTCGTCCCAGTTTAAGTGTGAACCTCCATTTTCTTCTCTCACCATAGCTGAGAAAACCTTCCATACGTAAACTAGTGCCTCAGGGACCTTCTTCTGTGCAGCAGCCCAGCAGAATGAATCTTCAGCACAAAATTTCATGAGAGTCAACCTTCAAGAACACAAATATTTACTCTCAAATTCAATGCAAATTTCACAGCGGATTTAAACCCCTTACATCCTTTACAGGCCTCATTAGTTAAGAAATATATGGCAGCGTGGCCCAACCGAGTCAGCACAAATTAATTAAGAAAGCAGTGAATTATTTGTAAAAAAGAGGTATTGCCTAGAGCTTCCTTATCTGACTGTCCAAAGCCTCCCTGTATGAACTAACCCACAAGCTACCGCTTTTTGTCGCAATGTACTACGGTGCTGCTTATGCTCAGGGTTTGGGGAAGAACGGGTTGTACACCCTAAAGGTACGTAAACCCCTTAACTCTCCTAGAGCTGTAAGAATAAACTGCTCCTGCTGTGACCTCAGCTAAATTGAATTACCATTATTTCCGTGACCTTAAGATGGTGGAAAACCTCTCTCTTTGAAACTTAAAATCAGTCTGCATTTTATAAAGGCCAGGTTTTACAGTCTTCCTCAGGCAAAGCTCCTGACAAAGTTTAACGAACATTTAGCTTGAACATTATGGACCGTAGGCTTCCGATCAGCTTCTTCTAATCACTCTAGTTTTGTAAGAATAAATTAATGTCTGTTTAAGAATCAGACTGGAAGCTGTAAAATATCAATTTATCTGACCTCGTTTCCCAAAGAATTGTGGCATGATTCAAAATTCCAGCTTAAGAAAATCCAAGGCTGTGTCAGGAAATTGGGATGCAGTGTTACATGTCTCTTAATGGAATTGTGTGGAGAAAAAGTATGACATCTCAATTCTGTATTATTTTACTTTTTGTGCCCCATTGTCTGCAAGTGGTCACTTATTTAAAAGGAAAAGGACACACTTTACACTGTAAGGGCCTCATTCATTTTCCTTGTTTACTGACAGAATGGTTTTGGATAGTTAAGGAAGAAGGTTGCAGTTCTGCTTTGTCTTCCCTTTACCTTTTCTTTTTCAGTAAGAAGGAAGAAGCCTAAATCTAACCTAGTGTTCACGAAACACTCATACAGCCCAATGGGAATTATGAACCTCCAAAAAAGCATCTGTGCCACAGTAATAACTGGGACTGTCTTCTAACATACAGCGTGCTTCCTTCCTGAGTGATCCTTAAACCAGAGTTGTCAGTCAGAATATTTCAGCTCCTGTGGGAAAACCTTATTTCCCACCACTAATGCAGTGCTATCCAGCAGCCCTGAAAATTTCCATTCACTAAACAGCAGCAAAGCTCCATTATTTTTCTCTTTGTTCTTGTTATAAAAATGTAGCTCACATATGGTGTGGGAGGGAAATGCTACAGAGCGCATTTAGAGGACATATATCGCTGAATTAGAATTGCCACTAAAAGTACTTTTTAAAAGTCACTGAAAACAGAGTAAACCTCTCCCAACCAATGCATTAGATACTGATGCGGTCTGATTCAGACAAAAGCACTGTAACTGTCACAAGCCCAGATAAAATACTGTTTGTTTATCTTAAATTTTTGTCTCTGTAACAGAAATCACTGTTATCAAGGTGCTTTTTCTGATCTTCTGTATTAGCACCAGCACCTGGCCTCTACCCTTGACTACCACGATTTTTCACGTGCTATAAGCAAGCCATAGATTTCTAAGCTTTGTTTTGTCAACTCCATCTTCATATGTGGGCTGCCACTTGGCACACACAACTGAGCAGATACCAACTTTATTTTCAGTGAGACATTGTTCTAGTTGTTCTGTCCTTGCTACACAGTCAAGAAGTCACAACTGGACTGCTACGGTTGAAAAGATCAGCATCTGAACTCTGTTCTTCTTTCTTTCTGTCTGTCTTTTTTAATTTGATGCAAAAGGTTAGGAAAGATTTTCAAAAGTCATTTGTATGTAAAATGAACTAGTAATACTTTGTAGGATACTGCACAGGTTTGTTATTTCTGTGGATGAGAAATTCATAGGTTAACCCTCTGAAAAGCAAAGCAGAGTAATAAAAACGCACTGCTAAAAATGCAAAGTTCTTCAAATACCCAGACATTGTATCTGTATGCCTAGACACTTTGTTCCAAAGATTTTAAACACAAAACAAAGCTTTCCTTGGCTACGGGGTTGTCCTTGAATATGAAACAGATGTGGTTTTGCTTTTGACATTGAGCCTCTGCACCTGAAAAATATGTTGTATCCAACACAGAGAATTATTTGATTTTGGTCAGAGGGGACAGATGGAAAATTTCTCTTTGCACATTTTCATTTCATGTACTGTTTTTGTTGTTGTTTTTTTTTTTTTTAATGCTTTCTTGCTAATGCTTGGAGTGATGGAAGTCTTCACTTTACGTGAGCAAACACCTAAACTATCTGCTTCTCTCTTCTTCTCATGCAGTTTCTGAGGAATGACAGGTATCTATCAAGTTTGTGTGAAGGCCAAACAATTCCTGATCCCCTGAAGCTCATTCCTCCCTCACCTGGTGTACTGCTCTGGGTTGTTCCAAAGATGGAACCCAGACAATAGAAAACATCACTATGCCCTACTGAGTGCTGCTGGAAGTAATGCCTTAGCTGTAGCCATTCACCCTCAAAATCAGCTGCTGAGTCAGATACTATCTCCAGTGACAGGCCCTTTGCTCGTCAGTATAACAAGCATCATACATTCAGAAAGGCACTTCAGGAGAAGCATGGTGTGTTTGTCTTTCTGGGTATGCTCTGATGCTTGTTCATCATGACCAACTTGTGAGGCTGAGTCCCCCTCCAAAGTGCCTGTTGCAACTACTGAGTTAAGGGAACAGAGGAGAGAAGAAAAACCTGTGACAACAGAGCAGTCCTGTAAAAGGCAGAGTCTAACACTGGTAAGATGAACTGACTAAGCAAAACAAGCCACAGCAAGTGAAAATCAGCATATGGGTTAAGTCTGAGAACATTCTGGTGCTGCTTCAAAAGTGTTATGCACTCATTAATTTCAAAAGACCCCTGAATGCCTTAGAGCTGTTACATGGTCAGTCTTGAAATATTTTAACTCTCTTTGGAAGATGGAGATAAAGCAGCACCTGGTCACCTGATATGTGATCAGAGCAAGGACAGGCTGAGGAACAAAGAGTGGCTTCTCTTTTCTTTCCAGACCACTTTGCTCCAGTCAGTACAAAGAATTGGGAAATCGGAGGATGTCGGGCTTCAACAGAATAACTGTGGTTAAGATCATGTCAGTTTAGAGGAAAAGACAGCTGCTGTCTGGCAGCAGTGATTGACATTGTCTCAGGTGCCTTTATCTGCATTCTCACCTAGCGGAGGAAACGAGGCATTCAGGTGGCTGACTAAGCTTTGAGAAAGGGCGTGCCTCAAATGTTAAATATCCATGTGCCCCTCTTGATCCCAGCCTTCCTGCTGTAAAGACAGGAACTAAAAGGACGATGGTCTGTAAAACCTGTTATTCCCGTACAGTTCCCATAGGAATTCCTGGATTAAGGTGGAAATCGGGTGGAAAATATTCCTGTAAGTCTACCAGCAATGACAATTTTGCTGGGCAAAGGCTTATTTTCGTTCCGCTTTTTTTTCTATTCTTCCACCAGAGCCAGGGCAGGAGCCACCACTGCTGGAGAGGAGACTGATAAGGGATGAGTACCCACTGGAGGCAACAGTGGTCCCAGTCTGCACAGTGTCTGGGCGAGAGCTGAAGGAGCTGTGCAGTGTACCTGCGGGGCTTGGTATTGGCAGACTAAGATTACCTGGGGACAGTTTTTTTTTTAAAGAATCTGGAGTACAGGAAGCCTGGAAAGGTAAACTGCTTCTCAAAATCTGGCCTGCAGAGAAATAGCTTGTTAAACGGGTGGTAAGAACAGAGTGCACATGCTGTGCCATGGGTATAACTGATTGAGGAAATAGGTGTGAGGTTGCACATGTTGGTTCTGCTCAAGTTTAAAACAAAAACTAGCTCAGGGTTTGTTCCAGTGCATAATAGCAACACGTCTCATCAAATTTTCAGCTACCTGTGCTGTGTTTGCTGGCTTTAAATCCCTTCTACAGAATTTTAATGACTGAAATCTTTTCTTCATGGACAAATAAAAAAATTTACTGCAAAAGCCCCTGTTCTGTTTAAGCAGTCACGCACTAAAGATTCATAAATATTTTTTAGGTTCTCATCAAAAACATACAGGAGAGATGCCTTAGCTTTTAACAGTTAAAAAGTAATTATAATAAATGTATATGAAAATATAGGGAAGAAAATTTTATACTTTTTTTTTCATTTCCCCAACTAATCATCCATGTGTGCACCCCTATTTCCTGCCTACTTAGCCATTTCCTCCCCAAATTACTCTTGATTTTCAGACCCTTCAGTAGTATCCAACAGCTACTGTTCTGAATCCCACACTTCTAGAGGAAATGTGGTTTTTAATCTCCTAGGTCCAAGAGGTGCTAGATTAACCCCTGTGAGACGGTTCGTTCTCTAGCAAATAGCTGTTGGTTTAAAGACTGACATCAGGGAGGTGAGAAACTGGAATGTCTATTCTTTGAGGAAAATGAAAGCTTAACTTCTTGCCGGGAACTATGTGACTTACTGCAAGCTGTGGAAGAGTCCATACTATCCTTCCTCACATTATGGCATATTAGTGTCCAGAAAATAAATTTTAGATCACCTTTTTAAAATAATTTACACAAATTAGTTTCAATTTTTCTTTCTCTCTGAGCCCTGCACAGTGAGGTTTATGCTGAGAGCAGTGTTTTAAGGCAGAACACAAAATATATCTAAAACTTGGTGACAGGTTTGCAAAGACTTTTTTTTTTCTTCTGCCATGTAGAATGTTTGTAGTTGTGATGAGGTTCAACTTTCTGTCAGCATTTTATAGAGGTAACGTTAATAAGGCTAGTTAGCACTTGAGTATCTTACAATCATGAAACCACGACTTTTTTTTAAAAATATAGTTATTTGGGCAAGGAAAGCTGTGAAGTCTTAGGGGCTGGGAGCAGATGGGTGTGTTTCTCCACTCACTAACTAGCCAGATAACCTCAGATCACAGAACAGAGCTGCGGCTTGCTCCTGGTAGGCTGGATTGTCGCAAAACCCCATGGGCTGCTGGCCTTTATAACCCAGTGTATGGGTTCAACTCCCTCACTGCTCCCTCTGGACACCTCGAAATGCACTGACCACTTGCAGTGCTCTGCTGTTCTGCCTTGGACCCGTGCTTCACTGGTAAGAGGAAAGGCACCATATAGACATGAAATGAAGGTGCTAGGTTACATGTTAAAAGCTTGTGCGCACATTCCCCAAGAAAGTGCAGAGAGACATTGGCTGGAGGGATAATAACCCTCATGGGCTGCTCCTAAGCTCCTCACAGGAGTCACCAGCCCATCACAGGCCCATCTGCACAAGCACAGAGTCAGGGGGCCTGTGTGCTGGTGATGCTAGCAACTGGAGCAGTCCAGATGTGCAAGCGAGCGCATGATCACTAGCAAGGATTAAGGTGGACAAGCAGTGAGTAGGCAAGATGGCCTGGGAGCGAGAGTGTGAGAGGGTCTCCACAGGATATCCATGTGGGCGAGAACATCTGCGCGTCCCTAGTAGGAGCGCAGTGAGGTTGGCTGTAGGACTAGGGGAATCCTGGGTGGCTGTGGTTGTGCATGTGTGCATGTGCATACAACAGTCTGCAACAGCCCCTGGAGTAGTCATTGTGTCCATGTCCCAGCAACTGGAGAGACTTGGATCCAAAGGCAGCTACTGGGCAGACTGAGAGTCTGAGCTCAGCTGCTGGGGGATCCACCCTGAACGTATATATATATATATTTGTGTGTGTGTATATATATATAAATGTACACGTATTTATTTTCCCTAGTGAATCTCCATCCTACCCAGCAAAAGAGGGAGCAGGAATGTCTGACTGTGATCTTTGTGGCTGACCATATATATACGTGCTGTATACATGCGCTTTGTGTGTGTGTGCCTACTATGAATACACTGTCCGCCATGCTTCTGGTTGGACCTGGCATCACGGAGCTGCAGCAGCCTCATCTCCTTTGGGCTGTCAAGGCTGGCGTGATAAATTTTCCTCTAACAGATGGCACTGATGTGGAACCGAAATCCGTATCTTCCTTCACCTTGCTGGGAGTGTTATAACTCGTGACCAGTACGATGTTTTAATAAAGAAAACTGCATGTGTTCCAGGCTATGGTAGGTAACAGGATACCTGCATGCTCAGGTGTCATAAAACCTTTGGTAACAGTTAACAATGTTGGACAGTTCAAGCTTTATATATCCTACTTGATTTTTAAATAGTAAGTATAACTTGAAGGACTAGTCCTTAGTGAAAATACTGAAGGACTGCAAGTTAGTAACTTTTCCTGATAACCCAAGACTTTTACAAATACTACATACAGTAAGGCAGAGAGAAAGAATGAACATATATTGAAGGAGCCAAATTATTTGATTGACTCATATGCCTTCATGAATTTCACATGGCTACCACGTCTCCTCAACAAAGAAGTTACCTGAATGTAGCTTCAATGTCTTTTCTTTTTCCTGATTATTCTGCCATTTTCATGATAAATCCAGAGTGATGAATGAGCTTGTCAACATATGTGGAAGATAGTTATTTGCTAAAGAATTTTTAAAGTAATGTTGGTTTAGAAAATGTGGTACATAGCTGCAAGGTTCAACTGAAACTGCTTCGACAATTATTGTAAGAAACTCTTGTGTGAAATGATACATTTCTATGTCTCACTGTATCCATTATGGTCTTTTAAAGTTTTGTTTCAAGTTTCTTTGGAACATTCTTTGCAAATGCAAAGTGCATTTGCATGGCTATCGAGATATTAAAGAACAGCTGAGTACACCAAATCGAGTTTATCTTCACATGTTCACAACTGTGTTCTCTTGATACAAAGTCACAGAGTAGCTCTTACCTATAACTTAAGAAAGCTATGCCAGACAGAAGCACTAGTTAGGTGTGGCATTTCAATGGTAATCACCGCTAAATGGGTCATCACCATTCCACCTCCCTCCAGAAAACAAAACTCAAAATTATGGAATACTTTTTCTCCCCTGCCTTTGAGGAATTCCAGGAAGAGTATGATCTAGCTTGTACTTAGAATTTTCAGAAAAAGAATATGTTTTGCCTTCCTCAAACTTTTAGAAAGAAGGGACAGACACTTGAGCAAAACTTCATGAACTTGTCACCACATGTGTGTTTGAAGTAGATAAACGGCATCTGGAAGACACCAAAGTAATTAGATGATGAAGTTCAGTCTTTGTAGATGCAGATTTACTGACAGTTTAGGCAACCTTGAGTTTTGAGACTGGCCTATTCACTTCAAAAGTTACTAGGAGGCGAGCTAAGGAGCAGAGAAGAGGGATTCACACAGACCAGATCTCCCAGCTGATTCAGAAGACTTCTGGAATCCCTTGGGAAGGGATTGGAGGGGAACACTAAGCCCTTCCACTGCATTCAGTTTTGGTCTGTGTGCATAACTCTTCCTCAGTTGGCCGTGCCAACCATCATCTCTGTGTCCAAGTCAAGGATGCTTTGATATATTCCTAAATTTTGATGTCCTTCAGGTAAGGGCAATTCTACTCACTTCATTAATGAATTACACAACATTGTCTTACAAATCTGGGCCACAGACCCAAACATCCCAATATTTAAATATTGTACAAACTCTAGTTCAATTGAAAGTAGATCTAAGTATATAGTAGCAGCATTCTTCTTCTTTATCAACATCAAGCAGTTTATTTTTGAAAGGTTCTAATTTTTTTTTGTTGTTACGAAGTCTTTGCAAGGTAGGCACACCTATATAAACAAATTACTGAAGGAGCTCTTTCAAGGTAGGAATTTGCTTTATGTCCTTGCTTAGAGTGTTGCAACGCACACTTGAGTGCCCAGCTGATACAATCCAAGAACTTTCTCTGCTGGTACAGGATTTCAACAAGCCAGACAGCAGTCCTTCCCGTTTGACAGCATCTAATAAAAGGAAAAATGTAAATTAAAATAACAGGGTGCAGTTTTTAGGGCATCTGTAATAAATTTTTTCATAGCTAGATTTGCAGATAAATATATGCAATGTTGGTACCCTTTTTGTGAATAAGAACAACACTCATCAGTTCATGAAAGTAGTTAGTTAATTATTTATATGTCCTTGAGTTACAAATTTGTTTATGGAAATTAACATAATCCTAAATATTAAGCAAAATATTTTCTGCTAAGAGAACAGCATATTTTTATTTCTTCTGTCTTATTGATTCCCTGCCAACTTCAACTTTTGTTTAATGTCTACAACCACTGTAGATGAAAACTTCCTCATGCAAAAGAAACAAAGAGTAAACTCTGCTAAATTTTCTAATAAAGAATTGACAAACTTGAAATAGCAGAAGAGCCATTTTTCTAGACCTATTTATAGATATTTATAGATAAAAATTCAGATTTCAACGTGAAAGCATATTTCTCCTAGATGACTAGTCTCCTATTAGATCAGTTCCATTTTATTCAGTTACTGTCGAGGATTTGTCTTCCCATATAAAACACAAAATGGTTATTAGTTGCAAAGATTCAAATATTTTCACTTTCTGGCAGAAACAGGTTTAAAATTGCACCTTAAGTATTATTCTAATGGACTTTGAAACTTACAAAAGTTTGCAAGTGCTTGCACCTGTTGCAATTTCATAAATTTGCATCCAAAAAAGCTGCATGATACAGTATGAGTAATGTCTCTGAACAGATGGATTTTCAGCTCCATAGCAATAGCTGGAAATCTGAGGCAGAGTAGGGCAGGGATATATTATTGTTTTCCCTTTATCAGCCTTAGTAACACCATCTGGCTTTCAATTACGGAACTGCAACAAAGCCTATTTTCTCTTTATCACCATCTGGTACTTCACAGTCAAGTGACAGAGTCACACGACAAATTTAACTGAAGGTTTTAAGAATTTCATCCATGCAACTTGTAAGGTAAACTGAAGCTGAAGGGCTGCATATGAAGCACTAAAATAAGCAGTCGAAGGATACAGGCACTGGAACCTGATCGGCTGCACATCCAGGGAGGAGAGATTTGGTACTGGCCTGGTTTTAGCCTGGCTCACCCAATGACCTTACAGATGATTTCTGGGACCACACAGCATTTGGATGTGGCCACCCTTGTCTGGGTGCTATGAGAGTTTGATAGTAGGAGTGTGGCCAGATCATTTTAGTTGCCATCTAGGCCACAGAATGGCCCCCAGGACTATTTAATTCACTAGCATAGGAGTGCTGGTGCTTGGGAAAAGTGATGCTACGTTCCTATCCATGCGAAATGTGAGAAGAAAACACCAGATTGTGACTTTGCTTACCAAATGACGCAAGCCTTTGGCTTTCTGCCGCCTGCAGTTGCTGTACATGGGATTATTATGTAATGCACTGATGTTTTTGGAATATTTCCATCTCTGTGAGAGGAATCTTGATGACAGTAGAAATGGGTTTGGGTTAGAGAAAGTGTTCCGAATGCAAGACGCTTTTACTAAAATTAATAGCTCCAACACTACTCAGTGAAATACTACCAAAAAAAAAAAAAGGATGCTCAGTTGAATGTAAGCAGTTTCAGGTATCACTGGAAAAAAATTGTGTTTATTCATTATGGCATTTGTAAATTCTCAGTATTAGCCCTTGTTTCTACCATACAATAAACTTAGACTCAGGAGAGACTTCCGCACAGTCACAAAGCACCTTCTGTTAGTTTATGTTCACAACATAATTTCTGGCATGTAGCTCATATCCTCCACGTTGCACGTGTACTGTAATTAAAGGTAGTGATGGGTTAACTAACAACTATATGAAGGTTTAAAAAGAAGCCAACAGAAGATGTTGAATAAAGGTTGGAAGTAATGGTACATACTACTGGCCTTAAGCTGCCCACCTGATTTGTCCTTTCTCCAACAAATGACATACGATGTCGCAGACTTTTTTCTATTCCTTGTCTGTCAGTGGAATTATTGCTCTTCCTATTTTTTGTGTATGACAAGTACTAGAACTTCAGTAAAATTAGCCCTAAATGATGTTTTATGATTTAGAGTAGCTTTTGAACTGCAGTGATAACTATATCCTGTTCCTTAGAAGAGTGTGAATGTTCCATAGCTGGCCTTGGAAACCACTGAGAAAAAACCCTAATTTTGAAAATGCAGGTTGGGTTCACCTGTGAGATACTCCTATTTTACGCTGGTAAATTACACTCTCTTAATGCTATTGACATCTTACTTTCCATAGAAATTGAAATAGAGCAACTGTGAATAAGATTCAGAAAACATTATTTTAAGAGAATGATAAGCTAGTTTTCTTCCAGCTAGATTTCATGTGATTGTCATTTAAGAATAGTTCAGTGCTTTTCTCAATATCTTTCTACTTCCAACATTCATGTAATGCTAAAATAAAATGGAAGTACATAATGCCTCTCTATGTCCATCCCCTATAATTTAAGTGGGTGAACACGGATACATTACTTTTTTAATTTGAGACTTTCCATTTGCTATGGCCCTGTTTCTGGACAAACAAAGAGAAGATAGGTAATTAAGCACAGAAGACAACATAACATTTCTGTGCAGAAAGAGATGCATGTAATCCTGGCCTTTCCAACTCTGAAAAAAGAGAAAAAAAAAAAGCTTCCAGTTTTAGGGAGTGACATGTTTACTAAATGAGCAGTAGTTTTGTTTTGCCAGCCTTCTACTGGTATTTAAGAGGAACTACTTGTTCTCCAGAATTATTTGGTGTCCTCTAAAAAATTAAAATGAAGTTTCTCATTTGTAGTTTCTAAAGGCACAATTCATGCTTGCTGAATACTGTTTAATAAAACAGGGACACCTTAAAGGTGATATAAAATACTGTGAAACATTACTCTGGGATGAAAAAAGCAGAATTGAGCATTTGTTGGGTCTGAACTTACCAACAGTAAGCAGTGATATACACACACACATTTTATGAAACCTCTTTCCTCACTGAGAGATGGTTGGAGTGAGGGGGGTGCCTACCACACTGAAAAGTGGTATGGCTAGAAAGAACTCAGGGATTCCCACTGGGGAATTACTGCAGCTTGCACAAAAGCTTTGCAGAACTACAGAACAGTATTACTTTAGTAAACATCATCCAAATTTGAACTTACAGACATGTGCCGGTGTTGATTCTCACACAGCACCTCTCACGCCACTAAATTCTAAATTGTGTCTGTCTCGTCACAAAAATGCAGGTCCTGTTTATGCAGCAATTGTACCTCCTGCACAGATCCTTATCTCATTCAGTAAACTAAGAACACCATCTCTGGCACAGATGGCAACAGTCCCATCTTCACTGGCTCCGTTAGGTGATGCACCCTCTTCATAACAGGGAGAGCTTTGCAACTCCAATGTGTTTGCACATTTAACCACTGTTCCAAGGTTTCACTCTACACTCAGAGAAACTGCAAGTACCGGCTTTAAGTGACTGAAACAGGGTTTCATTTAAATCCAACTTCTAACACAACAGAACATTTGTTAATTCCATTAAAACCGTTTCTCAAACAGTAGAAGGGAGGGGGTATGTATGTGAAAGCAGCTGGACTAAGAAGGTATTAGATGCTGATTAAATATGGTGGCAATGTAAAAAGTATGACATGGAAAAACAATCTTTGATTTCAAATTTATTTTTGAGTTCTCTTTCAATGTTAGGATCAATTTTACATGATAAAAGTAGTCTTAGTTTTTCAAAACATTATTTTTCACAAGAAATTGTAAGTTATATGAGCAGCATTTTAAAAAAAATGTATTTTCAAAATGCTTAAAATTTGAAGTTATGAGTTCTTTTAGTCTTAAAAGCACTTTTTGGAAACTTTTGTTTGTAGATGGAGGAACACATAATGATAAGGTCCAAATTATGATTCAGCCTATGATTTCATTCTACCTAGATTCTAAATAATATGTTAAAAACTGGGGGAAAGAAAACATGAGAACACCATAGCACGCACAACTCTTCAGAGATTCATAAGGCTAAGCATTTTTATAAACCTGGAAATAACATTGTAGATACCCAAAATGATAGGAAAAGCCCTTTAAAAGCTTAGAATTCTTGCTACAGAAACCTCGGAGTATTGGAACTGTGACTGAAGGAAATGTTTACATAACAAATCTAGCAGAAATATTTTTGATACTTTTAATATTTCTTGCTAAATGATCAGTGATTCAAAGATTATTCAATTTCATTTGTTTTGAAGAGGCATTGTAATCTTTACTCACAATACAGTTGAAGGTAAATGCATAATCATTCTTGTTTCTATAGGAACTACGTTTTCAGAGTTAATTGCAAAGACGGTATAGTTGAGATCTTCTTTTTCCTTTCTTTTCCAGAACTTACAGCAAAAAGCAAGTACAACACCCTTTTAAAGGCCCTTTCCAATTAAAGAGCTAATGGGCTCTTTTAAAAATGCTTTTAGATTGCATTATGCACATAATTCCCCAGAGCAAAAAAAGAGTCTCGTCAGTTTCGATTTTTATATAGAGACCTGACTGAATGGCCAGCAGAACGGAAATGTTTGGCTTCTTCTTGTGCATTGTTGTTCCAGCTCTAGTGGAAGCCAAATACCTACAACTGAAAAGAAATGGCAAGCTTTCCAGGCTACAGGAAGGTTTGGTATCCTACTGGAGAAGCTTCCGTTGTGATTCACAAAATATGTACAGTGCACGACACTGGTCATCACAATTGAGATTTGACTGACGAGATGCAGGAGAGTTCCTAAGGCTTTCTACTGCTTGATCATCTGATGAAGTCTCCTTTGGTGATCCACTCTGCTTGATTTTCAGTCTCTAAATTAATGCAAAGTTTAAGAGACATTTATTTTTCAAATTTCACCCGAAGCATCTCCTTACTTCAAAAACAACCCTGATGGGTACAGGGATAGCCTTAGCATTTTCCTGTTTCTATTTTTAGTCTGCAGTAATTCAGTCTCTATATAGTTATCCTGCTTTATCTTCCACTTAGAGAACACTCATGAGGTGGCAGCATCCAGGAAAGACTCCCATTTATCTTGTTGCCAGTACACTTCTTGGGAGTAGATGGGAGTACTTTATCTTGCTGTTTATAAACCTTCAGAAAAATTACACATAACTGGCAAATTTTAGATGCTTCTATACGTAGTAAAAAATTTCCAGCGGCTCTGAAAACATCAGTGTAATTTCCTCAGAACAGCGATCTCTCTGTAATACTAGAAATCAACAGAAACCACAGCAAAGTTTTCTGAAGAATTTTTTTTAACTAACTATAGCTCAACAGCTGGGTCCCAGTAGTAACAAACAGCTTTGGTACCCAATTTGAGACCACTTGCAGGAACCCTGCACCATACTAACAAGTCAGCACTGTCTAAAAATGGGTTCACTTGAAAAGTTAATGAGTCAACTGATGTTGAATTCACACAACAGGTTCACAACAGGGTTTAATTTTACGAAAATAGTTTTACCAGGTTGTTTATTGCTGGTTCGTCTCCAGACTTGGCAAAACCTGTCAATTCATTTTATTATGGGTTATTCCCTTGTAACGTTTCTCTTAAACATTAAATTCTAAGATATTCCATATAATGTGGTTCTCCTGTGTGGATAAGCTGTACGGCACGTGATTCTGGATTAACAGTGCTTCCTTTTATTGATGAATGCATTACACGTATTACAGCACTGCCAGACACAGAGCCAAGGTCAAGATACTGCTGTTTAGCTGCGTATTTATTAGTGGCTAAAGGTATCTAGCTGCGCTTCTTTGGTATTAGCATCCTTATCCGGGTGGCTTAAGCCAGAGGACGACACAAAAGAAAACAGGAAGCCTTGATAGCAATGAAAGGAACACAGAAGCCGACTATACAAGTAGAAGTGAAAAGCTTCTGCTGTAAAGAGAACAGTTTGCTTATCTCTCAAGTATGGTTACCAGGGCTTTTGCCAGGGATGCTTCTTGAAAACAAAACCTTAGACAAAACCTGCCCAACTGTGTTAAGTTTCCTTTATTCTAAGTATTCTATTGTCAACAAAACTTGTGCCTGGGTTTTGAAGAATGTGGTTATGTGTATTTTCATTTACCTCCTACCCTTCTATGTCAGCAAAAAGCTAAGCAAACTGTATACATGTGCAAGAGAGAAGGGAAGAGTTCCAAAAAACGAAGCAATTCACAGTTCAATTGCTTCTAACTTTCATGTCAGTGCTCCTATTGGTAAAAGAAATTCCTTAACTGTGACAATATTTCATCAATTTTGTAAGACGCTGGTTTCTGAGGATTGCAGCCTCCAGCCAAGTTTCTATGGACAGGGAGGCGATTTGCTGCTGGTAAAAAAGAAAGAAAAGACCGTTTTTAGAGTCATTTTAGCTAAGAGGCATTGCTACTCCTGAATTACACAATACAAACCTAATGCTCCATGTCCTTCATTAAAAAAAAAAGTGTTAAATGCAACTGTTTTAAAGTGTTTAAAAAACATAAAGTGGGGTACTAAGCTCCGAAATATATGCAGCACCAACTTCTGCAAATGTTATGAAGAACCAGAGCAGCAACAGCTCTTCCATAGCAGACACAAGCTAAGCTGGTGGCTTAGAGGTCCCGGTAAACGTCCTCTCCCCAGGATGGTATCGGGGAGGCCTCTGATGCGGCCACCTGCTGAGCACAAGGCCGAGGCCGGCGGTCATTGCTTCTCAGCCGGCGCACCCGTTCTGTCGGCCTGTTCGCGCCGCCGAGCCGCGCCGAGCCCCAGCTCTCGCCCGCCGGGGCGTCCCCGAAGAGCAGGCGACCCATGGCTCCGCGGTGCCCGCCGGGTACGGCCCTCTTCTCTCCCACCGCCTCCTCCCCGAGGGTGCCTGGCACTGCCCCGAGCGGTGTCATCGAGAGTGGAACAGGACGGTTCCAGCGCGGGCCGTGGGGCCCAGGCAGCCGCGAACCCGCGCCCTCCCGCCTCACCGCCCTGGAAATGGCCGCCCAGCCGCGCGGGTCTCCCCGTCATCTGCGCGCCCCCCCGCTCCGGGGAGAGACACACCCCCAAACCGCGGCACCCCAAGGAGCGGGGGTGGGGGCTCCGACCTCTGCGGCGTGGCCCCCCGCCGCTGTGCCGCCCTCGTCTCCCCGGGAAGCGGTGGGGCGGGAGCTGCAGTGGAACAGGGGGACCGACCGCGCCGCCGCCCGCGGAGGGGAGGCGTGGGCGCCGCGAGTCGCAGGGGTGCGGGGGCCCCCTCCTCACGGCGGGGGAGAGCTAGCGGTCGACCGGCTGCCAGCCCACGGCGCGGCGGCAGGCGAGGAGCGGCCGCTAGGGCTGGGGGCGCCTCGCCGCAGCGCGCCAGCGTCCGCGTGGCGGCTCGGACGCTCTTCTCCCCCGCGCACCCACTCTGCCTCCCCGAGGTGCCGCCGCCGCCTCGGCGGGACTCGCCGGTGTGCGAGCCGCCTCGCGGAAGGAGCCGCTCCGCCTCTGAGAGAGACGCCCCCCCCCGCGCCTCGCCCGCCCTCCCTCACCTCGAGCTGGCGCTGCCTCCCCGCGCTGCTGGTGCTGCCGCGTCGCCCGCCGCTCGCCTGCCACCGCGCCCCGCCGCCGTCCCCCTGGTACCGGGCCCCACCGAGTTGCAGGCGGCCGGCCCTCGCCCCCGCCGCCCGGCTGCGGCTGCCGCGCCCCTCGTCCCCCGCCGCGGGGAAAGGGACAGCGGTGACTGCGAGGCGGGAGGAGAGGAGCCGCCGGCGGCTCGGAAAGCGCGCTGCTGCTGGGTCTCCGGGGATGGACTGGGCTTCGTCCTCCGCCTCAGCCTGCCCGCGGAGAGGAGGGCGGTGACCGGCCGCCCAGCCCGCCGGGGAGGAGAGGCACCCCCGCCTGCGCCGCGGAGCCGGCACGACCCTGCTTATGCCCGGTTAAATGTCACGGCTCCCCGGCTGCTCCCCGCCGCCGCCCCGCGCGTCGCTCACCTCGGGAGGGGGCTGAGAAGCTGGCGGCAGAGGTAGCCCCGGCTGCGGCGCGCCCCGCCGCCGCTCGCCGTGAGGGAGCGCCCAGGCAGCCGCCAGGTAAGCGACGGGGGATCCTCCTGGTGCCGTCGGGTGCGGCGGGCGCGAGGAGCCCGTCCGTCAGGGCAGAGTAACTTTCGAGGGGCGTGGGGGGAGTGGTGGGGGAGAGGGGACCGCATCGCGGGGGCTGCGCCCCCTCGCCCCGCCGTGTGCTCCTCCGGGGAGGGGGCTGCGGGCTGCGAGAGGCGGCGGGACGGGGCGCAGCGGACGCCGTAACTGCCGCCCTCCCGGGCCGACCTCGTCCCCGGCCCCCTCGGGGGTTCTCGGATGAGTGGCGGACGACGCTGCCCTCCCTGTGGCGGGGTGTGGGGAAGTGAGGGGGGTCGAGGTGCCCCAGTCACGGGGCAGGAGCGGTGCCGTGCTCAGCATCACACTCTCGCTTGGGGAAGAGCTTCCCCCGCCGGGCTGGTAGCCGTGTGATGGGGGGCAGGAGTCTTCCGGGGGCTTCAAAAGACGTGGCACAAGCACAATAGTCCTTTGCCGCCAGCGCAGATATGCTTCCACACCTGTGTCCGCTGCCATGGTGGATGTGCTCGCTGGAGTACGTGCATCAGTAAAGTGGGGCTTGGTGGGGGGTGCAGTGAAGACGCGGTTTTACCTTCTGCAGAGCAAATTCTGAATATCGGTGGTTGAAAGGAGCAGCTCGTCGTACATTCAGGGGCTCCTGAACATACCTGGAAGAAAAAGGCAAGAAAATCACCTGCTGTTACATCATTTCTCCATTCTTTTGAGTCTAAATTACAGGGCTTTGCAAGTCCTGTCCCATAGTTGCTGGAGTAGACATCAAATGTTCTTAAGCATTTTTCCCCTATGGTTTTCCTTGCCAACCAGAGAACTGCAGTGCTTTCTCAATACACGCTATTTCAAAATGCTGTTCTTTAGGAAGACCTTCTCATTTAAAAAGGAAAACGTCTGAACATTTCCAAAATAAATCATATTTGAACTTGCATTGCTTGCCAAGTTCTGGGCAGGGGCGGGGAGGAAGGAGCTTTTTTTGTGTCTTTGACATGAAAATGAGCCACACAGTCTTTATTTCAGTCAAAACTACAGCACTAAGGGAATGGAAGTGGCAGTGAGTTTGTGTGATGTTTAGGGAGGTAAGCCATGACCTGTAAAGCATGCACCCAGTAGTTCTGGAGCCTTACCCTGCTTCCTACAGTGACACGTCTGGGATTGAGTGTTCTCCAATGTAAAGTGTGTCTAAAGAGATTTCACCTGAAACTAGTGTATATACCTTAAAAGAATTATATAGCATTTTATGCATCGTTTAGGAACAACAACAGCTGCATCCACATGAGGGGAAAAAAAAAAAGTCTGATAGGAGGTGGAAGAAAAGGGTATTCTTTCCTGAGCTTCTACCTTCCAGCGAAACCCGCACAATTAAAAGAGATGGTCAGTCTCCCTGCTGTATGCAGTGAAAGCACCATAGTTCCTTTAGGGGCTACACCCTTTCCGGGAAGTGCTTCCCTGTGAAGGTGAAGCTGTGGTGTGGTCTACTTTGCTACGTAATGGACCACACAGGAGGGTGCACTAACCTCTGTATGTTCCTACTCTTAACATGTACATGTAGATATACCAGTCAAAACATTTGGGATTTTTCCTTCAGATCAGCACTTTAAACTATTGACTCCTCAGCTACTATGCCACCTTCCTGCTTTTCTTACTTGAAATACAGTGATTTCTACAGTAGCTAACCTGAGTGCAGCACAGCAGCAATATTATTCCTTTTAGGCACACAGAAGATCCCTGAAAACTGCTTTTACTGCTCTGAATTCTCTCTTGAGAAAGTAAGAATAACACCTACGTAGATTGAACAAAACCAGGTGTGATAGGCTACATATGAACAGTGTGGTTTGGAAGTGTAACAGATATTGGGGATTTTTTGTTATTGTTCTAGAATCCAGGCATTCTGTGAAAGGGCTCTAGGTGGAAATGTTATCCCACATAGAAGCAGCAAGAGGTGAAGGAATACAGAGTATTAGAGAAGCTTGTTAGACAGCTGTCCACAAGTACTGTGATTAGTACTATGGTGGCGTGCCACTGCAAACTAATACCTTGGATTTGGATATCCTGCAGTTAAGAAAAAAGACCAAAGTAACTTGCTGTTTGTAGTTCTGAAGCCGTATCATTTTCCTCCAACACAGAAAGGTAAGGAGGTCTGGGGATTGGAATATTTGTGGCTCTGTGCAGAGTTTAAACATGTAAGTCTATGCTAGTGGCTTTTTCTTATCTTGTATTAAGACAATGTGAGTAACTCAGACACAGGGTGGGTGTGGTTATCTTCGAGGTTATTGATGAGGATTCGAGGAGGATTCCTGTGGTGGTTTTTATAATTCATGCCACTAGAATTATTGCCTGTTTTTATGGGTTTTTTGTTTGTTTCTGTACCTTCTGACTGTCTAAACCTCAGGGAATAAAGTGGGGAAAAAAGATTAAGGAGTTCTGAACGCTTCGTGTATGGTCGTCTGTTGATTCATTGGCTTGTCGGTTGTGAGAAGGCAGATTTCCTTCTAGCTGTTGCTGATAATTAAAAATCCAGATGAGGGACGAGTGGAGGGATAAGTGGATCAGTTTCAGTGAATTTATACAATACTAGATGTGTGTATTGCTGCATTATCCTTTTGTCACGGAGTTTGTTCAGCTACTAGTTCATTAACACATTATGTTAAATACATTCGAATGGTCTGTACTTTCACTTCACTTTTTGTACAGATATTCAGGACGTTTAAGAAAATTCTATTTCTAATTAGGCACAGATTGACATCCCCGTGTCATTATAGGGCTCATTTGGCTAAGCTGTGTCTAATTATGAAACATTATAAATTCTTGGACATTTCTAATTAGTACAGTGACTAGTTTAATTGTTTATTTTTCCAGAATCTTTTCAGCTCATGTGTTTTCAGCCAGGAACTTTTTTTTCCCTAATTTGAAAGCATAAAAACAAGCTTTTTCTACTCTTCTGGAAAGAGTGGCTTCTCTATTACCTTAGAAAAAAAATTAAAATCAATGAGATAACTACATAAAGAACAAATTTGATGTATTTGAAATTTATAGGTATTGCTCCTCAAGACACATGTTCATGCAGCATACCAATAGATTCTTTCTGTGCTGAGATATCAATATTATTCCCATAAGATATGCTGAGCAGAGCTCATGTTTGAGTTGCTTGCCATCTCATAAGCCTTTTGATTCCTGGGGACAATTGCATTTCTTAATGATGCAAATCTGTAGAGGGAGGAAACATAGAAGATAAACTGTCATCATTGTTGTATAATGACATTTTGGTGACCCATTTTCTGTTGACAAAATGCAAATCTTGTGAAATTTTTTTTCCTCTTTCTTTTAGCAACTATCCTGTGAAGCAGTAGTTCATGAGATTATTTATAATCATACTGATCAGAGTTGTTGTTTGATTAAAGTCTAATCTCTCATTCCCTTTGAATCTTGAAGTAGATGTCTGTATCAGCAGATTGTAGGCAAGGCTTGTTATATATTGATAAACTGTTTGTGTTTTCAGCTTGATGGTGATTGTGAAAGTTGTAAGGTCAGTAGGGATACTTAGTGAACATCTTTTCCATGAGATGGAATTAGTGAATGTTTAACCCATCTTCCAGAAATAATCCTAATTACATAAAAAATAAAAATAAGGGTGCATTGAAATGGATACTTCATTTAAAATGGAAGTATTTTAAACTCACTGTGGTACTGTTGAGTAGCACTTTAGCTAATCTTTTTCTTAGTCCCTTCATAATAGACAAGGAAGTCCCTTCGGTTTTGGGTTGCAAGAAAAAGTCAAATCATGCCATAGATATTAAATGACATTGACAAAGTAAGGTGATTTTAAAGAAAATCATTTTAGAAGACTAATTGTGTCCAAAGGAAATGGGCATGTGAGTTTTCATCTGATGGGCTGATTACATTTCCCAAAAAGGAAGAAAATTGAGAAAGTTTATTTTTAGTTAGACAGATAAAGCAACTTATTAGCTGTTAATCTCACAATCAAAGTTGCGGTGCAAGAAAAAAACCCTAAAATACTAGCAAAATTTTGTCGTTGTCGGTAATAAAACTATGTTTTTGAATGGAGTAGACAGAATTAAATTCAACAGAAAGATTTGTCTGTACAAAATCTGACTTTATTGTGGAGTTTGTTTGATTAACTGCAAAATGTCTGTCCTTTGGTCAGAATGAAGAAGAATAATTATTCTATAGTCCTGTTGCTTTTTGTTTAGCTAGGATTTATACAGCAGTAGCTTCTGGTTAATATTTTATTGCTTTTAATAAATGTGTGTTCTGATTTTACATTTTAAAATTAAAAATGTATGTCTTGAAGCCATTCTTCAGATGAAGGCAGTTTCTTTTAAATGGTAAAAAAAAATCACATAAGATATCTTAACTCTTATATGCAGTGATAATATATTTTTTACATTTGAAATTATTCTTTTTAAAATTGCATTTGATCTGGTATTCAGATGTAATTCAGGTGTAATGCTTAAGAGCAACCAGTTGTCACCAGCTCAGATTATAGGAACTTAATACCCACTCCCCACCTCTCTGAAAGTCATTTTAAGTATACCTGTCTTCAGTGTTGAAAACTTGTAAGAGCCATAGGAGTGGCTTTTACTGAGGCAGAGCAAATGCCATCCTTGATCTCTATGAACGCAGAGCCTCATCTCTAGGGAAGATTGGGATTTCATACCACGAGAGAAACCAAATGAGTTGGCCTTAGAACTGGACAGCTACTTGGACTGTCTTCCTCTGTCCTGTTTCCAACTTCTGATTAGTCTTTCCTCCTACTATTTCCTTCACTTTTATCTTATTTCTGAGAAAACAGCGTAAATATTTCAGCAAATGGTATTTATGTCTTGGTTACTGTGCTTCATGAACTGCATTTCAGCTTGTGATTTGGTGAGGTCCTTGTGGAACAGGGGTAGATACTGGCTGTGAAGAGCTTCGCAAGAGAGGATCTTTTAAGGAAAAGTTCAGTTTGGCCTTTTCAGGATTTTGTTTCCTTTAAAGCAAAAAGGTTTATGTACCTCTGTTTCAAGCTGTCAAGTACACTCCCATTCACAGCCCACGTCGGCCTTGGCACTGGTGTTTCCTCATGGTTGGCCTATGCCCAATAGTTTAGTAGCACCATACTGTTTCTGCAACACAATACTACTCTTAGCAGTAGTAGGCTGCTAAGGATGTGTCATACTGATCAAACAGTCCAGAGTCCCATAGTATTTTCGTAGAGTTTCAGTTCTGCAGTGTCCAGCGAAAAGTACCTAGTCATAACATACAAGTTCACTTGTGGTTAGGAAGTAAATTACGATTTTTCATCTTTTTGTGAATGCGATCAGCACAGTAGTGTTCTCTGTTGAACTTTGTGAGCTCACCCTGTTTTGGGTCCTGTTGCAACCTCTGCTTTCACTTTGACTTTAGACATGAGTCATGGGTTGGATTAGTGGCTCTTCTTGAATATAGCAAGAAATTAGTTGTTCTTCATCTGCATCAATTAGTGAAGCTCTATAAAAGTCCATGGGACTATGTTAATTTGTTACTGTAGTGGATAATAAAGCCCATTAGGTTTTAAATGGTGGTAGTGGGCTGTGCATTTAGAACACTTTCTTCAGGAATGATGCTTACTCGCTGTGGATGTTTGCTGCTATGGCTGTCTGATGGGAAATAGCAGTGAAGGTCAGTGAATTCCAGTGACTAGTTTCAGTTTATTAGAACAGTAGTTCATTCTGTTGATAGACTTAGGGGAATACGAATCTCTGTGTACCCATGATTATGTGAAAAACTAATTTATAGCCTCAGTTTTTTGCATTGAAGTTATATGGTACAGCTATGAAGAGAAATTTTAAGCATAAAGTTCAGATCATTGAAAGAGGTAAGAACATTCAGACTTTTAAAGATATTTTGGAAAAAAGTTTTCGAGAGTATCCCAGTCCTTAGTTAATTCCCAGGCAAAGGTGGTTTGAATGAATACCTGTATCTTACAAGTGTTTGAGTATTTAAATGTATTACTGAGGCCTGTAACCGTTTTTCTGTCCTTCCTTATGGTGTAGTAAATTCTTGGTGCCACCAGGCAGGAGGTTGTCAGAAGGATTTGTAGTCAGGCTGGGAGGAAGCAGTTGGGAATTCTGGTTGCCATGGTGGACTGACTGGGTTTAAAGGCTGGAACAAACATCAGGAGAGAGACAAGGAGAGAAACAAGCTCCTTAGGAAGAAGAAATTCTGGTCCTCGTAGCCTCTGGAGAAAAAAAACAGAGGGGGAGGTTTCAAGGTTGTGAGAATTTGCCACTCGGCCATCTGCAGACCCTCAACTGGGACATAGTACAGCTGACAGCCCCAGTAAAGAGCAATTAGACTTCATGGCTGCTTGTGACAAAATCACGTGGTTCTGAAGAGGAAAGGGATAGGGACGGCAGAATCAGAAATGATGGTGATGTGTGCCTGTCTGTCTGAGAATGAGAACCAGCCAAGCCCGTGGGCTCCCAGCATCAACGTAACTGGCTGTTCTCAAAAATAATGAACTGCACTTAATCTTAAAAATTATGATGCAGTTTTCTAGGCATAACAGTAATTGTCGTGAAAGGAGAGAGTATGTTGCTACTCCTGTCAAGGATGTTAGGAAGTGTTAGGAGATTCAGAAAACTTAACAGTCATCTTCAAGGGCCACATTTGAGTTCAAGACTTGCTTTAGAGGTTCCTCTGAATGCCCCCAGTGCTATGTGTGGCAATCCAGGCTAGGGCAATTACACAGAAGAAAAGATGACATTTAAAATTTTGTTGAATAGGAATTATTACGTAAGCTACTAGTAACAGGCGAAGATTTTTGATTTGAAATCCATGCACAATTTGGTGTTAATAATGTGCATGGGAAGAAACCAATGAGACATGAGTTGTGTTTACATCAGTGCATGAGATAATCTGGAAGAATAAACAGAATTCTCTATCAGTGCATGGCTTTATAGTCCTTTTGATTGTCATAATTTTTTTTTTGTTTTGTTTTGGGTTTTTTTGTGGAATACTGCGTGTAATCAACCAAACGTCAGAAGTTACCTGTCTCCTGCCAGCTTTTGTCTCTTTCCCCGTGTGTACTGGCACACCTTACAATGCAAAAGATGTTAAGACAGAGGGTGTTCATTCATAGCAGTTTGGGTAGTGGAAGCCTTGGAAGAGTGAGTGGACCAGTTTAATCTGAAATAAGTTTCTCCATGTTCACAGTGTAGAGAGATCCTGGTGCAAACAAGTTCATTCTGATTAGGAATTGATTGAATTTGCTAGACTAGGTTATAAAGTAGGTAAGTATATTCAGGAGAGCTAAAACCTGAAGAAATCCTTGTTTCTGTTGCCTCCATATGGTACCTTAGACTTATTACAAAGGTAGTGAAGTGAGGTATCAAGATAAAAAAGCAGTGGAACCATTACGGAAATTAAACTGAGGTAGATCAAATGGCTTTCAAGATTTTTGAAAGAAATACATAGGTAAGCATTTGAGTGACTTCTGAATTTGTAATTTATTTTTAAATACTATGTCTTAACCTGGAGGATAGCCAACTATTAGGTATAAAAAAGATATCAGGAATTAATAATAAGTAAATTGAACCTTAAACCAGTAAAGGAGAAAAATAAATCAAATAAACATCCCGGAACATCTAGAAGAACATGTTAGGAGGACATAAGGCTGCTGCTCGCATTAAGGAGACCAGTATGCCAGTATGCAGATCTGCTGGTAGAAACAGTCCTGTCCAACCTCCTCGCAGGTGCCATGACTTAGAGTGAATATACAATTGCAGTTTTACTACCAAACACTTCTCTTACTGATAACATATTCCTTCAAACTGTTCATATGGTTTTTGTGAACAGGTTCGTTGAAGGGACAAAGTTACATGCATGTTCTTTTTTTTTTTTTTTTTTTAAATTTTTAAATAATTTGACATTGTAGTTGTTTACAGAAAACATATCTGTAAGGTTTTTTATTTTGCTTATACCATATTCTGCAAATGGAAGTTTTGTTGAGTCTTTAGGTCTTTCCTCTTCTTTTAGGGGTTGGATTTTCAGGACAGAAGTCATTTGGGATTTTGGAAAAAACTAGTTTTTGTGAAGAAATAGGTAGAATTCTACTTCAGCACTGAAGTAATTAAGTACTGGACAGTGTTATGCAGAGGGGACTGCAAAATAAGTCATCAAATATCTCCTGTCAAAAAATTACAATGAAAAGACAAATTAAAATGGTTTGTACCTTAAAAGAAAAGGAAGGTATATAAGGACGATATAAAAAATTTACTTAGATCTATTTCAGTAATTATCTTAGACTTTTCCTATGTGAGCAATTTTAGTAGTTTTGAAAACAGACAAAGGTAAAAGAGAAAAAAATCCCTGTGATAAGTAGGTAATTAAAATCCTACATATGCATGGAAAGTAGCATGCTAAAGGTTTGAAATGGCAAAGGTAGAGATATGATGTGGGTATTTAATAATACATATCCTAGTTCCTATGTTTTTTTTTTTCCCCATTAGGCAAACAAAAAGTCATATGATGGGAAAAGAAATTTGAATTACAAAATATTTTAAAATTAATAATACATTAACCAAGCCCTGTTGAAGTAAGAATTGCAGTAAAATTTCTCTCTTCCAAAACTATAGAGGTATTATAGGCAGGTGAACCTTTTTTAACTGCATAGAAGAGCAGAACAAGGAAAAAAAAGAAGTGTGTGCTCTGAATACCAAAACAAATTTTTTTGCATTACATCATGTTATACAATTGCTTGCCTGTGTTTGAGGGGGTTTAGCTGTTCCTCTGGGGCTTTAGCAGTTCTGCTGAGGCAATTTACTTTGCTCTGAAGGAAGGACCATCAATTTAATTCTTTCTCTTTTGGTTACTGCACCACGAAGCAGCTTGACTTACATGGCTGTTTGACCACATGCTACTGTTTGTAGTCTTGCTTAAAAACAGTCGAGATGTTACTTTGCAGTGTGTGTAGACAGTAGCCTCCGAATACTTGCATTAGCACCTAGTTATATCGTAAGCTGTACCAATACACAATCTTGATATTTGATTAAAAAATAACGCAATTTAAAATTTTTACTTTTGCTTTTATTGCTTGATTTTATTTTAAGGCAGCTAGTTATAAGTATTTGAGATTTTCTGTTTCATTTGAATATAGGTCAGGTGAGAGCTGCAGTTTAAGAAAAGAGATTATGGGTAGATTTGACAGCTACCAGCCACCAACATCATTGCTCATTCAATTTAGGATAACAGTGCTGAATATTTGGTGCATCTAAAGATAATGACTTTTTTTTCGCTGTTGCCTTTTATGAAGTAATGAAGCTATTGCTGTAGTTTGCAGATGAGAGATGCTCTTGTTTAGCTGGAAAATGGAGTTTTACTGGAAGTAAGGAGGTGTTCCATGTAGGAGAATTAATCTTCATCATCATTGTGGGTGTTCTCTAACAGTCTGAGAAATCTGTATCATGCCCCTGGCTGTTGGATTTTGCACTTAAATGTGTAATCAAGATGGTAGTTTTATTTGATTCACATGCCAGCTAGGTATTAATAATATATGGGAGGACACTAAGTAAATGCCTGTAATGTATCAAGAGCTTACATACATGCTTTAAATTATCCATCTTAACTGTATGGTGTTTTATGTTTCTCTTGGTACTAGTAATATTTTGAAGGTTTTCTGGACACATGAAAAAACACTATACCAGAACAGTGGAGAGGATGACGTGTAGATAGATAACTGGAGTATTTTTTTAATTTCCTACTTTTGTTTGAAACATTTCATTACTGTTATCTTCAAGTACAGTCACCCTGGATGTGTTCTTGAATCAACATGGAGTTAGGAAAGAACTGCAAGACACTGAAGCAGAATATACCTAGAAATTCCTAAAGCCTCTTCAAAGATGGTGTCAGACATGCAGAGTCAGCTTGGAGCAACTGTATCGTGGATATGTCTTCTTTAGCAGCTGTCAAAGTACGACAGGTTCTGCTGTAATATTTTATTGAATGCAATATGATCGTATCTCTGATTTGAATTGATTGTGACTACCTCTGAAAATTAGGTAATGCCGTTGGACCCCTGACAAGTTACCAGTAGATTCTGTTACACAGGGTATGCAACTGACAAAACTCTTACATTTACCGTTTGTTCAGTCTTTCTGAAAAGAAAGTAATCCTGCAACGTATACAGATCTTTTCTGCAGAAAGTAATCCTACAATATATACATAATGCTGTGGTCCTTTTTGTTGATCGAATTAGAGCAATTATTAGTTATATTTTGAACTCGCCAGAAGGATTTAGAATACTAAGGCTCACTGGAATTTACAATAAGGAGGTAGATGTACATCTTCAAGCTCTTTTGAAACTTCGCTCTACTATTCTGTGTTCATACTTGCAGAAGTGACCTGTTACTTATCTCATAATTCAAGCTGATGTCCATCTTAAGGGAGTTGTGCACGATTTTGCCTGTGTTTTTGTGCAATTTTGGAATCCAAGACCCAAAACACTATTTCAGTGATTTGTAGTTTTTGCATAGATACCTTAGAAGAAAGTATACAAAAAATACATCAACAACAGTCGCTGATCATACAAGATTTGATAAATTAAAAAAATGAGCAATATTTGCTTTCTGCATTCTCTCCTATGCTTAGACAGGAATTTTTATCTATCCAAGAAATCCAGTATTTAAGAATATTTACAGTTGGGATTCCTAACTAAACACTTGTGGTGTTTCACCTAGAGTACAACAGAACCATTTCGTGCTGCTGTCAGGAAAATAATTTAGACCTGTGCATGAACTACATACCTTCCTATTTCTTCTGTAGTTTAATTCCAGTTAATAATTACCAGTATATTCTTCAAAGGTAACAACAAAGATGCTGCTCACTGATACTTTTTCTGTGTTACTCTTAGAGTACTGAAAGTACTAACTCCTTTCATAACACTTCGTAGTTAGGGATGATGGTAGGATCTTGCTATGAATCTGGTACTTGTAGCATTTTTACTTTGAAACACAAATGCTGAGCTCTCTTGAAGTGCAGAGTGCATGAACTCTGGTATAACTCATTATTCCCCTTACAGCCTGTTATACGAATGTTTTTCCTCAGAAAGTAAGACAGGAGTGAAGCTCAGTTATTGATAATATTCACTCTATTTGCAGCACGTATTAATGCAAACTTTTATATTTATGGGCAATCACTAGATGGCACTGCTCTATGGTCTTTGTAAGGTCTTAGGTTTTCTTAAAATACTCATTCTGTTCTCTGATACATGGCATAGTGAATCGTTACTGGTTTTGTGGTATGATTTTTCTGGGATTTGTGGCAAATGGCAAGAAAATTTGACTACAATGATTTTTGAGGAAGGTTAAGTCCTTAAACACGTTGATGATCTGGTTAAATGTTTGGCAAGAGGAGAGTCTCTGTTCCAGGACTAGTAAATAGAAAATGTCAAAAAAAGCTGCAATAAATGAAAAAAAGCTGCAATAAGAATATTCCTCAGTTTCTATGTTGCTGATAGCTTCTCTAGTTATAAATCAGCATGCAAGTATATCTTTAACTTCTTGGCAGGAAGGTGATTATGTAATCCTAAATTTGCTAGCTGGTAATTCTAGCTTTTCCAATCTTCAGTTGTTCAGTTGTCGATGCAGTCAATGCAGCCTTTAGCCAAGTGCATAATGAAGATGTAAGACGTCTTAATGCCTTCTGGCATTGGAGCCTAGCAAGGTGTATGGCTGATGGTGTTTCTTCATCAGACTCCTGTGAATAGACTGCTTGAACAAGGCCACCTCCAGTTCAAAAGTATACTTAGGACATCATCCCTGCAATGACGCTGTTACTGAAAAGCAACCAACAGAGCCTAGCAGACCTAAAATGATCAGCAGGAATATCCTGACAGAATAAGGAAGCAGGAGCTGCTGTTTGCAAGTGGCACCTTTTCAAAGTTTAAGGTACCATCACTGACTCTATCACTAAAGCTAAACATGCTATGATAATGAAGTTTGGTAGGACTTCTGTAAAGGATAGTGTCTTAGAAGTCCTTACACATTGGTCTATTTTACTCCTGGCTTATGTTGTTGTTATGTCGCCCTGGCACAATGGGACTCCAGGCCCATCTGGTTTCTTGTTTTTTTGAAGAGTGATATAGAAGAGTACACTTGTCTAGTGGCTGCATATAAATGGAACTCCTTTTGATCTCCAGTAAAGCTATCTGGGGAGTGTCTTCAGTTCTTCTGGCTGGAAGTACTATAAGGCATTTTTTAACCAGAAGTTGACTGAAATTCTCATAAGATCAAACTCATTGTGGGATTCTCTCAAGAGTAGGTGCCAAAACTGTCAGTAACGGCAGCCAGTAGACATTAGCCGTTGTCAAATTTTGAATGATTAAAGAGTTAGACACTCATTTCTGAGCTTGTAATTCACAAAGAATTCTACCCTTTGGAATTATAAAGGTGACTGGAGCAATGCATGTGATTTTGGCATTTATTCCAGAAAAAAACCATACCAATCTAGCTTTTGTGAAAATTAAGTTTACACTTCCATGTGTTCATACAGTGTAGTATACGGATTGTGAAGTTTTAAATGAAACCCTTTTTTTTTTTTTCAGTGTGACAGTTTTAAGTGCTTATTATAATATAGTGGCTGTTCTTTCAGTTCTTTAAAGCTTTTTGTTATTGGTTTGTTTTTCTTTCTTGTTAATAAAATGGAATCACAGAAAGGCAACAGTATTTAGCCTGAGACTTTCAGGAAATATTTTTGGAAGAAAAAAGTATAAATTCTTTGGAAGATAGTATTGAAGTTATTGCATGAATTACTTTTCACATGGGCTTTTTTTTTTTCGGTAGCAAAAATTAAGTGAAATGGTTGTTCTTCAATTACTTTCAAAAATGAAGATATATACAGATATATACATACATATTTCATTAAGCATTTACTTGATCTGGTCACTCTTGTGAAATTATCATTTTAAATAATCTGCTAATTTGGTTTTGGTGATGGTAATTTGCCTTAGAGGAAGTGTTAGATGAAAATGAATTTTGCAGAAGTTATCCGTGAATAATTTTGGAACGTCATCAAAGATTGCTAAAGAAATCCATAAAATCTAGTTTATTTCATAATCCGTCATTTTTGATGTGAAAATTCTGGAGGCCTGAGTGTGGTGTTGGCATGGTAATACCCTGTTGAAGAGGGTGCCAGTTTACATAGGCTTATAATTGGCAGTTTCAGATTAAAGTAGAATGCAGGATGAGGCAGTAGTAATAGTGATGCTGGCTTCAAATTTGAAGAATGTGGGTTAGAGGATTATTTGCTCTGGATATTGAGACTGTTGCTCATGACTTCACACAGCAACCAAGTGTTTGGTACAGACCCATCAGTACAGGAATACTTACTCACCTGATGGTTTTGGTAACAGTATGTATGCTTGTGTCTGATTTCTAAGTGTCATTTGAGCTGTTTTGTTTAAAGAATTACGTTTGTGGACACTGTGTATTTTGTAGTGAGGAAGCCATTTGTTCACCAGCTCCTGAGTTAGCAGCCGTATTATGAGCTCATCTCACCAGTGGCTGGAATCTCAACCTCGTTCTGTATTCATTTGTGGATGTAGTTCACTGAATTGGTGAATATCTTAAGAGCGATTGAATGAACTGTGACCGAATTATACAAGAAACTGTCATATAGCCTGCACTGTAACAACAAAAATGTCTTAAAATGAGTCATTTTCTTTTAGTGCTAGGAAAGTGATTTTAGTAACACAGAAAACATTGTTATGCCTAAGGCTGTTCTGTCTCTACTTGACTCAAGAGTCAAACTAGGACTCTTCCCTGACTTGCCTTATTGCTTTGCTTTCAGTTATAGCTGTAAAAGAACAGGCACGCATTTTATACTCTGCTAAGGCAGAAGAATGAGGCTGCTGCATTTCTGTCTTCAGTTACTTGTCGGAAACTTCTTAAAGACCCATCTTTTAGTAAAAAACTGAAAAAACCTTAATCCTTAAAAGCATAGAAGTATTTTTTGTCAAATGACCTCTTGGTTCGTTGTTTGATGAAGTAGTAATCCAATTACTTTGAAAACATTCGATAGTGTTTTATTTACAAAGTCTTAAAGACTGTGGGAGTTTCAGGTATTTCCCAATTTGTGTTTCAAAAGAACTGAAAACTGTCCACTCTGTTTCATAATCAATATTTGGAGTTTAAAAATTAAAAATAAAAAGTGGCCAAGTACACTTCTGAACATATGCATGGGTGTGAAACACTTTGCAGTGTAAGCAGCATTGCAGTCACGACAATTTGGGGCTCTTCTTTGTATGAGGGTAGGATATATTTATATACAAAATACCAATATTCTCTATGAATGTAATATACATATATCTATAGGTCCTTTATAGGTACTTAAACTAAAAATATATTACAGTTTTGTATGTACAGTGGTTCGGACTAGATATCTTTACAAATTCACTTTGCAAATCTTTAAGGTTACCATGGGCTATTACTCCTTTATAGAATGTAGCATATTCCCAAGCTGTAGAAAACACTGCAGCTTCGTTAAATGAGGTAAACAGAAATACTTTTAATCGTGAACCGTATGAAATGGAAAGTACATTGGTACAACACTACAAGAATACTTGGGGATGTCTTAGAGACATCTGATGAGCTCTTCTGAACTCAGAACATTGCACAGTAACCTGGAAACGTGATGAATTTATGCTTATTATATCCTATAAATCAGTCCATCTAATGAAACCATCCTTTATATAAAGTCTCAGGAGTTTAATTGAATTGTCTTAAATGAGTGGGCTAAATTGAACTGAGTAAGCATATTGGTTTTGTGTTGTACTACATATTTTTTTTGTGGTAGATTAATTTAGTGAACTCATTTCTACAGATGCTTTGTCAAGGCTGAATCTTTGACATTCAGTAAAAGTCTTGGCAGTGAACTTGAGGGAAGAAGTTATTTACAGTACCCATTTCTGAAAGGCCTGTGCCGGAGTATGCTTATCTGGCTTTTGTTGCTTTTTCTGAGTATTTTTGAAATGGTAAGAGGAAACTGTACAATTCCTTGCCAGGTCCTAACATGCTGGTCTCAGGAACTTGCTAAATGAGGTTGAATTCAGACCCAAGATTTCTCTGTGCAGATATTTTAGAAAAAGGAGACTCTTTTCCAAATGAACAGCTAGATTTTCCCAGGCCGTCACTCTTTTTGTCTTTTTCTCTGAACTAATGTGTGCAAACCAACCGTAGAATAGTGGGTGTGTAAACTAAGCACGTGCAGGTTGTATTACAAGGAAAACAAATAAAGAGGTCTCTAAGTAGAACTTCTTCTTTTTGAAATGAAAATAAGACCACTCAACTGAGTGAATAATCTATTCCTTCTTTAAGCACTACTTTCTTGAATATGGTACTGCAGAAGTTAAGAGTTTTTGACAAACACGTCTATGCATATTCATACAGAACATTATCTTATTTTTGTTAAGAAATTCAACATTTCTTGGAGAGATTTGATTTTTATTTTAGGAACATGAATTTTTTGGACTTGCTGCTGTCATAACAAGTTCTTTACAGCTTCTGTCACCAAGAAGGGAAAATAGATGTTCCTTATAATGGAAATAAAAAGGTTTATTGAACAATATGTATAACAATGGATATCTTTAAGTTATTTGCTTTTTAGCAATTAACCTCACAAGGACATTGGACTGAAAAACATCTTGCAGGTTTTCTAAATAGGCACAGTAAAAACAATTCTACAAACCACTGCTAGCCGAAAGGTATATGTTGGCTAATGATTCCTGAAGGAAGTCCCTGGAAGGAGTTAGATGACTATGTCAGATATATGCCAATATGGTAGATAAATACTTAAATAGAGGTGCAAATAAGCAGTACTGAAGTTTCCAAGCAATCGTTGAATTAATCCCTGGGGTTTTTTTTTTTTTTTTTAATTATTTAAAGGAAGAAAGGTCAAAGGACTTTGTAGAGTAATGCCTCCATGTTTTTATTTGACTTCAGTTAAACAGGCTTAATTACAGTATTGAAATGCCACTGTAATTCAGTTTGACTAGAGCAGACCCTCAAGTGGTACAAAGTGTTGTATTGAAAGGATCCTGTAACCCAGCTCAAGATTTACTCAATTGCTTTAATAGCATTCTTGCTTTGCTTTAACATGAGAGTTGGTTCATATTGTTATTGGAAAAGACATGAAACATTTAACTTTAGAAAATATGTAATCATTGAAGAATGAAGTTGCACAAGCTTTTCAACTGTTCCCTACAGTCACTGATGAACTTTTGGGTGTTTGTTTTTTTTTTTTTTTTCCATTTAAACCTCATTCTGTGGTACCTTTTATGCTTCAGGATACTGCTTTTTGTTCTAATGTTACCCAGATTGTGTAATGATCACAAGCTTTTCTTGAGTGTGTTTTCATACCACTATGCTATTGTTTTTAAGAGGGATGTACAACTTTAAACCAGAAGCAACGCTAATACAAATAAAATGGAGAAAAATGAATCTTATTACCTGTAAACATAGTAAAAGTATGTCTGTTCAGCATCTTGTTTGACTGGATTTTTTTCCAAGGAGCTGTTTGAAATAATTCCCCTTTTTATTTTTCAATACAGTTACTGAATGGGAAGATTAAATCTTGCTGTTACCAAAAATTGCTGATTTTGAAAGACATGTCTCTCCATTCTGTAGATCTCTGCAAGAGGGACTGGTTTGAAAACTGTCATGCCAGTAGAATTATATTCTTTCTTCAGCAGACTTTTTGATTCAGTATGAAACATACCATCTGGTGAAAGTGACTGATTCACTGTTATTTCTGCCCCAGGGAGCAAAATGTGTTACAGATTGGGGGGGTGGATAGGTGGGTGGGAATGTAGGACTAGATCCTCATTTGGTGGGAAATGGTTTCTCTTTGTTTAGATCCTTTGCTGTCAGTGATGCTGTTGTGATTCCTAGGAGGCAAAAAATTGGCTTACAAGTGTAAAACTTTGTGTAGTACTGTGAACATTTAATAAATTTTCATTTTCTCTGTCAGCGTGGTGTAAGAACTAATAGACTCAATAGTTTATATGAAATCTGTATTTTACAGCTAACAGTAGATTTGAAATCACTTTTCAGTGTTGCATCCAAGGAGTCTTTGGAACAATCATATAGACATGTGTTTCCTTGACACATTATGTGCCACGGCCTTTTATTTTCTGTCTGAACAAAACTTATCAGAAAAATAAATTCTTTGCTCCAAATGCAGTTTGGGCTGAGTAGAATTGATAATTTTGACTTTGTGTCCAAAATAGCCACAACATTTCTTGAACATTGTTCAAATAGAACACTGTCTTTTCACTTCAAAAAGGTACTTCAAAATTGTATTTGTCTCATTTGCCTTTTAAAGTAGATTGAAAAAAACCCACAGGAAACAAATATGCTCAGAGATTTTTAAAAAGGGAACTCCTCAACCGTTAGGGTTAATCATGAGGTCATTCAAGGGTTAGGCTGTGGCGGAATTGGAGTGGTACCTATCATCAGGAGTTCTACTGGAAATGAAAGAAGGAAGGAAAAAAGAAGAGGGCGGTTTCAGTGTGACATTCAGGTGAAGGGATAAGTCTTTTTCTTTTATCTTTGCCATTAAGACAGTAGCTCTGTGATGCTGGTGGGTTACTTAAATGTCTTAAGAGATGCTGGGTAATGGTGTTATTATTAGATTCTGTATATCGAGAAAGAGGTGTGGCTGCCAGAAATGTGCAGTTGAAATCAGTAATAGATGTCGCTGAATGAATGTGAAAAGCCAAATAAACTGACACAGTTAGACAAATGAGGCTCTTCAGGTTACCTATCAAAGATTAGCGGTAACGTTGTGTGTTGATCATTTTGTTCCTGAGGTCTTACTCTGCATGACAGATATTGATTGCATGATCCAACAGGCTCATGCCACACTGATATATGTGTGAAGGTAAATTTCTGGTTTTTTCATACCATATAGCCTGGAAAGTGTTCCAAATAGAAAAGTTTGCTCCCAGCAGTCTTTGTCTCCCAGTCATCTTTTTTGCCACTGTTCATCTATAGCCTATTCTCCCATTAAGCTTGCTGTTCCCATTGTTTCCAATTTCTGCTGCATGGCTGGGTAATGTATCATCCACAGAGACTGTCAGTACTTGAGTGCAGAGGTTTCTAAGTCACAAATCAGGAGACTGACTTACATGAGAGAGATAAATACCTGGTTTATAGGTATTTGGATCTTAAAGACTGCCATAAAATATCAGAACAGACGAGACAGTCCCATCCTCAGAGCAGAGGTTGATAGGAGACTTTCAGAGATGGATATTGAAGCTAAAAATAGCAGTAACTGTGACATAGTGTTACTTTGTAATAAATACATAGAATTTTTTAGGTTTGAAAAGACATTTGAGATCATCCAGTCTAACTGTAAACCTAACATTGCCAAGTCCACCACTAAACCATGTCCCTAAGTGCCACGTCTACATGTCTTTTCAATACCTCCAGGAATGGTGACTCTATCACTTCCCTGGGCAGCTTGTTCCAATGCTTGACAACGCTTTTGGTGAAAAAATTTTTCCAAATATCCAATCTAAATCTCCCCTGGTGCAACTTGAGGCCACTTCCTCCTACAGAGATATTTGACCAGTAATTTGCCTTTTATTGTGAAAAGGGGCCAAAAATGTTTTCTGTTTTTTTTTAAGATGAAGCATCTTAAGTTTGATTCTTGAAACATGTGACCTGTCACTCACAGTACCTGCTTCCCTGTCCTCGTTCCTTCATTTATGTAATGTGCAATTGGAGAAATAAGATTCCCTGTTCCAGAGACCAGAAAGGATACTGATACTAAGATTTTAACACATCTCTTAGAAGAGGTTTTCCTTGAGAGATTTAGTACAGGTCCCACAACATTTCAAAGACTTTACCTAGCTGTCAAATATGACACAGATTTTAGATGTTTAGATATGTAGTAAGCATCCTTTTCCTTAGGTATACCATGCTACTTCCTGCAACTAAAAGATAAGTTTATTCTTCAAAATACGAAAAAATAGAGGAGAAAGTTGAAAACTAACATAAATGCATTTGAATCACATTCACCGTGGGTTGCCCCATTGTAAAGTAAACATTCTCATTCACTTCCCCTGTAAATGGTCCTCCAGGCATAGTTTTCTGGTCAACCCAAGCTGACTGGGTTGATCCAGGTGTAAAAGATAAATGTTTTTATTTAAATCGATTTGGTTTGCAGGCAATCCAAGAGTTTAGTTGTGTTGACTGAGCATTACTGTAGGTGCAAAGGAGGTGCCTTCTCATTTGGGTGGCATTACAAAGTTGCATTGGCTTTTACCAAACTGGCACAAAAAATATTGGAGCCGTGGAAGCAGTGGGCAAGGACTTAGAATTCAGAACTGAGATTTACTAATGGTGTCCTGTGTGCCTAGATCTACATGCTTTTCTGTGTAAAGCTTCAATGATGATTTTTTTTTTTTTTTTTTTGCACTGGCTGTTTTTACTGCCCAGAATTCAGTCCTCCTGAGGTTGTAAGTGCCATTGACCATATTTCTGTGCTGCAGCACCCACTATATACCACAAATCTTGAGTAGAGCTGGTAGACATGGAGGTAATACTACGTTTTCAACATGAAAACACGTCTGAACTGGCTCTATCTTATGTTTGTCCTGCCGTAGCGATGCTTCCTCACCTTGATAGGGTGACACCAGCTCGTTGTGCCACAACAGGATATGCCAGGTGTAGTACACACCTGTGCATTATTCAGTACTGTGATGTTGTAAGGTCACCTTCTGAGGAGCATTGTCTTAGTAAGTTAGTGTACTTGGAATAAAATGAAGAGTATGTCAAATCAATTACTCTGTTATGGATATATTTAGTAGTTTTTTAAAGGTGAGCGTAGACCAGATTTTTTTGTTTCTTGATTACTTTTCCAGGTGGTTTTGCTTCAGCTGAGTTAAAAAAAAAATACAGTAACTTTAAAATCTTTAAAGTATTTGTCGTCATTTATAGTTTCAGTAACAGCAGGTCAAAATTGCTAAATCTAGACAATCAACAATAGCTCAGAATTTTTTAAAAATTTTTTAAAAATTTTTGTTTGTTTGTTTTTGTGGTCTGTGGTGGAGTGGTTAGCCTTGGAAAGCCTCATAGATTTAATAGATAATGTCAAGATCTGAAAGGCGGAAACGGTGACAGACTAGGGATGTAGAAAGAATCTTTGGAGAAAACAGCCTGGAAGGTCTGACCATATATACTGCTTAGACTTGTGGCAGATGAGGCAACTGGATGTTGTCAAGATAGTACTAAGATTTAGTTGCACAATTGAAGATGAACAAATGGTACATCATCATAAAACTGTACCCACAAGACTATTTACAAGGGGAGTGAATGAGAATGGTTTGATTATTCCACTTTGTACAAGGTAAAAGTGGTTGAAAGAGAGTTAATGGTGACTTTACATCATCTGGTGAGAGAAGAGAGAATCTCAGATTCTGGGATGAGGATAAACTGTAAGTGTACTGGTAACTGGCCACAAGGAGACACCTTTTCCAAGCACAGCATAGTTTCATAGGTATTAGGTGACCATTTATTTCTGAAATCTCTTAAAGCTTCTGTCTTCTAACTCTAAAGTTTTCACAGATTATGAAATTAAATTGCTTTTGCATAGTACCGTTGTGGTTTGAGCCCAGCTGGCAACTAAGCACCATGTAGCCACTCACTCACTCCTTTCCTACACTTGGGGAGGCAGAGTAGGAGAAAAAAGGTAAAAGTAAAGCCATGTTGGGTTAAGATAAGGAGACTTTACTTGAACAACACAAAGAGAGAGAAAACAACAGTAATAACAATAATAAAGTGGGTGATATACAACACACTGCTTGCAGATGTTGCTGAGCCAAGCCAAGCAACAATGAGCTAAGCCATGCCACACCACTGTTTAAAAACTGCAGACCGTCTGCAGCCCTCCTTATATATACTGGGCGTGACGTTAATATAGTATCAAATATCACATTGGCTGGTTCGGTCTGGCTATCTTGGCTGTGGAAATTAACCCTATCCTAGCTGAACCCAAGACAACCATATATGTAAGCATTTAGAGTTTCAGTTTAAATTTCTTCTGAAGATTTCAAAGGGATTATTTAAATGGAAACCTCAAATCTGTGAGGAATGAACATAACGTGAATGCTTTTTCCAGATATCTTAAAAAAAGAAAAAAAACCCTGTCAAAAAGCAGAGCGACCTAACTTAGAAAATAAATATTTGTGTAAATTCTTTATAGTGAAATGTAGTAAGAATACAACATAGAATCATATAATGCTTTAGGTTCAAAGGGACCTTCAAAGGTCATGTAGTCCAACACTGCCTGAAGTGAGCAGGGATGTCTCCAACTAGATCAGGTTGCCCAGAGTCCCATCCAACCTGACCTTGAAGATTTCCAGGGATGGGACATCTACCACCTCTCTGGGCAACCTGTGCCAGTGTTTCACCACCCTCATTGTAAAAAAATATCTTTCTTATATCTAGACTAAATCTCCCCTCTTTTCGTTTAAAACCGTTACTTCTTGCCCTATTGTAACAGGCCTTGCTAAGAAGGCTGTCCACATCTTTCTTACAGGCTCCGTTTAAGTACTGGGAGGCCACAGTAAGGTCTCCCTAGAGCCTTTGGTTCTCTTCTCCAGGCTGAATAACCCCAACACTCAGCCTTTCTTCTTCATAGTAGAGGTGCTCCATGCCTCTGATCATTTTTCTGGCCTCTGCTGGACCCTATCCAATGGGTTCATGTCCTTCTTGTGCTAACGCTTCCAGAGCTGGACACAGTACTCCAGGTGAGGTCTCACAAGAGAGGAGCCAAGGAGCAGGATCATCTCCCTCGACCTGCTGGACATGCTTCTTTTGATGCAGCTTAGGATACGGTTGGCTTTCTGGACTGCGAGTGCACATTACTGGCTCATATCCAGCCTTTCATCCACCAGTTTCCCCAAGCTGTTCTCTGCAGGGCTGCTCTCAATCCTTTCATCCTTCATCCTGTATTGCTACTGGGGATTGCCCTGACCCAAGTAGAGTACCTTGCCCTTGGCCTTGTTGAAGCTCCTGAGGTTCACAGGGGCCCACTTCTCAGGCTTGTCCAGGTCTCTCTGGATGGCATCCCCTCCATCAGGCATGTCAACTGCCTGTAGTAAATGTAAACAGGGAGAAAGAAAAAACTCTCTGGGGTTCAATGTGCAATAAAATTATATTGTCATGTGTGTCATTGCCCACTGCGTAACTGGTACTTCAGTGGTCAGTTAATCTGAAAGCTCAGTGTTCATACACTGTCATTTCTACTGGGAGATTTTTGACTGCCTTAGCAATGTGCAGTGGTAATTAGACCACTCAGGAAAGATGTTTCCCGAGAAAGTTTTCTTTTTATAGTATTTATTTTAGTAGACCTTTTTTTTTGTCGAGGAATATCTGTGTGTATGTGTTCTGTCTTAGAGAATGCTGATATTCGGTCTTCGTGCTGAAAATTTTTAGATTGCAATAACATGGTGTTCATTTGCTTAGATGGATAATAAAATCACTAATTTCAAACAATTTCTTAAAATTGTTTATGTGAGCAGGTTTGGGCCTCGCGTGGTAAGAATAGCTTCTATGAATTCTTTGGAGAGTTAAAGATTTCAACAACTTGAAAATTTGTTTTATGTTTCTATCACTATCAATTCCTCTTCTGGTCTTTTCCTCTTGTATCAAGATGAACTGAGAGCCCAGAGAAACTGTCTGCTGATGCTGATGGTTTGTTTAGTGTATGCCATTTGCCTCATTTGAGTGACAGTCTATACTAACCACACTGACAAGCCTTCGCAATGACATATGCTGAGTTTACTTAGCACCTGGGCAACTTTTCAGAAGAAATTCACTGTGAAAATCAGAGTCCTATCACTTTTGATAGAGATGAGACATAACTTAGCAAGAAGAAACCGTTATTTTTTAATGACACTGAATGTACACAGTCATGTAGCTCCTCTAATGGCTGTTTGAAGACAGGCAATGAGGTCAGTGCTGCACATTGTGACCATAAAGTCTTACAGGTATATCTGTTCTTTGGTCACTGAATCTCATGTGGATAGTCTGAGACACTTAAATGTAGATGCATAGTATATGCTACACGCTGATTTTGCATCATACAGACTGATTTTGAGAGATAGATCTGTAAGTGGAAATGTGCAGATCCTCTTCATGAAAAGATGACATTGTTCTTCATGTTTCTGCAGGTAAACATGGTTCATGATACGTGGGGAAAATACACAACTTGGGCAGGAGATAAAGGCCATCTTAAAATGAACCTTCCTTTTTCTCATACTAAATCCACACTTTACTAATGTTACTAATTATGAGTGGACTATATTCAGCTACTGTAGTGAGTCCTGAAATGAGTTCAGAAGGCCAAGAAGTATTTATTCCTATTGGGGTGGGCATACATTTGCCGAGAAATAAGGACTTAACTTACTACATCAGTTAAACCAACAGAGTGAAAAAACAGGACAAACTAATATACAAAGTCTGAAAGCATTCAGTTCTCTTTTCTGTTCTGCATGAATTTCTTAAAAATCTGATCAAAAAATTTCATTGAGTGGATAAATATAAAGCTATTATTAAAGAAAGTTTTGCATTAGCTACTATAGTATTTCTTTATTGCCTTAAATTATAAATGAGATTAACCTTAGGATGTGTGCACACACCATGCAGCTCTAATTTCTGCTTGGTATGTGGTTTTCTGTGACATACTCTCTCTTCAATATTGTTTTGTTATTGAAAGTAATTTTAATAGAATATTGACATTAGCTATTTATTTTTTTAGGGATCTCACTTTGTAGTGGTTGTTTTAAATTGTACAGCTTTCATTTCTTTAGCTGTGAAATAAAAGCTTTTGATTTTCACTTAGAAGTACTTGCCTTAGAGGTAGAAAGAACACAATTCTGAAGTTGCTTGTCCTCCTTCTTCCTGGCATTAGTATAAAATCAGGACTCTGATAGTAGACCATCAGCTCCTTTCTTGTCCTTACCCACTGTTAAAATTATCCACTCATTTCCAGGCAGAGCCTTTTTAGATATATTGTGAAGAACTTGTTCCTTTACCTGACTTTACTGCCTCCGTGAAAACAATATAAAAGGTGACATTTTGAAATGTTACACATTCATTGTTGAAGTGAAGTTGGAGCTTATTGCTGCTAATGTTAGTGGAAACAGTTCCAGGAATTTTTCCTTCTGATTCTAGCTACAATAAATGAATTATTTTATCCACCTTTTGTTTCATTGCCATTTCTGAATCACAGTGACTTGCTGCAGAGAAGGTCATCTGCATTGCCTGTTCTTAAACAGTTATTGTTGTAAAACAACTTCATGTCTTCGTTTTGTATTGATTCATTTTCTACTTGATTTTAAAATCTACATAGGTTGATTTTACTTAGGTTCTGAACATAGCCTTTATATAGAGACAGTCCAAACTGACTCCACTCCATAAGTCTATGGTCCAGAAGCATTTGTCAGAGATTAGTGTATGCATTGGTTTGCCCTTGATACCATTCCTTTGATTTGCAAGTACTTGATGCTGGAGGTATGAATGGTTTGTTCTGTCATAAAATAAGTTAGGCTGTAAGGAGTCTGTACCTTTCTAATCCTCTGCTTGCCTTGTCTTTTTTATTTTTTTTCCTTAGAAAAGAGTCATAGTTACTTGAAATCTGCTGATAAAGTTCCCCTGCATGCTTCAGTCTGCCCAGCATCCTTACAGTGTTCTCTAAGGGGAGCAGAGTACAAAATACAGTAGGGGATTGATTTTGTATCTTCTCTGTCAGTAATACCACTCCATTTTATATATAGTCATGTTTCATGAGGATTACTTACATGAATTTTACTTTTTTTTAAAGTTTCTTTCCTTTTGGTCACTAGGTGAACCATTATTCCTCTCTGGTGTGTAATAATCACATGCTTATTAGAGAAAAAAAAAAACCTTTTATGCTGATGATGAAATGTTTTTTGAAAGTAAAAGGCTTGTACTCTGATTCAATTATGGTAGATCTTTCTAGTTACATCTTTTTAAAATGATTTTCCATAATTTGGTATGTTAAAGATGCCTTCCCTCCCATTGTTGTCGAGTAACCACGGGAAGCAGCGAAGCCCCACACAGCTGCTCTCTGACTGCTCCCCCACCAGTGGGATGGGAGTGAGAATAAGGAGGGAAAAGAGAAAACTGGTGTGTTGAGATAAAAAACAGTTAACAGGTAAAGCAAAGCTGTGCACACAAGCAAAGCAAAACAAGGAATTCATTCACCTCTTCCCACCAGCAGGCAGGTGTTCAGCCATCTCCAGGGAAGCAGGGCTGATATGCAAGGGTTACTTTGGAAGAAAAATGCCGTACCTCTAAATGTCCCCCCCTTCCTCTTTCTTTCCCCAGCTTTTACTGTTGAGCATGCTATCTTGTGGTATGGACTATCCCTTTGGTCCGTTGGGGTCAGCTGTCCCAGCTGTGGCTCCTTCCAACTTCTTGTGCACCCCAAACCAACTCGCTCTTAGGACAGTCTGAGAAACTGAAAGCGCTTTGATGTTGTGCAAGTATTGTCCAGCAACAGCTAAAACATGGGTGTGTTATCAACACTGTTTTGAACGCACATCCAAAACATTGCAACTTATGGGCTGCTGTAGAGAAAATTAACTCTATCCCAGCCAAAACAAGTACACTTATCTTGACAGAGGATAACTGGTCATTCCCTGATTTGTTGTTTGTTTCCTTTCGCTTTTTCAGTCTATAATTTTTGTTCAGAACAGCAGTTAGTCTCCAATATTCCTTCTTTCATGAAGAGGTTTTCTTTGGGTTTTGGGACTTGGCTATTTCTGAACTTCAGCTCTTTTCTATGAACTGATTAAGAGGCTCCTGTGTCACTCAGCATTAACTCTGGCTCACTGAGCTCATCTATTTCAGTCATTGCAGCTGGATCTTGAGAATGATATGTGGTGTAGTCTTAGAATTGCTGCACTGCACAGCAGAGCAGTTATCCCTGTGATACTGGGGTTCTTAAGGGTGTCCTGTTCCATGAGTGCCTGGTAATGAGTAGCCTGCTGGTTAAGTACATGCCAAGACTTTAATCAAGTACTCAGTCTGGCAGGTCTCTTCGTTTCAAAGTGTTTTCTCTAATAATAATAATAAGAATCGTTAATACATTCAAGCATATGCATTAGGTAGTTCTGGAATAAAGAGACCAAGATAAAAGGGAATAATTAAAAATTAAAATATGGCTCAAAGTGAAATGTTAAGAGCCATTCACTGGGATATGATCACAGGTAACCTGTGATTTTCAAAGCACATAACCTTAGATATTTAAGGAGCCATAGTTAAATCTATTTGTATTAATGAATGGTTTACTTGAGGGAAAGGAAACCTAACAGCCTTCAAATCATCTCAGCATAAATGGAAGTCAATATTACGAAAACTCACAGATGACACTTCTAATTTATGAAGGAGTAGTTCTAATTTCAGTGCCAGAGTAGGCAATGACTCTTGTTTCACTCAACTATACCAAAAGGCATGTTCCCTCTTGAAAAATAGAACAGGCATGTCCCAGATTTACTTGTCTCACAAATTACAGCTGCTCACTATCTTCTTTGCAGTATTAGTTAGCCTCTACAGGTGACTTTAATTCAACGGTTGCCTGATCAGAAGGTATGTTTTATGTTTGGAGACCTTGTCAAGTAAATTACTGTTTCTCAGCATCATCAGATCAGTTCTACAGGAAAGCTTTTAAGTTCTTTGGGCAGGACTTTCAAAGCACCAGAAGAATAAAAGCAAATGCATGATTTGCTTGTGCAGTTGTGACGTCCTCAATATATCTTTATGGAGGCAATTTCTAATGAGAGCACTGATGAATGTCATGCTGAGTTTTAGTTCTCGCTTGTATTCTTTATCACAAAGCAATTTCCACTAGCTTTTTGCTACTTCTTTGAGGAAAAAATAAGCAACCCACCTGCCTTTCACCCCCCTCCTCCCCAGCCACTCAAACCAAACACCGCAAAAAAACCCACCCAATTTTGCAGGATGTGTATCTAGTTATGGAAGTCTCTATCAGTTCTCTGTTCAAAATCGATTACAATTTTTAACTTAATCTAAATTTATGTAGTAGAAAAACATGCCTCTCATACCAAACTAGATATGAACTTCTGATATTAACTAGAGTTCAAGCCAACTCATGAAAACCTTCTTTCAATACTGAATTCTTTTGAGAAACTGATTTTGTTAAAGAGGCTTTAGAAATATATAGATTTTAGGTGTAATGGGAAACTGAAGTTATATACAGTGCATCCAGCTCTGAATCTGAATACTGAGCAACGGGCCAATAACACTGTTAAAAGTATTAAGTATAACCAGAAACAATGAAGACCATAATTTCGTTTGGATCTGATTCTGTATGCCTTACTTGTTTATGTAGTTCTAATCATGCAAACTTTTAAGCCATTTTTCACTTCTGTAAGTGGCAGAGAATTTTCATGTGAAAACTTAAGTATTGTATGATGTTTAAAAGACATAAAATACTGCACACAAGATTACAGATAAAATTACCTCACTAATATTTGTCCATGAATGTGCAGTGATCTTTTGTGTCCTAAATTTGGTGAAGATAAGAATTGTTGTTGTTGATTTCAGTAAGGTTAGCATAACAAACCTGAAGAAAGTATTACATTATTGGTAGCCCCTTCCTTTAGTATGGATAATTTAGCCTCTCTTTTATAACTTTAAGAGGGAATAATTGAAGGTCTGTGTAGTACCTTCTGTGTTGATATTTCACGGTGTTAAATATGTAGGGAAAAAAAAAGTCAGCATTGCCTCGGACTTGTACAACCTCATTTCCTTTTCTGCTAGAGGTCTATAGCCACTTCATGTAGATCTGTTTCCCAGGAAAACACAGCTCCCCTGTATATATGTGGAAGCTTGGAATTACATCTAACAAAAACAATAAGAGGACTCTGAGCTTAATTAAGTCATACAAATAAATAGTGATCGATGAGACACTGAGATATTGTATAGACATTCTTGAACTGTCACCAGGGGCTTTCAAAATATGCAAAAATCATGGAGACATTTTGCAATCTAGAGATTAAAATTATCTGTGTTGCATTATTGAGTGGAATCTCTATCACTTCCTTTTTTTCCCCATTATGAAATCGAACTTTTCGAGAAGATGCCAAAAATAAAATCCAGAATCGACAAGATGTGTACCTGAGGATAACATGCTGTGTGTATACTTAGACAATTAAGGGAGATGAATTTCAGATCACTCGTGTCGCAACTTCAATAACTGTAGTAAATAATGGCAAAAGAAATCATCAAAAAACTAAGAGGGACAATAAGTAGCTTTTGTTTCATAATAAGAACAAATTCTTCCATCAGAAATCAGCTCTTTTTCCCTTTCGAAAAGGTGAACACCATTGGGGAATACAAAAAAGCTACAACTGCAGTACTTTGCTTTTATAATTCAATTTCTGTGCTGAGATATACTCCCATAAAACATACATAGGCCCAGTCAGATTCTGAGCATACAGACTTGGTGTAAATGAATACAAAGTATGTGTTTGAAAATTTGAATGTACACCTAGGCAGAAATTTACCAATCTAGAGTGTGTACATGAGGATTGATGGTAAAAATGTTCAAACCACTAATGTTTTCAGTATAATGAAAAATATCTTAGTTTGACATAATAGATTGTTCAGCCAGCAATGGCTGAATTAAAGCATACTTCTTGATTTTGTGTGAGGATATTTTTGTATAAGGATAAACCTCTGCAACAAAGACATAAATAAAGTGTATATGTAGTGTTGTGAATTCTGCTTTTCCCTTTCCTCTCACATAACAGGGAGAAAAACCCGGAGTATTTACTGCTTAAATTGTAAGCCTTTTGGAAACAAGCTATGCAGGTGGACTAGTCCCTGTTCGAATAAGATGAACTGAGAAGTATAGGAGTTTGTGATGTGGCACAGCAGTCCACAGTCTGTAAAACTGCCCGATTTTCATTCAGGTGTGGGGTAATCTTCTTAAGTGTTTTTATGATGAGAAAAAAAATCTGGATTTGGCATACATATTGTGGCTTTCCACTTTTCAATGTTACATGTAAGTTCAGCAGAAATGTGTAAGTAAGCTACTCACCTATAAGGCTTGTTCAAAAGGTTAGTTTAATGATGGCTGTACTTTTAAATAACTGAGTCATTAAAACTTGAACGGTGAAGAAAGGTGATGAACATCTGGGTGTACTGGTTATGTCACGTGGTTTAACCTGTCTTTAGAATATACCACTTCAGTGCAGAAAGTACACAGTCTGCTTTGCATGGTTATGAGGAGTCTTCTGCCTCACATACAGACTTTGAACATGGGACTGGCAAGCGATGCTTGTTTTCTTTTTGATAAGCTGAAATTTACCATGGTAAACCAACACAACGAAGCCAAGCAGCGTATTGAGCTTATAGTGAGTCCTTCAATTTTAGGGGATTTTTTTGCTTCCTATGTGTGGAGTTCCACTGTTCAGGAAAAATGCTTAAGCACCAAGCTAGAATATTTTTCTTATTATTCATTTGAGACTCGGTAAAACATGGCTTGTATTCTGCACATAGCTATTATTTTTCTTAAGTGTTTTTCTTTTTCACAGAAAAGTAATACATTTCCTGATAGCTCTAATGTTTTTCTCTATACAAATGTATAGTATTTTTAAACGTTTTAAGGGTAATTTGCATGCAATAGCAGAACTTCAAAGAGTGTTACAGAAGCAGTGCCAAACCCTGCTGAGCAATTTCTCCTTGATGTAAACAGAAATACTCCATTTCTCACTTATAATTTTAGACACAGCACATAGAAGTGCTAACTTTTCACTTTATTATTGGAACGACATCCTGTTCAAAGATTTCTGTAACAAAACCATTTACTTTTTATTAATCTAAACTATATTCAGATAAATCAAATGACCATTTAATGTGTCAAAAGGAGGACTTAACCAAATGAAGTAGGACATTTTAGTGATTGGCAGTGTGATTTTTTTAAGAATAACCTATTATGATATTTATCTGACCTATCTTTTAATTTTATCCTAGGGATAAAATTTTCTCTGTTTTCCGTTAGATTAAAATTACAGATGATGGAAGCAGTTTTTATAGAGTTAGTTTTAAAGTTAAGATAATGCAAATGCCTTGAAAACTATCAATATATCTTTCTATTATCAATAATCACTGGGCCTCTCAGCAAGATTGAGATCATAAATGCCAGGTGCTGCTCAGGTTTCGGTAGCAGGGATTGGGACTGCTGGCATGGCTCCTGTAAGAAGTTTCTCAAATTAAGCTCCCCCGGCTCCAGTTTGGCCCTGCCTCTGGCCAAGGCTGCGCCAATCAGCACCTCTGCGAATAAACCTGTTTGAGAGGTGAAACTGTTTTGGGAACGTCTTTTTGGTTTTGGGAGTGTTCTTTTGTTTTGGAGGGGGTAGAGTGGAAGGAGAAGTGACCATGAAGGAGTCAACTGTGCAGTCACCCAGGGTAGCGAGGAGGAGGTTGGGGAGACACACTGGTACAGCCATTTCCCTCTGGCCCATGGGGAGTCGGCAGGCTGAGGACCTGCAATCCTGAGAGAACACCAGAGGAGAAACGTTCGGGCTGCAGAGAGCTGGGGAAGAGGCCCATGATGCAGAGAGCCGAGAGAGACTCACAACGCAGCTGGCAAGTGATCCTGGAAAAGGCAGTGACTCAGAGGAGGTTTGGCATGGGGTCGGTGCGGTGCTGGGAGAACCGTTACTGCTGGCAGACCTCCCTGCTAGCCTTAGACATTCATGGAGGACTGTATTCTGTTGGGGGAGAGCCACGTGCCGGCAAGACAGAACTGTGAGAGGAGTTTCCCATGCAGAATAGCAAGCGGTGGGAACTGCATGGAAGGTGCTGGGAGTGACTGCACCCCCCCATCCTGTGTCCCACCCTGCGCCAAGCTGGGGGAAGGAGGCAGCAAAGCTGGTCCCGGAAAGAAGGAAGGGGTGGGGGGAAGATGTATTTAAGAGCCGGTTGTTTTTCTCATTGTCCTACTCTGATTTCAGTTGGTAATTTGGTTGTGGTTTTGCTGTTTAAATTCCATTGATTTTGTTTCCCCAAGTCAAATCTCTTTTGCCCATGACCATAGTTGGTGAGTGAGCCCTTCCTGTCCTTGGTCTTTACCCTTAATTTGTTTTTTGTATTTCCTCCTACTGGAGGGACAGAGCCACTGCCTGTTGCTTAGTCGCCAGATGGGTCTGAACCACAACAGCTCCTTTCTTGCTGTTAGGTCCATGTGCATTCTTACATAATGCACTTCCCATCAGCTTCCATAAAGTTAATCTATTTTTGTTATTCTGAATTTCTAGCATCATAAAAATTATTTTTTTAATGAAATGGTAGAAAACTGAAATATAATTATGTAAAATTGAAAAATGCTGTTTCATAATTAAGTTCATGTTGATCTAACCTGCCTTAGATTATTAATTTTTTAACATGTTTATTATAGAATTCTTGTTCTAAACAGTCTAGCTAAACAGGATGTCAGTATGTCTGTTATAAATGGTGCTGTATCTGTCACATTTGTACGTTGACATTAATGCATTTATGGGAAACTAATACATTCTGTCTCCATGCTGCGAAGCCATATAAAAACACATTGCCTGTTTGTAGTTTATATGGTAACACAGTGCCTATCTTTTCTTAGAACAGTGAATAATGTTTCTTCTACAAGTCATTCAAAAAGAACTAGAAAGGGAGTCTAAATTTCATGAGTATTGTATTTTTGCTTGCCACTGATCCTGTGCAAATGGAGCACCAGAGCACCCTAACGAATGCAGATAATGACCAGGGACTGTATGAGGGTTTTGTCAGGCTTTTTCCTCTTCTTGAGGAATTTGATCTATAAATAAGTTCCCAGTTTGGGAGGAACTGTAATAGATAGTTAATATCATGCTTCCATTTTTCTTAAGCTCTGGATAAATTTGCCCTGTGTAATAGCTTGTCTTGAGGAGCGGAGTACTGTATTTTTCAGTAATGTGTTTACTGCCAGTAAACACAATACATTTTTAAAAATTAACATTTTTAAAAATCATTTGACAGTTCATAAATATATATGTTAGCAGTTTCTGTAGATAACGTATCTTCATTATTGTGTAATGTTTGACGCTGAAATAATTTAAATGTACTTGGTTTATATCAGTGTTTTTCTTTGGACTAGGATCACTAATTAGTTTTGTGTTTTGCCATCATGGGGTGTGTCTGCACTAATGGCATTGTTTGGATTAAGGATGTGATTTTTTGGAAGCAAATCTCAGACCTGTCTCCAGTTGCTGGTGTTTGCTTCAGCCCAGCTGCGCACAGCAGTCTCAAGACAGAGGACCTGATTGAGGCTGAAACGAGTAACATCCATTTCTGGACAGTCAGAATTTGGCCAGGTGACACCAAGGCTGAAGTGTAGTTCCCTGAAATATGGGAGGTGTGGATTATTTTTCTGCACAGATTCCCTGCAGTACTTACCAAAGTAGTATAAGCAGTTTGTACAATCCAAACCTGATGATATTGAAGTCAGAGGAAGCTTATTAATGCCCATGACTTGGGTGATCTCAGGTGATTAATTTTTATAGCACCATTTCATTCAGATGATAAACTTAGCAAGATCAGTTCTAATAAGTGTAATTGTATTTTGCTTATATGTACCTACACAGCATAGCTGCTTTATTGCAGTTCTGTGCTTCTGCCTCCGAAGAATTAGCTATTTTGTTTTTAATTTACTAATTTTAAAGATTACCTGTGAATATTATTTTTCTTTTTTGCCAACTCTTTGAATGTCATATTTAGTGTTGTATTTTGTTTTGTTTTAAACTGTAGCATGTTGAATTTGGTAGCCTTGATGCCAACAGAAGCCTTTTATGACTGGGAATACATCAGCATTACTTTTCTTTGCCATCTCCTTTATCCTGCGATGGCACCTAATCTTATTGCGCAACAGTTAAGAGCATTTGTAGTATGGAAACAAGAATGGTGTGTGGCTGAAATAACACTTCCCCTCACAGAGGCTGTTCTGTTTTCTCTAAGTTAGACAGCTGGGTTTTGCCCACCTTCCGCTGAGAGTCATGATTCATCTATGAACAGCAAAGGTCATCCTACACGAAACTCATATTAAAAAACTATTTAAGACTACATGGTTCAGTGCTCTTTTAGACATGAAATAGTTATAATAAGCCTGTGGAAGTGAGTGATAGATACTGTGTACGTTGCAGAAGACAGTATCTCTAAATTCAGTAAAACTTCTGAGGAATTCTGCTGTGTGCTTGGACTGTGATATGAATCATACATTTTATACTCTTTTCGTGTGACTAAACTGACTTGGCTAATCACGCAAGTAAAATAAAGGATGTGTGAAATTGTTTTGAGGATTTATACTTGCCCTGAGGCCTTGGACTGCTTAACTGGGGGCTGGTGAAATGGAAAGTAGTACTAGTAAATCGGTTACTTAGTTTATATACTGTTATAATCCAATAGCTGTAGTGTTTTCTTTTTAAAAAACATTATTGGTAACTTGTCAACAAACTGAAGAATTAGGATCATTCTAAATCAGCTGTGAAAATTGCCCTAGAGATACTACTTAACCAAGGATACAAATGAGTATAGGAAGACCTTCATACTTAAGTGTTATCAATCAAGGAAAGATTCAGTGGAATGCAGTGATACAACACTTTGCAATTTTATTTAGGATTTCCTAAGGACCTGCAGAAATAAGATGCTATCACAGAACAAGCCACATTTTACCTCTTGCTTCAGATTGAGAAAGCTACAAGTTTACATGAAAGCCATTTGCTTTATCTCCTTTTTGCCTAAAGCTCCTTAACACTGACAGCTATATAATGAAATGTTAAAAAAAAAAAAAAAAAAAAAAAAAAAAAAAGTCAAATTTATAGTTTATTCTGTGGAATGCATGTTGTCACTCATAAAATCAAATTGAAACACTGCTTTTTAATTAGTGTTTTCTGAGGTATAGAAAACTTATTTTCTCTTGCCACTCCACCAGGGACAACTGCGTAATTCTTAAATCTTTTAGAATGCTTTCGTAATTAACCTGTCATGCTGAGGACTAACATTGTGGAGCTGTATTTCAAGATAGGTCCATGGCATAATATATCATTATAGTGTGTGTTTACAAAAACAATTTACAGAGATGCTACACTAGTGAAATTGCACTTAAATATGGGGCTGTAAAAATTGTGGTTTCTAAACCGTGACATCTGATCCACTGAGGTAAGTGCCAGATATGAGTCCTTAAGGTTATGCTTTATACCTCACTGCCCAGTTACTAGGTTTTTAATTAGACATTGGCTGTGTATTTGGTAAGACATTAACTGAACTGAACAATGCAAAAGTTATTTATGATACTTTGCACCCCTGACATGGCAGTGCAAGCAATCTCAGATTCCTTCCTAAGTGGCGTAAGGTTCAACTGTATGAGGAAATTGTGGCAATGCTGAGAAACTGTCTTTTGAGATTTATGCATTGCGTGAAAGAATTAGTTCCTAATTATTTCTTACCATAGTTGTAGAGATGTGTGAATAAAGCAATTAAAAGGTAAACCATTCTTCCATTTATGTTTTTTCTTTCATTAACTTTCTATGAAAATGAGAAATTGTGATTCCAGTCAAGCCTAAAAACACTGATTTCCACTGGATTCTCCTTTTTATGCTATCATTTATCCATTCTGTTATCCTTTCTCTTCAGTTTGGGGCAGAGTTGTTTTGTAGTCCTGAAACATTTTACTGCAAAACTGCAAGAATTGTCTAGATCCTTTTTTGAATCCTATTACAGCAAACCACCAAAAAGAAGTCAACTTAGAGTACAGCCATAATGATTATACTAATTTACTAATTAGTATACTAATTAGACTATACTAATTTATGTTATAAAATTATAGCACCATCTTATAGCTTGGATGTGTTTTGAAATACTTCTGACCCATATTTAGATAAGGGTTGAAATAAGCATGTCTGCTAAGGAGATAAAGTGGCTGGGTGGACCTTCTAGTTTAATAGCAGGGATACAATGTAGGGATGAAACAGTTGGAATACAAGATTGAGAGATGGATAGCATTGGGTAAATCCGAAGTTACAATTACATGTAAGAACTTAGAATGATTTATTGTCTTGAACTATAGCTGCTAGAACTTCAGATTTGCTTCTTGTAAGTTATGTAAAAGCCTAACCGAAATTATGAAACATTTACAAATGAACAAGTTCAGTATAGACAAAACTGAAGAAATTCAATCCCATATTTTTTTTTCCCCCCTCTAATGCTCTTTTTTTCACACAACTCACAGGTGATCTACATGGTAAAGATCTGATATACTGAAACTACATTAAATTATTATTCTCTTTTTTTGAACTACATGAGCTTTCCCCCCAGATTCTTCATGTGTTTGCTTAGAGGTATTTGTATGGATTTACTGATGTTACGTATCTCCCTTACTCTTAACCATCTTCTGACGGTTTCTGAGAATTGATGGTATTAAAAAGGCACAAATCAAATCTAAAAAATAAATTTAGTTAACGAGTGTGGTGAGGATGGATGGGGGAGGGCATGAAGGACTGAAAGCATGTGTTCTAAATCAGCACCAGGTTCAACATTTCCTCGTTAAAGTTTTGCGTGGAGAAATATCTGGGGTACCTTTAAAATTACGCTGGAAGAGTGATATAAATTACTTGATTGAAGTGAGAGGCTTGGATTCTTTTTGCACCTCCACTGATGGAACGAAGAACTACACTGGAACTGTATGGCTTAATGTCAAAACCCAAATAGTTAAAAAAATCTTTCAAAGCTTAACATTCAGTTCTAGGCTGCCTCTTAAAAGCATTATTTATAAATCGAAGATTAAGATACATTTTACCAGCAGTATCCTGTATCGTTTTATTTTTGTGTGTTGTAAATAATTGACTTTTCATTAGTGTTTTTGGACCGTTCCAGGAATATTATCTGATTTAACTGATAAGTCTGGTAACGAGAGAACTGGGAGAAATCATAGTGTGCCTTGTTGAAAAAAAGAATCCAGAATAATCTGTACAATAAGAAAGCCATGAGACATAGATTAAATTTGAATTGTCCTGTACCATTTTGCACTTTTAATTCCCAAATAAATACTCAGGGAAATAAGAATACTTCAAACACACTGAAGTGAATAGTTCAAATTGAATCATAGAATGCTTTGGGTTGGAAGGGACCTTAAAACTTTATCTGATTTGATGTCTCTGACATGAACGGGGACATCTTTCACTGGAGCAGGTTACTCAAAGCCCTGTCCAGCCTGAGCTTCAACAGGGGATGGGGCATCCACAGATTCTCAGGGCAACCTGTTCCTATGTCTCACTATTGTAAAGAATGTCTTCTTTATAAATCCACCCTCTTTCAGTTTAAAACCATTACCCCTTCCTTTCCCTGTCACTACGGGCCCTAGTAGAAAGTCTCTCCTTTTCTTATAAACCCTCCTTACATAATGAAAGGCCATAATAAGGTCTCCCTGGAGCCTTCTCTTTTTCAGGCTGAACAATGCCAACTCTCTCAGCCGTTCTCACAGGAGAGGTGCTCCAGCCCTCTGATCATTTTTATGGCCCTTGTTTGGACCTGGTATTTCTTGTGCTGAATACTCCAGACCTGGACACAGTACTCCAGGTAGAGTTCTAACAAGAGTGGAATAGAGGGGGAGAATCATCTCCCTTGACATGCCGGTCACAATTCTGTTGATGCAGCCCAGGATGGGGTTGGCTTTCTGGGCTATGAGTGCACATTGCTGGCTCATACCAATTTTTCATCCACCAGCATTCCCAAGTCCTTTTCCACAGGGCTGCTGTCAATGCATTCACCCCCAGTCCGTGCTAATATCTTGCACTTGGACTTGTTAAACTTCATGAGGTTAAATTGAGGAGCTATGTTCCAGCATTCAGTTTTATTTTAGATGTAAATACAACCTGCAGTCATTTTGAAGGAAACAGTACATAAAGGAAGACAATTGCAATTAAAAACATAAAGGCCAGTTGACATTTTGAAAGAAATGCCTTCTGCAATCTTGTTTGAAGAGAATAGAGTGTGGCAAGGATACACGTTGGACCAAATGTGACACTGACACTAATTTTGCCTTCTTAGAAGTTAATTCAGGAGTAATGCACATTATCATGCTCCTGTTTTCTAGCACAACATTTCTCACTGCTTTTTAGCAGTTCGGTTAATTTTTTTTTAATCTTTTTTTTGGGTGGTTGGGTTTTTTTTTCATGCTGGAACCATAGCTAGTTATGTGATATACTTATCACTGTACATTGACAGGGTAGGGTTGTCCCTGTCCCAAAAAATTTACATCCTTCAAGTCTGCTGGACAGTTAGCTGTAGGCTGGCACATAACCAGAGACAATTCTTTATTTACTTATTGTCTCACATAGTATAGTGGTGTCATGGAGGCACCCACAAAACAGACAGCAGTAGCTATCCAAAGTGCGGCTTTATTAGAACCTAAAATACCCCAGCACTCTGACAGGCCAAAGTAAAGTACAAGTTCAGATGTCAGCTGGGGGAATATATTACTACAGAACTAATTCCCAAGTTTGTGAATATTCTTTTTAGAAAGATGAGCTAGAATGTGTGCACTCTGACTCATAAAAGAGAAGAACTTTCCACTCAAGGGTACCCAGAAAGGGGGTCACTCATCCAAAAGGGGACAAGGATTTACTCAAGGATATATCCAGAAGAAATATTCAGTCACTAGAGGAGGCATAAGGGCTCACTCAGTCCAGGGTGTTGTCCTGATCCAAGGGGAGAGTTCCCAGATGGCAAACCCACTGCTCTGAGGAGGACTGATTGAAATTCGCTCTCCAGCAGGGCTCCATTTATACCCTGATGGAGTCTGAACTGTGGTCAATGTAAGTTAGTTAGCCCCTAGGTGGCTGGGGGCAAGCACAAGATAAAGTCAGTCTAAGGGCCTGAAACACAGTAATCAAGTTTTACTGGCCGTGAAGCCCTTGATCTTTATTGGGTCTTTGGCAAGCCCTGGTCAGGTCTGTGGTAAGCCCCCATCTTTGTCGAATCTTTGTCAGTGTGAGTGCATCTACCACAATGTTGTCTAATCAACGTGAGCACTTTCAGATGGAGATGCCACCTAAAGAAAGGTTGAAGCAGAATGAAACAAAACGTGGTCATGTAGAAAAATCATGTAGGTATGTACAGTGTAAAAGAATCTTGCTTCAGTGTTTTAGATCAAGGGGCTGGTTAACAATACAGACAATTCCCAAAATATTTCCTTTTTTTTTTATCCTCTAACTCGTAGAATCGTAGAATGGTTTGAGTTGGAAGGATCCCTAAAGGTCATCTAGTTCCAACGTTACTTTGTTTTTCCTAACGTGATCCCTGGCTGCTTGGACAATTTGTTGGTATGCCTCTCAGGCTACCTGTCCTTGCTTCTACCGTCTGTAGGCTTCCTTTTAGTGTTTCAGTTTCAGGAACTCCTTGCTCATCCACACAGGCCTCCTGGTGTTTTTGTCCAGATGCATCGCTCCTGAGCTTGGAGGAGCTGATCCTTGAATATTAACATGCTCTCTTGGGACCCTCTTCCCTCCAGGGCTTTATCCCATGGTACTCTACCAAGCAGTGACCCTGAAGAGGCCAAAGTCTTCTCTCCTGAAGTCGAGGGTAGCGAGCTTGCTGTGCACCCTCCTCACTGCCCTAAGGATCTTGAACTTGATGAAGCTGATTTACTGGCTGGAGTGGCTGAAATGCCTTTGTGCTGCTCTTCAGGTGCTGTCGTGCTGACCTGTGATCCCACCCCAGGCTGTGGGCATCTATTTCTGGCACTGTCATCAAACTGTTAGGAGCAGGGTGGGAGTGGAAATATTAAAAGAAAACATTAAAAATTATAAAAACACCCCTCAAACATGGCAGACCTATGATACTCAGTAAAAAGGTTCTTCATTGTGGAAAGCAAATTATATTCTTGGGTTTCTGAGGCAACTTCCTTAATTTCATAGTGACTGCAGAAGGCATAAAAGGGCACATTTGAACTGTAGTTTAGAGCTTCCACCATGATGCCAGCCTTACTAAAAAGCTATTTTTCCTAAAACAGTTTATTCTAGAAAAAGCAGTGTAATGTACATACAGAAGTTCAAGCAACCTTCAAAATGTAATTCAACTTTCCTTATCCTAATCAGTCTATTTCATTTTACAGTGAATGACATCCGTGTACTTCATTGGGCATCATAGCTGGTGATTGTTTTTATAGTATCTCTTTAGTGTTTCAGGCTTCTGATACATGTTACTAAAGATTAGGAGCAATTTACTGAAGCCTCAAGATTTCTCATGACCCACAATACAGAACTAATGAACTTTGATCTTAGCCTGGATTTCTGTTGCACTGTTTCAGAGTATTTTTTTTTATTTTACCTTTTCAATATTGATCACTGCATGCCATGGAAAGCTAAAGGAAAATCTTTAAAATAATCTTTCATTTTTGTTTGCTATGTCTCTTACTTGTTGTTGTGTAAAGAAGTAGAAAGCAGACAGCACTTTTTTGTGTCTGAAAGCACAGCTCTGAAGCATTGATGGTGTTGCAGAATATCCAGTCTTGCAGACTTTTTAGCTTTTCATGGTATTTATTCTTTTTCCCCCTGAAGGTGTAACATTTGAAGTATCGATCCAGATTCTGAGCTGAGAATATCATAGTTTCCTCCTTCTTTGCAATACCAAGTAGATGCCAAGATTAATATGTACTGGTTTGTCATCTCTGTGAACACTGAAAGTTCAAGAAAAGTTGTTTCCTTCTTTTCTGCCTAAATTCCCTGTTGAACTGACTGGAAATACCATGAGACTATGCTGTTGAAAATATCAATGATGTATTAAAAATAGGTATGAATTTGAAGAAAAGTTTGTTACAGCTTATTGTAAGAGCAATCAACTCCCATCACAGAAAACATCAAAGAAACCATTGTGCCCCAGAGTAAAAAGAAGTTGTCTTTAAGCATTTTTTTTGTGAATAAATAGTGCAAGCATGACTATCAATGAACTTTTTATACGAGAACTTCTTTTAGGATCTGCTGTTGATATATATCTTTGTTTTTTAATGATATTTACAGTATTGACATACATGACCAAGTCATGAAGCTGTCGCTTTTGTAGTGTTGCATGATATGAAAATGTGTATTTGAAGATGTGTCTTATGCTTTGCAAGAGTCTTTGAAATTCTGTTCTGTATTAATTTTATTGGAATATTGATGATTAATTCTTACCAGTTTCTGCATGGGTTAAGAATATTTAAGAAATCATTTAAGGAAATTAGTGAAAGGAAATGTGGATATTCTGTGCTCAGTATGTAGTGCTGGCATTGTCTTCCTTTTGAGCTGCTCAAGGATCCACTCCCTTGTATCTGAAGGGAATTTGCCTGAGGGACATTCTCCACATGAGCATAAAGAAGTGACTCTTTGGATATATGCATAATTTAGTGCCTGAGTAGTATTAAAGAGAAATAAACTGGTGGTTGCAACCAAGAGTCTTTTGAAGGGCTGGCACTCAACATAAGGAGTTTTCAAAAGAAATATGAGCTCTTTCCTCATATTTTATGACAGTATGAGTAACTGCAGAGATTAAAACTACAATATAGTCAACTTTACATCATTGATTTCTATCACAATGAATTTTCTTTCTCCAGTTTCCTACACTTCCTAGCAGTAGAAAAGATGAGGACTTCTTTGCCCCAAACCTTGCTCTTTTCAAAGATGTGATATAAATGGAATATCACAATGAGTAAAATTACCCTGGGTATGAACTCATGTGAAGTGGAGTTTTTATTGTGATTTTGAAAATGGTGTTTGGATAGGACAATATGAGTTCTTTAACAGCATTGTACTTAATATGGCCTGTTCAGCAAAGAGCTGAGGTAATCAAAGTCTGACACAGTTTTATCTGTGAAAATGGAGTTGATTATAGAGGCAGGAGAAAGAGAAAGGAGCACGACTCATTAATGTTCCATTTTCTCTTGCTTTGTGCCTGAAAGTTTTGAGTATTTAAAGTTTTATCTGGCTAGTCTTAATTCCTGTAAGGCAAGAGTGAAACATGTTTTTTCTTTTTATTTTTCATTCTCCTGTTCCTTCAAAATATTTTACTGTATACTCTGGAGTTAGGTAGTCCAGTTTCCTGTACAAAGTACACTTTTTCATTTCTGACACTTAAGTATTATACAAAATTACTGGAGTTATTACTGCATTCTCACTAATTTTGCCCAGCTCAGTAGTGAAAGAATTGTGTATGGTGTGGAAGAAGGGACATCTGTAACCAAAGGAGCAAGAGGGTTTTTTGTTTTTTTTTTTCAGTAGATAATACTGCACTCAAGAAATCTTTGAAAAGTCATTAAGGGGTCAACATGGCAATCTGGATCTTTGACCCTAAATACAGTAGTGATGTTGGTACTGTTGTATGTTAAATATATATGGCTCTTCCCATCTAAATTTAAGACATGAGTATCCCAGCCTTCCTCAAGTGCAGCTTGTTAACCTATTCACAATCTGAAATTGGTCAAAAAAGACAGTAAAACCTGAAAACTTTAAGGGTTTCAGCACACTTTCAAACTCAGTCCCCATTTCATAGAATCACAGAATCATCTGGTTAGAAGAGACCTTTAAGATCATCGAGTCCAACCATACACCCTGCGCTGCCAGGGTCCCTAAACCATGTCCCTCAGCACCACATCCACACGGCTTTTAAACACTTCCAGGGATGGGGACTCCACCACCTCCCTGGGCAGATTGTTCCAATGCTTAATGACCTTCCCTGTAAAGTGTTTCCTAATACCTAATCTGAATCTCCTGCGGCGTAACTTAAGATCATTTCCTCTCCTCCTGTCACTTGTCACATGGGAGAAGAGACCAACCCCCACCTCTTTGCAACCTTTCAGGTAGCTGTAGAGAGCAATAAAGTCTCCCCTCAGCCTTCTTTTCTCCAGGCAAAACAGCCCCATTTCCCTCAGCCGTACCTCCTAAGTCTCGCCCTCCAGCCCCTTCGCCAGATTCGTTGCCCTTCTCTGAACACGCTCAAGCACCTCAATGTCCTTCTTGCAGTGAGGGGCCCAAAACTGAACACAGTACTCAAGATGTGGCCTCACTAGTGCTGAGTACAGGAGGGGAATCACTTCCTGCTGGTCACACTATTGCTGATACAAGCCAGGATGCCATTGGCCTTCTTGGCCACCTGGGCACTCTGCTGGCTCATACTCAGCCGGCTGTCAACCGGCACCCTCAGGTCCTTTTCCGCTGGGCAGCTTTCCAGCCACTCTTCCCCAAGCCTGTACTGTTGTAGGGGGTTGTTATGACCCAAGTGCAAGACCTGGCACTTGTCCATATTGAACCTCATACCGTTGGCCTTGGCACATCGTTCCAGCCTGTACAGCTGCCTCTGCAGATCCTTCCGACCTTCAAGCACATTGACACACCCACTCAACTTAGTGTCATCTGCAGACTTACTGAGAGTGCACTCAATCCCCTCATCGAGATCATTGATAAATATGTTGGAGAGGACATGCCCCAATACTGAGCCCTGGGGGACACCACTGGTGACCGGCCGCCAGCTGGATTTGACTCCATTCACAACCACTCTCTGGGACTGGCCATCCAGCTAGTTTTTTATCCAGCGGAGAGTACACTCATCCAAGCCATAGACAGCCAGTTTCTGCAGGAGAATACTGTGAGGAACAGTGCCAAAGGCCTTACTGAAGTCCAAGTATACAACGGTCACAGCTCTTCCCTCATCCACTAAGCGGGTCATCTTGTCATAGAAGAAGATCAAGTTGTTTAAACAAGACCTGCCCTTCATAAGCCCATGCTGACTGGGCCTGATCACCTGGTTGTCTTGTACATGCCGTGTGATGGCACTCAAGATGATCTGCTCCATGACTTTCCCTGGCACCAAAGTCAGACTGACAGGCCTGTAGTTCCCTGGGTCCTCCTTCCGCCCCTTCTTGTAGATGGGTGTTACATTTGCTAACCTCCAGTTGATTGGTACCTCCCCCGTTAATCAGGACTGTTGGTAGATCATGAAAAATGGCTTGGTGAGCACTTCCAGCAGCTCCCTCAGAACACTTGGGTGAATCCCATCTGGCCCTTTAGACTTGTGCACATCTAATTGGTGCTGTAGTTCATTTAGTGTTTCCTCATGGTTTGTTTTTTTCAAGTGGATTTCCTTTTCTCCCTTTTCGACAAGCTTTTTTTTGTTGTAAATTTGGTACTGGACATATTGAGATACTGCTCGAATACTGTGTAGGCTGAATTTGCTGCTGCTTCCTATGGAGAAAGCAAAGCTCTGCTAAGCCATTAGCAGTATTAATCTGGATGGTGGTGTGGGATGGCTTTGAAAGCGATTTGAGGGACACTATTTAAGGAGAACCACTAAGATTTAACCAGTTCCTCTTTGCCTGCAGCTGTGCCAGCAAACTCTTAACTCAAACTCTGTCTCTGGACACCTCATAGTAAATTAAGAAGCCTTAGTCCATTTGCAGGAACTGTGAACCAGAGATCTCTAAGGAGGAGGAGGACATGACATATGAGAAGGATATATTAGTAATATTACTTTGGAAGCAGGTGGAAGGCAACAGGAGTGGGTGACCAGGAGTGACTAACTCTGAACATGTAAAAGGGACATATGAAGAGACTGCCCACCAGTAGTAAGGAGGAAAAGGTAACTCAAAAGAAGCTGAGTGCAGACTTCCTGTGGAAGCAGATTGTTTCATGTGCCCCACTCTGACATCAATATTAGACGTGCTGCCCTAGAAGTCAGTAGAGAGAGTGTATTGATCTGGCTCTGTTCTCATTCAAAGCTTTGTGCTTTGATTAATACCGTGATTCATGGAACAAGAAGGTATACTTTCTAAATCTGTACATGACAAGAAGCTGTGAAATATTCCAGGTGTGCTGGGATTAGATTTCCAGCTGTTCTTCAAGAAAGGAAATTGCTTGAAAGAAATACAGGGCAGTTTGACAGAGGCAAGTGCAGGGTACTGCACTTAGTCATGAATAGCCAGCTATGCAAGCACCAATAACAGGCAGTCCTTTAGGGGAGGAAGATTAGTAGATCAAAAACCTGAACAAGATTAATGAATAAAATACCTTTTTTTGATATGTGAGCAGAAGAAAAACTAGCCAGTTTTGTAGATGATCATGCTTTCCTCAACATACATAATGTTTTTGGATGGGATATGATGTGCTGATTTGGGGAAATAGACATTAAGAAACGAAGCTTTAAGGAAGCACTATAACAGTTTGCCAGGGGAGGTCGTTGTATTCTTGCCACTGGATGTGAGCATAGCCAATCCTGCTTTAAGGGAGGAGAATGGAAAACTTCACCTTGTGATGTCTTTTCCAGTCTAACATTTTCAATTGCCAATAGTGTCATCCTTAGAAACATGTTTTCTCTAAACTCGGAACTCATTCACATGATGTTGTAAAAGTTCATAAAAGAAGGTGAAAGTAGCACTTTGTAGTATTGAAAGGTCTTTTGTTTAACTATAGTATTAATGGACTTACCCTACTTTTATAGGGGATATCCTGACATGTAAAACAATGTGACACAGTTAGGAGCCTTCCAGATGATGGAGGATTTCCTTTGTGCTGCGGCGATGTAATTATGTTCTCTTCTGTTGTGGAGAAAAAATAGAACTAGTTTTCTTAAGTGAAAATGGATTTTAAGATGAGCAAAGAATAAATTTGCGGAGTTTTAGATTTTTTTTTTCCCCCATAATGACTTGTTCCAACATTTGTTTTAAAAAGGCAATATGGTATGTTTTTTTATTTTTTTAAGAGTCAGATTTATCAGTAAAAAAGACTATTCGTTCTCGGATTGTTTTTCAGCGTAATCATGCTGTTCAAGGGCCTAGATCCAAGAATGAAAGACTAAAGTAAGATAAGGGACCTCATGGTCTTCCTTAAGATCAGGGCACCACTATATCTGCCTAAAAAGGGCACCTAGTCCCTAACCGTGTGACCTTAAAAGTATGCATGTGTTTAGATGAAGTATCCATGCTTTTATATGAGTAGTAAGGGCAATCTGGCATTTTTCTAAGGACCAAGATGAAAAAAGTACTCTATCAAAAGTTAGTTTTAGTAGCTGTAATCATAATTTCCTTGGGTCACTTAATTTAAACAACTGATAGCATCTCAAGAACAGTTTTAGTTGTGCAACAAGATTTGCATTGCTTCCGGGTTCTAAGCCTGCCTATTCCTTTTGAGGAAAATGCCTCCACGCTTTCTGTCATACTGCCTTTTCTGTTTGGAAACAATGGCGTGCACACACTCAAAAAACATACGCTATTGTATTCTTTCAAATCTCTGCCTAAAACTCACCTTTTCTGTGGCACAAGATTGTGGGAGAAGGTAATCTGACAGGAGCCAAAGCTGAGGTTATCTTTACTACCATTTTTTTCCATTGGAATTGTCAGAATCTGTCCCTGTGAATTGCCTTAATCTTTGTGTAGTCCTATAGGCAGGGACATCTTTCGCTCTTTTGGTAAGGACCTAGCACAGGACTTCTTCATGACTAATTAATGGTACAAAGTTGTAAATATTGTAATCAGTTACCTTTTTTCTGGAGAAATGTATATCCAGAGTGTAAGAAAAAGAACAGACTTTTTCAAAATCTTCACAGACGTCTTTAGACCCCTATTTCATTGTCAACTCTGACTGGTAATATTGATCCCTCCTCAGCCCCTTTCAGAGCTGAATTTGTAGTTCACAAGCCTCAGCATTGTACTATTGCTTTCATAATAATATTGCTTTGATCACACAGGGGCTCACTCTGCTTTACCTCATGTATTGTTATTTAGTTTATCCTAAAATTATTGTTTCTAACTTTTTCTCCCTCCAGGCCACTGTGTTTTGACTTGCTACCTCTTCTATTGTTGCCTCTTTCTCTCTCATCTCTACTGTAATAAAGAAAATAATTGCCTAGAGGCTTTTCTATACAATGCTGTTGTATTAGAGAGCCCTTTGTTTTAATTTATTTTGAGAAGTTCTTTATTTTTAAGTAAGTTGTTGATTCACTTCAGTTGTTGGAATGTGTGTAATTCAGGCTCAAAACAGCTACTGAAGGAAATCTATAAAAAGGATGTAACTGTCATAAACCAACTGGCCAGCAGAAAAGTGTTACACTGTATGTGGTTTGGCAAAATGAGTTTCTCTTGGGAATTAGATCTACTTTTACTTAGACATCAAGAATGCCTCATTATTGTAATACATCTTTACAATGAAGCTGAAAGAGCTGCCTGTTGCCAGTTTAAATACCTAAAAACCAGTATGTTTGCTCGTATTATTAAAAAAAAAGAAGGCAGTGTTTCTACTGAGAAATTAAAGAGTCTTTTAACAAAACATTAATTCATTGACTGGATAACTTTATATCTAAAATTGGTTTTGGCATCGTGGATGATCGCTGGACTCAAATTCTGAACTGTCACTTAGGGAGTCTGTTGTGCATTGTCCTGCATGTCTGTAATAGTTCATGCTTTGTAAAAAACTTGATAGTCAGAAGAGGTTTCCTGCTCTGCAATCTGCTTTTTGAAAGATCTAAATCCAGTTCCCGTTCTTACTGATTAGGGCAAATCAGACTTTGAATTTCAACTATGTTAATTTGTGCTTCTTCTCTGTTATGTTGCTATGATTCAGCACAAACAGAGCTTGGTCATAAGAAAATTTATTAGAAATATCTGCTTTCCAAGGCAGTGTATTATCTGTTTCCAATTCTTTAGATTGGCATGGAAGCACTTTGTATTAACTTGATTTCCAGGTAAGTTTAAAAATCTGCCCCTCTCCCCAGAAGCTGATAGGATTCAACTGGACACCCTTTGAGATATGCTGAGAGCATCCTAACGTGCAGCCAGCAGAGTGTCTCAATTGTTCTAAGCAGAAGAGAAGGCTGGCAGAAATTACTTAGTCATTTACAAGGTGTCCTGGTTTAAGATAAACAGTGCTGGTTTGTTTGTGATGGACATACCAAACAACAAATCCCTGCACGTCTGCACATTTCACTGGCTGTGGAGCTTTTGGAGGGCACAATGTTTCTTTAAGAATGGCCTGCCGACAGAAAATCGCATCTTTTCCGCCTGCTGCTTGGATAAGCCATGACCCTTCTTCGCTCGCTGCCACCTGACGCCTTTTTCACCTGCCGTCTCAGATGAGCTGCGACCCCCCTTCACTTGGTGCTGCCTGCCACGATCCCTACTGCCGCTTTCACCCTGGAGTCGCCCCACGTTGCTGCTTCCGAGTGCTGCGACTGCTAACACCGCCTGCTCTGCATGTGGACCGCAGCGACCAGACCACTGCTGACGCTGCCATAGCCCCTGCTGTGTGGACAGTCACTGCTGCTCCTGGTCCTGACCCCGACTGCCACCACGTGCCACTGCCAAAAACTGGCTGGTATTTTTTTTTTCTTACTACCTTCTTTCTTTAACCACATTTTAACCCTTGCTGCACCAGATCTCTGATTCTATATAAACCTGTTAATCTCTTGTTTGTTTTCTGCAGATCACATCTTTCTGTTGTTATTGAAACTGTTTTAGTTTCCCAAACTTAGCAGAGGCCTCTCCAACGTTTTTTTTTCTTTTCCTCTTATCTCTCTTGTTAACCCTTCTGGAATGGGGGAGGGGCTGACTGGAGAGATTGTCCCATGATTGGCCAAGCCTCAGCCAACCAGTGACACAAGATCTTCAAAACATGTATATTCAGTGACTGTTATTTGCCTCTGGAAATGTGGATGGGAACTTGTCAAGATTGGCACATCAAGTTTGATGGAACTCTGAAACGAAATTGCTTGCTGTTTTCAGAGAATATTGACATTTCTAAGCAAACCAGGGAGAGTAGTTTTATTTTGTTTATTAGAGGTACATCAAAAGCATACTGGTAGGCAGGTGTAATGAATCGCAAGTTAGAGTTGTAAAATGGTGTTTGTGGTTGTTTGTTAGGCATAATGTTATCTCTTTTAATGGCATCAGAGGTTACAGTGCAGTTTCACTGTGAACTTAAATGAGTGCAGCTTGCATTGGAAAAGTGTTAATTGTAAATCTTGTCCTGCTTACTGTATTCAGGGGAAATTCTTGTCATCATCCTCATGAGAAACTGCGTGAAGAAATAGTTTCATTTTTGTTTCTTGTGTCTACTTGCCTTCCTGCTGCAGGGATAACATGAGTTGTAACATGTAATCATCAGGAAAGGTAGGCAGTCTCATGAGAAATGGTTAGTACTCCTCAGTCAGTCAGTCTATAATGGTGTCTGGGAGAAGAAAAGTTGATTCCTGCATGACTGAATTTCCGCTACCTACTGGGAGAAGGAAATTTAGTTTTAGTGAAAAGTGATATCCTGGTAGGCCTGGATATGGAAGTCCTGTACTTGTTCACAGAATAGACAGCATGCTGCTTTGAGTGTGCCTTCAGTGAGATCTTGGAGCAGTATCACAGCAAAACTAAAAAAAGTTCAGTCATCAGCTGTGGCAATTCTACCCAAAGAATTTTTCCTTCTAGTTTATGGAGGCTGGAAGCACTGTTGATTTTCCTTCTGTATGCTTAAGCATCTTGTCTTTTGCCTTTTTTAATCCCTGATGTCACATTTCATGTCACATTTTTACCTTATTTTTTAGAAATACATGAACTTTGAAGGCCCCTTTATAACTGCCATGTTATTTTGTCTGCTGACTTATTGTGTGCAATCCCACATTTTAATTAAATTCAGTCTTTAACGTCCATTGATATTATTGTTTTCCCTTTTTTCTTCCATTTTTTGTATGCATTGTAATCTGTTTTCTTCAACTTTTTTGACTGGGTAGGGTTATGTTGTTTGATATGGATACAGATATTTTATTCAGACAGTGATGACTGTGTGGTGTATCCCCAACACATAAAAAGGCCACTAATTACTTTCGTATAGCAAAATCTTTTTTTTTTTTACTGCAACTGACCAAACCATCTGCTCTAAGAAGCAGTCACATATCAGCAAATTGCTTCTGCAGTCTACATCAGAATGCATTAATAAAATAATAGTAATAACTACGTCAAATCACTGGATCTAGCTATGATCATAGTATCAAATAGTTAAACACAGTCACTACTTTTAAGAGTCTCTTAACCATACTCCTGGTTTAGAGACCTTTATACTGAGTATCCATCCCAGGTGCTTTGGGGACCATCTGAATGCAGCTTTGCACCTCCCATTATCTTTCAGATGCCAGAGAGCCCTCCTTTTCTAGCCTGTGGAAGGCGCTTTGTCCTGCTCTGACCCTCCTGGTACTGGTTCTCCAGATTCCCCTGGAACCGCCAATGTCTGGGTGTGTTCTGTTGTTCTGTGGATAAAATCCTGGGAGTGTGAGCACTTGTCAAAATGTCCCTCAGAGTTGAAGAATACCTTTTTATTATCTGGTTGCCTTGGTATTGCACTTAATTGCAGCCAATGTGATTAAATCTTAAGAGTTTATTGAGAACCTTTGAAATAGAGAGTATATCTGGAAATGTTTCTGACAAGTTTAACTGACCAACCAAAAGAAAAAACCATGTTTATTGTGTTTAACATTGAGTTTGAACTGGAAAATACCTTCTTTCTATTCTCTTGATGTGCTGTGGTCACTGCTGGTTTTAGGAGTCTTGCCTTTCTGTACTTGCTTGCTTCAGGGTGTCAGAGATCACCCATTCTCAGTGGGGCATTTTTTAGCTTTTATCTCCAGTCTTCCTTTGAGGCCTTCTAGGTGTTTTGGATAGTATGTTTTTCTCTGAAGCAAATGTATCTTTCTGATCTTGGAGGCAGTCTGGTCATTCACCATAATAACGATTGTTGTACTCTCTTGGAAGTCTGAAATTTCCTTTATTTGACTGAGTCTTCTTTCCTGTGCTTTTCTGTTCATTCATTTATTACTTTTCCAGCAAGTTGTACTCCTCCTCCTGCATCTCAGTGATTGTGGATGTGCTTAGATGACATAGCTCACCATTTTACAGGGTAGCTGCCCCCAAAATCTTACCTTTGGCTGTCACAGTGAGCTGATTCAGGGCACTGAATTGGAAAAAGATTGACTCTGCTCTGCCTGCAGTCAAGTTGCACAATATTCTGGCAGGTTAGCTTCAGAAAATTGCTTGCCATAGGACCTAATGTTAGCATTGGTGGTAAAGCAGAATGCTGCCAGGGTAAAAAAGGCAGAAAGGGGAAAATCAGAAAGATCCCTGTAATAGCAAGTATACCTGGTGATTGTTTCTCTGTTATCATTTAAGGCAAACACTTATCATGCTTGTTGCAGTGTGTCTCTTAAGATGAATATCATATTTTGTTTTAACAGTCACACTAAAATGAGACAAGTGTGTACAATGCAAGTCTTATGAGGAGCACCTGAGGGAACTGGAGTTGTTTACCCTGGAGTAAAGGAAGCTGAAGGGAGACTGTCACCGGTTGGCTGAGGCAAGCCAATCATGGGGACATGTCCTCTTCTATGCCTAAAACCCCTCTCCCCTGCACCAGGAGAGAAAGGGTTAAAAAGTGGAGATGGGAAAAGGAGGAAAGAATTTGTGAGACCTCTGAACATTTGGAAAACTGAAACAAAGTTTAATAACACCAGAACAAAATATATTATACGCAGGGAAAAACCAATGCAATTGGAGGGTTTGTACGGGATGGAGCAGCGAGGGTTAAACACGGGTGAGGGAAGGAACGGTACCGTGACAGTGTCCAAGATGGCGCCGGCCACGTGGGCGCTCTCGTGGAGCGGAACAAAGGAGCCGCGGCTTTTACGAATGCCGGGATCCCGCATGCAAACCGCGGGCTGCGCAGTCCTACCGGTCTGGTCGTGCGAGTTGAAGGAAGAAAAGCAGCAAAAAGCGGCGGCTTTAGCAGCAGGGAGAAGGCAGCCCCGAGGTGTGGGTCTCCAGCGGCGAGGAGTCTGTCCCAGGCGGCGTGGGGGTTTCCCGCGGCGACCATTCCGCTCCGACAGCGCAGGGTGCCGTAGCCACAGGCAGGCAGGCGGGCAGGGTCCGAGCCGAGGGGGGACAGCCTGTAAGATCCCCGGAGCCAAACCGCGAGTCTGGAAAACCTTTTTTCCCGGAGAGATGCTGCAAGCCCGCGGCGCCCCTCGGAGTGCAAAGCCGGAAGTATAGGGGATGCCGTTGGAATGCGAAGAGCAGTGCCCAACAGGAAGTGTACGGGAAGTCGTCGGAGAGCAAAGAGCACGCGGCAAACGCGATACGCGCCTCTTAAAGAGACAGATATGCTCGCGAGAAACTTTTACAACCAATGAGAGGTGCTAAACGTAACATGGGAGGGAATAGTCCAATTGGTCAGTTTAAAACAAACCTTCCAAACTGGGTTTTTTCCTCAAACTGGGACAGAGACCTTATTGCTCTCTACAACTACCTGAAAGGAGGTTGTAGAGAGGTGGGGGTCGGTCTCTTCTCCCATTTGGCAAATAACAGGAGGAGAGGAAATGGCTTTACGTTGCACCAGGGGACATCTAGGTTAGATATCAGGAAAAAACTTCTTTACAGGGAGGCTCATTAAGCATTGGAACAGTCTGCCCAGGGAGATGGTGGAGTCCCCATCCCTGGAAGTGTTTAAAAGCCGTGTGGATGTGGTGCTGAGGGACATGGTTTAGGGACCCTGGCAGCGCAGGGTGTATGGTTGGACTCGATGATCTTAAAGGTCACTTTCCACCTGATGATTCTGTGATTCTGTGACTGCCTGTTCTGAACAACTAACTCTTCCGGCATGTCAATAAAGAAGACTTTTTTTAAAGAAAGTTTACTGCTATGCTTCTCTGTGTACATTCTACACGAGGAAATTATTTCATCCCTGATTAGCTGTAAATGTGAAAACTATTGATGAATATTTACAAATAATTTCCAAGTTAGCAACATTTTACTTAGGCTATACCCCACTCTCCAACTTCCTTTTACCCAGGGAATGGTAAAATGTATGTAGGTATTAGACATCTGCAGTGAAGTACAATGCTATGGTAGTAACTATATCCTCCCTAGAATTATAAGAAGTGCCATTATGAGTGTAAAAAACCTGAAATTTGTGTAGCTCTCGGTACATCATGGATGTCAGGGTTGAAATGATGCCTGTCCTGGGCTTTGTAAGCTGTCATTTAAACTTGACACAAATTAAGTTTGATGTACTCATTTCAAAACATCACTACTTCACTGTATTGAGTAGGAGGAATGTTATCAACAGGACTTATATTTCTGTTTATAGTAGTTTAGCATTTGCCTCACTAATCCATACATCACACAGGCAAATTATGTGTATAATGGACTACTGATTCTCAGATGTGAGAAAAAAGGGACGGGGGGATGCTCAGGAAGTGTCGACGTTAGACAAGCACTGTGGTTTTTGTTAAAAAGCTGGCCTTCCCAGTCTCTGCACCTTTTTGTGGCCATCTTTTATAGCTCAGAGTGTTTGAAGAAGGTGAGCATCCTTCTTCAGCAAAATCCTGAAGTCAGAGAATCCTTGAATCCTACTTCATGTTCAGAGCCTTTTAAAGCATGGGGGAAGTGGGATTCCTTCCTGACAGGACACTTTTAAAACTGTGCAGCTTGTCCTGAGTTGTGCTTCTCTCTCAGGGAGGATAAAACTGTCCCCTTTTTCCTCTTTCATCTCAGAGGGGTTCCCTGCACCTGAAGAATGTACAAAATTAATTTCTTATAGCTGCACTACAACACCTAAAATTGCCACTTTCATCAGACTCAGTGGGCTCAGCCTGACTTTCCCCGTAGCCCACATTAACACCACATATAATTACTTGGGTTTTGGATGGGGACCAGTTGCCTTTAGCCCCAGTAGCCAAATCCTGCCAGCAGGTAATAGTCTCAGAGCTCTTATGCTAGTTTCCTTATCTCTCCTGAAAGGAAATAAAGATACATATCTAAAATGTGCAAGAGATTTTAAGTCTCACTAAGGTATTTTAGACCATGGATAACAAAGGTACCGCCTCCTCTGAACTCTCATATTCATGTTTTGACAGATGACAAAGCATTTGAATAAGAGGAGAGTCATGAAATTCTAATATCTTCAAATTTTGCTATTCTTCTGTCAGTGAGCCGGTGATTGCTGAATCATACTACTGAACAGAGACATGATGGCAGGGAGCATTACTAACAAGATTCCAAGGTACAAGAGAAAATTTGAATGTACTGTTATCTTTACAATATGGGTGTGCGTGTGTGTGTGTGTGGCAGGTGATGCTTACACACACAGCTCAACCTGACATACTTTATTCCTTCAAAAGTTGTGATATTCAGGTGACTTTACACAGGTAGACAAAACTGTCTCCAAACTTGTCAGTTCTCCTGTATTTTTAACCAAGTTAAACCTGTTAGCTTGCAGCTAAGGTAGCTTCTTTCCAGTGTCTGTTTTCCTCTGTGAAATCTCCAGTGTTTTGAACAGGGAAAGTTTAGTCTCCAACTCTTTCCTTAGTGAGACCACATACCTAGTGCCTATTGATTTTCACAGAACCTTTAGGAACTTAATGTCTTTGAAATCTCTGCTCTTCTGTACCCAGAGTGAGCAGTTATTGATAGTGTGGGCTGGTGTAGACACGTATACTGGACATGATTACAAGTCTTCATTTGCTTTGAGAACCCAGCTAACAACTGAAATATGGAGTTGTAGTTTAACAGATTTTTTTGTGATTATCAGAATCTAGACAGTAACTTCTTGAAAGAAAATTGAGCATTATTTACTGCTTCAATTACGTACACACACGAGGTAGGAACATAGGTGCATTGTAATGTTGATGAGATTACCCCCCCGCCCCCCCCCCCCCCCCCCCCCAATAAGAATAATACTGTTAAGCTAATATTTATAAGGGCAATGTTTGTATGACTATCAGGAAGTAAACTGTGTCATGCAGCAGTGTGAAAAAGACCCACACAAAGCTTTTGCAAACTGTACAGTATAATCTTGGAGACCCGTGTTGAAGTCTTTTAGTTGAGTTCGCCAAAGAACACATATTCAAGGACAAGAAGTCTCATAAGATACTTTGACATATGTGAAACCATTATCTGACATGGATAAAGTAGAGAGGGGTCTGCCAACATGTGAATGCCTCTTTTCCAACTCATTGGGCTAATGAAAAGTCCGATTAAATACCAATCAATTATTACAACTTCATAATGAGAGTAGTAATTCAGAAACACTATAAAATGATTTTTTGTTGTCTAAGAGCATCCTTTTTTGAAGTTCTTGTAAAGCCTCCGTACGAGAAATTAAAGTATGATCTTTTAATGAAGATTGCCCAGTGCCTCATCTTACAGCTTCATTTCTCAGCAATTTCTTGCAATCTGATTGACACCAGTGAAAACTCTTTGTGGGTATTTGGCTTGAATTCTAATTAGCATAATTAGTTTCAATTTTATTTATTTGCACCTCAGCGTAATGACTTCTGTAAATTCAATCCTGTATTTTAGTAGTTCTTATCTCCCTGATTTAAGTTGACTTCAATTTCTAGTAAATCTACATGCAAATATATGATTGTTGTTTTTAATCCTGAGCTGAAAAGATGAAGGCACTGAATCATTTCTGTTTTCTGGCAGTGTTGTTTACATCTATGTACTACTTAAGAAATGTATGTTTCATTTTTTCTCCTCTAATTGAGTCCATTTATAGTTATGATTTAAAATGCATTTCAAATTTGTGTGCTTTTTCTCTCTTCTCGTGCTCCCACAATATACTGAATGAAAATAAATCCCGAGGAACAACAGGAATGCAAGGGTCAAAGAGAGTTCAAGTAACCTGACATTCACTCTCTTGACTTTCAGTTATGTCTTTATAGACATAAACTTTCTAGTAATCACGTCATCTTGTTCTGCCATAGGTACAACTTGGTATCAAAAAGAGCATTAACAGAATGATTGTACTGTATTATAGCTATAGTATTTGATCAATTAAGTGTATACTGTAAGATCCGCAATACAGCAGCCATTTCTCTGAATGGTTGACTTCTGCTATGCCAGTATGTGTTACTATTCATTCATACTGCTCATACTAACTTCATATTGTTTCCCATTGGATCAACTTTCATTGGCAATAATACTAAATAGGGTTGTTTTTTTTTTTTCTGTCTGTCCTTTTGTGATAGTTTGGTAAAGAATATTATTCATTCCAGGCTTGCACAATACCATAGTGTGCAATTTGTACCTTCATACTAAGCAAGACATTAGTAGAGGCTGTAAAAGCATCTGAAGGCTCTGCAAATGTAAAACCAGGACAGAACACAACAATGAGTTGGCAATTCCTGTATTTCAGTGCTTTCCTGATAACTTCCACTTTTGCATCAAGTTCGAATAGCTACTAAGTATTAAGGACAATTTAAATACATGGCTTCCCAGAATGTAGCTGTGTCATTTGCATTCAAAAGAAAAGGAGAGCTGTGTCCTGCAAAACTGAATTGATTTACTGAAGTACTGTTAAATAAGAAAATTTTTATTATAGCTCACATAGGATATTATTTCAGATTGGCGGAAAATCAGCTGAGGTGGAGGAGATGGCAAGTGACCTTACCATTGAGCTTGATATTAAACCAAAGTTTGACAAGTTAAGCCTGCAATCATATGGCTTTCAAAACTGAGGCCGTAGTGTCAGAGTTAAGGAAACCCATGTTTAAAGTCTGTCATTACCTATTGGCTTTGAAATCAGCAATTAAAAACATTGAAAAATATATATATCACTGTGGCAGCTGATAGTGTTGGATAGTACTCTACGTTTGAAAACATCATATTGTTTTGTGGTAATGTTTAAGCTACAGTTACTCGTTAGCAATATATGGTGTAGCAATAGAATGTGTTAGCTCAGATCCTGTGATTAGTTACTAGCCCAACTAAACTTTATTGAGGACACCCTCACCCTTATTTAACTGAAAAAAAGAAAGGGAGAGGGAGGGTGTGTGTCATTGATATTATGGCTTGTTTCACTTCAGATAATGGTAGACATGGACTGACAGCAGAACCTGAACAGTGGTTATTTTGTCCTCCCATGAACTAGTAGCTATGTCCTCCCGTGAGAGTGGCTATATATAAGGAAAGCAGTGTACATGTGTAGCCAAAAGAATTTTGGAACCATTTCCTGAACAGTGCCTCCAAAACATCTGAATCCTGAACTGCAGCATCTCAGTTCCAGCTGCCCTGCCTCTTGCATTATCGTGTACGTGAACATGTTACAACTTGAAATATAGATGTTGTCTATCTGCATATGGAGGGAATAAAATTTTTAGCAGTCAGTCAGAACCTTCATAAGAGAGCTGTACATTTTGCTTTGAGATACTGCCATTTCTTTCACTGTTTATTTAGGAAATAATAATGATGGCAGATGAAAGCATGGTGTCTTCCACCCACACTGCTTTAAATAGGAAAAGATTATGATGGTCATTTCTGTAAATTTATAAATGCAATTCCACTCCTTAAAAAGGGTAAGTTGTTCTGATGTCACGGTAAATAACTGGTGTGTGACTGGATGGCTTGTTCGATACTCAAGTGAAAATCTTCAGTGCGGTAGGACAGTGTTAGGCACTCTTATGAATATGGGCTTCTATGTGTAATGATGAGGGGGGCTGACCTGGGCTGGCTGCCAGACCCCCACCCTGTTGTGCTCTTGCCCCCGCCCCTTCATCTGCAGAGTAGGGAAAGAAAAGTACCTCAGCAGTTACTATCTCAGACAAACCAGACTTGACTTGGGGATAATGAATTTAAATTATTGCCAATTAAAATAGGTTTGGATAGCAAAGAACAAAGGCAAAATTAAAAACCCACCTTCCTCCCACCTCTCCGCCCCTCATTCCCAAATCTTCATGATTCTACATGTTGAATCATGATAATTTTTAACTTCGCACTGGTTTAAACTTCATAGACTTTCTTCAACTTAAAAAGGCAATGAGGTATGCTTCTCCAGACACTTGATGAGCCCTGACACTTGCACAGTTGAGAGGTATTATTTTAGAAGAAACAGATGGAAAAGATAGTGAAATTTACTTTTTAATCTGCTTTTCCTGGTACTTCTTGTATTTTTTTTTCCTCCTGTATGAAAAGCAGATGAGTTGCACTAATCTGGAAGATGAAGCAGTTGATTCTTGGTAAATATTACTGACATTATGCTACTCAAAATTCCACAAGGACATGAAAAACTTTTTCTAATGATCATTTGTAATGATCAGAACTTGAGTTCTAACAGGACGCTCTCTACCAAGAATATCCTTGAGATAGCTATATCTCCATATCTTTTTTTTTTTTTTTTTAAATGTTGCTGAGGAAATGTCATCTTTTAACTGATGGCTGAGGATATAAGTTTTTCTATTGGTTTTAAATTTGTTACCTGTGCTGCCTCCAACAGCTATTAATGGACAGGCTTTCCAAAGAAAAGAACTGTGCAGGCCTTGTTAGAACATATGTTTTAACTTTTTAGAATCATAGACCTGTCTTCAGATATATCAGATGGGCTTTTATAATAGTTCAAATAGAATACTACATTAGTAGTAAATGGAGGTGGTTGAAAAGTTATCATTTTATTTTTTGTGTTTGATGGCAATCTTAACTTTTTATTTACAACTAAAGTCATCCTCAACGTCACGCTAAAGTGACCCTCAAAAGCATCATATCCATTGAAAAGGACCATAATAAGCAAATACACAAAGAAAAATTGGAAATTAAAATTTGGACATAGCATTAGATTCTTTCCTGTGTATTGCCTTGCAGGTATTCATTTCCCTAAATGAATGAGGTTCTGCACAGCAATACATTGGAGAGAGTCTGTTCAAGGGTAAAAAGATCTAGGATATATACACTGCTGACAGAAATAATCAAAGAAAGAAAAAGGTTGCATGTTAAATTTTTTCTTCTTTGTTTTTGTTCACTTTATTAAAGGAAAAACGTCATTTATAATTTGTCCACTTGCATTGGAGTGCTCTTCATGAACTACTGCTGGGAGCTTTCTATTAGGCATTAGAAAAGACATTCACCTGCTAAGGATGGCTGAACATTGCTTACAGAGATTGTGGTTGGTTCATCACTGCTGTTTTTAAAAAAAGGCTGAACAAATATCTTTCTGATGCTGTATCACATATGTAGCCAATGCTGCCCTGAGGTAGAGGAAAAGGTGAGGTGTCTTTCTGAAGTCCTTTGTAAGCTTCTGTGGTTATAGTATGTTCACAAGGTACTTCAAAATCACACACACACCCCCCACCCAAAACAAAAAAAAAAGTGGGGAGGGGAATAGGGAGAATGAAGTACCTGAATTATGGTACTGTGAAGCAGCAGATGTGGCCAATCTGTCTTCCAATTATATTGATTATGTCAACACTTACCTTTCTGTTCCAAGATGAAGCAAACATAAGCTGGGCTTATGCTTTTTTTCTTCCCCTAATAGCTGTGTAATTAAAATATATATGTTCTTGTATTTTCTAATTCAATCCAGCAATTACAAAACAAAAGAATTTTTCTGTGATTTGAAACTATTGATTCTCAAGTTGAAAATTCTGGTTAAACTATTGTTAAAAATCAAAGCCCTAACTAAAGGAAAACATGGAAGTATTCATATAAAGGAATCTCTCAGAAGAGTTGAAAGTGCGTCAGGTGTTGCCTTCCAACAGCTAAGAAGAGCATTTGTGTGTGCAGAACAGGACAACCTGGGAGCAGGCAGAGCGCTTTTAGTGTTGCATCATCCCTTTCTCCACACTTTGCAGCTGACATTGCGGATCGCATAGCACATGAGCAATACCATCTTCACTTAGAGTGAAATAACTAACGTTCGGGTGCAAATTCCAGCAAATGTATTCAGGGGCAAATACAGTACTACCGACTGAAATTGATGTGTTTTCGTATATACATCCTGAATATAATCCAGAAAATCTTAGTTTCTTCCTAGCATTAGTATTTGCTGTTGTGCTTTGAACATGTCTTATGATTCAGTGAGTAACTCGGGTGATCATGCAGAGAAAATTCTTTCACTGTAAAAGATCAAGGGTGGTTTTCTGCATGATACATAATTTTTTTCTTAGTAGTGCAAGGACACAATACATTTTGCATTTGGTACAAAAGTAGGTTAGATTCCTATCTTTACTAGCCAGAATTGCACAGGGTGGAATACAGCATAAAGGTCCAAGAAAAATGCAGTGGTATATAGTATATGACTGGGATAGTAATGCTAGTTATCATATGCAAGTGCTTTCTGCAGTTGTGTTTAAGAATGAAAGAGAAGTTAGAGGCACATCAAATAGTTACACAAATTATCTTCATTCTTACTATGACTATTGATTGTGTTATTTGTTGTCACCGGTTGGCCGAGGTTGGCCAGGGCTGGCCAATCATGGGACGGACTCTCTCTCTAATCCCTCTCCCGTTCCAGGAGAAAGGGTTAAGAAAAGAGATAAGAGGAGAAGAAAAAAAAAAGTTTGTGAGACCTCTATTAAGTTTGGGAATCTAAAACAGTTTTTAATAACAGTAGAAAGATGAGATATATATATATATATAAAACAACAAGGTATTAACAAGTTAATATAGGATTAGAACTGCTGCAGCGAGTGAGGGAGGAAGGGGGGAGGGGGTGTGCACTCAAACCACAGTGAAGGAAACGCGGCACTAAAGCTACCAGTCTGTTCAACAGCGGCAACACAAGCAGCTGCAGAGCCGGTAGAGCACACGGCAGCAGCAAGAGCACATGGCATGGCAGCAGTGGTCTGGTCGTGGTGGTCTGCGTGCAGGCAGGGCTGGTGAAATGATGGCAGAAGCCCTCGTTCTGAAGCTGCAGCTGGACTGTGGAGCAAAACGATCGATGTCAGCAGTTGCGGCAGGTACACACAGCAGCAGCAAGTGGCAGCATGGGGTGGCTCTGGGGCGGACTGCTGGTGGAGAGCACAGCACTAACTAGCGCAGCCAAAAAATGCGAGTGCAGTTTCGTCTGCACACTGTTTTTAAAGAAACACAGAGTCTGCCAACAGCTGAACAGCCAGTGAAATGTGCTGACATACATGGGAGGAATATACTAATTGGCTGTTTGATGTGTCCATCACAAACAAACCAACTATGTTTATCTTAAACCAGGACATGTGTCGAGTCCTCCAGCCCTAAATTAGTATAGTCTAAAGTTTGAACTTAGGAGTAAGCTTTTCTTTTTTTAATCAGTCTGCTTCTGCAACAGAAGCTCAGAAATAAATCAGTTTGCAGATCACCTTGTTGATACTCTCACAATTGTGAGAATACTGTCATAAATGCTGCATAGAATTGGAAGCAGATGCATAAGAAAGGGAAGGACTAAAAATTTCTCTGTGCCCAGCGCTGATTAAATACTCTGTAAGCCTTCACTGTATATATATAATTGTGCACACCTATGGAGCTGTCTTGTTACACAGGAACCCTTTTATTGTGTGGAATACTTATCATAGCATAACGTTATTGCATAGATGTTCTTGGATAACGTTACTTCTTATTTTTCATTCAGTGTTACCAGATTTCTGTCTGCTAAAAGAGGTGTCCTACTAACAAATTGCAAACAAGAACTCTTTTCAACACCAAAGGCAAAAATAAAGGAGGGACGTGCAAATCTATCAGTTTCACGGTATTTAGTTTTACTTTGGTGTTAGAATTCAGTTTCTCACATCTGTATAATCATAGAATCATAGAATCATTTTGGTTGGAAGAAATCTTTTAAGATCATCAAGTCCAGCCGTTAACCCAGCACTGCCAGGTCATCGCTAAACATCCTTTAAATGCCAAGGTCATCACTAAATATCCTCTAAATACCTCCAGGGATGATAACTGCACCACTTCCCTGGGCAGCCTGTTCCAATGCTTGACAACCCTTTTGGTGAAGAAATTTTTCCTAATATCCCACCTAAACTTCCCCTGGTGCAATTTGAGGCCATTTCCTCTTGTCCTATCGCTTGCTACTAGGTAGTTGTAGAAAGCAAGAAGTTCTCCCCTGAACCTCCTTTTCTCCAGGCTAAACAGCTCCAGTTCCCTCACCAGCTTTGTTGCCCTTCTTTAGGCATGCTCCAGTACTTCAGTGTCCATCTTGTAGTGGTGAGTGGCCCAAAACTGAAGCCAGTATTTGAGGTGTGGCCTCAGTGGTGACTGGTACAAAGGTACAATCACTTCCCTCCTCCTGCTGGCCACACTCTTGCTGATACAAGCCAGGATGCCGTTGGCCTTCTTGGCCACCTGGGCACGCTGCTGGCTCATACTCAGCCGGCTCTCGACCAACACCCGCAGGTCCTTTTCCACTGGGCGGCTTTCCAGCCACTCTTCCCCAAGCCTGTAGTGTTGCAGGGGCTGTTGTGACCCAAGTGCAGGACCTGGCACTTGGCCTTGTTGAACCTCTTAAAATTGATGGGCCTTGGTGTTGTCCGCAAACTTACTGAGGGTGCACTCGGTTCCCTCATCGAGATCATTGATGAAGATGTTGAAGAGGACATGCCCCAATACTGAGCCCTGGGGGACACCACTGCTGACTGGCCCCCAACTGGATTTAACTCTGTTCACTACCACTCTTTGGGTCCAACCAAGCATATGGCCATCCAAGCCAGTTTCTCCAGGACAATGCTGTAGGAAACTGTAAAAAAATTTTACGAAGTCCAGATAGACAATATCCATAGCCTTTCCCTACAATATTGTTAATATTTATACGGGTATTGCAATTCAGAATTTTGACAGAGCTCTGAACAACTAAAATATGCAGTCTGCTTCTGGTTATGCAGAAGAAAAACTATTTATTGGATGATCTATTTTCTGATGACATTTAATTTTTATTTCTTAGATTACTTTATTCATGTTGAATCTTCTAAGTTGATTAGCTCTAACAGCTAAAATAAAAGTTCAGAAGTATTTATTTCATGAAGATATGGGAAGAAGATAGTATTTTTCTTCTTTGAACAGTTTCTATGGAAGGCTTTCCAGGATTGTACTGTTCTTTCAGCATTGTTTTCTGCAAATTGTATAGATTCATTATCCAGCACTTATATTTAATGCAAGTAATGGGAAATGTTTTGGGTTTTTTTTTGTAAACTATGATAATGCCAATCTGATTAACCTCCAGTGACTAACATTTCCTGGTGTAAGATGGCTATCAGTTACAGGCAAAAGCAGCCTTTTCCCCATCTCTAGAGTTTCCTCATTCTCTTGGGAAGCAGCATGAGCTTAGTAACTAAGAGAACAAACATCCACTCTTCTAATATATGTCTTCGGGTTATGAGGTCTAAACAAATTTAATAACTTGCTTAATACAATCTCCTATTATCCAGCAGGTCAAGGACTGCTGCTTAGGATTAAGATCTCCCTTTTATAGGTATGAAAGAGGCTGCTTTCAAGTGCATGCCTTGTGTTCAGTACATCCTGAACATAATAGCGATTTCCTTGGCAAGTGAAGGCGTTGGACATCCTTGCTGCATGCCTTCATTCCATTGCATGTAATGCAAGACATTGTGACCATTACTGTTTCTTAAAATATCTTTTGGCAATCAGTAGAAATTTACTGGAGACCTGTTGACATAGCTAATGTATGAGTATCTTTAATGTTTTCAAAAACTTATTAATGTGAACAAAGTCCACAGTACCTTTTAAAGAGAGGTTAGAGTGGTTTTGATGATAGAGGTTACTTCTGTGTTTTTTTTATAGTTAATGTCATTTGATAGGACTTTTGTGTCGAAAGTTGATTATAGAAACTTTTTCCTATTCATATATAGATACCTATTTAAAATGTGCATAGGCATTTAATACGTCTGTGCGAATGGGATTCCCCTCAGTGATTTGTTAGAGCCAAATACAGGATCTTTGTCAAGCCTCACGCAGTGGTATTACGGAATCCCGGAATGGCTGACATTGGAGGCTCCTCTGGAAGTCAGTTGTTCCAGGTCCCTGGACGAGAGCGGCATAAGCTGGAACAGGTTTTCCAGGACTGTGTCCAGTTGGATTTTGACTGTCTCCAAGCATGGAGAGTCCACAGACTGTCTGGGCAACCTGTTCAGTGTTCAACCACTCTCAGTGGTCATTTTGATTTGCCTGAAATTTTCTACATTTCAGTTTGTGCCTGTTGCCTTCTGTTCTGTCACTGAATATCCTGGGTATCTGTGGACTCTGTCTTCTTTACACACACCCCTACCCCCCGCCCCGCCCCAGCCCCTAAAGTGTTTTTCCATATGGTCAAGATCCCTGCCTGAGACTTCTCTTATCCAGGGTGAACAGTACCAGTTCTCTCAGTTACTCCTCCTAGGTCTGCTTATCATCTTTGTGACCCTTCACTGGACTCATTCCAGTATATCTATGTCTCTCCTGGAGAGACAAGACATGTTTGTCTTGGGGAGCCCAGGACTGGACCCAGCTCTCCGGATATGGCTCACCAGGGCTTAGTAGAGGGGAAGGATCACCGCCTTTCACCTGCTGACAGCACCTTTCCTAATGCAGCCCAGGAGGCTGTTGTGTTCTTTGCTCCAAGTGTACACTGCTGGCTAGTGTTCAATGTGTGGTTCATCTGTGCAGACCTGCCTTCCAGACAGCTACCCATCAGCTGTTGTGTGGTGTCATTCCTCCCCAAGGGCAGGTCTTTGCACTTCCAACTTCTAACTTCATGACCTATTTCACCCAGCAGTTGAGCCTTATTTGTAGTGTGGCACAACCATGTAGCCTGTCAATCACTCTGGCCTGTTTTCTGTCCTATCATCAGCAACCTTGCTGAGAGAGCACTTTGCCCATCATCTAGACCATTAATGAAAAGGTCAAACAGTATTATGCACTCCTGGGATTCAGCAGTAGTGACTGGCCTTCAGCTGGACTTCCTGCAACTGATTGTATGTGGTATTTTTTATTACTCCCAGAAATGCTGCCTTATTTTTTCATTTAAACCTTGGTTTCACCAAAGAAGTATAACTGTACTTGGTATATCGCTATTACCAGTAGTTGGCAAAACTGCTCATACTTGAACAACATTCGAGCAATCCTGTGAAACATTCTCATTTGCAAGGTTGAATATGATAGAAAATCGGTAGTGGCAAAATTACATAGAATTTAAAGATGACCATATTCAGGGAAATAGTTCCTCGGTAGTATCATCATTGGAAGAAAACACCTAAAAAGGAAATGTGCAATAAGAGTTATGCTTTGAGAAGTGCATCTCTAGTTCTCTTTAAAATAGCAAGATTGATTTCATTCCCTGGGTTGAGTCAAATCGACTTTGACACATAGTTCAAAGAAGGTTAAAACATTTTTACATTCCATTAAATTTTGATATAATAGTCATTCAAGGTGAGCTTTTCATATTGCTCTGTTGTGTACTCTAGGGCAATTCAGCTGGACACACATTACTGAGCAGTGTAAGAGAGTTGTACCTGTGTGTTTATAACTTATTATAAGTACAAAAATTTTATGTATGTAATTGCCCCAAACTAAAAGCCTTACTTCTTTTTAAAGGAGCACCTTTGATGAATAAATCTGCTTTGTTTGTCTGCTTTGATTTCTATAATGCAAGTATAATGAAAATGAATACAATTAAGAGTGTGTTAAAATGTCATTTCATTGTGTTTTCCAATTTAAATTGTTGTGTAAGACAACTGAAATAAATTAGTCATTACATTTCCATATACCGACCAAGTCATGTAATCAGCATTCAAGTTTAACAAGCATGTATGGAAAATTATTCCTTTTTTATAGAAAACAACTCTATTGAGTATTTTAATAAGTGCTTTGATCATTTTCTGGTGTCCTCAGTGTATAGGCTGCATAGGAAAAGCAGAAGTTGCTTGCCTGCAGCTCCATTTCTGAACATGGATTATGAAAGTCTGCACCGCAGAGAGTATTTTGACTATTTCTTTCTACAGAAGGAGAATAATTTCCTTCATCATTCTATGTCTATAATTCAAAAATATTGTGATCTGTCTGATAAATTGTATTTATTATAATGAGTTTGAGATTAGCAATCTGTATAGGTCTTGTATAAAATTCATTTTTAACACAGTATTTTACACAGCTGAACAAAGTTGTGTACTCTTGGAACACAAAACCTTTATACTTGGAGACAAAAAGTAAGGTGATCTCTTAGAGCATATACGGCCAAAAGCCATCCTTTTGAAAAAATAGTAGAGTCAGAAGTTGTGCTGAACTATTATGTGTGTTGCTAACTGCGTAGGAAGCTTTTTTTTTTTTTCCTTTTAATAACCTGTTGTGGCATGCATATTCGTTTTCATTTTCTGATAAGTGCTTTCTCTTCTACAAATAGCTGATGGGAGACAAGGGAAATAAATGATAATATTTGTTTTGCTCACCTAATCAGTTCGTCAATTTAATATGCTTTTAGAAATAATTGCCATTTTCATTCAGATAAATTTTAAAGTAAATTTACTCAGAAAAGGAACATTATATTTGTATAGACCCTAAAGTTGATGTTCTCCAGGACTTAAATATTTATATGGTTTGTTTATCACTGAGGTACCACAGAGTAGTCTTCTCATCCGTGTGATGATGCTATGAACTTGCAGAGACAACATCACGCTGTAGGCTCTCCAATTCATTCCAGGAACCGGTGCTAACTAGCAGTGCTGATTCTGAAAGGTATTGAATACATGTTGAACTCACCTTCAGGAATAGTTCCACTTACCTTTTCTTTACTCACTTTCACTCACTCCTTCCCTCACCCCCAAAATAGACTGAAAATGAGGCTGCTGTGATATTAGCCCAGTGAGTATTCATGGTCTGTCATTGCTGCATATGTCGTATGGCATTGGAGCCTCAAGGGCCAAGACATGACTAGAAGTGACAGTGTGCCACTTCCTAACAGTCAGCTGTTCCGTGTAGTCAAATCTGGTGTCAGCTCCAGAAAGAGCACCAAGAAGGTGAAAGAAAGTTACTGCTAACATGAACTTCCAGCTCTGGTCTGGTTTTGTGCTGTGGAGACTGTCTCCCACTGCTGAGAAGATTCTTTTAGCATAAGATTGGATCACGGACTTGTAAATAATTCTGCTCTTTTATACCAGCTTTTAGAAACATAAAAGTTCATCACTGAAGATGGATTTTGGAAGAAGATATGGAAATAGATTTTGTTACTTACAAAGATTTTAACAGTATTTTTTTGAGTATACGTGTGTGCAGTCATAGCTGTCATCCTGATGGGCAGTTTCACAGTCTGTAAGTAGCTCTAGTTATAATAATGTTAGTGTAAAAACATTGAGAGGAAGAAATAACTGAAAGTTTAGAGTGTTTCATCATTTTAAATAGCGCAGCACTAAGCTTGGGTCACTAGCTACAGCTCAGTGGGTCATTGGCTGAATTCAGTTTAGAGATTCTCAGTCTAACCAAGAAACAGCTATAGCATTTGTGTTTTAGGGTGACCGTGTAATGTAAGTTTCTGTTAGGGCATGTTGGAATGGAGGGTCCAGGCCAGTTTAGCTGTCACCTTGTTGTGACTAGATAATTAGTGATGACTTAATGGATGTTCAAGACTGAGGTTGTTAGATCAAAGACAAAAGGAGCTTGAGGTATAAGAGGTAAATTTTCCTGGTTTAGTGCAATTGTACATTTGATGGTTCTCTCAAAAATGATTCTCTGGCACTCGTTGTGGGTGAGATTCAACCTGCTATGTAGTTGTACCCAAGTACCCATTTCAGCTCTCCTTCCTTGCCTAAGCTCTGACCTGGACAGTCCATTGTATATCAAAGGGTGTTGTAGGCTTGGAGCACATATTAGAGATCCATCAGGACATGAGGGTGTTATCAAGAATATTACATTTGCTTTGCCTCTGAGGGTTTTTAGATTAAATAAATTAAAATAAATAAAGTTAAACAAAATCTTTAATTCTGACAAAGGAGTTGGAGAATGAAAAGACTTCCTAACATTAGGAGCTTTGATAACATGTCTGAACTTTAATTCTGCAAGCTGATCTTTTTTTCAGAGGTGGAAAACTGATGCAGATGATCGCTTGGAGATTACAGAGTTTCAGTATTACCTGTATTGACATGACTATGCAGTACCTAACATGGAACCTAAAAGCTTAAGCTGCTGAAGGAAAGATGTATACAGGTTCGAACCACACAAAAAATGGGTTTTAAATGTCACTATAGTATAATTCTTAATTAATATACTTAAAGTCACCTTAAGTTCTATGTAATAAGATATATATGTTCAAGTACTTGTAAATACCAACATAGACCATTACACATCCTTAAAGGCTTTTGGCTTTTTTTTCAGCCCGACCCAAGAAATTGCTGGAAATAAAGCTATAAGTTCAAAGATAAAAGATTTGTCGGGTGCCAAATATAAAAATCTTAAGCCACAAGGTTTTTTCCTGTTTTCTTAAGAATGGTGAAAAGTGTGCAGTAAGTGTCTCGTCTCCTTACTAAAATGAGCCGTGATTCTTGTTAGTGAGCACCAGTTTGTGCACAGTTCTTTAGCTTGAGCTAACTTTGATTTTGTGGCCCAGTCCCAAGCGGTCATCATATTGGATTTTTGTTATGTATTGGGAAGAGAAGTGCTTTGCTTTTTGTTTTTCTGAAGAAATAATATTTGAAAATCTTAGGCTGTACATTCAAAGAAGAGTACCCTGAGACCACGTTGAATCCTGGTATAATTTTAATAGACTTTGGAGAAGTGCTAGGAGAAATGAATTAGATATTTATGAATATGAGGGAATTAGGTTTATTTTTATGGCTTTGTTTTCAATGCAAAGGCCAAAATAGCTCTGTAGGATCCATTTGAGCATTACAGGCACGTAAGTGTAGTCAAACCCATCGAGTCCGCTGAGACACACACAAAGTAGTGTTCTTTGTGTAGGGCACAGGTGGGTTCTTGTATTTATTGAATGATGAATCATACTCTTATTCATTTTCAGTTCTGACCAAAATAAGGACTCTGTAGACTGATTATGGGTTGTTCTGTACACCTGCTACTCCCTCAGAAATGAATTTTCATTAAAGTGGGTAAGAATTGCTGGTGGATGACATGGTTTGTGAAAAGGCTGAAAGGTGGAAATCAGAAAACAGTTTTCCACTGCTTTCTTCCCCCTTAAAAACCAAAGGCTTTTAATATGCATTTTCTGTTCATATAAGTGGACTACTTATTGTATTAATATTTTTAAAGGGTAATAATTCTCTCTGTGATGTTCCATAGCATATTTTTTAGTAAAAAGAATGCCATTTAGTGTATGTTTCACTTGGAAGTGAAATAAGCAAAGCAAGGTGTCTGATCAGAATATTCAAATCTTCTCCAATACAGTCTAGGACACCCACAGTGGCAGGTATCTTTTTTTCTTTCTTCTGTTCCAAAGAGACAGTCTTTATGATTATGTTTTCTGGAAGACACATGCATACTGGAAGGTAAACGTTCTCTTGCAACCTCTACTGACTCATTTGTTTCAGTATTTTTAACTTTATTAATATTACTTAGCATATTTAGAAAAGTCTGTTAATGATGCATGATTTTTGAATTTTTTTTATTAGTTATTAAGTGATACAGAAGTACTCAGATTAAGTATAATTATACTTTAATGGCATAGGACAATGTAGTAATTGACAATTCCTCATAAAGAGGAATTCCCATCTGTCTTTAAATTATTTTAAAATCTTAATTCTTTGTAACTATTTTATTGTCAGAGCATTAAATTCAGATGTTAAGAATGAAGAAATGAGAACATGAGTTTTACTACATTGTCCTGTAACATTGGAGTCCAAGAGATAAATAGCACGTAGATGATTACGCAGTTAGAAATGTATACCACGGAAGACAACACTGTAGTGCATTAGGGCAAATTCCTCTCCTGCTTTGGAGAGGGTCTAAGGTATTTTGTTCCTCCAGTTATTTTGTTATCATTGCTTCTTTTTGGATATTAAAACTCTTCTTTTGAATGGTGATTGTGCTTAACTTGTGCTTTGTTCTTTGTGTTTCAGTGGCTTACTCTCATTTTCAAAAAATGTCTTGGTCACTTCTCAGTCTGTATTTTGTTAATACCGGTGTCAAATGCTGTAAGTCTTTAATTTGTACTGAGTACCTATATGCCTTTAGAAACCTTTCGAAACTCAGTCAGCGCTTAGGGCCTGATCTGGTTACACGTTTAGGGTATTTTGAGGTTTTGTTGAGTATGGAGGTTTTCCTAAAGTCAATCAGGAGTACAGTAATTACATAGAAGTGAATCATTCTGTTACTGAGCTGAGTAGTTGATGTAAGAATCATGCCTGCAGGTTTAATTTATGTCTTTTTTTTAGGTTTCACTTATGTTCTGTTAGTTTTAATTTCCTTTATTTTGTGGAAGAGACAAAAGAAATTACAATTAATTTGAAGATTTTGGCTGGTTTTCAAATGAAAGGATGCAATGTATTTTTTTATTATAAAATTTATAAAATAGTATTTGTTCTGAATCCATGTTTCACAAAGCAAAAAAAAAAAAAAAGGAAAAAGGAAAGCCATAGAAAGAAATGGCTAATCATTTTAACATGAGGGGTTTGATTTCATACATTTTTCCAGTGAAAATCATTTAGTCTTAACATGTTTTCAGTTACATATTTATTTAAGCAGTTAGTTAAAATGAGGTGTTTCTTTCTTTCAGTCATAAAGTTATTACTTTTAAAAGTAATTATATACAGTTCTTTTCAAAACATTCTCTTTGAAGAAGCCCCCACAGCTTTTAAATTTATGATATACGATATATACAATATATACAATATATACAATATATATAATATATACCATATATACAATATGTACAATGTATACAATATATACAATATACAATAAACCAGCGTACTGGTTTATAGTGACATTAAATACTAACAAAAAATTTAGGAATAATGGTATAGATCACAACTTTATTTTGCACTTTTTTAAAGGTAAGAATAGATTTCAGTGACTGCTTGCTTTCTACAGTAAAAAGAGTAGGTCATGAGTTCTAGTGGGCAGATATTGTGAGTCCTTGGGTAATGTATGTGCTAGTGCTTCTCTTTCTGATAGTAAAGGTAATACAGATCTAAATAAAAATGAGAAGATGCTACAGAAGCTTAATGAAATTACTTGTTCTTCTTCTCTTTAGGTTTTTCCTGTATATTTTCACCATTATCAAGAGACACCATTATCAATAACTTACTGTCCATTGTGATTTTCTGAAGTAATGGCCAAAGAAACAGTCTGAAAAGACAGTAACTGTTGGTCAGTGTATAACCTGCAAGATAAGAGATAATAAAAAATTTGCAGGTCATTAACTGTTTGCAACTCATTTCCAGAGTATTTCCCTGTCTTGTAAACTACAGTAGTGTTTGCAGGAAATGCTTGCTATTGCACTGCACACTCTTTTGTTAAACATTGCTATGAGAGAAAAAATGCAATAGTCTTATTATATGTTTATTTTAGTATTTCTCACAAGAATTCCTCATGCATAGGTGGCACCAACTGAATCATGTGGGTTATGACTGATGGGAATGTCATTGTGTATTTTACCCATTTATTTTACCCATTTTGATTTGAGTTGCAAGTATCATATACTCTTAGGAAGCCTTTGAGACACAGTGGCATGCAATTACAGAATATCTCAGTATTTTACTCCTGAACAAAATCCCTGCTTCTGTCTTGGCTTGGTTCTAGTAAATCCTTGCTTTGACAGGCAGTTTAAAAAGTTAATGTTTTTTGAAAGTTAAAGTTTACACTTTCTTTGCCATCTGTTAAATGTGATTTATGTATTGTCAGGCACACCATCAAGTACATAAATGCGTTAGCTTTTTACATCCCCAGTCACTTAATTGTCTAATGGCACTTCTTAATTGCTATCATCAGCAGCTTTTGTTTGTACAATTACAAATATGATTGTTTTACTTGAATGGCAGTCATCATATCTGTTGCAGCAGCTTGTTTCTGTTCTTCTAAGAATATTCAGCAGCAGATGGAATAACTAAATGTAAAATCCTATGGGAGAGGATGGTTTGGGCCACAGAACTCAGATTTAGATTCCAGTTCAGTATGTTGGTAGCAGATCTCTTTGCATGTGCAGCTGCATGAACAAGTATGTTCATTTAGAAAAAGTCTTCTTTATTCTGTGTAAGTAAGGAAGGCTTAGTGAAAATCAGACCCTCTGTGTGTACGCAGAAGTTCACCCTCTTAGATTTGAGGTTCTGAACAAATTGAATACATACTCAACTGAACATTGAAACTCTCCTGATGAATACATTTGATACACTTCTCTTAAGATGTAAGAGCTAATGAACTTTTCTATTTCTTTCCTCATTTCTTCTGATTTCAAACAGGAGGAATGACATAGTCTCTGTAGTGGAAGAAAAAATGGCAGATGTTATTAAAAGCTGCAGCCCTCGAAATGCAGCTATGATTTTCTGAAAGAAGCTTCAAATCCTCTATTGAATCATATACAGCAAAAACATCTAAAATTTAAACAAGAATTTGTAGTGAGAGAGACTGCAGTAGTTCAAAGCTGAACGTTCAGCCTGAGGTATGATTGCATAACCACCAGACATACGTACCTGTGTGAACAAAAGATAGGACTCCCAGGTAAAAGCAACTTGCAGTAGCTGGCTGCCGCAAGCTGGTGATTTCAGCTTTCTGATTGACTTTTCTGAAGTTGAAGTGTGCTGTTACTATGTGCTAATCAGCTTGCAGGTGATCTCTTAACTTAATCTGGCAGTAATTGAGCTGGGAAGGTATTTGTCCTTTCTGGGTGCAAACTTTGAAGCTTAATCAGGGTAATTTAAATGCAAGTACATTTAAAGGTATCATTAAGGTCAGACGTATTTTATATATTTTTCCTCCTTTTTTAAAGAAATGAAAAAGTGTTTATTCTGAGACAGCCAGTTAATATAGTGTTAGACATTAAAATTAACGCACCTAAATGAGCAAAACTATCAAAGTGTAAAAATTTGCATTATTAGAAAAAAAAATCACAAAAATTTGTGGTGCAAACAAAACAACCGACAAGAAGTGCCATAAAGCTATAGTGTTAAAATCTTGTGGTTTTGCAGGTCTGAGTTCAGCTAGGGATGGGAACATGTAGGCCAAAAAGAAGCAAACGGACTATAAAGTTAAGAAAAAATGTTTCACAAAATACATGCTTATTAGTAGAGGAATTATTGGTGTATTTATTACAGATAAAAACTTTTAAATATGCTTTAAAGTCTGGAAAATGCCCAGTTTTCTCTACCGCTTGTATGGGACATATATCCCTTACCTGTAGGTTTTTATGTGCGCGTTTGTGAATATCTCTGCTCAGGATGTATTTTGTTGGCTGTAATGAAGGTGATGTTTCTGGAATCACCACAGAGTTTTAGAACTTAATATGTAGGTATGAACTCCTGTTCTGACCTTCCTGGAGCTGTACATCAAGCTTCAGGTCAGCCCATGCAGATCAAAACAGTCTTGGAGCATTACCTAATGACTTTGGTCTAGGTCAGTGTCGCTGCGGTTTACACAATCCTCATGCTGGAACGGAGCAGACCCAGACGCCAATATGGTGTGCAGAAAGCTCCGTTTATTAAGTGCGACAGAGTTATATTTATAGGCACAGAGTTTCCGTACATGCACTGATCACGTGCTTCAAGGTTACACTTAATTGGCTCGTTAGTGAAATTCACGTGTCTATCCTAACACTATAATTGACTAGTTAGCTTCACTCTGAGTACATGTCCGTACTTGTCCGTTCATGTCCATCCTTGTTTACAAATCTGACAGCAACAAGGCCTGCTGCTCCTTAACGTCTCCCGCAGTCAGCTACTAATCCTCTGCCCTTCAATCAAGTTCAACAAAGCTGAACTCCAGTACAGAGCCTACTGGAATGTCCTGATGGAAGCAGGTGTACTGTTCCTAATTTTATTTAATTTAAAGAATCTGACTTTGCTACTAAATTGGCATTGAAAATTCTAAATATCTCTGGTAGTTGTTGGCACTGTGCAACTCTTAAACCACAAAGAGCTATGTTGTAGTTGTACTAATGAGTCAAATATTACATTGCCCTTATCTTTGATAAAAGATGCCCCTTTATCTTACACGACAAGATCCTTGTAGTAGTCCTAATGTGTGTATGTGTGTAACATGGACATACATTGCTATTTCTTTAGTTCTAAGCTTACATGCCTATCTCAGTTTAACATTGGAGAAGACAGTTTATAAGGGTCAAGGTTACATTTAGATGCATTGAAGGGAAGGCAGAAAGAAATTGTACCTGGTAGCACCGTGTATGGGAATCTTACTTGGAGGTATATATAGCATAAGAGAAAGGAATTAAGGGGAAAATGTATTTATTGTCCAATGGTCATCAAAGTGTCTCTCCCATTGGCTGATTAGAATACTTGATAATATGGAAATAAGGCAATTGTCACTGAGTTCTTCTGATACTGGTAGTGGATGTCGAGCAAATAATTTTTTTTTAAACTTAATAGGAGCAGGTGCCATTTTGACAGAGAGTGCTAATTTTTGTGTGGAAAGAAGCAAAGTATTTCTGACAGCAGTGTACATTTCGGCAGTTCATGTCTTCAAAGGTTTTTTGACACTGCAACACTAGTGTTGGAAATGTAAATTGGGCATGTATTTGTGTATTGTGAAATCTGTGTTTGTAGACATAATCAGAGTGTTTGGAAGCTGGTAGGACTTCAAAGAATGTTGCATCAGTCCTACTCTGTTTGCAGGATATATTGCAGAATACAGTGAAAACAAACCAACTCAGTTCAGATACTGTTTGAGAAATATACTGGGAGTAAAGCCATGTCTTCTAAAAACTGCAATAAATGCAGAGGTATTTATGGTTACTATTTTGTGATACTAATGTGTCCAGGCAGATAATCTCAAAAATCTAATCTGCGTTATGTAAATCAATATTGTGTCTTTTCTTCAGTTTAACTCGTAGTCCTCTGCCATGTTTGATTAATGCTTATCAGACAACTAAACTTCACCAGTCTGTTATGAATGATCGAGCATTTCAAGCCAGTTCCTCTGACAGCTAAAGTGATAGATTGGCAGCTCTGTGGTACAGAGGCAGACCTCATAAATGTGGGGGGTTTGTTGTTGGATTTTTTCCCCAGCAGTGACATCTGGGATCTCATCTGGCTTTCTAGCAGATCTCCTCTTGCTCCTGCAGATCTAACTGCTCTGTTGGCCAATATGTTCAGTGTAACACTGCCTTGGAGGCTGGCGTATATTCATCCTGTTCCTAGTCATCCTTGCATCCTTGGATGCCATTTTTCTTTGGCTCCAATGCAGTGGAGAGAAAGTCTGCCAAACTGCAGCGCATAGCATAATGCTAGGAGAACATTTCAACGGCAGCACTCTAAGCAGGGAGAAAGAATACAGGCTCCTCAGTACAGTTTATGTCACTGACTCTCTTGTAGAAAACAATGTCAGGTGCCTCTAGCAGCATGGGAGCACCAAGGTTGCAGAGCAGAGGAGCTTCTGGTATAGTAAGAAGAAAAATTACACAGTAGAACAAGAAAAGTCAAAGGAACTAAAAATTATTAAGCAAACACTGACAGTGGTCCTGGGGCATAATTGATGCTTGGAAGAGGTTGAAAATTGAGATATTCGCCCACACTACTCTTCTGGTTTAACATCAAACCGGTTGGACTGATATATGAAACAAACCAATCACAGTATTCCTCCCCCAGCACGTCACTGCATCTCACTGGCTCTGGAGCTCCTTGGTGGGACGATGTCTCTGTCACAAACTGCGTTCAGAGAGTGACAGACCTTGTGCCCTGGCCGTATGCCACCCTGTGCCTGCTGGAAACGCTGTGACAGCTGCTGCGGCGGCAGCTGTTTTGCCTGCCGTGAGGGCTGTTGCTGCTGCTTGAAGCAGGACGGGGCTGTTGCCATCTGCTGCTCTGTGGGGCGGTCCTGCTGGTGCTGCTGGTGCTGCTGGTGCTGCTGGTGCTGCTGCTGCTCACTCCTGTCTGCCGGCCAGTACCTCTCGCTGCCGCTTAGACTGCCACCGTCTCCCCAGAGCCATCCTGCGTGTGGCTGCTGTGGCTGTTCCCGCGACTGCTGGCTCCGCCTGCTGCTGCTGCTGCTGCTGCTGCTGCTGCTGCGGCCCGGCGGGACCTGGCCGGGGCAGGGGGCTCAGCCCCTGCTGGAGGCTACCTGCCGCGGCTGTTAACTGGTCGTTTACCCGCGGTTTAACCCTCGCCGCACCAGATCCCCGAACCTCCTAGATATTTGTTGATCCCTGGTTGTTGTTTATTGTTTGTGTAATATCATTTTTGTCATTACTGAAATAGTTTTAGTTTCCAAAACTTACATCAGGGCAATAAAAATGTCCAAAGTGGCAGTGTAAACTTTAAAAAAAAATACCACTAAGCTATCAAACTTTTTGGAAGAACTTTTGGAGATGTAAGCACCCTGCTGTGTTAAAATGCTTTCCAAAAGTATGGCACTTCGGTGCTTCACTCCTAAGTAAAATGCTGTAATGTGACAGCATTACTTTTTGTTACCTTTTTTGATATGACAAAGTAACATAAGTTTTGAGACTTGGGAGAGTCAACAGATCCAAATATTTCAGAGCAAAGTACATTCTCATAAATGTAATGTTTTAATGTTTCTTTTACATGGTTGAAACTTAAAATACCAGCTTTTAATTTCATTTTCTAGGACAACAAATGATAAATTCACTCTCTGATTCATTGCCTGCAGTATATTCTGGGCATTCATTATACAGCAATAAATTGCCACCAGATTGCTGCTATCACACCTAGCAAGAGCTGTTGCGTTACTTAGCTCTTTTTATCTCTGAAGCACCTCTTTCTCATTTTTTTTGGTGGACAGCTGGTGAAGGATGTCTGTTTTTTCTTTGGTTTGTAGCTGGGATTTGGATTAAAGAAGCTTCAGAAGTTGGTGTTAAACAAACCACTGTCTTGAAGTTTTGGTCAGCAAAGTAGTGACATTCCACTGAGGACCCTAGAAGCTTTCTATGTCAGATGAACTGGAATTTTGGCTAATCTTCATGAAAATTAGGGTAAGGCTCAGCTTTCACCTTTAGAAGTTGAATGGAACTTTGCTGAGCACTTTATGCTTCATAAAAATGTTTAGGAAAATGGCCGTGCCCTTCTTTGCACAATTGTTTTCCTCCGTTTTCTCATCATCCCTCATTATTTTCCCCTTTTTGCGTATAACTTTTTGAAATTTGCAGTATCTTGTAGTATCAAATTCAGCAGAGTTTTCTGTATCCACAATTTCTCTAGGAAACCTTCCATATTAGTCTGTAATTGATGAAGGTGTTTCTCTGAAACTTCAGGAAAATGACCTTTTGATAACTGTTTATTCTCTGGGGACTTGTTATTTCACGTGTCATAATACCCAGAGGAGTATTGCTGCCGGTCAACATATGAAACACAGCAAACATTATGTCTGTTTTGTCAAAGTTCTTTCATACTTACCGATGTTAAATTGTCAGTGGGAATGTGTTGGAAGGTATGGTCTTCATTTCACTGTTACTCCACTGGGAGCTTTAAAGCAATACTGATCACGTGGCAGAAACCGATAGTTTGTCAGAATATGACAGACTTCTCATACCATCCTTTGGAGGAGGAGGTGGGATTTGCAGTGGGGTTTTTTTGTTTGTTTTATTTGGTTTATTTTGCTTTTACTTACTATAGATTGTGATTTCCTGTGAAACTTTTTGGTAGTGAATTTTTGTTTTGTTAGTTTTAAGAGTGGAGCAGTTGTGGCAGCCTCGTGTCAGTAAGAGGGATTTAAGGGGGCGCAGGGTCTGCTGGATACTACACCACAGTGGTGGCGAAGTGTCACGTACTGTGGTACAAGCCTTGACCCGCACACAGGAAGCTCCAGGGCCGGAGTGCTGCTGCCCATGCCTCAGGCTGGAAACAGAGTGCCAGGACAAGATGCAGTGAGCTTAGTTTGGAACATGGGGAATTCTGTCGTGAAAAATACGAACTTTTTCAGAAAGAGTGGGACCAGAAAGTGAAACCGGGACCCAGAGATACTGAAGGACCTCCGTCCCTGGATGTGATCAAGACTTCCCTGTGTAAATCCCTGAGCAGTGGGCTCAAGCTGGACCTACTCTGGTGAGGGTTGGGCCAAAGGAGCAGGATTCAGGTTCCTTTCAGCCTTTGTGGTTACGTTACAGTGTGATTAAAATCTCTACTACATGGTTGCCCACCTCAAAAGAACACTTTGTAAAGCTACGAGGAGGAGGATCCATTACTTTGGTAAAGTATAAAGGGCCAAAACAGTTTGTGGAAGAAAATTAATAGATAAGGATTTCTCAGTCCAAAAATTTGATGTCTGAAGGTAAGCATGAGAGATACAGATAAAACAATCGATTCTGAAAAGGCGAATAGTCAACTATTTTTGTGTAGTAGAGTGAATGACATGCTCGTAGAGGCTTTAGATTAAATTATCAGTATTAAGTTGAAAGGCGATATGAAGAGCTGCTTATTTAAATTCGAGCATAAAATATAAATTGTCCAAGCAATGCCGAGGGATGATTTAGAGACCCAAATTCTAAGTATGTTCCCAGAGAGAGTAGATAAGAAGGGAGTTTACAAGGCAGTGCCTCGCTAGGGCAGCCATTCTCTTGGAAGGGTATGCTTGAAGAAGTGGAATTCTGTAGTTGCTCTATTACTGATACGCTCTCTCAGAAATCTTCTGACCACTTACACTTCGGAGCAAATGGAGATGTGTTTTGATTGAGTGATGATAGCTTTTATATTCTCTGGTATCATTGGCAAAACCTTTGTCAATACACGGGCATGAACGAGTCCCTCCTCCAGGGAAGTGTCATCCTGGAGTATTGCTGAACTCTTCCTCTCCCAGCCTTTCATCTGTGCCCCTGTGTGTGCATGTGTGCACACAGTCTCTTCTGGTGGCTTTTTTTATTCTGTCTTCTCATCTGAATGCCTGTTCGCTGGTGCAGAGTTTGCTCTAGTGATGACAGAGTAGCTGCTCTTCAAGCTCTCACACTAGCTTGCAGTGCATTGCCTCTCAGATGGTACCACAAATCACCTTAAGGTTTGAATTAACCTCATCTTGTGGCTTACCTTGCATACATCCTGGTCTTTACAGTTATTGCCATTTCTCCACCTACAATAAATGACTTTGTGTGGGGAAAAAAAACCCCAAAGCAGTAGAAGACTCCAGATGTTGGCTTTTACTTAGTATCTAAGCCCTCTGGAGCGTGGTGGGACTGTGAAAACTGTACTGGTACGAGGTTTTTAAGCCTTCATCCAATTTAGTTATTCTAGTAGAGGTAGTGTTTGGCCTTTTTGTTTGGATGGTTTTTAAAACCTTCTTAGAGAATTTCAAAACTATGAAAAAATAGAAAGAGGAGAGGTAACTGTGGGATGTGGCATGTGATGAAGTCATCAATAATTGGGAACATTGACATGTACTTTCTTGAGAAATGCATTGTGCCTTCAGAAGAAGAGAGGCAGAGAACTGAATAAGCTTTCCCACCCCCCATGTGTAGTTTCGTGCAGGCCAATAGTATCATACCATCCAGTAATATGTCCAGTATTTAATATAGTCACTCTGTCCTAGTCGTCACAATTTCAGTTTTCTGGTTAAATATGATACGTTTTACGTAATAATTATATATAATTGTGAACAATAGCCTCAGGCTTTCTGTGATGTACTCCTTGTCTCTACTTAAGATCTGTTAACTGCCAGGTATTGGAACATATCCCAACACCACCGGGGGCTGACTGCTGGTGTGTGGTCATTGTCAGGGCTAATGCCGTGTTTTCCATAAATGATGTGCATGGCATAAGCCTGGAGTTCTTAGTTACACAATTTTTTTTTTTTAAAGCTTTTTCTTATATCTAGAGATGAATTATATATATATTCCCCCCTCCCCCCAAATTATATGTCTACACACATGGGAAATGTACATACTTCCGTATGAGGAAGCCTAGACCCATGAACACTGGACTGCTTCAGCTTTGACCTGGTATCACACTGCTTCTTGGGAGCCATTGTGCAGATGCTGCATTCTCGTCTGATCCTTTGGTCTCTGAGTCTGGAGTGCATTGACCACAGTGCGGAGTTGCGTAATTACCAGGTTGGAGTCTTCTTTTCTGAAGTTCACATTTATTTTTCCTACAGCCATGAAATTTCACACTCCCAGTCCCTGTTTTTTCAGTATAAATTCTGAGTGAAATAGAGGTGCTTCATAGCGCCGCCTCCTGTCTTTTTTGTTAGTGTTTGTCTAGACTGCAGAAAAAGTACGTTCCGCTAGTGTTCTCCAGTCCTTCCAATAAGTAAATACTTTATTTTTTACCTAGGTTCTGTTTCTGTATGCACCCACTATTTCCTTGTGCTGGAACCCAGAGGTGGGTAGGAAGTGATTTTAGGTTCCAGCAAAGATGATGAATGGGAAGGCGTCTCCTCACAATGTAATACTTGGACGTGGGTGGGAAACCTACTCGAAGAGCGTAGTCGTTGAGTGTGCGTGTTTCCATCTACATGTGCCAGAGTGTGTGTATGCATTAGTCAATTGGCCATGCTATGAAATGTGGCATTCAATGAGCAGATCATATTTCTGGTTCTAAGCTTCATTTTGGAACCTTGTCTTTTTTTGGCTGGGGGAAAGCTTTATAGCATGTCTTCTTCCTAGTTTTTCCATCTCTTGAAACCTGTGTCGATGTAGAAACTGTAGAACTGTTGGGACAGAGTGACTGAGAATATTTTGCCTCTAGATCCATCACAGCATCTGGTGGTAGAGGTACACAGGTGAAACTGGGTAAACGTGGGTAGGTGGTTACTAGGCCTACTAGGGGATAAGGAGATGCAACCATCTATTCAGTATGTTTCCTTTGTTGGTTTGTCCTCCCTTTGCTTTGTAAATAAAGATTTCTAACGGTGTTCCTTGGAAATTTATCACCGCAAGTACTGGATATTGTCTATTTCGCACTGATCTGCACTGACGAATTCTGACTGATCACAGAAATCCCTTAGAATTGTTTCAATTTATTAAAAGTCAGGCTCTATAAACTCTGTCGTCTAAGTAATATCTAAGTAATCAGCTCCCTCCCTCCAATGTTACTTGCCATCTTCTTGCTCCCCATTGAACTCCTGCATCTCAGTGATGTGCTTTAGCTCACTGACGAAGAGCCATAGAACTCCGTAACATGCTGGTGATCTCCTTGAGGTGTTGTAGGATGAACAGGTGGGTTGCTTCCCGCAGGTCAGGACAGTGGTAAGTGTTTGTAAGTTCCCAGATGCTGGTAGAATTTTCCAAGCTTAGGTGGTATTTAAAAACTCGCAGCACTGCTGGACGATGCCCATGATGTTGAGGTAGTCTGCTGCAATTAGCAAACTTTGAGCGTTGTCAGCTGTGACCAGTACTGCCCCAGTGTAGGCATACTCAATAATGAGCCTCATCAATTCAGGTGAAATGCCGGGGAGTTCATACATGCTTTTCTCTGTCGTGCTGTACCTGGTAAACAACCCTGAAACAAACCAAAGTGGCGCTGGGGTTAAAAACAGCTTTGCTGCATTCAACCTGGATCCCGTTATCCCTTGTGCCTTCTTCCCTGGCCACCAATCTGGACACTAGCAGTAGCCACACTGGAAGGCCGTGAAGGTTATTCATTCATGTTTTACTAGCTGACTGTTTTAAAAAGGAGTCACAACCTCTGTCTGTGGAAAGAGAGCAACAGGGCAAGTGGGCACCTTGCTTTGACAAGAATACTGGAGAATAATGGGGCATGGGGAAGGGAAACCTCCAGCCCAGTGACAAGTAAGGCAGGCACCCGATGCTCCCAGCCCTGCACCACATCTGGGGGTTCGTCAGACGCTGCTTCCAGAGCTGCTGTTAGGTACTAGGTTGTGGATTAATTCTGGTGTCCAGGGAGGTACCAGGGCTATGGGGAACTGGTGGATGAGAGTGTTAGTGCTGCTGGAAGCACAGGAGATAGACTCAGGCAGTGTGACCCAGACTAGGAAATCCTGTTTGTCTCAGTCCCCTCTTGTTTCTAGCATTGACCTGAAATAGTGACTACAGCCACTGAGGATCATTTTGTGAGCCCTGAATTTGACACCAGCCACACGGATGACCACATCACATAGCTCCCCTCACAGGCAGAGCTCATTGTATGTGGTGCTAGGACTCCTTTCCTACTCCATGGGTGTGGATGTCTATCTGCTGGCTGCCGAGTGATCTATCGCCAATGTTGAGGGCTGAGGCAGTGAGGGTGCTTCTCCCTGAGGCACTTAGAGTGCTTTGCCCTTGCCCCCTAGAGTCGTCTCTGAAATCCTGTCGGCCTGATATTATGACATCACCAGTGAGGGGGAGGGCGCGGGATTGGCTGTGAGCTCCTCTGCAAGCAATGAGACCCTGTAAAACTGTGGCTGCCAGTGGTACAGTCCTGCATGGTAGGAAACAACATGAGCCACCCGCTGTGGTGTTGCCAGATGGCCACATGAGATAAGGAAGCAATTGTCCCAGTGCTAGGGCCTAGTGCAACAACAGTAGGAGCTGGTGGATGAATGAATGAATGAAACCGAGGGATGGTATTTCAGTTCTAGAAGAACTAAGGCATCAACGAATCTGTTGTGCCTGTGAACCGCTGTGGAGAAGTGGCAGTTTGGAGGAAGATGACAGCCCAGTATCAGGACTGAGATATTTTAAAACTATTTCTTGCATGGGCAACCTAAGTTACACTCCGGCCACTTGCCATCATCCAAAGGTAAGGCTAAGATTGCCAATGCACTGCAAGTCAAAAGACTGGCAGCTCTTGTGTCTTCAAGGCAAGCTGAAGGGCTGAAATAAATATAGATTAATTTATTTATTTCTCTTGCGCTCTCTATTTAATTATTTATTTTCAAGGGCTAGGCAACGTCTGGGTAAAATGTTGACATTGAAAAGTCATCCTGTCCCACTGTGTGCACTTGTCTGTTTAGCCCTTGGACTCTTGGATCTTATCCTTGTCAGACATGTTGAATTCCCTGTGTGCAGTGTCTGTATCAAGAATCTCATCCATTGCAGAGGATAACATTGTCGATATAATTATACAAGCTACTACAGCCTGTGTTCATCAGTGAAAGTTTGACTTGCAGAAAAGCAGTATGAAAGAGATCAATCTCTTCAGATCAGTCTGCGGTCTACCTGTGCCTTTTTTTTTTTTTTTTTTTTTGGGTAGGTAGAATTACACTGTTATATCTTCCTGGTTTTTGAAAATCTGGTTATCATGTGTTTTGTATCCTTGAGTCCATCGACTTGGGTCAACAAAGTAGAGATGTCTTAAATTCTGCTAGCTTATCTCTGTAATATATATACTAAGGTAATACTGTCCCTTTAAAAAATATTTTGGTGTATCCCACTACTTTTTTTCTCATTGTCTCCAAAAGTATGAGTATCCTTTACAAGTGTCAACTTGAAAGCAGTTCTCCTCTGCCCATAGTAAGGTATTCTAGTTCTGTTCAGTGTTGTGGTAGGGACACATGTCTGTCTTTCCTGTCTTTGTGGAATTATGATTTCATAGATGCACATTTAATTTTTATTTGTGCAACCCAGTTGTAAAGGATTTGAATTTGCTTAGAGGTTTTCGTACTGAAAGTAAAGAAAGAAAGGAAAGAGAACTCCCCATGAATGTGATTTTTTTCAGTTTTGCCATAGTGACAGCCAAGAGGTTCTAAACTAAGGCTTGCTGTGTTGAGATACAAAAAGCAGCAGCAACTGTTTTGCATCCTATCAAAAGATTTACTTGAACAGAAGACTGGTTTCTCCTAGAAAGAGAGTCACTTGTCTAAAACAAATGCCAAATGCCCCTTTTTGACCCTACAGGCCATAAAGCCTTTTTCAAAGTTATGCAACATATTTGTTCAATTTAATGAGCAAACGTAATTTTCTTGTATCTGTCAGATCTGTATCACCTTATTCTTCAGCCTGATGAAAATTGTCTTCTGTCTTCTTTATAAGCAGAAAACTGGTATCTTAATTTCATAAGTTACAGTGAGTGTAACTGTAGTTCTGGATGCTTTGCAAACACCAACATCTTGCAGATTCTGCAGATGTTTGATTCTCTTTTATTACTATGAATGATACAGACACATGTCATGTGAGACCGTAAGTGTGCTACCTACAAGAACAAACAGAACACTGCCATTCAGTGACTTAAAATAATTCACTAAGCAGGAAGAGTGTGGTGGATGTGTAGAAATGTTTGTTGTAAAATTCCTGAGATTTCTATCCAGAAGACGCGCACAGGACACACTCCCACAAACCAGAGCCTCAGCCCCTCTGTAGAGGAGGGTGTCCACTCTGACCACCTTGGAATTACCACTTGTACAGTTATCTGTTGGAAAGCAAGTCGCAGAATCACAGTTGTGGTGGTGCTTAAGTGGCGAAAGTAATACTGCCTGGCAATGATGTAGTGTAAAGCAGGCGGCGAGTTTTTAACAGTAACAACCAGAAATCGGCAAAACCTACAGTTTGTGTTGTAAAAAGTAGAAATTACACTGGAGACAGCGATTATCCCAGCTGTCATATTTTGTGGGAGGAGGGTATTTGTCTTTGGTTTTCATCCATTTCTTTGAAAGAATGGAGTGGTTCGACCTCCAGTCAACAGCTGATACTTCTCCGTGCATTCTTCTTTGTCATGTGTGAAGTCCAAACTAACTGCATTAGCATAGCAGACTTACTATTTCATAACCTTACTAAGTACTCCATACACCTGCATCTGTTTCAATTTACAAGCTTGTAAAGATGTAAAGGCAGTGATTCTTGTTCAGAGTTAGGATGCAGGCCTGGAAGTTTTCTGTGGAAAATACAATATGGTTTTGGTGAACAGGTAGTTCCCATGACAACCACTTCTACAAGATACGGAATGCCACCATTTAGCGCATATTCATATATGCGAGCTGAGAATGTATTTTTTTACTTCCAGTTCTGCCGTATGGAAGTCACAGTCAAATCATTTGTCTTCATTGCCAATTTTTCTAGCCATGAAAAGTCTAAACACCTTGAAGGAAGGAAAAGAGACTGTAGCGAATAGGGAAGATAAATGAATACATTGCATAACATCGTAAGAAGACTTACAAGAGAATAGCAAATTCAAGTGGAATGTTGTAAGCCTCAGTCTATTGCCATAACCGGAAACTCACATTTCCTCCTGAATGTTAGGTACTGTAAGTAGTAAATATAGTTTTCTTCATGCCACTACGTTGCAGTGTACAGGATCTGGAATATTTTCTTTAAATTTCTTTATTCTGAAAGTCTGATTGATTTATTAAGTTATCTGGTGCAATATAAAACAAGTAAATATACAATAATTAAATTTTGAGTCAAATCCTTTTTTTTTTTTTTTTTTTTTTAAATCCTGGAATATTTTCAAATTTTCAAAGCAGAAAATACTCAAAATATGGAAACTTCATAATTTTTTAGCCTTATTTAAGATAGTACCGACAAGCTTAAGTCATGAACACAAGATGCTGAGTAGACACTTCAGAGACATTACAATATAGGACTGTAAGCTTATTCTTCCTTTCTTCATGGCCTTATATGGGTTGATGGTATCTTCTTACTTCCACTAATGTAGCGGTCAAAAATTCCATTTTTGGAATTAAACCACAGAAATATTAAAAGTTAAACACAGTTAAACCACAGAAATATTAAGCTCTGTGGAGTCGTTTCAGCTGTAGTGAGCATGCTGTCCCCCATCTTTCCGGGCACTTAAGCACTTTATTCTATCAAAAATGCTCTTAAAATGCGTCAGTGCCTTCTTAACAAAGGATTAAGGAAAATAATGTGATGGATTTTGTGAACTTCAAATAGCACTAAAGGTTATTTTCTCACGTCTGTACTTTCTTGTACTGCATAAACTGCCAGAAAAATCACCTGTGCAAAATGTGTGGGCCTTTATGTGTATTGTATCATTCCTTACTCGCCTGAAAATGCCTTTTTCTAGTAGTTCACTGACATGGTTTCTTACTCTCTTTGCCCCTTTTCTGTGGGTTTTTTCAAGACAAAACAAAAGGTAAGGTAAAAAACTTCTATGGTAAAGATGAGATAATTATATTCAGCTTCACGATGTTATATGAATATGAAATAATTCCAAATTTAGAATCAAGAATGCATTGCACCAAGAGACAGTAAAACCTGTTGCTTACTTATTGCATCATCTGTTACATATAACAGGTGAAGTAATACCTTCCTCTTACAGGCAGGGAAATCCAAAGAGAATGAAAACCCAAGCCCAGAAATGAATAAGGAATGTCATGCCTATGTGCTGATTAAATAAATGGTGTTCATTGCAAATATGAATCTGTGTCCACAAAAGGACTTCTTAAAACATAGAATAGAAAAGAGAAATAATGGGAGGGGTTTTTTTTTTTAATCTTGTTGCTGCATTGTCCTCAGCTGTGTTTCGATAAACATACTCATACTAGTGACTTACTCGTAAGAAGAACATTTTTCATGGTCAGATTCGAACTCAGTTAATACCGTGGTAAAGGTAGATCACACAAGGGATTGTTTTGCGTTGAATGTTTGTTTGTGCAGATTAAAATTGCACTTCCAGTTAATTAGTAACTGCATCATGTATACACAGTGAAATTTCATGGGAATGCATTTAGACGCAATTCACCAGTATCACTGATTATTAATTATTGCTTAGCAAACACAAATGCCATGTTTTATAAAGTGTTCCGCTTAAATTGAGCAAAATTAATAGTCCGTCGGTAACTTGTAAAGCATAGAAATAGTAAGGTAATGCTTAATGAATATTTTTTTTCTTGGATAATAGCCATGTGTGAAATCACTTCTGTGTTTCTGGAAGCACATGCTGTAGAGATAGGATCATCTGAACCACTAATGCATGAACTTTCTTCTAGATTTTTGCCATTGAGAAAGACAAGGCTAGCGAGAGGTGCTTTTTTCCCCTTCTATCTGATAGTCAACGAGCCTGATTATTACTTCTATTAATATTTATTATAGTATTATAGCTGTGGATTAAACCTTCTGTCAACGCTGCTCCCTTTTCCTCTCAGTCATTATTGCATCTCGAAAGAGACTGTTAGCAGGACTTTTTCTCCTTTCTTCTGCAGCGTTTGCGTCTCTTGGCTGTGTTGTTGCACCGTGGTCAAAAGAGCACTGCAAAATGGGTCTGTTTTGTGCTTGAAGACAGCTGTTGCGTTCATCTTCCATAGAAGAGTAATTCTGCTGTTCCTGCGTAGGTGTGGTGTACTGTTTTTTCATTTCAGCTGCCAAATTCAGGCATCCAGAAAAAAGGAGGCACCCTAGATGCTGTGGTTCATGTGTGGGAAGAGGGTGAATGGCTGGAAAGAGACATGCCTGCTGGATTTGAGATGCCTTAGAAACAAGTTCAAGTATACAATTATCTAAAAAGTGTACTGTTGTTAAGAGCCTCAGGAAACAAAAGAATTGTACATTTTAGATGCTCTCTTCCATGGTACAAATCCAATCTTAGTAAGCTGTAAATACCAGGTTTTTTTTCACTTAGCACTCAGGTTAGAAATGGATCCTGTGTGTCAATGCATTTGTATAGAAAAGGCTGCAGTAATAGATCATAATGGTGCTCTTTGGCTTTAGAAGTGCAGAATGGTACAGATGGTCTCAGGCATGAAAGAAGTACTTCTTCTAACCAGTAGGTAGTTGGAGAATAGGCGGCAGCTGCTTTTGTGTGGGGGCTGTGGCTCTAGTAAAGAGCTTTCTGTGCAGTAGACATACTACTGACTAGTCCTAAACATTGGTATTATTTTCTAATTGTCCAAAATAGGAGAAATACACTGACAGATACATTTTTAAATCTCCTGTTCATGGTTTTGTTGTTCACATCTGTCATGATTTATGGAGATATCTGATGTTTTTCCTTGACCCCAGCATCTGGATCATGTGATTAGGCATGACCTTTTGTGAAGAGAAGAGAAAGAAGACAAGAGAAAAGAGAGGAGAGGGAGAGGGAGAGGGAGAGGGAGAGGGAGAGGGAGAGGGAGAGGGAGAGGGAGAGGGAGAGGGAGAGGGAGAGGGAGAGGGAGAGGGAGAGGGAGAGGGAGAGGGAGAGGGAGAGGGAGAGGAGAGGAGAGAAGGGAATTGTTAGTTGGAAGGGACCTACAACAATCTTCCAGTCCAACTGCCTGACCTCTTCAGGGCTGCCCAAATATTAAAGCGTGTTATTAAAGGCATTGTCTAAATACCTCTTAAACACTGACAGGCTGGAGGTATCGGCAACCTCTCTAGGAAGCCTGTTCCAGGGTTTGACCACCCTCTTGGTAGAGAAATGCTTCCTAATGTCAAGTCTGAACCTCCCCTGATGTAGGTTTGAACTGTTGCCATGCAGCACCAGATCAGCACCTCCCTCTCCACTTCCCCTCCTCAAGAAGCTGTAGAGAGCCATGAGGTCACCCCTCAGCCTCCTTTTCTCCAAACTAGACAAACCCAGAGTCTTCACAGGGCATTCTTTCCAGTCCTTTCACCAGCTTTATTGCCCTCCGCTGGATGCGTTCAAGGACCTTCACAGCCTTCTTCAACGGTGGTGCCCAGAACGGCACACAGCACTCCAGGTGAGGCTGCACCAACGCTGAATAAAGAGCGGGACAGTCACCTCTTCTGACTGGCTGCTTCTGTTCTGTTTGGTGTCCCCCAGGATGTGGATTCTCCTCCTGGCTGTTCGGGCACACACTGCTGACTGCTGTGGAGCTGCTGTTGACCAGCACTGCCACATCCCTTTCTGCAGGGCTGGTTTCCAGCCACTCCTCTCCCAATTTATACTTGTGCCTGGCGTTACTCTGGCCCAGGTGCTGAATCCAGAATTTGCTCTTGTTAAATTCCATGTCATTGATGATAGCGCAATGCTCCATCTATCTATATGCCTCTGCAAAGCCTCTTGTCCCTCAGGAGAGTCAGTAGCTTCTCCCAGTTTGGTGTTATCAACAAACTTGCTAACGGTGCATTCAACTCCAGCATCTAGATCATTGATAAAAGCATTGAACAGAACTGACCCTACAATTCTAGGAATTGTTCCAGTTGAGGAACACACTGGTGACCATTCACCAGCCAGATATAGCCCCATTCACTACAACCCTTTAGGCCCTGCTGCCCAGCCAGTTCTTTAGCCAGTGCGCTGTGTACCTGGTCATCTCTCAGCTAGACAACTTGTCCAGAAGGGTGCTGTGAGGGAAGCATCAAAAGCCGTACTAAAAGCCAGAAAAACCCACATCCACCGCCTTCCCTTCATCCATAAGATGCGTGCATAGAAGGATATCAGTTCATTAAACTTTCCCTTTGTTAACCCATGTTGACTGTGCCTGATGATTGAGTTGTTCTTTAAATGCTTGTCAATAGCACCCAGTATAATGCTCTCCATAATTTTCTGGGAATTGAGCTTGGTCTAACAGGGGTCTGTAGTTCTGTGGGTCTTCCTTCACACCCTTGTAAACCAGAATAGCATTGGCTAGCTTCCAGTCAGCAGGGACCTCCCCACACTCTTATTCTTCATAACATAAACCAAAAAAAAAAAGAAAACAAAACCAAAAAACCGCAAATGAAAATCATACATCCAGAAATAAATCTAGGAAGTGTTATGTGTGTCTTCAGAAATCTTACTAGCTAGAAAGCAAAGAATCTTTACTTGCTTTTAAATTAATCTCAGGGGGAGAGGCAGCTGAACAATGATTTTTAATGGTTAGGAACTTAAGATACTATGTAAATAGCAGCAGCAGGAGGAAGGCAGGGAAAAAACAAGATTTTTTTTGTTTGCTTCTCTTTTGGTTTCCACTTTAACCGACCACAGTAAGCCTATGCATAAATAAAGTTTCATATTCACTTTAGATTAAAAAATAGATAGAAATGACTGCGTAAGAAACAGCTTTCAGTGCTGTGATGGAGATTAAGAAAGAAAAGAAAACGTTTCCTCAGGTCTGAATTAACAAGTGTCTAGAAGAATCAGCAATATCATATGTTATTTTCACAGTCAGTAAGAGTTTGGTGGGGAGAGGCAGAAGAGTAGAAGGAAACAGAGAAGTGGAAGGAAGATCAATTGTTGGACATTGGGGAAAATACCTAGCGGTTGCATTACAGTTTCTGTCTTTCATGCCATTGATTCTTGGGTCTCTTTTAATTGTGATGGTTCTTGTGCTTTGAGTTACTGCCTTGCTTTTTGAAACCCTTCCTCATCTCAGAGAGTTTCTGGTCCAATGTTTAGTCCTGATTCTAATGTCATGACAGTCTACTGCATGTTTGTCTCATAAGGGAGCGTGCGTATTTTGGTAGTGGTCTCATCAGGAGGTTGAGACACATATAGACATCCTCCAAGTAAAGAAACCCACAAGGATACGTATGAAGTAGCTTTGCAGGTAAGTCTTAAAGAAACATTAGAAATTTTTACTTAGTTTTTGTAGATACCTACGAACAGAGCAGCATGGGTTGTTGTGAATTGTGGAACTTACACCAGGGCCATGGCCGTGAATTAATTACTTCTGTTATAGGAAAGATCTCAAGGCACTGTAGCATAAGTAGGACCTAAATCCAATCAGCGCTGTCTTCAACACTGTGTAAGCTATTACCCTCAATTTTTATTAAGTTAGCTGAGTTGCCATCCTTGATTTCATTTTGCAGTTTATTCTGTAAAATGGTCACATAGCAGGACTTGCAGTATGTTGCAGCTCTGTATCTCCTCACAGACAATCCTTTGAAGTTGTCCCCACTGAATATTGTTCTTTTCATATTTTATGTGATTAAATGTGCTTTTCCCTAGCCAGAAGCCTAGCTTTTGATTTTTCTTTTAAAATAGGTAGAAGTTTATCAAGTAGTTTTCTTCCTCTTAAACAAGTGATCTGGCAGGGGAAGAGCACAAGTCCTAAAAAGTTGAAATTGTAGTATCACACATCCATTGATACCTTTACGGCACTGTAAAGGGAATAATTAAAAATTAGTGCTTGATTTCTTGTTTTTCTGTCTCTTGGTGAATCTGAACTGCTCCAGGCTTACTGAGATGTTAATGGATGACAAAAGACTGGACAGCAAGCATGCAGGGAAGGGACATATGGAGATAATCATGTGGTATTATTTAAATACCATTACATCAGATAAGCAGTAACAACTGAGATGCCCTCTTGCATCTCAAGACCTCCACCAGGTAACAAATGTTTTGAAGTCCGTAAAAGATACATGTTGTGGCAGACTCCAGAGTATACATGCAGTGAGTTTCATGACTGGCATGTTGTGTGTGGCAACTGGATTGTGCAGCACTGGCCTAGTGGGATTAGTAGCCTTTTGGTTAGGATAATGCAGACAAAAAACCCTGTTTACCTTTAAGGAAGAGCTTGGTCCACATGAAAAGAATATATTGGAGGTAAGTACACCTCAGCAAAGGACTAGTCTTTGGGTCAGGCGATCCTCTGGAGTTCAGTTTTGTAATACAAAATGAAGATGGATTGAGTTGCCTTCCTCTCTACTGTGGTTGTACTGGTACCTGGAACCTTTGTGCAGGCTGTGCCAGAGGCATTGCTTTAGCTGAACTTTAACTGGTTGTAAAGGACTTACTTTCTTTAATATGCATTTGGTCTGCTGCATCCTCCTGTGCAATTTTACTTTTTATAACATTTTTAATGAAACTTGTTTTTTGCCCTTAGTTTTATGGAGTCTCTGAAATGCCAGAGAAAAAAGTAATTAAGTAGAGTAATGGCCTTAAATGCAGTTGTAGTTCTTTGTCGATACATTTTAAAGCATGCTTTCTGCAGGGCAAAACCCCACAGGCTCCCAAACGATATTACCTACACTTTGTTTTTTGGTTTTTGGGTGGGTTTTTTCAGGGTTTTTTTTTCTGTCATACTATCCATATAGCTAGACTGAAGAAATTTTACCTTTGTCTTTCTCTTTCATAGTATTATTTTCTTAAAAAGCTAACAGTTTCGGCTCAGATCTACAGAGGGGCTCATGTGAAGTGAAGGCTTGTGTGCAGTTCACTCACATCAGTCTAAAACTGCGATTCCCAAATTTCTTGTCCAGTGCCTAATTCTGGGCTTGTCTTAGCTCTGTGGGCACCTCAGGCTTCTCAAGGTGAAGTTTCTTTAGGTCCTCAGCCTTTATGGATGCCCACATGTGCCTCAGGCTTGTGTTCCCCCTCAGAGTCTAGAAAAAATATGAACCAACATGTTCCAGTTTTCTGAAGTCATTACAACTGCAACCATCCACCTCCTCTTCTTTTGTTCAGTACATGCCACAGGATCTGTGTCCTGGTCCTAAGGAATGTGAGAAGTTTCTCAGCCCTGAAGATTACTTGTATATTTTAAGAGAGAGGACTAACACAGTCTTTGGAGCACAAATGGAAAATTAAGCTTCCTTCATTTCTGATCTTGGACGGCTTTGTTTTATGACCTTTGGCTGACTGCAGTGCATTCAGCGTTTCCCTCTTCTGCAGAATGAAACAGCTTCAGCAGGAAATGGCATCTGTTCTCCTGCTAAGAAGAAGAAAGCAGGAATGGACACCCCTAGGGCTGCTGTGTTAGGGTACGTGTTTCCTTTCCTTTCGTTGTTATGAGGCCCATGAAAATACGGGGTGTATCTTCGTAGTTATACAGGTAGGAGGACATGTCAAGTATCTGCATGATAGATTTTCTTTTTGTGCAATACCATGGCTCCCAAATGCAGATAATATCTGCTTCTTAAATTGAACTTTTTGCAAGAAGGAATCCATACATATAAGTCTCCTACAGAAACTTATATAAAATTATATGCTTATTCTGTCCCTTAGCTATTTATAAAATATGCAGCTATTGCAAATCCTCACTATTTTCACCTCATCATTAGACACTATAAAAAAGACACTGCCAGTTCTGCATGACCACACAAGATTTTTGTAAATATGTGAGTAAATATGTAAGCAAACACAGAAGATTGTTCTTGGCTGGTAACTTCTCTGTTGTGTTTCCAACATACAGGAGACTATAATCTGCTACAGTGCCTTTTAACTCAACAACTAACCGTCATCTGACAAGCTGTGCAGGTAGTAGGTTAAAACCAAGATAGTGAGTAGTACATGCAAGATGACTCCTGTAGGAATCTCCAGGAATTTCCAATGGCATTAAAAATCTGAAAGTACTGAACTGGGCCATGTTTTTTCTAGATCTGTTGAAAATAAAAGTGTTGCAAGAAGTACTCAATTGTATCATAAGAAATATATCATGGAAGGCATTTGTACAACAAAATAGAGATTATCAAATCAAAAAGAAATGTTGCAATTTTTTTTGTCAAATAGACTTAAAAGGCCTTGTGCAGCCTTCTTAAATTCTTAGCAGCATTTTTAATGGTTGAAGGTATTACTGTTTTCCAGAAATGAAAGAAAAATTTTTTGTTCTTACTGGTTTACCTTGTTTGATGTTGCTTGCTGCTATTTCCATTAGTTCTGTGAGATATAAACAAACATAATAAACTTAGTTGCTTACCAAGATTTGTTATTGTAATGGAAAAAGCTTGTGGTACTTCAGCGTAGTAACTTGTAATTCTGACAAAATTCTTCCTGGAAATCTATAGTAAGAGTATACTGCATCAGTTTTGCCCAGTGTCTTCTGAGGTACTGGTTGCGCTTGTGAGTTTTCCTCCTTTCCCAGATCCTTTTATTAAAAAAAAACCAACTAAAAAGAGTTTTACTGGAGAGAAACTATTTATGTTGCTAGACTGTATAATTGATTAGCAGATGCTCTGGGTTAGAATATAATGTCTGTTTATATAACAGGCACAAAATAATTGCCTTATCTTTCACATGATTGTTTATAAAGCAAATTAGCTTTCAAAGTGAGGATGCCACAAATTAAGCCATGTATTTTCCGACTGTGTTATTTACTTAACTGACATGTCTCCCTTATAACTATCAGGTTACAAGTTCATTTCCTAGGGGGACATACTAAAGTCTTTTTTCTTCTCTAGCTTACATTGTTTTCTTAGGTAGTATGGTTCAGCTACATCTCTGCTGAATTTTTTGAAATGGCTAGAATTTTGTTTCAGGTCACAAAATACATTTACAAAATTATTTTCTTTTGACAAATGTTCCTCAGGAGCTACAACCGTATTAGTTTGAGTTTCCTTTTATTTTCAAGCTTTCAAATACAGATCAATTTAATCGTTGTATAACTATTTATTTACCTCTATTTAAGTCATAGCATGGTTTTTCAGCTTTTAAGTATTTAATTATGTAAATTTCTATTAACTTGCAGCCTCATTGCACAATTCTTATCTCAGTTGCTAACGGCAAAGGTGTGCAGTCATGTTTTTTCGTTCAAGTTCCTGCATCATGGCAATATAGACATAACTTGAGAATCCCAGATTCGAAAATACTCACCCTACTTGTTCTCCTGGTTGAGATGAGAATAGTGTGCAAGATTTAAGGATTATTACATACATAAAATATTATGAGACTCTTAGAATATTCTGTATAAAGGCATTCCAGCCTCTAAAAAGGAAGAGTCCATCCTGCATTGTCCATCCCACCAAGTTCCTATAAGCATTTCAAATGGAAGAGGTTTGATCAGAAGATGATGCTTGATGAATCTTCACAATTGCCTTAGTGATGTATCTTGTTTATCAAAAATTTGGATTTCCTGTGCCCTAAATCACAACTCTTCTGTTATGGCTAGTTTACAGGGAGTTTTGGACCTTCTGTCAGTAAGAGATGGGAGCCAAATCTCCTACCTCCACCAGACAGAAGTCTTATTTCCAAGCAGAGCAGCTGTTTCTGAACGCCAGCTCCCAATAAGTTGGGAAGTTGCAGGAAGGACCTGTCCTTCACAGTCAAGGTCAGTTTTTGAATATCACTTGTTCCTGCTGTGCTTGTAAGCAAACCTTCACAGTTCATCCATCCCAAGAGAAAATTATTTCTTTCCTTTTTCAGTGTCATTGCTCCGATATCCTGAGTGCCAGAGGTTTAAACAATTTTAAACAGTCTAGAATACCAGTAAATAGGGAAATGAAAAAAATTGAGGGTTTTTTTTTGTTGTTGTTTTTCTTCTCTAAGTGATTCCTAGCCCTCAGAAGAGGATGTGATGGTGACTTAAGGGATGTGTTTTTTCATCATAGTTATGGGAAAAAGAAATAATCTTATGAGTATATTATTTTGGAAATTTTATTCATAAGAAAACATAAACTGGAGCCACCAAGCTTGTAATATAAATGGAGGGGAAAAAGATGTTTATTCAGCAAATATTTTTCTCTTTACTTTCCCACCTTTAGTGTTTTACTTGGCCTATATATTAAACAAACATGTACAGTTATTAATACTGAGCAGCACAATATAGAATCCTGGTCACAGTGCTGTGATTTCACTTAATAATTTGAACTGCTTGTGTCTTGTTTAGGAGCCAAATTCTTCCTAGCCCTGCATAACAGAAAACAACAAGCCAAACCAATGAATTTACTTACTTCTAAGCAATGGTGTGGCATGCACATGTGCTCACAGACACAGAGGTTTCAAGAGAAGTGTATTTCTGACTAAACAAGTATGTAAGTCTAGAGGACACAGCAGTAAAGCAAAATAAAGAGCAAAAATGAAAGATAGCCACCTCAGTTCCAGTATTGCTGCTTTCAATGGCAAGATGAACTGGAGCTGCTGCTGACAGTGGCAGCAGTACAGGACAAAAAGTGGTGAGGCAATGATGTAAAAATGCTCACCTACCCACCCCACCGCCAATTATGTCTTCAGTGATCCAGGCTGTGTCCAAATTCATGCCTGCTCATTAGTGTTTTGGTTTGTTTTTAAGATGTAGAGTTTGCGAGGTTGATTTTTGCGTTGAGAGTGGTTTTGTTTGTTTGTTTTTTATCTAGTTCAAGCTGGCCTTGCAGCCTTTCCTCTACATCAGAAAGTTTAAAAAAATCAGTGCAGTATGAGGATTTAGATTAAGTGGTTTAAGTCATTTTTGAGTCTCAGGTTGTCTCCTCTTAGCCAGCTTTGAAAGATAATGCATTTCATTTACTAACTTATTTGTACAAGCCTGCTGAATCTATCAAGTATACACCTCTGTAGTTAAAGTAGAATTTAATCCTTTGAGTTTGATCATGTTCTCCACTGTGGTGAACCACAATGATCAAAATTTTTCCTCAGAATGTTGCTTTAGTGGTCAATTGTTCTTCATGAAAAATTATTTTTAATGAAAGCTTCAATTCTCTGCAAAACCATGCCATTGTTTCTGCTCTGTTGTCTCAATATTCTCAGTGGCGTGGCATCGAAAATGACTGAGAAACTCTGACAAATATGTTGTAAGATAGTTTCTCATTTTGCTTTTTAAAAAGATAAGTTTGTATACAATGGGTTTTTGGATAAGAATTTTGAACTTGTATAGTTGTTTTGTTGTTCAGGTTTCTCTGCCTAGGAGAAAAAAAATCCACAAAACCGTACAACCATCAGAACATTGTCCAGTTAGAACACAATTTTAGGCTTATTGTTTGCTTGGTTTGAAACAAAACTTCAAAGTGATTGTTTAGTCTTGGATGAAGCTGTGGTAGAGGGGAGATGACCAAGGTTGACAGGGAACTCTGGGTCTGATCTGTATGGCGGGGTTGACTGAAAGCTACTCCAAGTTTGTCAGGTGAAAGGCAGACTTGGTTCATTTCATTTCACCTGAAAAGATGTTGGTCTTCAAAATGATGAAATGAGTGCAGACATGGTCATTTGACAACACCATCCTCAAAGGCTCTGTGAGACCAGGTTTGGTTGCGCTGGTGTTTGGGGGAGGTGGGGAGTATGTCAGCACCTTCCTTAGCCTGCAGCACTGTGGCCTCACTGGTGATGCTGTGCCTGTGCGTCCATCCCTGTGCCATCTTTGGGTGTGATCATGCGCAAAAAGGGAGAAATTTAGTTTTTTCTCTTGTAGAACTACCGAATCAATGCCAACATTTGGTGACAATTCAATATTTCTTGAAATAGACTTGATATTAAGAATACTTTTATTCATACAAGGAATTTGATACGTTCTTTCTCTGAAGGGAGGTTAAAAAAAAAAGTCTTCATCAGTGAGTAGAGGAGTCCCCCTGGCAAGTTATATGATTAAAGGGAAAGGTGAGATTATAATGGGAAATACCTTACAGTCACCTCTGTGATAGATGGTTCAGCTGTGACTGCCAGGAAGGACACTTAGAATTCATCTTGTGGTATTTTTGATTTCTGTAACTTAGTATGCATATTATTTTATTTTTAGTTAGTGATTAAATTTTTTTTCCGCATCATATATTACTTCATAAGTGAGTTTTTGGCATCATTCCTTTGTCCATTGTGTAACTGCACTATGTTTCTCATGACAGGATAATCAGTTTCGGTGATAATACCGTATCTTAAAAATGTAGAGAAAGGAAAAAAGTGTGCATTTCATCTGAGCAATTTTCTTTTTCACTTTTGCATATCAAAAGGCCAATAAAAGATTACTATAATTTACAGTGGATTGCATAAAACTGACTGATAGTTGTAAATTGTCAGCATGTTCATTTTTGTAGGTTGTGTAGAAATACTGCATGGAAGTGTGGAAATAAATTAGCTACTTTTGAAATTGACTCATCATGCAAAGCAAAATATTGGAGAAAATTGTCTTTAAAATTGTTCAATGTTGTATTGGTTCTGTTTGTTTAAAAAAAACCCTTAATATACAGATAATTACTTTCTTTTTAACCTCAAAGAAAAATATTTTATGGTTATAAAGAGTGTTTTTGTAGAGCTGTATGAAATTTCAAAAGGAGGTACTTGTGTCGAAAAATGACTTCAAGGTTCAAGCAAACTACTCAACTGAACTTCACTTACAGGTTTACCAGAGTGCAAAGTTTGAGAAAACTACGCATTTGAACTTCACTTACAGGTTCATTATGCCACTATTGCAGGTTTTCATGGATACAATGGAAGAATGCACTATTAGTACTTTAAAAAGCAAGAATACACTCTAATGACCCAAAATGCACCAACGATTGCACATGCGTTAGTTAATCACTCACGTTCATGAACTTACAACATGATAAATATTCACTCACCCTTCCAGGCAAAGGTTCCGAATCCCAGAAGAGTGACCAAGGGGGAAGGGTCTTCATACACTTCCAATTTTCCTACCCAAAACTCATGGTTTTTATCCCCTGCTGTACGTGACATTTGGCAGGGCTCTGCCTGATACTATCTGGAATGTTTATCTTTGGTGATGTGATGGCTTGTATCCTCCCATGAGCAAGATTTAGCAAGAATTAATTTGGTGATGTCTAAAAGTGAACAGTGGTTGAATGGGGCTCAGGACATTTTATTTGTTAGGGGATTTCAAGGCTCCACTTTGTTTCCATTCTTAGTATGATGCAGTATTCAGACAACTCCGGGCTAAGCTCTTTCCGCGGCTCCCCCAAAGTCATCTCTGCACAGATAAGGCAAAGTGTGAGACGAAGCTGAGTCGAATTAACAACCCCCCACATGATGCTGTTGTTATCAGAAACCTATTCAGCCAGTTCTCTTTCACGGGCACCCCCTTGCCGTGGGGAAAGAGCTTGCGTGCCCTTGCGAAGTTGAGAGCTATGCTGGTGGTGGCATATGCCTCCGGTAGGGTCTCCCAAGCCAGACAGGTCTCAACTGAAGGGTCAGACAAAGTGTGTCCACGGGCAGGATGGGCTCACTAGCCTTCGGGCAACCATCCTAGGAGAAGGACAACTCTAACTCCAAACCCAGGCAGATGGAGCTCGTTTAGCCCTGTAAGGCCATCCATCTAAGAGAAGGATACTCTAACCAAACCTACGACCTGAGGACTTCGCTGTCACCGTCCAAGCTCGCTAGGCCCTGGCAGATGAACCTCAGGTGTAAAGGGTGGGGCCAGTCTCGCGCACGCTGTGCCCCACCTAAAAAAAAAATCCACTGCGCAGGCTTGAAGGGTGTACTCACGTTTAAAGCCCTTCCCAAATCTTTGTCCACGAAGCCAAGCCATGATGATTCAGCCAGTTAGTCCCAAACAGTACTTTGTGTGTTGTATGATTGTGAACAAATGTTTTTAGTATGAATTCCTTTCCTCTATGTTAAAATTAGAATGTTCCATTCAGCTTCCTTCTTCCTCAAGCAGTTAGTCCTGCAATTAAAAGTAATATTTTTTCAAGAAATTTACTGTGACGTGTTCTGCATATGCTTGCATTATTTGCATTGCAATGCTTGCATTTGCACTATTTGATTTTAAAGTTAAAAGCATAAGCAGGGCTTCCAGGTTGCTGATTCCAAAATCCGTCTCTCAGCATGTCGTTTAAGCCAGCTCTGCAGTTTTCTGAGATGCATATCAAAGCCCTACGCTTCTTACTTCACTTAGGATCTGCCTTCCATCTCTTTAGCATGAAAGGAAGAAATAGATTTTTTTTTTTCAGACTGTTAATGATTAATGATGGTGTGATTTCAATGAGCACTAGATGACACCACAAACCTTCTGGATATAACTGTCTTTTGAGTTTGTCATTTATCTGTTCAAATCTCTGATTCATCATGGCTTGGCTTCGCGGACGAAGATTTGGGAAGGGCTTTGCCCACGCTTATTGCAAGCGCGCTGATGGCTGAAAAGGCCAATGCGGGATAGGCAAGACCGGTTGCAAAGAGCACACCGGAGGGTCTCCTTGGGTGGTATTGCCGTTTCGTCCCTTGCCTGTCGCTACAGGGCTTTGCAAACGTGAGTACACCCTTCAAGCCTGCGCGGTGGATTTTTTAGGTGAGGCGCAGCGTGCGCGAGACTGGCCCCACCCTTTACACCTGAGGTTCATCTGCCAGGGCCGAGCGAGCTTGGACGGTGACAGCGAAGTCCTCAGGTCGTAGGTTTGGTTAGAGTATCCTTCTCTTAGATGGATGGCCTTACAGGGCTAATCGAGCTCCATCTGCCCGGGTTTGGAGTTAGAGTTGTCCTTCTCCTAGGATGGTTGCCCGAAGGCTAGTGAGCCCATCCTGCCCGTGGACACACTTTGTCTGACCCTTCAGTTGAGACCTGTCTGGCTTGGGAGACCCTACCGGAGGCATATGCCACCACCAGCATAGCTCTCAACTTCGCAAGGGCACGCAAGCTCTTTCCCCACGGCAAGGGGGTGCCCGTGAAAGAGAAATCTCTGATTACAGCTACAATATTTGTCCATTAGTGTTTACACAGTGGACAACTAGGCCCAGTTTCAGCAAACCATCTCAAAATAACTTTTCAGCAGGTGCCTTACAGTTTTAAGGTCTTGTTGCTTGGCTCTTGACATACTCATTCTTCTCAGCTCCCAAACCACTTATCTTTTGGGTAACTTTGGTGAATATTTTTGTTGTCAGGATGGTGTGTCCATTCTTAGTCTCAGTCCTTCATTAATGTATACTTCTAAAATATGAGCACTGTATTACCTGAGCTAAACTCAATGAGGAATAAGTCATGTTTCTGAAGATGGAGTGTAAGTGAACACTCAGAATGTTTTCCATGCCACATTTACTTAAATAACTGCACATGGTTCTTAGTGGTGATGGATAAAAATCTATCCAAACTAATTGTAAAGCTGGAGTATCACTTTCAGTCCTCCACGAAAACTGTCGTTTAGAGTATAGTTTTCTGCATCTTTCACCTTTTTGGCTGGTAGCTGTAAAAGTTGTCAGTTAGCATGCCTCCCTGCTAGCCAGCTGCACCAGCATTCCTGAGTCTGCTCCATGCATTAAATGACAGACACAAAGGGGCAGATCCATTAACATTAATGCTGCTGATTTAATGTAATGATTTACAACCATTCAAGTTGTCTGATTTCTGTAAATGGAATATACAGCAGGTTTCTCTCTTGTTCCCCGCACCATTTTCTGACTATTTCATAGCAAACCTAAAAGAGACTGCGGACTGGCTCCCTGACTTACTTATTTCAGTGAGGCTCCACTTTCCCTTTTCTTAATATGTGATCCTAAGTAATTCTTTTTATTGTGTTCTACTTTGCCTTGTTTCCTTCCTCCCACTTTCTGTTTTTTCACTTCCCTCACCAGTCACTCCTGTAAGTTATCAATCTCGATGTTTCTGCTGCTTTCTTCCATTTTCTCCATTGATATAGTCGTAAATACTCCCCATGGTTGTTGATGCACGCTTTTATCTCCATGCTTACCCCCCTCCCCGATTTCAGTGGTGCGCTTACTCCTTTCAAGTAGCCTTAAGGAGTGTCATTGTTACCAGGCAGACTTTCTCCATTCATGCTGTCACAGACTGAACAGCACTTTCGTCCTACCTCTTCTAGAAATTTAGGCCAGCTACTGCTGCTTAGTGTTTCTCAGAACTGTTTTAACCAAGCTGTCTCACCCACATACATTTCCGTTCCCATGTCTCACACAAGAACTTAAAAACAAGAACTTAATGAACTTCAATTCAATTTAATGACGTTGAAGTTATGTGACTGCAGTTTTCACCTACATACCAGCCATAGTGCCTTTATCACCCTTTCTTTGGCCACGTTGCTTTCTCTGGCCTCAAGGCTTCCACAATCTCTGTTTACTCATTCCTAGATCTTTAACTCCATGTTTTCTGCCACCATTTTGCTGGCCTCTACATGTTCTAACACACTTTCTGTATCTAGATGTTGCCTTCTTCTCCAAGCATTGTCTCTGAATTTTTGCTCAGTCTTCTTGCAATTTCTGTACACTCCTCCTCTCAAATTCAGATTTTACCCTGTCCCCTCAGTGGAAGCTACCATTTTCTTACGCCTCAAGTAACCACAGCCAGTTTGCAGGACATCTCCTTTATCTGTCCGCCTTGACTTTAGCTTTGTAGTGACTGCTGATTAGAAAGTCTTACATAAGTGCAAAACATGATAAAGATACATCAAAATACACATTTGCTGCTTAGTATATTAGAAGTCTCTCTTCACTAGGACTTTCTGTCAAAAGAATTTTAATGATGAGCATCAAGGAAGAATGTGATTTTTTTTTTTTTAGTTACAGAAATGGATTTTGATAAATTGAAAATCGTTGAAGTTATTTGATAATCCAACTTTTCTTATTATCTGTCTATAATTCCCTCTTCCATTTAATACTCTAAAAACAACCATCTTATTTACACCCACAATCTGCTTTACAAAATAAACCTTGATAATCTGATGTTTTTAATATCATTCCAGAAGCTGGAAAGAAAGGGCTGCCTTATGGAAAAGTAAATCTGTTTAACAAAAGGATGCTGGAATGTTGTGGAAAAGGTTTTAAATTTTTACTTCAGTTTTATAGGTCAACACAAATACTTGTAGGACTGAAAAGCACAATCATATGTCCCTAGGATACTGTACTTGTATAATTTTGACCTTTTGAAATGGCTAAGGATTCCTGTTATTTAAGCAAAGACTTCCAGTCTCCCTATAGGAATATTTTTTACATGTTAGGCTATTGGAAATTGTAGATAGCAAGGTCTAAAGCACTCATAGATTAAATTACTCTTATTGTCATAGAAGTTATCTGCAGAACTGAGAAGGGAAAACAATGTCAAGATTGAATTTCAGCTGAAGAATCTTTTCATAATCGGAGAAATGTCAGTGTGCTGCTATAAATCTCATGCCACATGTATTCTGTTGATCTGTCTTACTGTATGTATTTGAACATGCTCCAAATGCACAGACTAGTTTATTCATGGGATGATGCCCTGTGGTGATCTGTCACACTTAAGAAACTCACCTCAGTCCTCCTAAAATTTATTTTCCTTAACATTTTTGCAAATTGATAAGGATGCTGAATGAATAATATTTACATTAAACCAAACAGCAATACTGAAGCTTACATGCAAAGAAAATTTAGGCGTTCTTCTTTCCACCCTTGTATTTAATGATAATGTTGACCATTAGTATAATGTCAATTTAGTCTCTGGTATTGAGGTGTGGTCAAGTCATACTCAGCCATGAGTGATTTACTAACAGTGGATATTTTTCATGTGTGAAACAACTACTACTGTCTGCAGTGTAAGCGTCTACTTTCAAAATTGGTTACAAGATCATGGGTGAGACTGACTGAATTCTGTATGTAACGTGGGGCTCAGCTTTTGCACAGATTTTTCCTACCACTGACTCAAACACTGTGAAGGCTCCTCCGCTCAATTTGCTAGTATTAATTGTTCTTTGCTCGACACTGCCACTCCTCACCTTCCCCCTCCACCACTACTTAGTTGAATATAAATGTCCAGGCAGCTGAGCTTCTAAAGCCTCCTGATGAGACTCTTTAGTCTGGTTCATGTTGTTGTTTCATTATCTGGATCTCAGGTGTTCTCACTCTTAATTTTGTCCAGTCCTTTGTCACCGTATATTAAAACCACCTTGAGTGTCCATAGATGCTACCCTCATGATTGTCTATCTATGCCATTAATACTTGCTAAAGAATAGACTATTAATATTGTAAAAGATGTGGACTTCCATCATGTGAATTTTCAGCCTTTTACACTTACGACTGTACACATGCATAACAGACTAATAAGTGCCAGATTCGACAATTCTTAAATAGGTAGAAAAGCCTACATTTGAAATGTTAGAACCAGTCTTTTGTATTCAGCTGTTCTTTTCTTTATGACATTGTGCAAGTTATTTATTCTCCCTGACTATTTATTTTAAGAAATTGAGATAAAACCACCCTATATGTCCTAAAAGGAGATTTAGCTGAGCAATGTACTCTTTAGGAATTGTCAGCTGTAGGTATTAAGTTGATTTCCAAGTAAAAGTTTACAACGGTTGCAGAAGGAAGACCTTGCACAGATGAGTACCTGAAATATGACTACAAGAAATAAATGTACAGTTCAGTCTCATAAACGTTAGTAAATCATTTGGCTGCCATATCTAGAAAATGTGAAATGTATGTACCAGATTTGTCAGAACACTATAATTGTATTTCAGCATCCTATCCATTGTACATCAACCCGTGGAAGTACATGATCCTGAAAATAGGTGACTGTTTAGTAACTCTCACTACTTCATAAGAAAATCCACAAACATTATAGTTTTTGTAATGCTTTCTTCTTCTAATAAAGCATTCATGTAATGTGGTGTTTATAATCAAATTAGTCAGCATCTGACATTCTCAGTAGCATATGATATACTCCAGGGCAATGATGAATGAATCACTGATGTACTGGTACTCAGGTTTAGCCATTCTCAATGTGTTGTCTTTCGTAAGAGAACAATCTCTACCACATTTGTAATTAACTCTTTCCTAAATTAAATGTACATACACATAGCTTGCAGCTTTTTAAAGGATAACTTTGGTTCCTGAAAGTGCCACACAGTTTTTCCAATTAAAAAAAAAATCCAAAAAAACCCAACTTTAAATAAATTTTTACCCATATATGGCTAAAGTGATTTTTAGCCTGCACAGTAGCATCTCTAGGATGTCAAGGATAACTTGATCAAGTAATCTCTATTGCTTAGGAGAATTTTGAGAAATGGAAATTACAAGTTGATGAACTAGGTGGGCAGAGTAGAGAAACCTATGAGTAATAGCACGGCCAGCAGTGTTGTATTTAGTTTCTTTCATTAAATGAGAGCTGAAAGGAAATGTAAAAGAGCATTCTGTCAGAATGTATAGGGTTTCATTGTTTTCACATCTACTTCAGATGATGAAATAAGGTTTTTTCCTTGCTGCAGTTTTCTCAGTCTCTTTAGACTCAGGAGTGCTGAGTCCCAGTCTGATGGAATAAAATAACTACTAAGGTTGCTCTCCTTCATGAATCTAACTGTATAGATCTATACTCCTGGAGCTGCGTGCTGACCTGTAACAGTAAAGAACCTAGACCAACCTCTCTCCAGCTGCAGATTTTCAGTTTCAGCAGGGAGTTGTAAAGAAAATATGTTAGTGAGCTCAGGCATACAGTCCCAACTTACACTGTTTGTTTCCTTAGGGTTCTCAGTTCTCTGCTTGGTGCCTCAGAAGAGGGTAGCATGCAGAAAAATGTATCTGGAATACTGCAGTTGCCCAGCAAAGTTAAACTTGCAGTTTGAACCACAAGTTGTTTCCTTCTGTCATAGTTTTCAAGCTGTTGTTTGTATTTGTCTATCAGGTCTGAATTCCCACTGTCTTTGGCTCACAGTCTTGGTAAAAGATAAGTTAGAACGGATCGAATAGTCTCTAGCACATTAATGAGTTTTTATCCATGCACTTCTGAGGGCTAATTTTAGAATTTTCTGTAGGGTGGCAAGCAAAATGCTTTTAGTTAAAATACTTCATTTCAATAGGTAAAATTTATAGTCACTTGCTCAAGCATCCATAGACCTGAAGAATAATCATGTATCAGAGATTCCGCAGAAGAATCACTACTTGATTCCCTAAGTGTGGATCTGTGCCTTGTAAACAATAATGGCAATTCTCTGTCTTCTCACCAAAACTCTGGTTGCCTTTTAATGCAAACTGGAGGAAACTCAGCTGTGCCTGTGGAGCATTTGTATCACCAGTTCTCAAACCAATCTTTGTCATGGGGTACATGCTTTGTACCCTGATTTTAGGTGACATCTCAAAGTCATTCTTGATCTGTTAATATTTGTTTTTCCTGTCTACCTGCAAAACAGAGTGCCATGTATGTATTAAGTAATTAAGAGACTCAGTTTATTACTAGGCTTTATATAACTCCTCATCCTAGTTTAAAAATGTGCCATTTCTAACTACAGAAATAGTTCTTCTACCCTTTAATCACCACTTGTAAAAAAAAAAGAAAAAGGCAGAGCCTGCAGAGTAGAATTAAATACCCAGCTTGCTTATATTCAAATTGATATACATAGAATCGTTATTATTACATTTTGATATGATAACTTCGCTTTTGCATTGTATTTTTTAGCCTTTATAACTTTTTTACTGCAAAATATTTTTGTTAATTATTAAAATTTACATGAAGGCTGGTCAAAATGTCAGAATGGGTATCTGAAAATAAAAAATCAATAATTAAAAAATTTTGGTTTTCAATGCTGACTACAGCATTCAAAATAACAGTAACATTAATGGGATTGAAAATTTTTAAATAATCAGCCCAGAATTTTCTGTTTTCATTTCATTTGATTTGAAACTGCACCGTGTTCATCGTTTCTGACTATGCCTTTGCCTCTCTTTCCCTGTTAGGTAAGGATTCCTGGTTCCATTACATAAGAATTACACATTTTAGAAACACAACCTCTTTTCCCGCTGCTGAATTAACTGCTTTTCAGGTTATAGAAGAAGGCTGCTGAAGAGTCTAAGCCATAGAAGGAACACAGTGTTACCAACCTGAAGCGAATCTTCTTGAAGCCTCTCTGATAGCTCAGGCAGACAGAAGTTAAATCTGAACTGAACTCATCTCCCATATGTATTATCACTACTGAAGAGTAGTTGCATGAAAATAATGTCTAAAACCTGCAAATGAAGCAACTGATGTTCAAATATCAAAAACCAATTCCACCAGTAACTTGCAAGGCTATAAAATAATTTGGTTTGGTGAGATACAATGCATTGTAGAAAACCTTCAGACAAAAAAAGCTACCAAGAAAAAGGAATTTTGCCAAGAAATACTGATGAAGAGTCCCTGAGAGAAACAACTTGCTAATCATTAATTCAGCTTTGCAGTCAGCAGCACCACAGTCTTGCCACTGTATTATGGGCTTGTATCTTCCTGGCATGCATGGGGAAAAGCACCCTTAAATACCCTGTGACAGGATTCCTGTCTACACTTCCCATCTCCAATACTCAGAAATAAAGCTGTTTGCACACAACTGACTTCACTGTTTCCCTTCTCCTCTATTCCTCTTCACCTGTGCGTAGAGTGAGATAAAGTAAAATTCACTCTGGTTTCAGCAAAACCAGGCCAAATCTAGCACAACTGAATGTTTTGTGGTATCAAGCTTATACAGAACTCATTTTCCTTCATGATAAGTGAACACTTTGAATGAAAATTTTTTTTTTTTTTTTTTTTTTTTTTGGTAAAACTGAAAGACATTCACACTAATGTTCACAGCAGTGCACATTGTGAATCATTGTGCTTGAATGTGTATTAATTATACATAGCGATTCTGTAGAATTATTTTATGCATCATATGGTTAGGTAAAAGCGTACTATGTTTTTTTGATCCAGCAGAACAGGTTTATAATTGCTACTGCAATATGGTGACAGACGTAAATGATGAAGGGGGTTGATACTCACTAGAGTATGTCTGTGATTTGCAGATTAGTTGATTACTAAGAACTGGAGTATTTTACAGAGATAAACCCCCAAATTATTCTTTCTCTCCATCATGACCTGCAACAGATTATTCAAGTGTTTTCTGTTACAGGGAAGCAAGAGGGAAATGGGGAGGAAAAAATACCTTCAGTTGGGCAATGGTGCAGCTTGTGATCCTGGTGTGTTATTTCTCAGTGGACAATAGTGTTGAACAGGTCGTGTAAAAGAAGGAGTGTGTTCTTTTTGTCTGAACCACATTATCTTACCAAGTTAGCAATGGAAAACTGGAAGTGAATCTTGGTACCTAATGTGAAGAGAAAAAGCTTAATGAAAAGTGTGCATTTCACATGCCTGCATCTTGTGTACTTCATAATTTACAGGAGGTATGTAGTCTGGAAAAATAATTTAATGAAGCCTCAGGCTCTGGAAAACAGAAGTGCTTAGCTTAGGTGCCATGTCATAGACAATTATTTGGGGTAGGAATTGGAAAAGAAGTAAGGTGTAGGTATGCAGTGGTAAGTGGTATCACAGAAGCTAAGCTTCTGCTTCTCAGCGTGCTCATTTATCAGTGGCAATACAGTTTGGTGGATTGTCTTATTAGGTGTAAGCAACTGCCAGTTTATGAGTGTAGTACTCAGTTTGCATTTATGGGAGCACTAATGAATAATCCTTCTCATACCTACACTGACCATAAACTCGTAGTAATTATAGGTTATTGCACGTTATCTTTATTATGTTCAAAAGGCTTCTGTGTGGTGGTTTAAATAACAGGAGTCTGGATGAACCTCAGAATGGCTACCTTGCACTTTGGTTGAGCTGTCACCAGATGTGCTGTCCTTACTGCTAGTACAAAAACTGAGCACACAGAGGTCAGTGAAGCAAATTATTGTTGCTCTAAAATTAGTAAAAACCTTCAAAAAGTATACTATCTGAATTCCCAATTTCTTAAAAAAAAAAAAAAAATTACTTGACACTTGAGTGGGGCTGGTCTTGCATTTCTAACTCGCTTCTGTAGCAGTCTAGTTGCAACTCTGCCTTTTTTTTTTTTTTTTTTAACTGACTCACTAAAAAGGGAGGATGGTAAGTAGAAGAAACTGTGTTCTTTTATATGAGTATTTTTGTGTTGCCAGAATATGCATTGGCATTCTAAGGAAAAGTGATAACAGAAATTCTTTATAGCATGGTCATGTCACCTGCAGTAAAGAGGTAAACAAGGTGGAAGTGGGGAAGGTTGTTACAGAGAGTGTTAGTGAATGACCAACAGTGTGTGACAGGTACTGCCTTTGGCCAGTGGGTTCTAGTGTTTATTGGTGATGCTTCATGGTATTGCTGGCATCAGTAAGCATCTTTTATCTCAGTGGGAGATGCCTTTGAGGTAAACCAAAGCTGCAGTGCAGCTAGTGTGTTAGGACTGGCAGCTGTGTCCTGAGATCATCTCTGCAACTCAGCTGTTCAAAAAAGTATTTTAATATCCCTGAAGGTTTGAGTCTTTCGATTTATACCAAGTAAAGTTTTTTTTTTTGCTTGTGAGTGAGGCAAGAATACAGGATTTCATCTGTGATGCTGTTGCTTCTCCACACAGATAGCATTGCATTTTCTCTGCAGTGCCACTATGATTTAGGGGGGGGAAAAAGAAAAAAAGCTCTCTCTTTTCTTTTGTTATCTTGGACAACACTCTGAAACAGCATCAGAACCCTGATAACTATTCGTGTGAATAAAGGATTTATTAAAACATTGGTTTAGAAGGTGCAGTAAGCAGTCTTTGAGTCTTGTATGTAACATTTTTCCAGTTGACCTATGTCTCTAAAGAGCCATGCATTTGGCAGCTCTGTTTCCCTAGGCCGTATTTAGACAATGGCAGTTGTACCTTATTGCATAACTGCATCCCAAGAGTACCTGTCATGAAGAATGGGAATATATATATGTATGTGTATATACATACATATATATATATATACACACACTGGGCAGGTTTCACATCTTCATACCACATCTCACAAGCTAGTTTCCCTAGATAGCTCCTAGCATATCAGGACAAAGGTTACCTGTCTGAGTATCTTTACTGGCATCTTTAGAGTCTCCAGGAAATGGATAATGCTGGTACTTTCTGAAAAAAACACCACAATTCTTCTTTCCAAACATTTCTATATAAGCCCTTTTAAAGAAAGTGAGTTTGGATATAGAAGATGGTATTAAAAATTTCAGGCTAGATCACAGCTCCTGCTGTGACTTAGAAGAGCCTCAATGTCTTCCCTGGACTTTTTTAGGGCCGCTTTCCTCTCTGGAATAGTTCAGAATAAGGTGACACGCAACAGCTTTATCTTTGGCCTACTGTCGTGTGAATTTGGTATTGTGTGTTGAGACTGAGTTGCACAGAAACTCATGCTGTCTTTTACAGCCTAGAGATGCATGTTCCCTGAGCTTCATGCTCTTCCAGAACAAGACAGAAACCATGCATTGGGCTGTCCTCTGTTAGCTAGGAAAAAAGAAGAAAGCCTAATACCCAGCACTTTTCACTTGCCACAAATAGTTGTCTAGCCATAAGCAAGGTAGCTTCATCAGTTGGTGATGCAAGGTAATGTCCTTATCCTGTCACTATATCATCTTTTAGAGCTTTTGATCTTAAAAAATTTCTGGTGATCTTCTCATCCTCCTCTTTATTTTCCAAACACCATTTGTTAACATAGTGAGAGGGAGAAGAGACTGAAATGTCTGGGGGAAGGATATCGAGGCAGTTGATTGTTCCAAAATCATATAAAATAGAAGTTTAAATAATGCAGATGATATGTTTCATTAATACTTACTGAAAACATGATTTTTTAAAAAGTCACTTTATTTTCTAGACATCAGCACAAACTTCCATGTTTCTGTTTAAATAGACCGCTTTCCCTGGTGTCTGCTCTGTTTTTTACAGACACAACCTGGTATAAAGATTAATCCCTAGAGCAGTACAAAAAAATTGAAATTGATTTTCATCGCAGCAGTCAACAGTATTCCTAGTAGGATGGGTTTGCAAGATGACTTCCCAAGATTGTAAGTGAACAGCAGCAAACCTCATGGGGCATACTCTTGAGCCCTTGATATTCTTAATTATGGGAGTTCTGTTTTATTTAAATAACAGTAGGACTAAATGATTTTGCAGGAACGTCTTACAATTAAGCTGAACTGCTGTGTCCTACGCAGGCCTTGAGCAGCTGTATTTTCCTAGCTGAGTGATACCATTTCTGAAGTCTTGCCAGAAATGTTCAGTGTACATTCTTACGGAAATATCAGCAGGATCACAAGTCAGTTTGCGTATTAAAGAGTAAATTGGGGAGCACTTTTGCTAGAGGATTAAACGTTAATAATCCCTTTGAGAAACTATCATTTAGAGATGCATATGGTGGAGAAAAATTCAGCTTTGACATTTTATTTCAGGCTCCACATACTTTATTGGACTAAAGGCGTAAAGTACTTGCAACTTTGCCAATGATTATTTTGGCTCCGTTGGAAAGTAAAGAATATATTTTGATTGCCATAAACAAATGTTAACTGTAATTTGATTTCTTTTGAAGAAATGTCATGGCACCTAACTTCTAGTTACAATACCAGGTAATTAGGAGAACAGAAAATTAAATTACAGAAGCCAACCTGAGGCATCCTTAGCTTCAGTATTTTAATCTTGATTAGATTATAGATATTTGATAAAACAGTATGTAGTAAATGGAAATATTACTGTATAGTATTTATAGCTCTCCTGTCTTGAATAACATTTTACATGTGCTGTTCTGAGAGTGTTGTTCAGAAAAAACAAAAATATTTCGGCTGTATGCTGCTTTGTACTGTCTTCTGGCATCATTATGTACAAGTAGAGGCAGAAACTTGGGTATATAAGTAATAATGTTATGTTATGCTACATGCTACCTTCTGTTTTGTTATGTTAAGCTATTTTTACCATTTTTTCATCCAGGAACTTAATATTTACATTCAGACAGTGTCATGTTTTAACCCTGGTTGGCAACTGAGCACTACACAACTGCTCGCTCACTCTACCCCAGTGGGGCAGGGGTAGAATTACAAGGGTGAAAGTGATAAAACTCATTGGTTAAGATAAAAACAGATTAGTAAGTAAGGCAAAAAGCATGTGCACAAGCCAAGAAACGCAAAACAAAGAATTCATTTGCCACTTCTCAGCAGGCAGGTGTTCAGCTACCTTCAGGAAAGCAGGGCTCAATCACATGTAATGGTTATTTGGGAATACAAGTGCTATAACTCCGTATATCCTTCCTTTCTTCTTGCCCCACCTTTTATTGCTGAGCACAATGTCACACGGTATGGAATGACCCCTCTGGTCAGTTGGGGTCAGCTGTTCCAGCTGTGTCCACTCCCAACTCCTTGCCCACCCCCAGCCTACTCGCTGGTGGGATGGGATGAGAAGCAGAAAAGACCTTGATGCTGTGTAAGCTCTGCTCAGCAGTAACTAAAACATCCCTGTATTATCAACACTGTTTCTACCACCAATCCAAAACACAGCCCCATACCAGCTACTTTGAAAAAAATTAACTATCCCAGCCAAAACCAGCACAGATAGGTATTGATTTCTTGTTGCTGTGAAAGTGGGACAGAATTAATGCAATTCAGGTTGGATTGCAATGTGGCTGGTGCATGAAATGGAGACCCAGTGTGCTCAGTTAGTGGTTTCTTCCAATGCAGCAAACCCAGGAGACCCGTGCTGCTCCTATCTTCTCCTTTGCAGCTCCTGATGCCCCCTGCTTCTGGTGTAGTCCAGCTCAGGAATTCCAAAAATGTTTTATGGGAACAGACATTAACCTGAAACATTAAAATTTTCAAGCTGCTCTCCGTTGGTCATTTCATATGCCAGATGCCAAAGATAGCTCTGGGTGCCTGAGCACACTCAGATGGCATGTGGTTTCTGGCGCTCCAGGGGACTCACTTACTGACAGCTACTGGGTTTTTTAATTGACTTAAAAGAACATGATTAATTCAGGCAATGCATTTATTACTGGCAAGTTGAGGAGGAGTAAAATACTGATGTATTCATCAGCATATGTTTTGTTGGAAGTCTGAAAATGACTGCATATAATTGATCGTGGTTAGAGACAGTTCTTAGGTACTGCACTGACATAGGTGTCGTTCCTGTGTCATGCTCTTCATTAAAGCATAGACATTGGATTTTGGTGAACGACAACTGTTTGAATGACAGGGTAGCGGCAAAGTGTGCGTGTGACTGCTGCTTAGCCACTGCATTGGCTGCATCTTCTATCTCCCAAAAGACTGAATGGGTAGAGTAAAGCACAGATAAGTGACAGATAAGTGAGGTTGGTGCTCTGCAAAAACAGCCAGTACAGCAGCATGTGCAGACAGCATGAGCAAGTTCCAGCTTGGACCCCTGGGAATGAATGGGTTTTGGTGGGTTTTGTTGTGATTTTGTGGTTTTCTCCCTAAATAAGCTGGTTCCAGTTAGCTGGAAAGGGTTATGTAACAACGTTTTGTCACTTTCTGAGTGTTGTGGTTTGTTCCCAGCTGGCAAGTAAACACCACAAAGACACTCTCTCACTCTTACACTTCCCCTTGGGGGCTGGGAAAGGAGACTTAAAGGTAAAGCCAAGTGGGTTAAGATAAGGAGAATTTACTTAACCAACACAAAGAGAGAGAGAGAGGACAATAGAAAATAACAAAGCGAGTGATGTCCCACACACTGCTCAGCACTGCTCACCTCTAATGTCAAGCCATGCTGAGCCGCACCACACCACACCGTGTCACATGGAGCCAGACTGTGCCAAGCTGCACCATGCCCCGCTGCCGTTTGGAACTGCGTGCCCTTTTCCCAGCTAGTCCTTGCACCTTGTATGTATACTGGGCATGATGTCAGTATGATTTCAAATATCCCATCAGCTGGTTCCGTACGGCTAGCTTGGCTGTGGACATTAACCCTATCCTAGATAAACCCAGGACACTGAGTTATCGTTGTTTCATAGTATCTTGCATACTGTGAGAGGAATCCTTAGAATAAAAATATTTAAGTAAAAGAAGTGGCAAAGCAATGTTCTTTTCAAAGTCTTTAAAACATGTAATTTCTCACTCAAATCTCATGAAACTTTTCAGTTTCCCCCTGCATTTTCCTTGCCTAACCTCTCCTCACCTCACCTCTCCTCACTTCACCTTGCCTCGAGCAAGGTACGCCCTGAATAATCTTTCCACTTTTAGTTGAGGTTCTTGTGTTTTTCAAGAAAAATTTCGGGTACTGGAAGGGGAAGAAAATGCTTCACAGTACAAGAACTGTATTGCCCCATCGGAAGGGAGCAAGGTTTTGACTGAGGTCAGTAGGAAACAGATATGGTATCAAGAATAGTAAATAATTTGTTCTGTATGTTGTATCTAGTGAGCCGGAGTTTTACAAAGTGAGCCTTAATTTATACTACCAGGATAGCAAAAAACGGTTTTGTTTTCTCCAAACTTTTAACAACTTCTGAATTGCTGAAATATTATAAATGAACCAAAAAGCAGAGGATAATTTCTTTTACAAATTGATAATTAGGATACAAGCAACAGCTGAATAAGACCAATCGAAATACTTAGATTCAGTTTTGAACTTTACAGATATTTTAAAGCGTTCTAAAATATTCAATTAGCTCATTTAAGAATAGAGAACACATGTAAGTTTTCCTCTAGAAAATAGCAGAACAGCATTCTGCCACTTAGAAAATCTTTCCTCTTCTTTCTACTTCCCCATTCAAGATATCAAAGCAAAAACATCTTCCATCAGGCTTACAGTGTCTTTTTAAGGACATAGGTTTATATTGCTCACTGTGCGTGTTACACAGCCTCAGTAAAAGGCAAAATCTACTTGGCAGAGTAGAATGGCACGGACCGCGGGAAGAAATGAGGAGCAGGCATTAGCTGCATATGCATGTACATTCATACCTGAAAGCAGACTAAGAAACAGTGGACCCATTCTAGAATTCAGTTCATTAGGATTGTTTTAGGGGACTCTGTGTGTGTGTGTTGTCGCCATGTGGATTTATTGAGTAATTGCATGGGGAAAGTTTTGGATGTTCCGAAAGCTGAACTTGATAAGAAACTGTAGTGTCCTGCAGAAAAGAAAAATCTTTACCTGCTGAAGTACTTAGAGCAGAAACTACTATTGTGTATTCATTTATTATGTAAAATGAAAAGGAAGAAGAAATCTTAAAAATTAAGAAAGATATTTTTCTATGAAAAAGGTCTTTAAATGGTAGAACACTTAGTCAGGACAGGATAGGAGGGAGAATTAAAAGGACAACTGAAAATTGTGATCTGTGAAGATACCTGAAGTAGTCTGTGCTGTCCTACTGTATGCAAACAATCTTATTCCCTGTGAAAGAGGGATCTTTAGAAAGCAATTTGTATAAACTGGATTTCTACACAGCTACATCTGTGGATTACTAGTTATTTACAAGAGCAGTTTGCTTTTCAAGTTTGACACAAGTTGTGTAAAATTAAAAAAAAAAAACATTCTTCTTTCTTTTTTGCCTCTTTTTTGTTTCATTATGGGGGTGAAAGTCTATGTCTTCCTTCTCTTTTTGTTTTTATATTTACTGGAATATTATATTATCTCCAGTAGCATAACCCATGTATCCTTAACGTAGGTGCATTTGATTCATTAGTGTGCATTGCAGTGGGGAAAGCTACTATATTTATGATATTAATAATAATAAAAAAATGAGTAATTTAATCTTACTATCCCTGATTTATAAGAGATCATTCTGTGTGTTTGAGCGCATGAGTGTCAAGGTTTTTCATAGTAATGAGGACAGTACCTGAAAGTATTTGCTACCATAAACTCTAAAATAATAGAAAGGAAAAAATTACTTTGGACAAAACCCGTGTTCTAAGATCTACATCCTTAACATGTCTACCACTCTTCTAAGTTACACTAAATCATATCCAGAGAAACAAACTCTGTATCAAACATGCAGCCCCAGCAGTAGGATTGCAGTTTGTATAGCTAGATGATGACCCGTGAGTGATGTGCTGCACAGGGAATGGCATGAGTTACCTGATGGTTTTTACCCTGGTGCGTTGAGGGTGCTCGCCTCAAAAAACCTTGTGGCCCTTCTTGGACTCTGCTTTTTTCTGGCATACTGAATATTACGTCCTGTTTTTCATATCTCTGAGATATTGGGGAAATACCTACCAAGGAAAGAGGTCTGTGCAGTGAGAATCCTCATACAAACGTGCAGAGGCAGGGGAGCCTGAGTACGTGCACGCATTCATACGCAAGATGAGCAAATTAATTTTGTTCCACTTGTCAACATGAGACCTAGACCAAGAGCTTGTGTGACAGCCTGTTAAATGCAAGTTATAAGTAGCTGATAATGAGATATTTCACTGGAAATACTTATGCAACTTCAACTGAGTAGTCGTGCCTGCTATTTTATACACTCTGTGTTGAATTATGCATCAGATATAAATCTGCCAAAGCTAATATAACTGGAATTGCAAAGGTTAGTGAATCATCTGAAACTATCAATGCATGCATACTCCAGTCTTGGTGGAGAGACAAGGGAGATCCCACATGTGTAAGAAACTAGAGAGCTAGTACCTAGCTTCAGTTCTCAAAAAAAAAAAAAAAAAAAAGGAGAAAAGAAAAAGAAAACTCTAAACCAAAAAACAACAGTGTTGTTCCTTATTAGGAAACTTTCTGAGGATGATTTTGAGAGATAAACCCTTTAACGGGACAATATGTGCACATATACTTGCAGGAGCATAATGAAAACAAAATTCACTTTGCATTATGATTAGACGAAGATTTTCCTGAATTTCTAGATCAATGATAAATGCCGATCAAATGCATAAAACTATTTGCATTTATTTGTGTGTAACATTTCTGTTGTACAGGGCTTGTTTAGTCAAGCAGCAGTCAAACTTTAAGTAGCTTAATCTCCTTCAACTGGTTGTACCTGCCATCATTTGTTTGTAAATGCAATAATTTGCATTTGGATAATGAAACAGTTCTAAAAATGGTTAACACTCTTCACACAAGTTCTGAGAAATTGTGTCTCTTTCTACCAGGGTGGCTTTGAAGGGCAGCATGTAAGCCTTTTTTTTGCTCTAAGCATCTTACCACTCTTGGGGTTTGGTTCCCATTGATACCACTCCAAATGATGATCATCTTGCTTTACCATTTAGAAACAAGTATGACTTCAGTATGTCAAAGAGGTGAAAATCCTGAACATGTTTTCCTGTGGTGTGCACCAGTTAGGTACAGCATCTTCATACCTCATTCAGAGTACATGCCTCCAGTGCTTGAATAAGAAGTTCCTCTGTTCATACTCCATTGCTTACTAACATCTATGGTGTAAATATGTGTCTGTAGACATATACATGTAATATACCTATAGCTTGTTTCTGTTTCCTTCAACATATGGTTTAAACGTAGCTGGGCAAGTGCCAGCTAAGTGATTGCTTACCCCATATGAATAATGATTTAGTAAAAACAGCCATTAGTTAAAACTTGGCTTGAATCTTCACATAGTACAGACAAAGCATTTGCTGTCTTACAGCTTACAGTACTACTGACTGGGAGCTCAGCTGTGTTGAATAGTTTTTTCTATAGGTTTTGTAAGCCCAGTAAATGTTCGAGGGTGAGGAGGTGGAGCTCCTGCACAGCTGAGCTTCTGAACAGCCTTTCTGCACCCAGCTGTGCACGCGCACATGTGCCAATAGTCTCAGCAGGTGGGTTGCAGGGTGTGCAAGTGTCCTGTTGTGTATCTTTTAGTGAAAACCATTAATGCTGTAGAGATACCTACCTAAAACCGGGAAGTAATAATGTAAAAATACCTGGAAGAAGCTAGTGAACTGGATCTTCTAAAATGGGCCATATGCAGGTCACATTGCCTATAAAAACACAAAGGATGGTTTTTTTGGCTGTTAGAGAGGATGGCTGGTTTTTGTCTGTCTCTTTTCTTTATCCTTTTTTTTTTCAAACATCAGTTCCAGAAGTAATTGATACTCACCATTTTCCTTCTGCAACTGATGGGATCCCTAGCTCAGCACCTTGGAAGACCATGCTGCTGATTAGAAGCTTAACTAACAACATTTAATTTTCAGTGATTCTGCCCAATGTGATTACTAATCTTGTGATGATGTGCAGTTTGGCTTGAAGATAATACAGGAAAGGTGGCATTGTCCCGCCTTTCTCATCTTTTCTTCATGATCCCAAAATACATTAAAAATATGTAAAGAAACAGGCTTTCACAGAAACTGAATAGCCAAGAGATTTGTGACGTCCTGTAAAAAATATGGGCACTATGCCTGGGTCCTTCATGTGCATTTTTTCTGAAACTTAATGATGATTAGAGTATCTCTAAGCCTAATGTGAAATATTACTGAAGAATAATTACATTTTCTTGCTCAAATGCCCAGCCATTTATAATAGTTATTATAGTTTCTGAATGTGTTTATTACAGAGAATTTGCTGAGGAAAAAAAAATAATTACTTGGCTCCGTGGTGTTTCTCATTCAAGAAAAGCAGTAACAACCTACTGTTGGGTTTATTGTAATTTTCATTAAAGCAGCTGCTATTGGCCATTCTCAGAATAAGGATATGAACCGTTATTCTGGTACAATACAATAATTCCTGCTTTCCTGTGAAACCATCTGGTTCTACCTCTGTTCTCAGTATTTTTAGCAGTGGTGAGAAATAGTGTAATACTCATGAATATTCACAAAGGCTCTGAGTTTTTGCATAAGTTTCAAATAATTAGATTTATTTGTTTCAGTTCAGTTAATTTAATACAGGAGCTTAAATTTAACTTCAGCTTTGTCTCCAACACAAAATTAAGAACTTTTAAGGACTGGCTCTGAACAGGATAGGATGATCTAGCAGAAACTTAATGCAATTTGTGGGATTTGGGGTATGGGTTTGGTTTGGGGTTTTCTGGGTTTTCTGGGTTTGGGTTTTTTTTTTTATTTATTTTGAATAGAAACGCTGTGTAAATATTTGACCTTAGAAGTACACTTGATAGTGAAATTGCTGTAGTTAAAATACTGCTAATGACTACTAGCTCAATTACCTTCAAAAGGATTTTGCTACATCAGAGTTTAACATTTTAATAAGGCCTGTTATCACATGAGCTTCTCTTCCTTGTCCCCCAGTGTTTTTCTCCTTTCCAGATACAGTAGGGAACATTTCATAGTTGCAAGGGCATTCCTGGCAGAAAGTACATAATAATATTAATTGTGAAGCTCTCCACGTACTTGTCAAAGTCCTGAAGAGATCATCCTTGCTGGCATTGTGTATTCAGATAAAGCTCTGCAAGCAGCAGGACGCTTGGATTTACTGCAGCTGCCAGAAAGCAGGGACAGTCTGCTGCTAATGGGTTGCCTGTCAACAGTGCTGTGCACTCATGGAAGCTGCTGGCAGTTTCATTTTATGTTTTACCTGAGTTGTTGGGTCATGTCCTAGTGGCTTTTAGCAAAGTATCATCATAGTTGAAAGAAACGACAGAAACAGTCCACTGAGCTTTAAGATGACAAAACCTATCAGGACCTTAAACAAATCAACATTAATCGATCCATACATGTGGGAGTTTTATGTTGAAAGTTATATTCTATCACGAAAATTAGTTTTACGTACATTCAAAATATATGGATCTGTTTTGCAATCCTGATTGTTGTTGAGGTGACTGAATAGTCCTCTCTAAATAGCAGTTTAGACACAGATGATTACTGCAGATGAGAAAGGGTCTCAAGTGAATTAATTGACCCAAATTTTCAAAAGAGGAAAGCTGAGTCATGCTGGTGTCTAGGTGATGAGTGTTCTAAAAATATTCAACCTGGAAGATCAGGTTGTCACCTTCTCTTGGTGTGTGGAAGAGGAGTGCAACTAAAGAAGAACTGAGGGAGAGGACTTGCAAAGGTGCTTCTCCAGAATGGTACCTGAAGCTTCACCTCTTGAAGCTTGATCAGGAGCCTGAACAGTTGTGGCTAGCCAGCTGGAGGTGAATGATGCCAGTGGTGTTCAGCTGCTGACTTCTGGAAAAATTAAAATCTTATCAGGGACTCTTAAGTAGCTATCCTTCATATCTGGAAATCTGATACATATAGATCTGTATGATAGATCTGTACAATATTAACTTCGTCTGATTATGGGTTTTTTTAATTACTAGATCTGTTATAGGTTGGTGTACCCTTGAGAAGAAGAGAATCAATCTATGGATACATTGCTAAGTTGTGTGAAAACTTTCCGAATTCACAGTAAACTGTAAAGGTATATCAATGACTCCAAAACCCACATCATTTGTAGCATGAAAGTATTGTTTTGTGATTTTTCTGAATTACTCTAGATGTCTGAGGATTTAAATTTTCATTAGCACTGCTTCTCTTATTTCCTAACACTCACTAAAAATTAGATTTGGATCACCTAAGACTAGTTTTTAAACGTGTTCAGTCTTCTCGTGTCACTTGTCATTTGCATGTTTCTTATAGAAGTTTTAGCATCTGGGAAAAAAAAAAAACCAAGCAAACCCTTATTAAAGCCCAAATTTATTTTCTTCCCTACTCAATCCTTCTTTTAGTACTGTTAAAACAAATTTCACTTTCTTTCAGATTGGCTTCAACAATCATAGTGCAAATTTTTCTCTATTAAATGAAGAGTTCACACAACTTCCTTGTAATCTGATCATTAGAGGTAGTGAAATTAAGAGAATATGAAAAAGCAAGCCAACATCCATGGGCAGAAGGTCATTTAGGAAGGAGCTTAGTTTGAGAACAGGAACATGCAAGAAGTTTATCTATCTGAGAAAAAGGAAAAACAAGAAAAGATCATTCCAGGCAATGTTTAAATCAGTCTTGTGCTCTTTTTGATCAACATGCACCACTTAAAATACAGATAAAATAATTAAAAGGAAAAAATCTTTGCACTAATCTTTCAAAATAAGCAGTGAAAATTGCCTGTATTCTTCAAAGCAGTCCTTCATTTTATGTGATGGTGATGCGGTAGGGATGTCTTAGCCCAGTTATTTGAATGGTACTTACCATGAGGAAATACCGTATCATTTACTGCATAAATGTTGCAATTAATTGACAGTGTCATTTTTATCTCAGGCTATAACCATTGCTGCTCTTTTAGAAAATGGAGATAATATGATAATTGATGCTGAAATTTGCTTATAGCATTCATGCAGATTTAATGGCTGCACAGAATTATTGTGTGGCAAGGAGGCCCAAGACACATTTAAGGACCTTTGGGTTTGTTTTCTGGAAATGCTTTTGAGGCAATCCATCCAAGTCCACACAAAATCAGCAATAAATACAAGCAGGAAAAGTGTTTCTGAGAAATAATTGAGTTTTTCAAAGCTTTTCCATGTCTTAGAGACAGAAATAGGAGCTAGATCTGTTGGGTCCTAGTCTTGTTGCCTATCCTGTGCTGTACACACTTTTTCATAGCATTGTTTTTTCCTGAAACAAAGGTTACTGGATTATGGCTTGAAGAATACATATTTTTCAAGGCTATTCTGAAGTCTTTATAGAGACTCTGTGTAAACATCCTGCGCCAGCTTATGAAAGTGAAAATTAGAATAGCAACATGATGCAGCACCAAGAGCAAATCCAATATAATCTCTAAAGCGCTTACAATATTGTGCATGTTATTTTTTTTTAAATGAAAGCATGCTATAAAATGTAACTCTTTACCATAGCATAGATGTATTATTAATAATGCCTGAATTTAAGTTGCATTCTTTTTCATCCAGCTACTCTTGGAATCGGAATGATTTTAGATTAGAGATAAAAAAAGGATATTGTAAAATTCAATCTTACGTAAATTGGACATCTTTTTACTATAATGGGTTATTTCAATATTTTTTATATTGCACAATGTATGTTACTGTGAGATCAATGTGTGTAGCCACTTTGTAGTCAAGATGGCAATATCAATATCGAATATTCAGAAGTTTTGTTCTTTTTGCTGGCCTGTTTTCCTAAGATTTGGAAGGAAAATTAAAGGATCTTTTTAAAAAGTTGTTATGACATTTCTTATTAAGTAGAATACCTAGACAGATTAGTGAACATTGTACATGTCGTATTCAGTGTTGCTGTGTTGCTTGAGAAATAAAGCTCTTGTAGTTAGAAACTGAGGAGAGTAACCCTTCTGTGCTGGGGCACGGAAAGGAATAGGCAAGGAGGGAAGGAGACATAAAATAGTGAGTTGTCCATCAGGACCCTTGAGGACCCTATAAATCGACAGGTGCATATTCTTCTAATGTAGATAAATGTTGGTTTTGTTTCTAGATGAACTAGTGACCATTTTCCTATAGTCATAGTAACAAAATTGATATCCAAACCAATTGAAACCTTACCATATTTCAAACTAAATGGAAAGAAAAACTGTTGTTTCTGTATAGGCTTAAAGTCTGTATACCTACATGTTTTATAGATTTACTGCTTTTTTCTTGTATGTCCAATATGTGTATCAGCACATACTAGAAAGATAATGGAAAGGACAAAGTGGGTCTTTTGGCCATGCTGGAGATAGTGTGAGCAAATTTCTGGCTTAAACTGGGGACTCTAGATAAGGATATATACTCATCACACACTCATTTTGTGTTTAGTGGCAGAGATTTCTGTCTAGCGAACATAGTATTTGTAGCTTTTTTGAGTACAGGATATTGGGATTTATTGCAAAATGTTTCACAGCAGATCTGAACCTGGTACAACTAGTGCTAAGACTTTGTATGGGTTGCAGAAACACCTGTAGTCTATTGTACAAGGTACACTCTCTGGTATAGATACTAATCCTGAAGGTATTACTATAGTTTCCACACATCTCTTTAACATAAATGCTGCCTCGCACTAGGGGAAAAAAAAAAAAAAAACCAAACATGAAATTGATTCAGCAACTCCTGTGCAGATATTTGATTTCAGTCAGAAACCTCTGAAGTATATTTAGTCTTAGATCTTTTTATACTTGACACGGAGGAGATAAAATTTCCTCTCCAGTCCTCATAAATGTAAATTGCTGCAGCAATGACACTTCTGCCATTTAACCCTAGAGGAGTTTCAGCCTTTTCAGTTATTAGCCAGGTTAAAGGATTGTGATCTGTCAATTGAATGAAGCATCTGTGAAAGCAGTACTATAAAGCTCCCTAGAGACCACCTCTTGTAAAATATGTCACCATTATGGCTGCACATTCATGATCTCTAGGTAGCAATGCTTTAGGTACACTACTGGATTTTGTTCTTACTGATATCTTCAGTTAATACAGAACCCACACACTGCAGTCTTCTGTTTGCAAAAGAAGCAGATCATAAAATATTAATTTCTAGGCAAAATCCAGCACACTGTCAATAAGGGTAAGCTGCTCTTCATTGTCATGTGAAGCTGAAAATCATGTATGTCTCTGTCACAAAATCAGTGCTTAATGACCACACTGACTTTTTTTTGTTTGTTTCTGTGAGTAGGTACATTCATATTTTTTTTCTTTTTTACATTACCAGTACAATTCAAAAATGTTTGTAGTGACCTTAATACAAGCAGGTTTACATAAATTAAAGCAACAGTCAAGTGGGAGCCACCTACAACGTTATTTACAGGAACACTATATGACTTAAGTAAATTATTTTACAAGATATTATTGAGTTTCACTGAGGTTCACTGAGCCTGGATAAGTGTTTAAATTTAAAATGCTAGAAAACATAAATGGGCATTTTCTTTCAGGAATCATGCCTAGATGCTTGTGTGGAACTTTTCAGATAAATGTAATCTGTCATTTGAAGTTGCAACAGGAGACTGACATAACTAAAAACATCTCTGAAAATGGCATTCAAGCATACGCAGAAATATTGGGTGATTAATTTTTGAATTGTCATGACCTGTAGACAAGACCAAATTACTTCATGTGATATAGAAAAAGTCATGCATGGGAGTGTTATCTAGATGACATTAAAACTGACTTCCAAGGAAAATAGAGTGGAATGTGTTTCATGTATCACTGTTTGCTTACATTAAAAATATATAAATATATTTGTTATTCTTTTAAAATCTGGGAGAGTGGGAGTGGGAGTGAAGTTGTAGGGCTGAGTTACAGGGCATAGTAGCCCAGTTGGTGAGGATTCAAAGGTGGTTGTAGGAAGCATTTCTTCTTAGAGAAAGTGGTATTCTTTAGCCTGAACAATACACAGCTGTTGTTAGATTCAACAGCATTGTCTAAAAGCTGCCAAAGGGAACAGGAAAAGAGTTTGTTGCTTGGTTCTGTGTGAGTAAGACAGGTACAAATGGATTCAAAAAAGCTCAGAAGGGACCAGATATGTTACTCATGGCAGATCTTTGCCTGGATAAAATTATTCTTTCTCCAGGTATAAGTACTGTTACTGAAAGTGGTAACTAACAGTTAATGAAGGAAACCTTTTTGTAAGCTGTTGTCACTAGAGATGGGTGTAACTACTTTTCTATGTAACACTCCTCTTCCTGCTCTCTGTGGCAAACACAGTAGCATTTGTGGAGGTCAGAAGCATCCTGAACTTAGAAAATGGTAAATGGGCTGCTGTCTGCTTTTGAAGAAAGAATATAGGTTTTATTTCAACTTTGCAGTAAGTAAGTAATTTTTGTTTTGTTTTGTTTTGTTTTGTTTTGTTTTTTAAATTCATGCAAGGAGATAGTTGTTCTTGCAGCTTAACCAGTGGTGCTGAAACAGAAAACAATGAGGAAAATAGTATAGTCCTTGGTCCTTGTAAGATGGCTATTGAAGTTACAATGTGTTCTGTGCCACAGCTACTCTCGGCTAAGGAGCTTTACTTCTCAGAGCCTGTATGCAGAACCTCTGTGCAGACAATCCATCCAACGACGAAGAACACGATCATAACGTACTCGGTAAATACTATTAAAAAAATCAAAACGTGAAATCACTATTTGTAGTACTGTTGTCTCTGCATTATGTAGCTCCATAGCTGTTTGGTTCTCTGATTAAAGCTTTGCAATTGCCAGTAGACCTCACAAGGATAGAACTGAAAGTATAGTTGTTAGAAGAAAAGAGCTTTTGTAGACATTTTTAGACTTTCATACAGAACCAAATATACTTTGTTTACAAAAACTTTTTTTTTTTTTTGAGACCTTTTGCTAGGAAGCTTAGTTTCCAGTAGTTACTGGAGACAGTGGGAGCTAAAACCCAGTAGTTTTTGAATTGAGACAGCATTAGGGGGCTGCATTTTTGTCTCTGTTTTCTTGTCAGAAAGGAGAGCTGATTGGATTGTCTTGCAGTTACAGGATATACCTAAAATTTATTTAATCTAAAGTAAAGTCCCAATTTTAATTTCCTCTATAGCTTTTGTCAAGCTATATAATCTTCCCATTCCTTTACTTATTTGCTTTAGAATTAGGTAAATGCCTTTATTTGCCTTGTCTGTTTATATAAGCTTTCTGAAATAATGATGTTTTTCAGTGATCTGAACTTTTTCACTGGTAAAATTGAGTCACTATTATTACTTAAAAATTTATGGATGAAAAAGAAAGATGGTGATACTAACTTTAACATATGTTTTGCTGTTTCAAAAGACGTTATATGTGGAAATGAAATTATTTGTGTAAATTCTTTATAGTGAAATGTAGTGAGTACAACATAAAATCATTGAATGGTTTGGGCTGGAAGGGACCTTTGAAGGCCATTTAGTCCAACCCCTTTGCAGTGAGCAGGGACATCTTCAACTAGATGAGGTTGCTTAAAGCCCCGTCTGACCTGGCCTTGAATGTTTCCAGGGATGGGGCATCTAACACCTCTCTGGGCAACCTGGGACAGTGTTTCACCACTCTCACTGTAAAAATTTCTTCATTATACCTAGTCCAAAACTCCCCTTGTTTAGTTTAAAACCCTTTCCCCTTGTCCTGTCTCAACAGGCCCTGCTAAAAACACTGTCCCCACCTTTCTTATAAGTTCCCTTTAAGTACTGAAAGGCTGCACTAAGGTGTCCCTGAAAACAAAAGTTTCAATGAAATGTAATGAGTATACATTTCAATGAAAATTTGCGTTATAATTGACAGAGGAAGAAGGGAGAAGGATAAGGCTTTTTGTAATGGTTTGTTCATAGGTAGCATGACAAGACAGAGAGTTGAATACAATCCCATTTGTCCATCATAAACAGAAGTAGCAGCAGCTGGGCAAAATTTTTACCATAATCTGGATCTCTGACTCTCATAAGGACTGTGGAAGTAGAACAGAAGTGAAACCTGGAGGAAAACAGTCTCTTTCTAAGAGTTAGAAGCCTAAATAAGTTATTTACCTCTTTTTATTCAAGTATCTGAGAACCAAAGCTTTGTGTAATTTACACCACTTCTATCACATAATTTCTCTGAATTTAGCAGAAAAAATATGTACCAGAAATGTTCTTGGGATTGCACCTGTAGTTTTCTTACCTGATATACATAGAGCCAAACGTTTTTCTTGGGTGTTTTTTTTCACTCAACTTCATTCTTTTCCTCTTTTTTTTAAATTAATATGACTTAAACCAAAAAAATTAACATTTTCTTAGTCTTCATCATTGACGATGTGGATTGCCCATGGATGCTTCTGCGTATTTCCATTGCGGTATACAGCTATTAAAAATACTCATTTTTAAACTTTCCTAATACTTCTGGCTTACTAATGAGGTGCGTTCCTTTTTCAGATATGCTCTCTGCATAATTTTCAGGATGTAGCTCTTTGGTTGGCATAATTAAAATACAGCTTAGCCACTTTGGCTGTACTTCTTTCTCCTGTCATTTCTTCAGATGGTGAAATAATAAGCTTACAGAAAATGTTGAACAGTACACTTGCATCGAAACAAGTCCCAAGAGATGTCAGTAACCTTTGCAGAAAAGATAGGAAAGGGCAAGATGTTGACTGTAACTCTTATGTCGGCAGTCTTCTTATCAAGAGCTGCAGTAATGTCTTGGGTTATGCACTCCATTTGCTCTCATTGAAAATGCAGACTTCGGGCATATTGCATACTTAACATTCAGCAACAGTGGAATCTCTGCGTCTTACAAGAATTTACTCTGTCTTACAAGGAAATGACTGTTAACAATGTGTTAAGCTGAACTCAGGAGGAGAAAAGGACATCTGAATTATGAAAATCTAGACTTTCCATAATGTTACAACAGTAATACTCATAAGTGAGTCAGTCTCTTTCAGGAAAAGCCAAGTCCTAGTCTATACACAAGCCAATTATTTCCTTATCTGGCTTATATTGAGAGCTTTTTTTTTTTTGGTTAAATGCACACTGTTTTCAACTAGTCCTCTGAAAAGATGGTACAGCTTTTTATAACCATTAAGGAATTGGAGCAGCAGTCCCCATCTCTCTTCACTGTTATGTTTTTCAACTTCAAATTCCTTCTAGACTTAATATCAAAGAATGCAAGCTCACTAACAAGACCAATCTGACTGTGATGAGGGAAAACCTCGATTAATAATTAAATGTATATTTTAGTCTGTGTTGTGGCCTAACCTTGTTGTAGATTGTGGGGCTTTTTTTTTTTTTTTCCAATGCATAATACTGTGTTATGAGATAGGGCTGATTGATAGCATTGAATTGTGCTTCTTGGAAAGTGGAATGCTGAATTCATAAACTGAACACTGACATTAGTCTTGCCTGTATCTGTGAGATGGTCAACAAACAGAATGGGTATCTTCGTGAGTTACTAAGATTTAGTACAAAGTGTTTGAAATTTATTCATCTCAGCTTACTGAAGCCTCCAGTACTAAGTAAAATATTGCAGTGGCAGCATTATTTAAAGTTCTCCTACATGTACAAGAAGCATGGATATTGCATCTTGGATTCTTTAATTTTTTTACTTTTCTATCATGAAATTGCAGTAACCAGTTCTTTGCTCTACAGAGGCTAATTTTAAAGTTACTTTTCCAAAAGAGTGATTTTTTTCTTAGCACAATTATAAAATCTTCTCACCAGACTCTGACTTTGTGGTTCCTTGCAAACATTTTTTCAGGAAGGTGATGGCATCATGAGTATACAGAAGAAGCCGCAGATAGTATTTCGTGGATTTTCTGTTTCTCTTACATCTGCATTTCCTTAGATAAGCTAATCTGGTGGAATAAAAGATGTGAAAAAGGAATACTGAATCTGCATGCTGTGGCCGGAATAAATGTTGGATTATTAGAGCCTAAGAAAAATGCTTTTTTTACATATATCATGTAGCCTGTAAAATCCTGGGAAACAGTGTTGGGTTTTGCAGATTTAATGTAACTACCATTTCTAACAGCTGTGAAAAGATTTTTTTCTCTCAAATGGAAAGGATTTTAGAGTTAATCTTTCCCGTATCATACCCCTAAGAAATTAGGAATATAAAGATTTTCCCTTCCGGATAAAACCTGAGTTTCCTCATGACACCAGCTTTCAAGAATAGAAAATTAGTATTCCTGTCATGCCAGTTGCACTTAGTTTAATAAGAAATTCTGAATTATCAAAAGTAGAAGTCATCTATCCAATTTATTCTACCTTATAATTGCTTCTGTATTGAAGTGTTCATATTTGCATAAAATGTGGAAAGATTTTTATAATGCTACTTCTTCATATTTTTTCTCTTATGCAAGGAAATAGCAATCATTTCAGTAAGCATTTTTGTCAGTTATATGAAGACATTTGAGATCATATTATAATGTGTTCTAGCTTTTCAGTGATTAAGATGAAGCAGAATTTCATATTCTCCATTTTCTGTAGGGTGCAAATCGCAGCAGTGATTTAAACAGATAAGAAGACTGACATTGTAATAGAGAACACCAGGGACTTAAAACACTTCAGGTTAAGTAATTGGTGAGGTGTATGTTTTAGTCATCACCAGTATGGACAGTTCGTAACTGGTGAAAATCTATATGCATAATGTGTCACAAAGAGAAATTGAATAAAGTAGCAACCATACATGACAAAAATAACATCGTTCTGAATGTAGCATGAAGGCAATTCTGCTCATTTGTAATACCTGTAGGAATAAATTATGGGAAATCTGGGGTAAGATAAATGCATTGTAGTTTGACTTAGGAGTCCAGAAAGACATGCCTAATACTGCTGAATGGATGTGTCATGACTGTATTCATGGTAGTAATAAAATATATATCTGCCATTTATACTTTTTGAAATGCTATTAGATTAAACAAACTGTTATCTGTAGTTTCTTTATTATGATGTACCAGTGGAAATGTTTCCAATCCTTCTGTAGAATATTTCTCTTTTTACAAAAATAAATAACTAACTAAATAATTAAAAAAAAAAAAAGAAGTCTGTCTTTCAGATTCATAAGAGAAGGTTTCAGGTTTCTCTGTGGAAGATAGTATATGCATAAATGTTAGGAAAAATATTTTCTGCCATTTGGTGTTCCAGAGCCACTTTAGAAAGCTGACACATTGCAGGGAATTATTCTAATCTTTCTGTACAAAAAAAGATAGATTAGGAAAAAATGCAGAATTTCTTAGTAAATTTGAGGATTTAGACTTTATAGAGGTGCTGGAAGTTTTTAGTTCTGTGAGGAATGGGGAGATAACTGGTTCAACACGACAGAAAAAGATGGTTTTCAGGTTCCTCAGCATGTATCAGGTTTTTTGGTGCTGAGACATGGGAAGTGAATGATTTCTTTAAACTACATTTTCATTCATAGATTGTTCAGTGTGGGATTCATCAAGCATTACACGGATTGATACCTTGGGAGTCAACAGTTACACTTTAGGCTGTTGTGGAACTGCAGCTGGAGTAGAAGACAGGACAAAATACTGATAGCTTCACTTAATCATAATGCAGGTGTTCCATGAATAAGAGCTCTAATGCAATTCCATACCCCACCACTAGAATTAAATCTTTCTTTGTAAATTAAGGGGTATGGAGTCTCCTGACCTGAGCCTGTACTCCAGAACAGGATGTTGGTTATCACATTGTAAATTGTTAATTTGTACTTCCTTAATAAGATCTGCATTTTATTTCAATGCAGAATTTTATTTCAATCTCAAAACTTCTGAAAATAGCTGATGATCTTTAGTTAGGTCTACGCTAAAAGTAAGCCTAAATATATTTAATCTCACTAGTTGCTCATGTATGGAAAAACTGGAATATTTTCTAAGCGGTCAGAGCCTTTGTTACTTGAAAAGAACGATCAGCTCTCTGCTATATGAAAAGTCACAGTTAAGTGTTTCTGCTGTCACTCTTGGGATGCCATATCCACAAAATTATTTGAAGAGTGCCACAGTGTCTTTCTTTAGATAATTCACATTTATATGAAATATACATGCATCTTTTAGGCAATCATGATCAAGTATTTTTTCTTTTTTTTTTCGCTAGACTAGACTAGACTAGACTAGGGGAGAGGAGAGGAAGGGGAGAGGGAGAGGGAGAGGGAGAGGGAGAGGGAGAGGGAGAGGGAGAGGGAGAGGGAGAGGAGTTCATCTGGAAGGACCTACGATGTTCACCTAATCCAACTGCCTGACCACTTCAGGGCTGACCGAAAGTTAAAGCATGTTGTTAAGGGTATTGTCCAAATGCCTCTTGAACACTGACATGCAACATCAACCACCTCTATAGGAAGCCTGTTGTTCCAGTGTTTGACCTCACTCTGTAAAGAAGTATTTCCTAATGTCAAGTCCAAACCTCCTCCCCTGATGCAGGTTTGAACCATTCCCACGCATCCTGTCATTGGACACCAGGCAGGTCATCAGTTTTTCAGCCATTTGTTCTTTATACCTACTCGTTATGGTCTTTCAGGTGCTATACTGTTCTGTTGAAATTGTTGGGTTTACCATCATTCTTTTTGCAATGTTTTTCCTCACACCAATAATTTCCTTTATGCATTCATGAGTCTTCTTATTTAGATGCACTTCCAGCCACACCACCTCTCTATAGAACATAAATGGGGGAAAGTGCATTGTATTTCATATTCTCTGTTTCTTACAAAACCCAAACAGCTCCCATATGACTAACCCTAGTCTTTCTTCCATGCTATATAACCTTTGAGACAATAAACAATGATGTAACTTGAATTATGTCTGCTATACCTCAGTATCTGCTGTCTATGAAACAAGTAACAGCAACAAGCTGTGCTGCTAGGGATCACTGCTGTGGTTGTCCCAAGCCTATGTGTAAGCCAAGCTAATGCTGTAGAAAGGAGAGATCTACCAGTTCCACCGGACCCAGTGAGAGTTGCAGATTCTTTCTTCTAGGGACAGGCATTGTGACTGTTAGTGGTACCAAACTGATAATATTGTGGTGTAAACTCTAAAATTAATTGCGTACTTTTCTGATTTCCGTTAGTGCATATGGTCGCCTTTTCCCCTTTCTGTATGTGGACTGATTATATCTTGATAGGTTTGGTTTTAAGGCGAGGAGAAAGAGTATTCTGTATATTTTAAAATAAGGTAACGCTAACTATAAAGAAAGGATAGACCAGTGGGCCCTTTGTATGTATCAGCTCTGTCAATTTTCTCTCTGAGATAAGTTGAACAATCTACAGCGCTATTAAAACTCCTGTCAAGAACCTAGAGTTATTCAGCTGGAGAGCAGAATGACTTTATCTAGATCTCTGGAAGGCTGTAATGTGTGACTTTTTAAATAAAACTTTAAGCATAAGCAAGTTGATGTCTTGAATAAAGAGGATAGCAGGTAAATTAACAGTAGAATGGTGAACTATGAGGGACTTTTATACCACGATTCTTTGCCATGTATCAACATACAGACGTGGAAAAATTGTTTAATTTCATCATGTTTAATTTCTTCCTTGCACAAATTAAGCACATCTTCTTTTAGTTCAGGGAGTATCCCCCCAGAGTGGGAATCTTCTTCGTATACTGTCAACAACATCTAATGCAAGTAGATCCTTATTTCTACTCACTCTGATCTTCTGTGGTAGTGAATTCCAAAATTGTATGTAATACAGTTTTGGAAAAAGATAGAGATTTGCATAGGAATTGCTTGAGTAAGAAAATAAATGACTATGCATGTATCAGGCTACAGTTTTACTTTTGCTTTTATAGGCAAAATGTAAAACAATGTGACTGCATAAACTGATTAATTCCCATTTAGGCATTTTATGAGAGTGCTAGACAAATATGCTTCATATCAGATATTGGTTCTCTGGGATTAACATAGTAAAATTCTTACTCTGCTTAGGTTTTAAGTGGAGAAAGTTTGAAACACAGCACTTGATACTTGCTTCATAGTGTAAGGTGCTATGAGTTTTGCTGCTGAGTTCATTGAGTACAGGACAAAAACATGAAAAAATCAGTAGCATTTTAAACACTTTTTTTTTGAGGTACATCATAGTTTATAAAATTGACCTCTCATTTCACTAGACTGATTCCTCCACACACCCCCACCCCCCGCCCTGTAAAATTGAAGAACATAAATAGTTTTCAATTACTTTTTTTGTTTCCTAAAGCATTTGGTCTCAGGAAGTCTTAAAAATACAGGCTATATTTCCAAAAGCTGTAAACAGATGAAAAATCATTTAGTGTATCAGAGTACATAATAATACATAACACTGAAGAAGTCTAAATTTAAGAGTTCAGTTCTACTACAACAGCCACAATAATTTGCAATTCTTACATTTATGTCAGTAGCATGAAGGTTAGAGCTCAAAAACTTTTCAGTGCATGCAGTTCAGAAACCAGAAAGTCTCTGAAGGTGTTAGGTAAACCATTTTCTGAGGACTGCAGATGCTTTTTTACTTTTGAGTTCCACCGAGTGTTCAGAGAAGATGACAGACTCTCAGCTGAGATCTGAAAGAAGAAATTAACTCCATCGAGATTCTGGAGTGTCAGTCTATTACTTCACAAATAGCTTGACATGTGTTTCGTGATGTGTTGGTTTAGTCTTTATTTAGGTGTTTAAAATTGAAGTGCTTTGTACATTCCTTAAGCATTAGGTCCGGACAAGAGATGTCATTCGTCTAAATCAGGAGTATGTAATGAGTGCTCAGCCAAAGACATAGTATGTAAACTCATGGTCAGATGCCAACGCTTTCTACTACTGGAAAAGAAGTAACTATCTTTAAAATAAGTATGTTGGCCCATTTCCTGTCCAGAAAGAGTAAATTGAGTTATTAGATTTCCTGGACTGCTTTTCTGGAACTTAAGCATTCCAGTCTTAGGGGCCTAGATATACTTGCATATTTCTAGGAACTAGGCATTGCTATATTAACTTGTAAAAATTTGTAAATGACTCTAATAAATTTTGTCAAATATTGGTTATACTTTCTTCAGTCCAGTCTATGAAAATCAACTTGAAATTGTGCCCTTCTTTTCAGTCTGCCGTGGATCTGCTACTGCAAAAATAATGGCCAACTGAAAATACATCATAACCTTCAAAAGCAGGAAATGCTGAATACCAGATTTGATTTGTCAGATCTTTGCAAAATTATCCATTATTTTTGAAGAATTAGTTTCTTGTAAAAATAGACCTTTCAGTCAGTTTGTGAGTGTCGTAAAGCTCTGCTACCTGAAGCCCTTGTGTGTTTGTACTTATCCCTGCGCCTAAGAATGTTTCCTATAAGATCAAAGGAACTGCTTATATACAGAGATTAATCTGATATACATTTACAGGCTTAGACCACAAACTTTCGCAAATAAAACTATCTTCTGAATGGTATCTTTGTTGGATATTGCTAGTAGATATATAATATGTACTCTAGAGAAGTTTAAAAAGTAATTTACAATTTAAAAAAAAAATTACTTCAGAAGAGTCTAACAAGCTAGTTGAAGCACTGAACAGGGAAGCAACATTCAAGGATAGCTCTTTTCTACCTTCTCTTTGGCTTCATATAGAGGTTTCCTCTGTAACAAAGTAATTTTCCCATCATATCTCCTGTCTGCTTTCTTCTGAATCTCAGTTAAATTTTCTATCCTTTGCATCCCTTCTGTCAGGTTTGTACAGTTAAAATGGAGATTTAACTTTTGAAGATAATATTTTGGGCATGCCTACTTTACATAATATTCTGGATGCTTTTGTACTATTGAAATATAAAGAGAACTTGGTGAACAGTTTTTCAAGCCTAGAGAGAGACTTTGAAGCGTTAAGCCTGATTTTAGAAGTCAGGCCAATAGTATACAAAGACATAGAGAATAAAATGACTACTAGAGCTTTGGGTGTTCTTCCTTATTTTGTTCTTTCATGAGGCAGGTGTCAGTAATGTAGCCTCCTAATTTTTCTTATTTATCAGAGATCTGCAAGATTTCGAATTATCTTCATGGTTTTTCATCCACATCTTTCTGGGTTGTTTTTTGGTTTTTGATTTTTTTTTCCTACTCAGAAATGTTACTGGATTTGGGTCACCTTTATTTTTTGAATTGTTTTCAGTCATTTTTCATTTCTTCCCTCCACTTGATCCATTCTCTTCACCTCTCTGCCTATGTTATCAGTCCATGATTTGTTGATTTATTACCATTTTGACAAGTTGCAACCTTGCAATTAGTTCACAGATAATATGAGAATAAATTCTGGTACCAGTAGTGTAAAGAGTCATGGTACCACACTCTTTGGACACTTAAAGCCGTAAATGTCAAAGTAATGAAATGTCATTCTTAAAAAGATAACAGTAAATTACCAAATTCTTATAATTCTAATTCTGTGACTGAATTTGAGTTTTAATCTGCATTTTGAATTATCTCCCTTTTGCTGGCTACATGAGTGGGACACATGGTGATAAGGCAAGTTCATTACGCCTACCCTTTCTTGGAAGAATAAATACAGCATTCGGGTTATTTTTAGTGTATAGGAAATGAGTGGATAGAAATGTCCTATGTATTCCCGCTTCCTGATGGAAGTTAAGATTACTGTGCTGCTTCTTGATGAAATCTGACATTGCAAATTCTTTAAATTAAAATGTCATATTAGTTTTATAGTTAGCAATTGAAGGGATATCTTTTTCTTCAATGTGTTAAATGTTTTCTAAAAGGTTAGAGTGCTTCCATAGCGGAAGCTGGAAATGTAATGTAGAGACATGTCAAGGAAGTGATCTCCATTGTGTCGTGGACACATCAAAGCAGCAATAATAGAGGATTCGAGAGGAGGGATAATGTTTCAGAAAGTTCTTATGTCCTTAATAATGCTTCTTTTTGTTTGTAGATCATAGAATCATAGAATGGTTTGAGTTGGAAGGGACATTAAAGGTCATCTACTTCCCACTCCCCTGCCACAGACAGAGACACCTTCCACTAGATCAGGTTGCTCAAAGCCTCATCCAGCCTGGCCTTTAACACTTCCAGTGAGGAGAGATCTAGAACTTCTCTGGGCAATCTCAGAACCCTCAGAACAAAGAATTTCTTCCTAATATCTAATCTAAATTTAACCTCTTTCGCGGAATCACAGAATGTTAGACATTGGAAGGGACCTCTGGAAATCATCTAGTCCAACTCCCCTGCTAAAGCAGGTTTGCCTAGGGCAGGTTGGACAGGATTGTGTCCAGGCAGGTTTTGAATATCTCCAGAGGATACTCCACACTCTGGGCAGCCTGCCAGTGCCCTGTCACCCTGAAAGTAAAGAAGTTTTTCCTCATGTTCAGGTGGAACTTCCTGTGTTCCTGTTTTGCCTGTTGCCCCTTGTCCTGTCACTGGGCACCACTGAAAAGAATCTGGGCCCATCCTCTTGATACCTACCCTATAGATATTGATAAGCATTGGTAAGATCTCCTCTCATCCTTCTCTTCTCCAGACTTAACAGACCCAGGTCTCTCAGCTTTTCCTCATAATAGTGATGCTCCAGTCCCCTCATTGTCTCCATAGCTCTCCAATAGACTCTCTCCAGTAGTTCTCTGGCTTTCTTGAACTGGGGAACCCAGAACTGGACACAGGACTCCAAATGTGCCTCACTAGGACAGAGTAGACCGGGAAAAGAACCTCCCTCAGTCTCCTGGCCACACTATCTTTAATGCACCCAGGATACCCTTGGCCTTCTTGGCCCCAAGGGTGCATTGCTGGGTCATGGTTTACTTGTTGTCCACCAGGTCTCTGGGGTCATTATCTGCAGAGCTGTTTTCCAGCAGGTCATCCCCTAACCTGTGCTGCTGCAGGGAGTTATTCCTCCCTAGCTGCAGATCCCTACCCTTGCCCTTGTTGAACTTCATTTTGTTCCTCTCTGCCCAACTCTCTAACCTGTCTAGGTCTCTCTACTTTTAGAAGAAAAAGTATTTTTTTCTAAATTTTGTATTATAAAACTTCATTATATTTTACAAATGGATTTGGAGTGTATTCTAAAAGAAAGGTAGAAAACTACTTACACCCTTTTTTCTTCCATGAGACTTGCTATTTTCTACTCTACTCATGCCATCTGCAGATTTTCAAATGGGCTGTTTGCTAGACAATCAGCCAGCTATTCAAAATACCTGCCGTATATGTAGTGATAAGGCAGACTGCTCTTTGAAAGACATAAGTCTATCACTATCTGAAGAGGAGGATAAGTTACGGAATCTTCTGCATGCTCAGTAATTAACAGATTGACTAGGTTTACATAGATAATATTGGCAGAAACCATTATTTGCTATGCATTCTAAACCTAGTATTAACAGCAGTTTGCTGAACATTCAGCTGACTTGTATAATGTAATGATTATAAGATTGTATCGATATTATTACTACTAGCTCAACTGTATGGCTCTGGTAAATGTACTTGGTTTCAGAAAGTCTGCAAATGCTAGCACCCAACGATTCTATTTAAAATCATACTGAATCTGCTTCATTTTGATTTCTAAAATGTGCATTTTGTTGGGTTTGGAGGAATTTGTTGTTCAGTTCTAAGACATAATGCTTTAGCCTTGAATTTCAGAAGCAGCAGATACTATTTTCTTGTTTGAGGTATTTTTCTCTCAGCTTTGCAGTGTGTCTTGTGTGCACTCCTTCTCCTTTGTCTCATATCAACATATCTGACCTGATGCTTGTCAGCAATGATTGTACGGACAAAAGGACAATTGTTTGGCCAAGATATTATTCTAAGTCTTCATTGTGAAAAGGGAACTCAGCTGTTCCAGGCGCGTGAATAAATTTAGACTTTATTTGCCTATGTTATTAAAAAAATGCAGAAAACCCCCCTCATTGAAACAATGAACTTGGGATTTGCACAAAAACCCTACAGGAAAACACCATACACAAAGAACTGAATTTAATTTCAGTCAAATCAGTCTGCTTTAAAAAACAGAGTGTTCATCAGGACAGACAGGAACTCTTTTCCATTCCATTTCATTGATGCCACAGTACTGGCTTAGCTCCAAATGTTATTTTGAATTTTCTTCATTGCACTTGAAGTATCAAGAAAATATGTGCAAGAGGGTGGGTGCAAGAACTGGGACTTGTGGCTTTTCCTGCCCATGCAGAGCCAGGCTTTAAAAACCAAGAATGGATTTTGCCTTTATGCCTGAAAATCTTAAGAGGCGGGGTTAGACTTTTTTCACCTAGGTGCTTTTTGCATTGTAGCTAAAAGCAAGCCAAAGGCATTTTACCTAAGCTTTCTAATAAACAGAGAACATGATGGTGTTTTCCCAAGTCCCGAAGTTTAACCAAATTTCCACTGGTTTAGCCTGTTCTTTAAATTATTGGAAGTCTCCTGAAAGCAGGTCCATGATCATTGAAAATGGGAATGCAATACCTTTTCTTTTTTTCCACACTGCTAAAGTATAGGTATTTTATTCAGAAAGGAAGGAAATTTAGAGCAATAATAGGAGTGGCTGTGGTGGTGATCATTATTGTTTCAAAGTGTCTACATCTGATCCTGATTGAACTTGTTTAGCTCCTGCCAGTCTGTATTATTTTAAGAAAACTGCCTACTAGCAAAGAAGGGAGTTGTCTCAGAAAATCATTGTGGAAGCGGGTGACAGGAATAGAAACCTGAGCCTGAAACAGAAACAGACAACAGCACTGGTATTGAATTTTCTATCTCCTGTATAGCCCTTCCTCCAGTGTAAATATTTATGACTTATTGTTGGCTGATCTTGGTTTAGTACAGATTTGTTCCAAGACTAAAGGGCCAGCAGTTCTTGCTTCCCTTTTTTTTTTTTTTTTTTTGTACTATGCTAAATCTTAAAGTCTGTCCATCTTTAACTGAGAAGTTTTCATGATGCTAATGTTAATTACACTTGTGTTTTCAGCAGGAACAGCATTGCTGCAAATTAAACACAAAGCATATGTCCTCATTACCTTCTTAAGTGAGGGCTGCCTGCAAGTGCTGACATAGGCTCAGAACATGGTACCCTGTGAAAACACAAAGAATTGCTATCATCTCTGGATTTTGTGATTTGCCAGTCCACGGCCCAAAGGATTCTGCTGTAAGGACACTCTAAGTTAAATGTATACATCAGTTGTCAGCTCTGCCTCTGCTTTACAAATTACATAAGTATGCCTAATCATTGCACTGATCACTCAAAATCTCAGGCCCCTTAAGGTGTGAAATTCACGATCAGGAAAATAAGGGTTTATTCATTTAATGACATGCAACATGAATGGTTTAATTTTTGCTCCCATGTGTTTCTGAGGTATTACTAACAGATCTGATTAGCAGGTAAAAACCTCATGGAAAATACCTGCAGTAATGTCCAAGAGGGAGTCAGGGAACTATGGAGAAAGTACCAAATGTGACTTACGTTCTTTCAGAGAAGTCACAATATGACTTTGGTAGATTTAAAACATATGCTTTTTCACATTCATACTTAAAACAAACAGTCGTGGGGTTTTTTCAAGATACTTTTGTTGAGCTCCAAAGCAGCTGTATATTCCAAAAGTCACCATTTTTGTACATGCAATGCTAGAGGAATTGTCTCATTTTAGGATCATTGGCCAATCCTTTCTAGATAACACTGATAAAAATGTCAGTCTCTGACAGTGAAAATGTAGCACGATTTCACACATACCAGTTTGGGAATCTGTCCATCATCCACAATAAATAGTAGTATACCATATCATTCTGTAAAATACAGAACATTTGAGGATTAAGTTTAAAGAGCTGGTGTTCGTAAGCAAAGAACATTGTGCATTAAGGTTCTTCCCTAAATATAAGCTGGTTTAGTAATTTCATCTAAGATTTGCAGTTGCTTAAAATGGTTTCAATTTTTTAGTACTGAACACTTGAAAGTGACTGTATATACAGAGATATTTCATGGAAATGCTACAGATATAAGAAATATGACTAGAAGATGATAATAATATGTGAGAGATCATTGCTAAAGTTTGTCCCTAAATCATACGTGCAAAGGATTTGGCTGGTTGTGCAGACATTGCAAATCAGATGGGCAAAATCTTAGCATTAAGTTAACGTGTTATAAAATACATTGGTTGGCTCCCCCACCCCCCCCCCACCCCCCCAATAAGGCATTAGAAATAATCATGAGTTACCCAAATGATTTTTTTTTTTTTTCCCACGGAGTGGAGGCAGTGTTTGTCATGGGTGTATACATTTTCTTTAATTCTCATGCTAGTCAAACAATATATGTTTTATGAAACACCATAGCCAGTTGTACTAGAATACAAATAAAAATAAAATCTGGGACATTTTTCTGTACTTGAAAAGCAATGCAGATTCAAACCTGCATTCAGTATCCAAATCCAGATCTTTGGGAGAGTATTTGAGTGAGCTTTGTCACAAAACACCACTGTATCTCCCTAAGGAGAGAAAACGCAGTATTTCAATCCTTTCTCTCAAGGCACATGGCCTAGAAAACCTCAGAATTAACAAAACCTGTTCAAAGCCACTATGATTTTTAGTAAGGGCCTGGCATTTAAATCATATCTCTTTGAAGATGATGTAGAATTTCACATAGAAAATGTTTCAAAGCACCATTTTCTAAGTGCAGAAGACCTGTAATACTCTGACATTAAGTTCACCCTTATTTATTAACCAAAGAAGGAAGAAGAAGAAGAAAGAAGAAGAAAAAGAAAAAGGAAGCAGAAGAAGAAGAAAGAAGAAAGAAGGAAGAAGAAGAAGAAGAAGAAGAAGAAGAAGAGGAGGAGGAGGAAGAAGAAGAAGAAGTAGGTGGAGGAGGAGAAGAGGAAGAAAAGTAAGAATTTAGGGACACAAGATTTTTAGATGAACATTAGAAATACAGGTGTTGACTTAGGCAGAAGTGCTTGTTGTAATGCTGAGCTATAATTATACAGTAACCAACCACAAATTATTTAAGTGTAAGTGTTAACATTCTGCCTTTTCAACCATATTAAATTGACCTGTGTTGATATCAGTCTCAAACTCCAATTTTAAATCCTGAAAGTGATTTGAAACAGTAAAACTAATGGAAGTGGTTTAAAACGTCATCAGTGGCATAAAATCAGTAATGCAAAGTAAATCAGAATTTAGATTTTGGTTTTGCCCAAAAATGAAAATTCTCCCCATATGGAAATCTAATATCATGAGACTTACCAAACTTGCCAGGTTAATATGCCTGCTTCTGTACATATACACAGTCATACAATGTGCTTATGGAATCATAGATCCCCCTGTAAAGCCTTCCTACCCTCAAGCAGATCAATACTTCTGCCCAGCTTAGTGTCATCTGCAGAGTTACTGAGGGTGCACTCGATCCCCTCATCCAGATCATTGATAAAGATATTAAAAGGAACTGGGCCCAATATTCAACCCTGGAGAACACCACTTGTGACTGGCTATCAACTGGATTTAACTCCATTCACCTCCACACTTTGGACCCAGCCATCCCACTAGGTTTTAACTCAGCAAAGACTATGCCTGTCCAAGCCATGAGAAGCTACATCTAGATGTATTTTTCAGCAATGTCCTGGAGTATGTGGCAGGTCATAATCTCTGCATGTTCCGTCAGACACATACTGCTCAGGTTACAAAAGCCCAAAGATAACGCAGGAACTTTCCTCCGAAGATAAACCCCATTTTCCACTGGAACAAAGCATAAAATGTTCACAGGAGTTATCTACGTCCAGTCCTCTGTGAATAAGCAATTGGCATAGAATATGGTAGTTGAAAATTCGACTTGTAATATTCATATCCATAAATGTTTAATCAATGTTAGACTAAAATCACCGACATTCTGACAGGCTGTGTTACAATTCTTAGTGAAAACAGTATCTGGAAGGTACCAACTAGGAAATTGATACAGAAATGAGTGTCAACTTCATATCAGATGTTTTGAATCAGACCTTTTTTAACAATGTTATTTTAGCAGATGTTTTCAGTTGATCTGTGGTTCTGAAATATCAGCGTGGCTGAAAAGGAAAAAACATTCATTTAGAGTCTCTTTATACTTTCATTTGGAGGCTATGGTTTTATGACTTCGTTATGGACTGTACACTGGTTGAAGCATTTATCTATTTCATTTAAAAGTGTATCCACAATGGATGCCTCTGCATTAAATAATCTAATGTATCAAATATCTGCCTCTGGGAAAAACCTCTTGGATGTCCCTTTTTTAGGTAACTTAGAGGTGGTATTCAGACCTATGCTTAGTTAATAAATATTTCTTTGTTTAGGGAACAAAGCTTCTGAGACCACAATGGTCTTGCTGACAAATCAGGATAGCAGTCGCAGATAAATACACTGTTGGATTCACTTCAAATAAAATCAAACAACAGAAAAACAGGAAAATAATCACAGGTCAAAAGATTGGTGTAGGAGGTGCTGTAGTTACTATTGAAGTTTTTACTGCTGGTAGTCTTGTAAGGAAAGAATGAGGGTTGTTTTCTGTAGCTCTGAAGTTTTGCTTTCTACCACAAATAGGTTCTGAGCGCAATGAAGAGACATGGGCAATGTTGGCATTTGGAATGAACTCAAATTCTACTTCTTTTTGATTACAAATTTAAGTTATTTTGTGGAAGTGAAGAAATCTGAAAATGTTTATGTTTAAAAGCTACAAAATCTTAATCACTTTTCATAGCTTGAATATATTAGCTTCACAACCAATTTTAATAGATTTAATTAAGCTCAAAGAATAGGATAGTGAATCTTTAAATGCTCCAGTTAACTAGAAAATGGCATCATCTTCCTTTCACTCCCCCACTCCCCCACACTACTTTAATTATTCCCCTTGAATTAAAACTATTTGCTGTAATTAATTTTTTTTTTTTTCTTGCAGAGGTGCCACTGTACAAAGTAGGGGGAAATGCATGACTATTACACATATAGACAGTTCATCTCATAACTAATTTCTGAAGACATATAAAAGGTTTTGCTTATAATAGTCCTATTTTAACCCCAGAGGAAATGGGGAGTGTTGGAGTTCATAGCATGTCCATTTTAAGAGGCAACTGGGGTCTTAAATCTTCCTTCCCTTTGCCACCCACCCGTCTCCAAAACCCAAAATATTCTGTTAAATGCTTACCCTAAAAAATGTAGGTGATAAAGTGTAACTCAGGACATCAGGCTTGTCTGAATATGAATTAGTATAGTCCTTAGTTTCCTGTTTGAATTAATTATTTTTTTTTTTACTTGTTTAATCTACATTTAGAGTTTAACCTCTAAACTTAAGAGTTTAATCTTTCAGGCACAATGGATAAGGACAGTGGTATCTAAAGAGTACTCTATTTAGATAGAGTGGGAGTTGAACAACTTCTGTAAGTTCAGTACTTCTCTAAAGAGACAACTGCAGAACAATCAGATCCTTTTTGTCTACTAATGCACTCCTTATCTATGATACCTTCCACCTTAATAAATAGAGTTGCAAAATTGTCGTTATGGAAAGGGTTATGAACCTAAACTCATGCAAGTCATACTTGCAACTCTTCTCTTCCTTCTTTTCCCCAAAAAGTAATTTTCAATGTTAATTAACCTTAAATGGACAGGATGACGTCGTCATCCCTAACAATGAATGTGTGCAGGAGGATAACGTTTCTGTGAAGGAAGGGAACTCAGTGGGTGATTGGCAGATAGAGAAAAATCTGTTATTATTTTGCTTTGAGACTGTAAAAAGTTTTAATCTTTTGAAGAAGGAGAATGTATGACAATTTCAATTAGGGAGTTGCATATTGGTCCTTAATAGTATTTTCAAAATCCAAAATAGCAAAATGATAACTTGAAACAATTTCATTTTACTGTGAAAAATGTTATTAATTTTTGTTAGAGTTTTGTTGAGCATTAAGACACTAATTTTGTCTGCCCATTAAATATTTTCCTTTTAACAACAGAAATGTAGGTAAAATAATATTACCAGCTCTGCAGTCTAGCTTCCCAGTTACGTAAATATTTTAACCTGGTGCCCTGTAAACTTTGATGATCATGGGTTGGTGTGCTGTGGATCAGGCCATAGAAGCTAATGGCAAGTACCCCATAGTCACAATCAAATCTGTGGAAGTATGAAGTTGCACTGATTAGTCACGTTTTTTGCATTAATTGCTATGGTCTTTCTTTTGTGAGACAGCAAGTGGTAGCCCCAGGTAGGTGAGTAAAGAATATGTAAAGTAAGAATAGATTATTGATCAGTTCTACACTGTTAACTGCTTCAGTAAAGAGCCAGTATTGTATATTTTAGTAAAACAAACAAACAAACAAAACATTCTTCTTTGTTCTACTTCCTATTTTGAACTAAGCTAACACCTTTCTTGTCTATTCTCTTTTTATTATTTATAGATTTCTATTAGAATTTTGTTTTTCTTTTCAGTGGTATATAAACTGTTTTTCCTTAAGCATTTTAAACTCTATGATATATTCAAACTCTAGTCTAAACTATATTACCTATTAGTTGTTTTTAGCATTAAAAAGTCTAAACTAAAGCATGCGAGGGCTTTAGTTATGGATTTTTATTGTAAAATCTATATCATATCAGTTCTGTGTACCTGCTGTGACTTGGCCTATGATTGTATATGGTCTTTTTGTATCACCAAATGTTCACTTGTCATGCCTCTAGAATACCAAATCATCTTAACCACCTTACTTGAAAATAGGAAGCAACCAAAATATCCAGCATTTGACTCCTGAAAATGGCTGTTTGTTGCCCTAAAAGTAAGGGTACAAGTGGTACAAACCAATTACTTATTTTCTGAGGAGACAAATCTGTTCTACAGAATAAAAGGAATAGTCTAAAGGGCAATAGAAGCCTAACTCCACTGCCCAATAATATGGGAAGTTATATAATTACCAGTAATGATGATGGATTTATCCCAAAAAGCATGGTGAAATTAAAATAATGATTGAGTAATTAATGGTTATTAACAGAAAATTACCGCCCCATGAGATCTATTTGAGTGGTTTCACTACTGGTGATAGCAATGACTGGTCATGATAATGAAATCGGTTTCTGATTTTGTGTGCATGTTGAATCTCAGACACCTCTTGAAATGTCACTTAGTTTAAAAGCAATGTGTAAAGTAGATACAACTATGGAAGCATTACTAGCACAAGTTAGTTGACATGACAGATTTCCTTTTCCTAATGAGATGTCTGTGGAATGATGTTAAAATGAAAAAACACGTCAAATACTTCTTGATCATTATCAGTTTTCCCATGTGTTTGACTGCAAGGGGAGATTTTCTACTGGGAAATTATTTGATGCAGCTGTGGTAATACAAGAGAAATCAATTAGATTTGAAGGCAAAAAGGGTAGATTAAGCTTTGGAATAGTAACAGCTGACACACACACACACAAAAAAAAAAAAAAAGACATCTTGAGGTTATAGAAAATGGAGAATTAAAAATTAAGAGGGGGAAGTATTTAATGATAATGAAAATTTGTATTTTTTTATTTTATGATGGAGTAGTGGGATGATACCACTGCAGAAGAAGAGAAAATTAACAACACACAAAAAAGAAAACGGGGCATTGGTTGCTTTTCAAGCAATGATTATAATTAAAGCTGTGCAGAGACTTAGCTTATGGCTATTCTGATCTTCTGGGAGGTGACAGAGAAGAACAAGTATCTTGCTGGTAACTTAATTAATCTTCTTTCCTGATGGCAGGAGGTAGTCCTGCTGCAGAGTTCAAGGTAACTGTTAGCTTTGCGTGTTATAATTGCACTTCTTTACTTTCTAATTTTAAATAGTATAATTCATATTTTTTCCATATATTGGGAATTCATAAAAATTAATAAGATTCTGTTGCAAAAGTTTTTAATGTAAGAGAATTTTTGTGGTACACAGATGTGGGTCTTCTTCCCCAGGTTCTCATCATCTTATTGTATTAAAAAGTCTAGTTAAAAGTCTAGTGTACACTGCATCAAAGTTTTACGTATTGTGGTACTTGTGATTATATTTTTTGCTGATTTACATCAAGGAATTCTTAACAAATAAGGAGGTAATTTCGCCCTCTAAATGAGCCATTGACAAATGGTTACAAAAGTAGTTAGACAAAGTCTTTTAAGTGTCTTAGGTATTCAGTAAAACTGTTACTAGTTTTAATGTATATTCCCAGACAGCAATGAAATTTGTTAATGGCTTGGGTAAAATTGCTTCTTTTCTTTTAAACAATCATAAAATGAACACAGTGCTAAATTACTTAATGGTCATAAGCTACTGCAATAATGGGGATCCTAATTACTTTTTTTTTTTTTTTTTTTTTGAGCTTCTGGAAGAAACAACAATTTAAGGTTACTTGCTTGTGAATATTTGTCATTTACGTAGTAATTTGCAACATTTTGTGCAGATGTGCATTTCAGTTAGATGTAGAGTGGGTCTGCTCAATTATTATTAAAGCAAAGATGAAGCAGTTTTATTTTCTCTTGAATTTAGTTTTTGTTAGGAGTTACTGTAAGCTACAGACTCAAATGAGAAACATTATTTATTTTAAGTATATTCATTTGGATAATACAACCCTCTGTACATTAGTAGGGCAATCCAAGTATTTTTACTTCTGACCAACCAGAAGTGAACAGCTTTAATGGTAGAAATCCTTTCGTTTCTCAGGAAGAATTTCTGAGTAATTCCAGCTGCACCTAGATGCCTGGATTTTCCGAATTCTGCCACATAAAGCTACAGTTGTGGGTAGTGCAGGTGACATCAGGACAAGCAACAAGTATGGAGTGCAGCAACAGGAGTAGGTCTGCTTTTGCTTCTGTAGGATTCATCGTTCCCTGTACCAACCATCCTGATTTTTATCTCATCATGAGCTGTGTTACTGCTCTCTGTGTCTGCTTTTATGGGCAGTTCCCCTAAGCTGTGGGTCAGTTACTGATGGTCCTGCACCTGGAATTGGTAGAAGTCTTTACATTGAGAACGAGTCACAGTAATCTTCTACCAACTTAATAGTAATACTACAAAAGCGATCTCTAATTTCGACCTTCGGATAGCATTTTTCTTTAGCTTTGTTCTTCGTGGTAAGTGCTACAGAAGTTGCTTTTAAACCTTTTTTTTAAAGATACATCAACTCTAACCTGATTGCAATTCATGGAAACAAATTTTAAAGCAAAGAACATCTTAAATGCGTATTAAAGAATTTCAAAATTACTCCAACTGCAGTTATTTTTAACCTTTTAATTGCTTGTATGCTCTCTGTTACCAAATTATATTGCATCAGATACTTGGTGATTTCCTTATTTTGCCTAAATTCATTAAAAGATTAATTGCTGGAGAATGTTGCCTATGAGTGTAATGGATTCATGAATACTGTGAGTGGTTGATAGCTTTACAAATCACACTGAGGAAAAAACAGAGTTTATTTCAACACCTCATTGGTTTTCCTTGCTAAGCCAGCAGTTCCCATATATTTTTTGTTCCTCCTTCAGCTAAGCTAGTAACAGAAGTATTTGCCTTCTTCATATCTTAAAAAATGATTTTGCATGGGCTTATTTATTATTGAAATGAAAAAGGATGTATGATGCCTACACAGTTTTTGCATCCTGTGTGCTTTTATATTACATCATCCTTTCTTGTTTGCAAAACTGCTGGGAATCTTGCAGAAACTTAGAAACGCACTTCCAGTGTAATGAGGTATATAAAAATGTAGATACACTTGCTTCCTAAAAAGGCAATATTATGATTGGTGAAGCAGTGATTTAATAGCTCTAATGAATGGAAAGAACACAAGGAAATGGACTTTCTGACAAGCATCTGTGCATATGATTTGTTGATTTTACCTGTATTACTGCCCATCCTCTAACTGCTGCCGTGTTTTGGTTGTACAACCAAAATTTGAATTATAAAACATTTCTTAACAAAGGGTACATATGAGCAGAATTCATATTCACTGGCCCTGAGCTATAGCTGTCTTCATGATAGCCATGAGTGTTGCGGTATATTTTACCTATACTGCTGTCACAGGGACTTCATGGCCAGATGCACCAAATAAAAGTAAGCGTGGAAAAACACGATTGGATTGCTGTTAGAATGTGTGGAAGTAGAGAGAGGTTTTTTCTGCTGTATTGTACGTTTCCTCCTGATCATCAGTCACGCTAGCTGCAGTGCAGAATCGTAGGCAACCAGCGCTGCTTTACGCATGTGGAGGATGGTGACTGCTGCTGCCTCAGTCCTCAGCTCTGCCTTGTTTTTTTCCGGGCATAGCGTGAGGTTTGCTTTGCTGTTGGCACTTAATGAAACCTTAGTGGGAAGAGACTCACAGAAAGTGGTGCTATAAAGAGGAAAAGAAGACTTCAAATGTCTTGTTCTGAAACATTTGTGCGCATGACTGGTATGAATTTGAAACAGCTCATCGGTTGGTCAGGCACTGTCATGTCTAGTCATTGCTCATTGCTCAAAAATTTATTCTGGATGTTATAAAGAAAATATTAACTCTAAGTGTAACTATATATATTTTTTTTTACTGTATGTGTAGTTTCAATATTTTAATGGGATAGGGATAGAGGTTTGGAGAAATATTTTGTGGTTTTGTCTTGATTATTTGCTCAGATAAAAAAATTAAGAAGTTAATAGGTCAGTTTTTGATAGTATTAAGCAAAAGTTCATTAGAAAACTATTTTAACAAAAAGGAAAAGCAAAAAGCAAACAGCAATTTTCTCTGTAAGGAAAAAAAGAAATATCTGTCTACAGAAGGTACTGGGAGGAGGAGCTATGAAGTGGCCATTCTGTGTGTATGCATTTTCATTAATCTAGAGATAATTTTTCTTTCAGTTAATAATCTGAATAAAGATATTTATTTTCATTTGAGAGTGCAAATAGTAGCATGCTAAATATGAGGTAAATACAGGGTCAAGCCAATGAGCTGTAATAGAGGGACAGCCACTCTTCTGAGGATACATTTGGCTTTTGAGAGACAGTGGCCTCTGGAAAAGAGCAAATACTGATAATTCCAGCTTTCCATTCATCCTGGTGGATGTTCTTGTGATACGGATGTTCTCATCAAATGGATGTGTTAGATGCCGTTTTGAATGGCTGGAAAATGAACGGCTACAAATACACTCTGTCATTAAGCAGTTGTTAAATCTCCATCATGATTGTTTTCATCCATGATTTCAAATAGACAGGGATACTTTTCTTACCCTTTGACTATTTAATTAGAATTGGGTTTTTTTCTGAGTTTGACAGTAAAAGTTAACTTTCTCATATGCATGTGCTAAATTAGACTCTGTATTCATAGAACACATGAGCGAATGCTTAATATTTCTTAGGCATATAATTTAAATGCAAATGACTTCTAGGCTTTAAATGAATCATGTGCTTTACTAAATAAGTACCAAAACAGTGAACAGGAACATGAGAGGTGGGAGGAAGCTGTACTGTCAGAAGCATATGTTAGCACTGTCTTCTTTCCATGGTCTTAAGGCTGACTAATACAGTGTACTACCTTGTGAAGTAATAAATTTTAATTGTTTGGTTTACAGCATGGCAAATTTGTGACTTAAATGTAATTTATGTAAAAGTGTTGTATGAGACAAGAGGATGTGGACAGTACATAGACTGGATGGATGGATTTAATACTAAATCTAGAAAACAGCATTCAATTACATGAAAATTAGATTTTCAAGAAATACAATGATTGCTTATAGAAATGTGATTAACTCAGTGCTTGTAATACCTACCATTGCAAAAAAAAAAGCCCACTTGTAATACAATTATAACAAACGAAGCTAAATTATTGTGTATTTAAGGGGTTAGAAGCACTGTGTGTTAATTGACTAGATTTTTTTTTTAAATAGGTTTGTCTCTAACATATTATAAAAAGATAAAAAGCTGTACTTTAAAAAAAAAAGTCTGATTTTGAGTGTATTTACAAAATAATATTAGGAAAACATTAGGAGAATTCTTTTATATAAAGAGAAGAAAAATATTTTTGAAAAGCTAAGTAATTATTAGAAATTTTTTATATTCTGATACTAAAATGAGTGACTGACAGCACAGGATTTAAAATACAAAATTTAACACATTCGAATTAAATCAGTTTTAAAACCGTATTTACTAGTCAACTGTATGAATGTATTTACACAGGCTAGAAAACCGACTGTACCAGTTTATTTTACACTTTGAAGACAGCAATGCATGACTTCAGTCAGCTTAAATTTACAAAGGAGTTCTCCATTCAGATGTCCTAGATGAACAGTTCTGGTTCATGCTAACGACAGGTGTTATCATAAATATTTTAAAATGTGGCCCTTCAGTTAGTAGTCCATTAAAACAATTGCACACCCAGACAGTCCAAGAAATATCCCTTCCTAATTTCCTAGCTGAAGAGTACTGTTACAACTTCCCCAGAAATGCAGGAGGTCATGATGGCCTCTAGCAACTCTGTGATACTGCCTAGTAACAACACGGAAAATCAGCCTGTGCAGTTCTTTGAGAAAGTTGCTGAGTCTTGGAAATAATCCAGAAAATAATGGAGATAGATAACAAAATTTAGCTATATGAAGACTGGTGTTTTAAGGTTTGCCATGCCACCAATCTTCAGGGACAAATGAAGAAGCCAAGGTGGGAAAGGGAGACTAGTGGGAAGTGAAGGTCACACATATAAGGGGTTTGGAGAACAGAAGATGCCCAGCATGTAAAATATATGCGAAGGAGATCATGAATTTGGGCCCTAGAGGTAAGCATAGGTGACAAAGAATGGGAAGGGGTAGTTAACTTCAGGGTTTTCTGTCACTAATAGGAAAGCAAGCAAAGGACTAGAAAAAGAAGAATACAAACGTCTAACTCGTGTATCACGAAAGAATGCCTACGAGAGGAAGAAGTAACCTTTGTAGTAACTGTAGGAAACTCAATTTCATTACAGCTTCTGAGAGCCAAAGAAAGTCTCTAACAGATGGCTTGGCAATAGTTAGGGGCAAAATGGTTAAGACAGACTGCTTAACTGCCAAGTTCAAGACTAACTCCAGCATTGTGTCAATGGATGCGTCACCAGAGCTAGCTGCTAATGAGTTCTTTTATATTATTTCAAACAAGTCATCCCTGGATTTGGCTGATTTCCAAGCTACTGGAAGGGAAGGGGCTAATATCCTTCCCCACTCTCCCTACTCCTCTCCACCTATCTCCTTCTTCTGATCCCAACTCTTATGCTCCTCTGTTAGCACAGTAAGCAGATTTTAAACACTAACCCAATATAAGGTTTCTTTCTTCTTCCCTCTGCCCCTCAATATAACAGAAGAAATGGATTAGTTTTCTTCTGTTAGAGTCAGAGGGATTAGCCTTCTGTTTGAAAAAAATGCTTCAAAACCACCTTTCAAAAGGATGAGGAGGGAAGGAATTAAAAGAGAGTACCTGGACTTTCTCCATTTCAGTAGCAATGAGCCATTAATCCTTCTGAATGATTCTGAAGCTGTGTCCACAGGCAAATGACAAAGGCTGTGTGTATAGCACAGTGGTATCTCCGAATGCTATAAACACCCCTCTCTGCTTGCTACTAGCTGCAGAGGAGGGTTTGTGTTAGCTGCATAGATCATTTCCTTTTGACCTTGACGGCAGTATTTTTTTACCAGTTTCCAAGTACAGTTCTAAAACAAATTTGTCTGCTTCATTGCTTCAAACTCCTTTGTAATACGCACAAATCTCAAAGGTATGGTGAATAACTTTAGTTTTTCTGGTAGCGTTGTCTACTTCTTTCTATTTCAATATAACAAACACTTTTATTTTGCAAATATATCATGCATTTGAATTCTGCAGGTGTTTCTCCTGTATGCCTTAATACGTGTCTGAATCAGGGATAATACAATTGCTCTTGATGGTCAAAAATATAGCTCAGCCCATGTAATATGGTCAATTTACTATTGCTGTAGGCATTCACTCACAGCTGTATGATGGCTGAGCTTTTAGTTTTAATAGATGTGAAGGTATCAACCATTTTACTGCTTATCATTTTTTTTGTGACAAATACTGTGAAGATGTACTTAATATAATTTTTATTAAAGGGGGACACTCTCAAGGTTGCATAGTCTTGAAAACATCCCACTTCAAAAGTACTTTACTGTAGGCAGTAGCATTTTCTCCACAAGTGATGTCTGGAAGAATACTTCCCTCTAGCATCTCGTTTCTACCTTTATTATAGGTACTATAATAGAGTACCTACACGTACTACCTATATAGGTGTAAGTATTATATTATTATCCTAAATGCTTTTTATTATTTAATTGCAATGCCAGATTTCTAAGTGTACAAAACATCTTACATACTCCTATACTCGTATGGCACTACAAGCCTTTCTCCTGTCTATTCTTTTTTCCCCTTTGTGTCAATTTTTTTATGTGTCTTTTCGTAGCTAAAGGGAGTGCTTTCTAAATCATGCCATTTCTTTTTCTCTATTTAAAATTTCCTGCAAGAGAAAAATTTGCAACAGTGTGTTTATGGCTAAAGAAGATAACAGGTCAAAAAGTGATGTAGACACATCATGACTGCTGCTACAATGCGCAGTCCTCAATGATAGTGTAGCTTCTGAGAGTAATGCAGGTGTGGGAAATACTGTCATCAGGACAGCATTTATGAATTTATATCTTCAGTGTAAAAAGCCCAGAGGTAGAATACTTCAGGCTAAGCTCTCCAGGGGTCACAGTGATAGAAAGCTCCACAGTAGGAGCCTCAAAAGTCCTGTAAGTGGGTACAGATGAGCATCACAACCAGGCTTGCATTTTTCTGGAAAATGTGGCTCAGGACACTCAGGACACAACTGCTATGAAAGGCAACTCTAGATAACTACAGCTCTGGGTCATATGAAAAGGGATGTTAAGAAACTCTGGTTTCAGGGAAGTTTTGGGAATGCTCAGAAAGTGATGAGAATGTACAAGAAAAACTTATGCTCCGGAGAGGATTCAGAACTTGGGATGCATCTCATCTATTGGCCTCTTATGTCTACTAAGTGGGTAACGGGACAAAAAGACATACTTTAACTTTCCACAAGGTGAAGAAGTTAGATGTATGGTATCTCTAGCAGAATGCCAGAAGATCCTCATGCTGGAAGTCAAGCTTTCTGAATGATGTAAAATTCTGTTGTTACGAGTAGTTTAAATTCCTTTCTAACCTAGAATCTCCTGCAGACATACTTTTTATTTCCTTAGTTCTTAGATTTTTAAATTTTTTTTTCTTTTTTCTTTTTCTTTTTTTTTGTGGGGAGGAGTGGGGTGGGGTGATGCTTAAAGATTTGGTCTTCTTTGAAGAAAAATTAGAAAGGAGTAGAAGTTTCCAAAAAAAAGGGCATTATAAGAAAGTGACAGAAAAAAGTAAAAATTAATGAATGAGGAAAGCTGCAGTTTTGCAAGGGCATAGAGTCTTGCTAAGAAGCAATAGAACCTGGGAGTTTTCAACAGAATTCAATAGATTTTTGGATCTGGTGTTTTGTTTCAGTTTATCTCTGAAATCTTAATCTTTTACACAGGTATTTTGCAATAATTTTAATAACTGTGTTCCTTTGAATCTATTGAAGGCTTATGCAGACCTTGGAACCAACTATAAATGATGGAATCTGAACAATTGGAAAAATGTATGGAAATTGATCTTATGTAAATGGAAATTTAGATTGTCAAGTTTCAGCAATTCCTGTATAAAATGCATGTGCTGTCAGAAATATCATATTCTATATTTGCCAAATAAAACATTCTTATGGTTAGATTTCTGGAATAACATTTTCATAATCTTTCCTGTTCTGCTTAACGCTGTGCTGGCTAAGAGCTTATCTGACCTACAAAGGTGTCATCATTTTAGTCTCAGTTAGTATTTAGTGCTCATGAATGTTGGGACTGCCGTAATTTAAAAAAAAGCAGTCATATAAAGAAACTGTACAAGTTTCATTAGGAGTAGGATTGTTGGAGGATCTTCAATTGCTGGAGCTGGCCGCAACTGAGACCACTAAGGGAGGTTGCTCCCAGTCCTCCTACCCACAGCATTTTCCATCACTTCAGTCAAGCAGGCAGCAGCACACTGACAAACCTGGGATGGAAGTGGACAGTGACAGAAACAAAAGGCAGACAAGGATGCTAACATTTTTTCCAACCTGAATTTCAGGGAGTTTGTTTTTGTATTTATGTGTGTCCTGGTTTGAGTTAGAACAGAACTCATTCTGTTCAGTGATTTCACTTTTCAGCTCAGTCTCTGCTAACTATCGGCACTGTCTGAAGTTAACGGCATGTTTTTGCAGACAGTGTCTGCTCCTAGCAGTGACAGCGCTTGATGTTTACAGTCACTACCAGGGGCTGGGGTGCAGAAAGGCTCTCGCTTGTACTTTCTGCTGTGCAGACCAAGGTCACTGCTAAATCCTGTGTGCCACGGTGGGGGTGCAGTGAGTGAGAGGCGACACCTGTGGGGAGGAGCAGACAGGACAGGTGACCCTACACTGACCAACAAGGTGTTCCATCCCATAGACATTATATTCAGTATAAAGCTGGGGGTCTCGCTCTCTCTTGCTCTCTCCTTCAATGACCAGTGTCTGAGGAGGACTCTCCATTCTGTCTTAGATCCCAGTCTGTGCATTCCATTTCCCATCTGCTGCTGAGCCCATTCTGGGCCTTCCCCAGTGCCTGCCCACAGCATCAGTGGTGACAGTGACGTGGTTGCCATCAGGGTGGTTGGGTTAGGTATTGGTATTGTCTGTATTTGTATATATTTCATTTTGTTATTTTTGTTCTCATTAAAGCAGTATTAGTTTTCTTTTCCAATCCGCAAGTCTCTCTCCCTTGCTGCTTTTCTCTTTGCCCTCTTTGGGAAGTGGGGAAAGAGGGGAGGGGGTAATAGAGAACATCTGTAATTTGTCTGGAGCTGGCCCAGCTCTAACCCTTGACAATGTGTTCCAGATTTTATCATCACAAGAGCTTGGGAAAAACGTTTAGTTTTACATCTAGAAACAACTTTTAATTCTCTTTGAAGAACTAAACACGATAGGACACATTTGTCTTCCAGGAATGTAATACTTTCTCTGTCAGGATGACACATAACCTAAAATTTTAAGATGACCTGTGGAAAGATGAAAGGATACGCCTCTCTGTTTCATGCAATTTTTCTTGTCCTAATTAATGGTGAGGCTTCACAAGATGGCAGAGCTGATCTAACAAATCACAGCTGTCAAAGACCTCCCATTTCTCTTTCATGTACACCATCAGATGCCTTCTAACACCAAGCTCCGTGCTGGTTTTTTCACTTGCAGTTATTTTGGTGTTCATTTGACTACTCTGTGGATTGATTTATCTTGCTGAACTGTCAGGATGTTAACCTGACAAAAGAGTCAAAGTGCTTTCTTTGAGGTTCGTGAGTCTATTTTGCTCACCTGCATGGTGAGAGAAGTACCAGAGATGGTCCATGTGGCATCATGAGGCTCTAGGATGTCCCTGTGTCAGTGAACAATTAGATCAATGCAGTTATCTCAGGAAAACTTCCCTTGCATGCTTTTTTGGGTTTTCTATCTGTCTAGCAAATCACATAGAGTGATCCTAACTACCTGTTTAAGTTGATTTCCACTCAGCAAAGCAGGTAAGAATATACTGTGAAAATAACAACACACATTTAATGCTTGATGAGACACCCGTTTAATCAGTAAACCAGGCAAATATTCTCTTTAGTAATGAAAAAGAATAAATATAAACTTACAGATAAATAGAAGAAAAACCACAATAATATAATTAATATTTTAATATAATTAATATTTTAATACAATTAATATAATACAGCAATGGTAGGTCTATTTATCATACTGCTGTATTAATTGCTTATCAATATTTTGTATGGGATAGCTTTATTCCAAGCATAAAGCAGTTTGGCTCAATGACCAGTTACTATTCAGAACTTGTTTACTGCAAGTCTGTGCTATTATTGCGTTGTCAGATTTCCAGGGCAAGAACTTTTTCGTTTTGACACCTTTCTCCTACTTTCTCCTGTGTATGCCAAGATTGTTCTGCCTTTATAATTAGCAGTTGACGCTGTGTGTGCATGTGTGCATGAGAGATGGAGAAAGAGGGAGAGGCGAGGGAGAGTGGGAAGGGAAGGAGAGAAAAGATACCCCCAAACAGTAGCTAAAAAAGAGCAGGGCTCCCCAAAATAGTCTGCTAATAGTTCTGCTAGCTGGCTTGGCAATATGAAATTGGGCACATTTACCGTAATCTTCTGGTGGTTAAATTTTCATTTGGAAAAAGGAATATAGGTTTGGAGCTATCTAAGACCTGAATATCTTATAATACTGTGTGCTGAGAAGGAATGAGAAGAAATTTAATTATCAAAAATTCTTAAACAACAGGGCCTTTGCCTGCCAAAATTGACATATTCTGTGGAGAAAGAACATTCAAACCTACCTGCTGCTTTTAATGAATCCTGAGGTATTTGCCCCAAACTTGTGAATCAGATCAAGTGCTTACTGAATGAATACTGACGTGATTAAAGCTGTTTTTACTCATACTAGGTCGGTCTAAATTGGCACTGTGAATTTTGGAAACATTTTGATACTGCTTTTCTCTAGGAGCAGTGTACTAAGTTGAAGTAGTTCATTTGAGCTTTGTGACTCGACTGTTAAGAAGTTGTCCTACTCTGCCAGCCATCTAAATAATATATGAATGATAGCACAAAACCGAGAAAACCATGATACTTTTCTTCACTCTCAACTGTCAGAGGAAGCATATTCTTACCTGGTAGCATTCAGTTACTTACATTTCTAGTTTTGATGCTGAAGATTTTGAAATTAAAATAAAGAACATTTATCTATCATTGTCTGTGTGAACAAGGGACAATGGAGTAGAGTATGACAATGCAATAAGACATAGTAAGGGACAGAGGAGATACCTGTTAGGAAGAAGCTAGTACATGGCAAAAGAACTAACAACTCACAAAGAGCAATACAAGATCATAAGGCAATGGCTTTCTTAATTTTTTCTGTTATTTACATAGATATTTCGTACACCATGTGCCTCAGACATTGACATATGAAAATAGCTTGTCTGTTGACATCGGCTTGTTTTAGTAGTGCAAATCACAGATTGTATAAGGAAATTAGTGTTGCATCAACTGAAAACTATGCATTGATATTCCAGATTAATGTATCTAGGGACAGCCTTAATGTGTAGGGTTACTGGTTTTGTGCAATTTTCTGTTTTCTACTTTTATAGTTACATGAGTGAATCCTTCCCACCAAGAGGCAGAATTTGCTTTAAGGTTTGTTCCAGCTCAGTTGTTTCAGTAGCGTTGCAGTGGGTCACACAAAAGCAAAGCTAGTTCTTGCAGTGGTTGGCAGACAGGGTGGATGAGTTGGTACTTCTCAAATTGCAGGCCACCTATAAAGGACGCAATAGTAAGTGTATGTAAGTGAAAAACAAAAAAGATGAGGGAAGCACAGGTAAACAGGTAGAAATACTCACATCCTGACCTGAAGGCTCGGAGATGAAGTTAATGAGAGGGCCAGAAGGCACAGGTTGCCCATTTTGCAGCTGACACAGTTGATGTTCCTGTCCTGGAAAGAAATGTCACAAAGCACTGGCAACTTGTCTTTCTTCTGCCAGTCAGTTTCCAAACTCTTCTCTGCCTTGCAGCCCAAGGGGAATTTATATTGTCTTTTCAGCTGTTTGAGTTTTTGGGGTTTTTTTCTGCTGGCTTGCCCTTTTGTACTTCTTTATGGATTTTTGCCATTTGTCTCAACTGTATCCCATGGACAGCACTGAGGATACTTTAATGTGATGATGAATCACATTGTATCTGTCATGCTTTTACATTGCTGTGAAGAAAATAAAAGATTAAGAAAACATTTTCAGTGTTGTTCATTTCTGTTAAAGTGGTTCTGGCTTGAGAAATGTGTGTTTAGTGATAGTTTGGCAAAATTTGCAGTAATTTTAATGGACGCATGTTTTACTGGTCATAATAATGTGATGGCTTTTCTTTCTATTTTAGCAAGAAATGGATTGCTTTAAAGGAAACATAACTGTATACAGTAAACATATATAGTATATATAGTGTATATATATAGTAAACATAACTATACAGTTAAAATAGATCTCAATTAGAAATTATTAAAATATAAACAAGAAGAGTATTAAGCCTTTTTTCAATTGATGCCTCCAGAAGAACCATCACATTGTGAACATAGCAGATGCAGCTGTAAAAATTGCATTTTATGTCGGTACATCAATAATGTAAGTCCTGCCCTCCCTTCTCTTTCCCTCTCCCCTCCTCTCCCTTTTCTTTCAGCCTGTTTGAGGCCTGAAATGAAACAGAAGGGTTAGTGACATTGCTGTAGTAATAAAGGTCTGACAGAGAACCTCCCGATCCTGTGTTTTTTAACCTATGAATAGATGAGTTACCTCATCTCCCCATCTCCTCCTTCTCAGCAGAAATGAGTTCAGCCCTAGCTTATGCAGGAAGAATTGAAATGCATTAATTTCTGTTCTACATTTCCCAAGTGCAAGAGGAGCTATTGAAGGACATTCTCATTGCATGGCCTTCTACACAAACTCTTTGCTAACTTCTTTGTTTGTGTGTATATATAGCTATATGTTCTTTTAGGAAACTTCTGGTTGTATGAATATTGATACAAGGAAATGTGCTTCTTAACTTAAATAAGTCTGCACTTATTTAACTTTTCATGATGCTGTATCTTGTATGTTCATAAGATAAATAAGCTGCTCTCACCTTCGTGGTTGTGGAGTCCATAACCACGAGAACTTGAAAAAACTTGCTAAAAGCTTTCTTTGTCCTTCTCTCTCACTGTTGATTTTTACTAGTCTCAAAGTTTGGTAGAATAACACCATACAAAACCAAGAATAATGTAGAATATTTATTATCAGAAAAACAGAAACAAGGTAAAATGTTTCATTCTTACACACTCAAAACCAGAGATGGTGGCCTTCACCTTTTTTATCTTTCTCCTTTGCACTCCATTTTGTTCTCTCTAGTGCCTCTATCTTGAGCTCTATGATAGGGAGTAAAATCTCCAGAGAGTTACTGTCTAGGCATATGATAGTGCAAGAACTTTATAATGTGCTTAAGCATTGTTGAAAATATATATATTTATGGAAACTTGTTAAAACAGCATACAAGAGGTTGTTATGAGATGGGAGGTGAAATATAGCCCCTTCAGGCATTAACGTTACAGTTGCAACACCTTGGTTGCAGATCAGACTGTGCCAAAAGCAGTACCTTTTTTTTGTCTGGATAACCATAATAGAGGTGTTTGTCTAGTAAGGAAGGAGATTGCTGTGCAACAGATTTCTTATCTGATTTCATTTTTTGGTGTTGAGTTAGAAGGCCTGAGTGCCGTAATCTGGTGCCTGGAAGAATGGAGTTATGTTGAGCAATGCATACCAGTCTGGGTTTCCTATTTGATTCTCCTTTTTTAACTTTTCTTACCGCAGCCAAACTGCAAAAAAGGTATTTCAGTACAGCGAACACCGAATCATATTCCTATGTTCCCCCAGATACTAAGTTCATTGTTTTACCTGATTATCACATGATGTGGTGATCTCATTGTTTGGTAATTAAATGTTATATGGAGATAAGAAGGGTAAGAAGCAAGTAAGATGGCAACAATATTGGCATTATATTTCCTCATTAACATTGGAATTTTTTTTTTTTTCATTTCACGTCATCTCCCATGTTTAGGCAGTGGGTTTATTCCAGTTTTATTACAGTCAGTATTGCAAGTAGAATTTGTGGAAATACAGTGCCATAAAATTAGACTATCTACAAGAGGAACTACAGTGTGATACACATACCACAGTGATGAATCGGAATCTGCAGTCAAGGTCTACTTCCATTGAATTGGCATTTGGGTCATTTTCATCCCACATTAAAGGTAATTTCTTATCCATAACAACATCTGTGAGTCTAGTTACGAAGACACTATAGCAGCTTTAGTGATTTCATAATACCCCTTTGTAGCAAACCTTTGCCCGTGATAATAGCTGACATTGTTATGGCCTAAGCTAGACGTGTAATATTGCACTTCAGCAACACATACTGTAATCTTTCCAAATGAGGTAATCCTTTACCTCGCAAGAAGATCAGGAATGATTTCTGCTTCTTTTGTGAGGTTACCGAAGGATCAGTATTAACCACGGTCTGGCCTGTTATAGCACGCTTTCCAACCTTTCAGTAAGATTTATTAGTTGTCCATCTGTTTGTACATGTAATATTTGTTTATCCAGGCATTTTAAAGCCATCTGTATTTTAGGACATTCAATAGCCTAGTGCAGGCCTGAATATTTCTGTCTGTATCTTGCCCTCTGTTGTTATTTGCAGTTAATTAGCATATACTTAGAGACTATTCACCCATGTTTAAGAAGGATAGGATGCCTTATTGTTGACTTATTCTCCTTTGTTTGATAAATGTTTACTGTCGTGGATCAATAAGGTATGAGTTGCAGTCTGTTAATTTTGGCAGTTTGTATTTGCTGAGGATGCTGGGTTTATCTGCCCATACTTCCACCTAATTCCACTTAATTTATTTACTTTCATTAATTTCTTGCATGATTCTGTGGTCAGCCATGTGGCCATTATTAACACTGATTGGATACATAGTTGAATACAAGATTTTTGTATTAAGTTGAAAAGAGGGAAAGCCTCCTTTAGACTTTTTTCAATTTACTTGACAGATGCATAAATAGCACTAGATGGGTACATTAAATGGAAAACAATAAATGCTGGCATAGATATTTTTTCCTTATTTTTTGAAGTGTACACCTGATGAGTATTTTACATATAAGCAGATCTAAATACTCTCAATTGAGTGCAGAGACATTTACATCTGTATTTTTAGGTTTGTTAAAAGAAGTACATGAAACAAACTGAAAAAAACCAAAGTTACTTGACTGTGATTAAATCCATTATCACTAATATATCCTATGAAAATGTGGGATTCGGGAGCCTAGCTGTTCTCATTTGTCACTTCTGGATGTAAATGTAAATATTTATGTAATACTGTGGAGTGCTAAATAAGTTAATTTGAAAAGTTGTGCAGTGTACTTGGATGAAAGATTTTTCACATGTGTAGATATTCTGTACTTAGTTGTTTTACCCCTGTTATATGAAAAATAGTATGTCTCCTTATGCTTTCCTCAAGCCACTTAGAATGTATCTTCAATCAAAAAAAAATCTGAACCTTCTTCACCTTTTCTCTGTTGTACATTCTTTGGGCCTGGCATAAACTCCCATCATTTTCTTCAGAACCTTTGTCCTTAACATCTCTTGAGAGATGGGGAAATGTCTCAGGCAGCAACATTATCCGTTCTCTCTTGTATATTCAATTTCTGTGTTTATGCAACCCAGTACCTTGTTCTTTCTGCTGCAGGTGTGAACAGAAGCATGTGCTTTCACATGTCTTTGCTCATAGACTGTATGAGAAAACCTAAAGTGAACATTAATTATAGAAGTTTAAACTTTGTGGTTGATAACTGTACTTCATTTTCCAAATGCCATGCCACCCAACTTGAAGCTTCTGAAATTATTTGCAGTGCATCCAGGGAAGGGGTTATACAGGTAAAATCTAGACAAAATGGAGTTGGATCCAAAGGTAGGTATGAAAGAAAGAGAATTAAAGATCTGAATCCTCAGAAGAAAATCACGTGGTAGGTTAGTAACATACCTCATCATTACCATTTTTTGGTAGGCATAGTTGTATGGGAAAGACCGCAGAAGGTGATCGGTCAGTAGTTGATCTGGTTGGTATGTTACCCCCAATTGCCTCACTGAATTTCTTGGCACAGCCAAACTTCCATCATTTGAGACATAGTTTAATAAGTGCACCTGCCAAATTTCTGCAACCAGACACTGTATCCTGTACAGTAAAAGGAACTGAATGTCTAAAAACATGACAAAAAGATCCTCTGCAGCTATAAGGATAAGGTTATTCTATTTGGAAAGGAAAGATTTCTCATTTCAAGATCAAGTTCTGGACAAAACCAAAAGTATAGAAGCCAAGTGATGAGGGGAGTTCTGTTTGAACAGACTTCTAGAAATTGTTTTGAAGACTGTCAGTATTAATGTACTGAAAAATAATACTGGAAGTGAAGCTCTGACACCCTCAGTGATCATAAACTAGACACGGTAAAAAGCACGTAGAGAAAGAACTGTTTAGTCTTGAGCATCAAAAATTCTAATTCAACAACTACATCTTAAGACGAAACAAGAAAGAAAGACTCTTTTTTCATGCCTCGAAAGTTCAGCAAGGTACTTTTCTTTAGAAGGATCCTGAGATGGTATACTCTATAACTGAAAGATGAGAGGAAAGACAGCAAAGCAAAAATTCTCAGTATTGATTCTGTCTAGTAAGATAAATTGAGGCTATCAAAAATTAGCACATTTTGTTGATAAAGATTGATCTTCATCTCACTCATCTGTTTCAAGCTTCCAAGTCATGTCGAGTTTTTACCTTTTACTTTGGATCGTGCTGATCTTATTCTTGCAGGATAACTCATTAGCAAGAAGAACCTGGGCTCTATGCTTCATTATAGAGATACTATAGTCTAAATTTTAGCCTTCCAGTAACTAAGTTAAAATAGAAACAAAGTAGAATTTGTATATGTAAGTAACAGGAAATACTCTGTCTATGACAAATCTGTATAGGGAGAATAGGAAAAAAATTTTGTACTGAAGTTTACTATGTATCCATAGCCAATCAGAACAAATATAATAAAATCAAATTGCAATGCAATTTTTAAAATATATTGAAAAAAAAAGTGTAACTGTAAGGATAAGGAAGTACCTGAATGGATGTCCTGGGTGAAGTAGTCAGCTAAGTAAGGTATAAGGAAAGGTAATTTGCATTAAGGTGGTGAGATTGACTACATGACTCTCCACTTTTCTTTGTGTCATTCCAACTTAAAAAATTTTATCCCCTCCAAAGGGAAATCCTCAACTGGAGTAATGCTGAAACAACCCAGGAAATGGAAGAAGGTCTTACTTATCTCTTAAAGATGAGGGTGAGAATTACAGTAGTTCTCAGGTGTTAAATGTAAAATTTGTGATTCTGCTTGTGTGTTCATAGCTATCACAAGTATAATAACATAAATGGAGAAACATTTCAAACCTACTCAGTGAGTTTCGATTGTCTCAGGTTTTTCTGTTGCCTGAAGTTCACATGCAAACAAAGTATACACTAGAAAACCCCTGTAGCATTCTTAGTAAGTTCAGTAAGTTCTTAGTAAGTTCATGTGGTCATAAGGATTGAAGGCATAATAGAAATATATATGAAATAATCATTCTCTGAAACAATACTGATAATAATAGCAAGAGAGCAAGTCACTCCTTTAACTTGTTTAGTACTAATCTTTATCTTGCACAATGCACTAGAGAATATTATCTACAGAGAAGATGTTACGATAGTATTTATGCAGGTTGAGAGGTTTCAATACAATTCTGTGTTGTAATATTTTCTAAAATTCAATGCAAATTGAATTTTCTTAGTAGTTGTCTGCTGTATGCATTATCCACCAGTCCAAATCAAGACCAGATAGCATCTGCCCTTCTATCAGGCATTCTGGTGTTTTCACTAACATAATGATATTAGTGTGAGCAGTAAAGACAGTTAGTTTTCTAGGTTTCCTGGTGGCTTCAGAGGTACATACAACTGTAATGCTTTCCCTCTTAATATAGTACCTCATAAATGTAAAGATAAGAAGTATTTTCTGCATTTTGTAAGTGGGAAAAGAGAGAAACTGCATATCTGGAAACACAGATTTTCTAGGTTTGGGTGGCTGGGTTTTGACGGATTTTTTTCATTGGGGGCGGGGACTGTCATTAGAGATTACCTTAGCATTTCAATTGCCTTTTCTTTTTTCGTCTGCAAAAGTAAAACCAGCTGCCCTAGCATTTCACAGGGCATGGTATCTTCTCTGTTCAATGGTGAGATGCCAGAGATTGGAGTTTGCCATAGAATCATGGGGAGGCTTATCTATCTGGGAATGTAGCTGTATTTCCAGTGAGAGCTCAGCCCATTTGGGCTACTTTCACTTTAGAAAGAACTGACAATCACAAATTTCATCTGACCCTGTGTTCAGTGTAACGATATGTGTGTGCACCCTGTTCCCTTCAGAACTGCAGTCATTGTGCATGAAGCCATTCAGAGCCAGCTGTACGTGTTATATCTGGCGTTCTACCCAAGGCAGTTTCTTTTGGAGCCATCGTCTATTTACTTGTTCCCAAGCATCCCAGATTTCAGGATCTTATTATGCAAGCCAACAACACATGAAAATGTCAGCTTAGCTGGGCTTATCTCTGCACCTCACCTAATAAATATTACCTCTGGAGCCCCAAGGAAGCATGCAGCTGCACCTGTTTGCTCAAACTGGAAAAACTAAGTCAAGCTGGATCTGAGCTCGTCCCAACAACCAAGGTTTAACTCATTGAATATGAGCTGACTCAGCCTAGGCTGGATTTTTGTGGAGACATTGAAGTGTCCTTGCAGCAAAAATCCAAGTGTGTTCTCTAGGACCCTGTTTTTTCAATTACCTCATTATCCTAGTTAACAGGTTTGGCTATAGTGTGCCAGAAACACTGACACTGCAGAATTGTAGGATCTGCTGGGAAAGAAAATGGAACAAAGCAGAATATATTTTATTCTGCTATCTCCTATGCCCTTCTTCTTGAGAGGTACAACATAGGAAAAAAAAATAGTAGAGAGGGACAAAAAAGATGATTAGGGATGTGGAACATCTTTTGTATGAAGAGATTAAATAGATAGGTATTCATGAGCCTGGAAAAAGGGGAGAGCATTGGCTATGATGTAGACATACTGTAAAACTGAATGTGTGAAGACGAGGAGAGGATTATTGTTCTCTGTTTCCCATAACACAGAAATGAAAAAACCATCAAATGGTATTGTTGGACAGGGCTTTAGAATGAATGAAGGGTGCTTATTACTATGGCATTTTCTTGAAGCTGCGGAAGTCATTGGCATAGGATCTTGAAAAAGCTAAAACATGGATGCTGTCAAAGGGTGATTCCACACCTTAGCAAAAAGGATGACCAGTCAGATCTGTTAAAGGATGCCATTATAACCTTAAATGCAAGCTTTCCCTAAACTTCAGATTTCTGGAATCTGAGAAGGTTCAAAGGGCATTATTGTTACGTACTTGCTCTGTTCTTGTTCCCTATACATATACTGCTGTCCAATGTCAGGCGTGATACTAAGCTCAGACAGACTGTGCTCTGAGGTCTGGGGTTTTTTTCTGTCTTTGATGATAAACATTTTGTGACTTATTGTGAACTAGATGTTCTGCAATTTTTAAGACTTCAATAAATCTATGGATATTGTTGTTTTACAGTTAACACTAACAGTCACTTTCAGTGAAGGCTAGCAGCTTGATACCTGTTAATGGTGGCCCTAGACTATGACAACTGGGATGGTTCAAATGGAACAGCAGAAGAACTGGTGTGTCCAGATGAAAAGAAAATTATGATATATCTTCTTACAATTAAAAAAAAAAAAAAAAAAAATAGGGCTAATATTCCTCCTTGAAGTGCCTGAACAAAATATTGAAAGGATTAGGATCTTTCAACCATTACTAATCTGTATGGACTTATTTTGCCTTGAATTTTGGTTTTCTAATACTGCAAGAAGATTTGCTCTCATGTACCTCTTCAACTAATATTTCCGAAGCATCACATCCTCTTTCCATCCCTTCTGTATGTGTTATCAGTGCTAAATGATCTGTCAAAAATAATTGAGAAATACTTCGCTAGGAATTTTTTTAAAGGGAAGGTGCTACTTTTCCTTATGCTGGAAAATATTCATTCTACTTTTGCAGCTGTTTTGTTTTTTCCACACAGTTTGTTTTTGTGTTGTACACTTGCTTTCTATGAGTGTACAGTAAGCCTGGCAGAGGTATCAGGTAGACGAATACTGAAGTTGTTGCTGAAAAACTATTGAAGAGGTATCTGTGCCATGAAATTTTAGGTCCCTTCGTATAGGAAATTAATTTGAAGCTCCTGAAAGAGGGAAGACTTACTCTCCTTCAGAATTGCTTGCTCGTACATGTGTATCATGCGTAACCACTCTGGCAAAGGAGAGTTGAAGTAATTTTAGGACACAGGAGTACGAGATTGTCCCATAAACTATGGCTGTCTTAATATTTGTTTACTTTGGACCTAAAAATATTGGCAGGAATTGTGTTGATCCATAAAATGAAAATGTCTACAACTGAGTAAGCATTGGGAAGTAAATATTGTTTACATTTTAACCCTCCCCAAGCATATTGTCCCATAGGACCAGATGCAGGTATTTGCACAAAGGCCTAAGGAATTCACTAAGTCTCTGTGCTGGGTTTCAGTACTGAATTCAAGTCCAGGGAAACAAAGTAACCTTCAAATTAATGTTTTCCAAAGAATGTGTTTCATATCAAATCAGACATAGGTCATGTTGTTTGCTCAAAGAATAATGTGGATTCTTTTAGGTTTCAAGTTATTTCTTACTTGCATTCATTTTTTATAAACCAAAGGTAATAAATTTTAATGGTTTGGTTTTTTTGGGGGTTTTTTGTTTTTTTTTTCTTTGTTTGTTTTGTTGCTAGATGGTTTGCTCGCTGGCCTAAACTAGGAACATCCTTCCTACTGACAAAAATAGTGAAGGTAACAAAAGATTGATGATGATCCTGTAGCATGCAAACATTCTCTGTCTAGAAGATACTGCACGTTTGTTTGTCCCACTGAACAGTTCTCTTAACACTCATCCTGGTACCCTACTCATGCTGCTTTTGGGCAGGCATAAGTTTACTTGGGTGTTTTCAAAAGGGACATCTAAATGAGGACGTGTGACAAATAGCCATGGCGCTTCATACTTAGTGTATGTTAGAGGTCAAATGGGACAGTTGCACTGAAACTTCCTGTAATATGCAGAACTAGAGGAATTAATCTTCACACAGAGGGTGCCTCTTTGCCAGCATCAGTCATGTCAGATCAGACCTGCCTGCCCCAGCTACAGACTTAAAAGAAGGGCCCTCCTGGTACCTAGCACAGCCTGACATTCACAGCAGGTCTAGCGTTACTAAGATGCCAGCAGCAGCTTGGAGACCTGCTGTCAAATAAAAGGGAAATTGGTGGGGGAAAAGGAAGAGATTCAGGGTCTTGATTTGCATACAGTTTTACGGGCTGATGCATCCTGTCTGCAGAAACTGATCAAGGTTAGGTAACATGGAAATAAACATACAAATCAATATGCTGGAGTTCTGTTTGCTTTTCCAATTTCCTTTTGAGCTTTGGGTGTGGACATGCATTTTTGCTGAAACCTTAGCACAAGCTTGAATTTTTTAAACTGTGTTAGATTCTTTGTACTACAGGGCCCAAGTGCCACCAGTTGCCAACCATTTTGGAGATTGTCTTCATTAGCATGTAGGGAGTCCCCTCTGATGGGAATCTCCCTATCAGGTGTGCATTTCAGTTCACATCCTGTGGAAATGTCAGAACACACAGGTTGGATTAATTTCCGCTGAGATGAAGGTAGAACATCAGTGTTGGTGCATGGCTAGCATGCTGTAGATACTAACGGGCCTTCAGACCCTGCAAGCAGTCTAGATCTAGACCATAACAGAGCTGGAGGTCTTCAAACCCAACTGTTTTGCCCCCACAAACCTATTTCTGTTGTACTGCACGCCTTGCTAATGTAGGTACAGGCTTTATGTTGCAAAAATATTTGTTGTCATCGTGCCCAGTGCAGGCAGTCAAAAACACCGTTTCTAAGTAATTTTTTTATCCTTGCCAGTTTTCCAAAAATTCACAGATCTTTGTCTTCCTGTCTATTTTATCTCCTTCAGTTTGGAAGGCGTAGTTATAATGAATACACTGTGTCTGCCTTCCTTCTTGACATGAATCATATGGGTAGTTTTTTTCGTTTCCAGTTAATGGCAAAGAGCAACTCTGAAATACCAAGAACAATGGGAAGCAGAGCTCTTACAGTGAGGTTTTATTTATAATTTTACAGCTGCTGCTGAACTGCTGCATGATTGAATGTGACAAGTGCTTCATGGCTGACAGTCCTCCTAGAAAACACATCCCACTTCAGCCAGCAGCTCTTGGGCACATGATAGGAATTTCTTGGTGAAACTACCTACTTCCAATAGGTAAGAATTGGCTTAGATTGCATTAGATTAATTTAGGTGATTGTAATGGTCCATATGAATCAGTTTTCTGGCTCATATGATGCCAGAATCTTGCAAGAGCAGCCGAATATTTCAGCAGCGTAGGGTTTGCACCTGGATTTAACACCTTCCTCAGCCATGAATCTGTCATCAAACTGCATCTGTCCTATTGAATGGTTTCCAGTTCTTAGGTTGAGCAATTCTTCAAATGCCATTCTGCTGTGTGTTATCAAACAGTTTTCTCATTTCAGGATGAGGCAGCTTGTATAAAATAATCAGTTGCTGTAAAAAAATCCTTTTTTTCCCTGTGCTCTGATGCAGCCATACAAAATGCTTTAAAAGGGCCCTAACCCCAAGAACAGCAGTTTCCCTGCTCTTTTGATCTGCTCTGTCATTACCACTCAGCAGATTTTAATAAATTTTAATCCAGTTTTATATATATAAAGGGCACATTTACAAAGTTACCCTTCTTGAATCATACCTCTGTGATGCAATATATATATATTGGTGTGTGTTTTATATATATATATATGCACAGATACATGCACATATGCTTTTCATATTTGTATTTATGTAACTGTGTATTTAGTTCAAGCATAGTTTACACAGCCTTATACAAGTGTGCGCAGAGTTTATATAAGCTGGAATGGCAGTTGCAAATAGCAAGAAGGCAATGATACCAGTGACATCTTCACTTGGGTCTGTTGTGAATAAAGGACACGGTGTGGTAAAAGGTGAAAATATTTATAAAACAGAACATTCAATTTATATCCTTTGCCTTCCTAGTGTTTAAAAAGAAAGTGCAATTTGAGTATCATCAAGAATTAGACTCAATTTGTCCTTTTTCTTGGTCTTGTTTGGAGATTCAATGTAATTTTCAGATATTGATCAGTCTTCACATCTCTCTGGACGTTAGACAGATACAGCATTAGCATCTCATTTAGCAGCTTAGAATGGAAATATGTTTAAAGATTTATTGATTTTTTTTTTCCCCCCCATACTGAACCAGATACCGGACCAGGAATAGAATTTAAAGTTTTGATTTGGTTTGTACAAGATATTATAGTAGTTTGTAGCATTTAAGTGTTTTTTCTTGGGGGTGGGGGGAACAGTTCAATGTTTTTCTGTTTGCTTTTGCTAATATAACTGCAAAACCAGGAAGTGCCTGGAATATTACGCAAAGTTACATGTTTATCCTGGCAAATGTTCATCATTTGGTACAAACTAGAAAGAATTTGTCTTTGAGCAGTCTGGTCTTACCTGACCCTCCACTGAATGGAGCTCTGTAGACATGGAAATCAGCTGCACTTCTGTCATTCCTTCACCTATGTTTGGATGTGCTCTGAGGCGTATTTCAAACTGCAATCCTGTGACCAGTCTGTCATCCCAAACCACTGTGAACTGTGTAGATCCTGTTAGAGAGCAGGAGGGTTTATTAATTGGTGGACAAACAAATTCAGGCAAAGCTGCTCGTTACTTCCTAGTATCCAGTTAAGTATACCTTCAACAGATTTGTTTACAGAAGCTTAGTCACTCAATATGTTAATGCATTTCCATAGCATGTCAAACATTCTGTAGCCCTTACTCATTACATTCAGGATATACAAATGCAGTAGAGGTAACTGACAGTAGAGGAAATATATTAGCATTAAATTAGAGAAGGAGAGAACAAAATGCCTGACTGCTGTGTTGTAACTGACTATTGTTCTTAAATCAGTGTGAAAATATTACTGAAATATTATCCTTGAGGTTTGTGTTTGAACTTGGGCTTCAGCTTAGCATTTTCCTTGTCATGGGCTTCCTCTGTTTGTATATGGAGCTTCAAGTCCTCAGAATTCCTTTTCATTGTATACTCATTCCTTACGTTTCTATGACAAAAAATTCAAAGTTGACACCTTCTGGTTGTCAATATGCCTCTGTTTGCTGATGCCCTAAGTGGCAGAGTTGGCTCATTCAAGTCCATGAACATCTTCTCCATATTGGAATTAACGTGCTTTAACACTTCCAAGCGCTTATATTCATTTTTCTTCCTAGGATCTTTTCTTTTTTCCCACATGTCATTTTTTTAGAGGAGCAGAATCTCAGGTTGGTTTCCTGTAAAACTTGTGCTGTGGTCCAATAAAACACGTGCTTTTATCTTGCTTATAGGTACATGGACATGCTTATAACTAAGCTCATACTTAGTAAGCTGGCTATGTTTGGAAGATCAGGATCATTGTTTTGGTTAGTTTCCAAAGTGATCTATGTGTTTAACATTTAACGGTCCAGAACTGAAATTGCCGTTATACTTTGTAGACACCAAATTAACTGTAACTTGTTTTACTACAAAACATGAAAGGTAAAAAACGTGATAGTAGTAATAAGTAAGGTAAGTAATGTGCTGGATTATATCTTTTATGGAAAATAGAACTAGGAGGTTGTGCAGCCACTTGATGAAGGGGGAACCTATTGATGAATTACCTACTCCAGATACAAGAATTTTTGCACTTGCATGCCCTCATCCTGCTGGGGGACTTCAAACACCATGGTGAGCTAAAGGCAATACAGGATATTCCTGGAATACAATAAGGAGAACTTCTTAAGCCAGGTGATAGATGGCCCTACCAGAGGGGATGCAATACTGGACCTGATGGTCATCAATGCAAGGGACCTCATCAGTGAAGTCAAGGCTGGAGGAAGCCTGGGCTGCAGTGATCACAGCCTGAGGGATATGGGTCAGGCAAAGATTACAGTTAAGACCCTGAATTTTAGGAAAACAAAATTCCAGCTCTTCAAGGAGTTAGTCAATAGGACCTCCTGGGAAACGGCCCTCAGGGACAAGGGAGCAGAACAGAGCTGGCAGGTCTTTAAGGACACTTTCCATAGAGCACAAGAGCTTTTGTGTAAGAAGTCAGGCAAGGACATCAAAAGACCATTATGACTGAGTCAAGACCTACTGGTTAAACTAAAGGGCAAGAAGGGACTGCACAGGCAGTGGAAGCAGGGACAGGAATCCTGGGAAGAGTGTAGGGACACTGCTTGGTTGTGTAGGAGTGGGATCGCCAAGGCACAGATGGAGCTGAACTTGGCAAGGGATGCGAAGAATAGTAAGAAAGGATTACACAATGTCAGACGGCAAAGGAATGTCTAACAAAGAGTACCCCCTCGAGCAAGACTGGCAAACTGGTGACAACAGACAAAAAAAGGCTGAGGTACTCTGCAATTTTTTTGCCTCAGTCATCACTGTCAATCTCTCTTCCCACATCTCTCTAGTTGATGGACCACAAGTCAGGGACCAGGGAGGCAAAGTTCCTCCCACTGTAAGAGAAGATCAATTTCACGACCACCTGAGGAGTCGCAACATACCTAAGCCTATGGAACCTGACAAGATGCATCCCAGAGTCCTGAGGGAATTGGCTGATGTAGTTGCCAAGCAACTCTCCATGATACTTGAAAAGTCCTGGCAGTCAGGTGAAGTCCCCGGTGACTGGAAAAAGGAAAACGTTGCACCCATTTTTAAAAAGGGTAGAAAGGAGAACCCTGGGAACTCCTGACCTCTCAGCTTCCCCTCTGTGCCTGGGAAGATCATGGAACCGATCCTCCTAGAAGCTCTGCTAAGGCACATGGAGGACAGGGAGGTCATTTGAGACAGCCAACATGGCTTCACCAAGGACAAGTCCTGCCTGACCAATCTCATGGCCTTCTGTGATAGGTGGACATGGGAAATGCTCTGGATGTCATCTATCTGGACTTGTGCAAGGACTTTGACAAAGTCCTCCACAACGTCCTTCTCTCTAAATTGGAAAGATACGGATTTGATGGGTGGACTCTTTGGGGGATCACAAATTGTTTGGATGATCACATCCAGAGAATAGTGGTCAGTGGCCTGATGGCCAAATGGAGATTGATTACAAGTGGTGTCCCTCAGGGGTCCATACTGTAGGACAGTGATCAGTATTAACATGCAGTTATGTTTGGCTACTATTCTTTCTCTTCCTTCTCCTTGTTAGAGTTCCACTAGAGCTGAATGAAGCATCCTTGACATTGTGAGAACTGTGTGGGCTTTGCTAGCCATTAGTCAGCATAGCACATATCTTAACAGAAGCCTGGAGTCCCAAGCCAGTTCACCCTGAAGCTTGCAGTCTGTAGTATCAGCTCCGGAGAAGAGTTCCCTGGGTGTCAGTATGTTCATTTCTTTCTCTTAGACTCCCATTTGTTTGAGTAACATACATCATTCACAACTATGAAATAAAGGTTATAGTTTAAAATTCTTCCTTAAAAAGGCTCAACACCTATGAGAGGATCCCTTCAGGGGGAAAATACTGTTTCTGCACTTCCTAACTGCTGTTACTGCAGTTAAGTTACTGCAGCCTATTTGCTGCCATTAAATATTGCATTAGAGCAAGTATTGGAAATGAATCTACAAATCTGTGAGGCTGATATTAAACCCAAAATTTACATTCATACGGGCAGTGTTTTTTCTAATGGGTTTATATTGAAAAATGTATTTTCTAATCTCTCACTCTTTGAATAATAACAGTTGGATTGCCAATATTATAATTTGTCACAGCACTTAATTGGGATTCGGTTCACAGCACGTGCAGTAGACATGAATCAGTTCATGATCAGTTATAAGGCAGAGCATAAAAGAATCCATTATAAAACATCCCTAAAAGAAGAAAATTGTCTTCCAACTTCACCGTACAAAACACAATGTGTAAATTCAAGCAAAACAGGCAAATTCTGTGTTTTGAGACCTGGAGGTTTGACTTTTGAGATAAAATACAACCAGCGTGCAAAGCCAAATACTTTATATTTGGCACAGTAATTCCTGGCCTGAGGTTGATAGGCAAATGTTTTAGATAGGGGAAGCCCAAAGACAAACTGTATTGACAAATTTCAACAAGTCGCACTGAGAGAGGGTGTCATTAATACTTTCGCACTTTTAGTTGTGTGGTACTAAACACATCGTTTTGACTTTGTGTCAGGGATTGGTGTGTACAGTGCTGCAGCCATTTGGGTGTTTGCCTGGAGTGATGATCTACATTATTGTTGTTCCTGCCAGAAAGTTACGAATCTGCTCCTGAAAAGTAATCCTGCTGAGGGGTCATGCTGAGCCACAGTTCTACTTGTGACCTCCCAAACTCCTTCTAAATGGCAGGTAGCCTGCTTGCTCCTCCTCACCTGACTCATTGCTTTTGAAGAAACCATGTCCCAATACTGCCAGCTTTATCTTCTGTTTTAATAGGCAAGCTGTAATCTAGGAAGAATTTTAGTTTATTCTTGTGAAGTAAAAGTTTAAGCTCTTGGATTGTGAAGGTCCAGAAGAGAAACGTAAGGTGAGAAAAGGAACATAACTCTTCTTTCCCAGTTTCTTTTACATCCTCAAAATGCATTTTGACTGAAATAGTCAAAGGCAACAACTGAGCAAAAAGCAGCTCACCTTCTGGTTACTGTCCTTCAGAAGGAAACCTATAGTTAGTCTACATTTACTGCCCTCCACCTCCCATTCTGTCTTGAGCAGCTGCTTTGTGTCACAGCAGTGTTTATTCTCTAGTTTCAATTATGGTCAATTTGTCTTTTTAAAAAAAAACTTAGCTGCCTGATTCTTTTGTCTAGTTGTTTTGCTGTCCTTCGTCCTTTGTACCACATTGCAGGAGACAGTTTGTTATTTGGCCCAAGACTCATGCAGGGTAAATCAGTATGTATTCAAAACTACTACTCTATATGGACCGTAGCACCTCAGGACAATTCAGGATGACAGGGACCTCAGGAGGTCTCTAGTCCAGCCCTCTGCCCAGAGCATGCTCAGCTGTGGGTCAGACCACGTTGCTCACAGCTTATTCCGTGGCAGCTGGAAACCCTTTGCCAGCCTATGACAGGACTGCCCTTTGCTCCTGCCTCAATTTCATGAGTGACCCATAGGCCACTTCCTCCCACCAGCTGGACAGCACCCCTGCCCTCATGCATACAGACTTATCTGCTGCCCCAATTTGGTGTCACCTTGCAAACCTGACAGGGTGCACTTGGTCCCTTCCTCAGGTCACAGATGTTAAACACTACAGGCCCCAGGGCAGACCCTGCGGGTCAGCAAGAGGCCCCATCCTCCAGGCAGATATGACTCAGTGGCCACCACTTCTGTGCCCTACTGTCCAACCAGGTATTTACCCACTGGGTAGGTAAATGGGTGGCACCCACCCAGACCTTAACATCCAGCTTGGATACAGGGACATTGTGGAAGATGTTAAATTTGAGTTAGATGACATCCCTTCTTCTCCACGTGTCCACAAGTCCTGTCATTTTATCATAGAAGGCAGCCATCTGATTTGGGCATGATTCACCCTTGGTCAAACCACACTGATAGTTCCCCATCACCTTCTTCTCCCTTGTGTTCAGAAATGTTCTCCAAGAGGACCCATTCTGTGATTTTCCCAGGGTCCAGAGTAAGGCTTGTAGTTACTGTGGTGATCCTTTTAGCTTTTATTGAAGATAGACGCATTATTTCCCTTCTCCTTATTGTCAGATACCTCCCTCAATCACCAAGACCTTTGTTGTTGACAGCAGCCTTGCAAGCACATCAGCCAGCTTTCTCAGCACAGCTGGGTGCAGCCCATGATGTTATTGAGAGTTCACAAGTAATCTCTGAAACATCCTCCTCTGGTCGTTCTGCTTGTTCTTGAATCCCATCCATAAGCACAGAGAGAGACCTTGTTAATGAATACTGAGACAACAGGCATTTCCTGTTTAGCCAGGCTAAGCTGCCTCCATAGAGGAGCCCTGTGTGTATAAGCTGTACCATCACACTGAGAACTACTTTCTCCGTCTCTTCCTTATCCACCTGTTCTGAAGGGTTTTTACCTGTTCACTGCTTACCCCAGTTAGGTGAGGTGTCCCACCACATCTTAGTCACTGTGGTTTAGTTTCCCTGTCCATGTGCAGTTGTGTGCCTACCCTTGCATGGGAGGCTTGCCACCCTGCAATAGAATCATAGAATCATAGAATCATCTGGTTGGAAAAAACCTTTAAGATCATTGAGTCCAACCGTTCACCCTGCACTGCCAGGGTCCCTAAACCATGTCCCTCAGCACCACATCTACATGTCTGTTAAACACTTCCAGGGATGGGGACTCCACCACCTCCCTGGGCAGCCTGTTCCAATGCTTAATGACTCTCCCTGCTAAAGAAGTTTTTCGTGATATCTAACCTAGATGTCCCCTGGCGCAACTTAAGGCCATTTCCTCTCATCCTGTCAGCTTGACCAACCCCCACCTCTCTACAGCCTCCTTTCAGGTGGTTATACAGAGCAATAATACTGCTCCTGAGGTCTCTTTTGCTCCCATTGCTCAGCGTCCTTTCCTTTTCACCCTATCCATCACTTCTTTACTAGGCTCTGGGTTGTCATCTGTCTTCCCCATTGTTTCTGGTTTAAAGCTTTTCTCAGTGTGATTTGATCTATCCACAGAAATTATGTGTTCCACATTATTAGCATCGAGGAGAGATTTTGGTTTTATACAGTCTGCTGCATCCAGCTGGGAGACTGCTTGAGATGTTGTTCCCCACCTGGAGTCTTGCATATGGCTTTTGAAACCATCATGCCACCCTGTGTACAGCAGCATTATTTAGATTTTAGAAGACATGTAAACTCAGTAGAGGATGAAGGACTGTAAGTGGTTGTTTATAGCTGATAAAGCCTTACAGTTATTTCCTGATAAACTTCTGATTCTGTCAAATTTTATGATTATAATATTGAATTCTCAACCTATCACTGCTGTGTAAATTTCTAATAGATTCTGTAGAAGTTTGTATTTACAACCTCCTGTTTGGCAGTTTGTTTTCATAGTTTGAACTTTCCCTTTTTTTTTTTTTTTTTGCTTCTTTTTTTCTTATAAAATAGAATATGTGTCAGTTCTTACTAAGAAGTGACATGAACAAATTTAAGCTCATATGCATTGTCCTGAGGATTTTATAATTTGAACTGTGATCATTGCCATGACATTCTCGTTTTTTCCATGTGTATATAGCCATGAACAGAGCTTTTTTCCCTGTACAGAACCCTCATGAATAGAGTTAATTCTAAATTTACAGCCAAGCTGGAGACTAAAGTGTTATTACTAAATCCTGAGGACTTTGACAGTATGAATTTTAGGATTTTAATTTCTGTAATATTACATTTACAGAAGTCCAATGCCAAGTATTGCCACTAAATATTTCCAGTCTTTTGGGATGTCAGACAATTTGTTAGCTAAATCCTCTGCCTTACTCAAAGAATGCCAATAGAAAGCATCCTAGTGGCCTGTCTGTCCCTGCAAAATTGACAGGTTCTGCACGCTTTTGTTTTAGATGAGCCATTTCAGAAAATCTTGACCATTACGGACTTTAGTCAGGTGGCTATTCTCACTAGATTGTTAGATAACAGCTATTTCAAAAGGGTTATATCAAAATCTGTGTAGCCTCAGTGGTTTTTGGCACCAACAGAGTGTGAAATATCTTCTGTTTTGAGTGAAAGTTCGAGATGTTTTACAGACAGCCCCAAACTATTACTTTTCATTCCGACTTTGATGTTACATTTGCAGTAAAGAATTGGGAGGAAAGATTTATAGCTTCCATTTAGATTTTACCTGTAATGCCTTCAGTTAAGCCATGAAAGTCCCTTAGTGTTCAATCACTCTGACAGTGCAGATTATACTCAAAATGCTGGAATCAGCTTCAGGCTGAAGAAGTCACACCAAGTTACAGTTTTCAAAAAAGAACACACTTTTGTGAGTTCACACATTTGAACTCAGCCTCCACAGTGTCTCACTGACTCACAGGAACTTTCCCCTGTGTTCATGCATACTCACGGTTGCAGATAAGACCTGTTTATAAGCCATTTGTGACCAAAAAAATAATAATATGAAATAAGAGGGATGGTGTGTTCCTGCCCGTAAGAAGAGGATAAAGACTCAACCTTGCAACAGCAAGATGAAGATGTCTGAAGTTTGTGCAAGATTGTGAATTCTTTCACACTTAGAAGCTGAATAATGTCTGGAGGGTAGTTCAAATATAATTCTGTTACCAACTGAAGAAATAGCTAGAATTATTTCCACTTCTCTATGCTGTTTGTTGTCAATTGCTCCATGAATGCAGTGGCTTATTTCAGACAATAAATTGCTCCCACACTCTTTCCTGTAAGTATTCCTCCAGGTATCCAGTACTCAAACATGTTTTTATGGCCCCGTAGGTGATACGATGTATTTCTGAAACTTGGCTGGATGAATACAGTAGCTCCTTAAATCATGCTCCCCATGTGAATTAGGAATTGAGAATTTCCCTTCTGATGCATTTGCTGAAAACAGCAGTCATTCCTGTTGATAATTATTCCTGTGTGCCAACAGAAATCTACAGAAAGTGAATACAGACAGTGTGAAAACAATGGGACTAATTTTTTTAAAAAGGACTGAATAATAATAATAATTTGAGTAATATTTTTAGTCTATGCTCCTTGTGTCCCTCTGTGGAATGAGAGGTGTATTTGATCTCAGAAGAATGATGAGGATATATCTGTGTAATATCTGTTGGTGCTACAGCACTATTAGCTAAAGCTAAGAGTTGCCTTTGTTGTTTTAGATGAGTTAGCCAAGTTCTTCCTTTCCACAAGCTGTTGTAAATTGTGGCACAGTCATCTCCTTCTATGTCTTCCCTTTTATCCTTTTGCCCTCAGTATATCTAGCTGCTTTAGAGTACTTATATGCAAAATTACACGCACACTAAGTGGTATATTACATTATAACAGTGCGGTTCCATGAAATGGGGCAAAGCAGTTTAGTAACCTGGAACTGCAGAAGGGGGCAAACTCTTTCCCAAGCCTCCCCTACCCTACTCCCACCTTTCCAAAACTACATGCTCTGGGTTGTGTGCATTCTGTACACAAACGTCAGACGAAATTTCCGTTGCTCCTCCAGAATTCCATCATTTCATCCTGGGGTGAGCTGAGGTTATATATCCTCCTGCAAAATAATCATGCGGCGAGAACCAACGCAAAAGAATTACGTTATATTGTTTGTGATTTATATCTTCTTCAGCCCGGTCTTGGTATGTTAGTTGGAGACAATGGTCACAAACCCCACATTTTTCTGATGCTGTAATAAATATTTAGGGCTGACAGCGTGTAGCCTTTACTGTCCTTGTAGATAATTCTTTCTGTGGGGAGAACTAAAGTCTGAGTGCATCTCTTTTCTTCTGGGTTTTTTGTTTTTTGGTTTTGGGGGTTTTTTGGTGGTCTTTCTGTGCATTGTTCCTCCTTTCTCTCTATGACCTTTTTGTTTGTGTTGTTTTGAAAAGTGAGGAGACACTATGGCCCTGCTTTGAGTTCCATAGAGAATATAAAGGAGCGCCATATGTTTTCTTTTTCATGTGATCACCTTTTCTTGCTTGAAATAACCACCTTTTCTTCTCATTATTTATAGTCCATGTTAAATGCATAAAGCACTTCACAAAAGACATAAAGCAAAATGTCTGCACTTCAAAGTAAGCTATTGTATCTCCAGGAAATTACAGAAAAGAAACGAAGGCATTTTTAGGCGTCTAAGTTCCTAATCCTACAGCACTAAGGGCAGTGTGAACTTTGTCATTAATTTAAATGAGCCAAAAATTAGTTCCTAAAGAATTTTTAGGATAAAACTCAGGGAAGAAAAGTAAGTTTTGCTTTTTGTGGTTATCTTAGGAACTGTGTAACAGGATTGCTTGAAAGCTAAAATAAATTATGGATGTTAGAATTTTGGCAGACTTGCCTGGACATAACAAATCATATTACAGATCCCAGCTTTATCAAAAGTAGTCTGTATAACTTCAGGTGAATTAAAGTCTGCAGCCAGACCTTTAAAATTAGCTTGATACCTAGTTTCTGCTAGGCATAAGTTCTCAGTACTTCTGCGAACCAATCCAAAGAGCTGATTTTTATTCCATTCCATTTTGTCCTCTTAATCTCACTAAAACACCTTGTGAAATCAGAATGTGTGTAGCTAGGTAGAGTTCTGGAGAATTCAGAGAACTAGGAAGGTTTTGAATAGTCCCACAAATGTGGGAAGTAGGGGTATATATATATGGAATAAAAAAATTAAATGTTTTTGCATAAGTTTTGTGCCAGTGTATCTGCATTGAAGATAGTTGGATTAATCTAAGATACAGCAAGGGAGGTGACTGAAGAAAGCTTAAAGGGTTTCAGGCCCTGACTGGATAAGCCCTGAGCATCCTTGTGTAACCCACAGTTGATCCTGCTCTGGAGACCTCCCATGAGTCCTTTAAATGAGAGGAAAAAACAAAGCAAAACAAAAAAACCTCGAACCACCAAAAAAAAAAAACCCCGGAAACACAGTCTGACCCACAGGATATAAAGAACTGAATCTCCAAGCATAACTACACAAATAGTAATTTTGTGATCGACCATTCAGCCTTGCCTCTGTACCTGGTACATCCTAGAGCATATGGAACACAGTGAGGTGATTAGACACAGCTACCATGGCTTCACCAAGAGCATATTGTGCCTGACTGGTCTAGTGGCTTTCTATGATGGAATGACGACATTAGTGGACAAGGGAAGAGCTAGGTATATCAACTACCTAGATTTCTGTAAGGCCTTTGATATGGTCCCCCACAACATGCTTGCCGCTAAATTGGAGAGATACAGGTTTGAAGGATGGACTGCTAGACAAATAACAAATTGGCTTGATGGCCATGTCCAAAGAGTTACAGTCAGTGGCTCAGTGTCCAAGTGGAAACCAGTAATGAGTGGTGTCCCTCCAGGGTCTGTACGAGGACCAATAGTATATATTATCTTCCTCAACGACGTGGTGGGATTGAGCGCACCCTCCGCAGGTTTGCAGATGAAACCAAGCTGAGCTGATATACTTGAGGGATGGGATGCCATCCAGATGGACCCTGACAGGCTTGAGGAGTGGGCCCATATGAACCTCTTGAAGTTCAACAAGGCCAAGTGCAAGGTCCTGTACCTGAGTTGGGGCAATCCCCAATATCAATTCAGACTGGGGAATGAATGGATTGAGAGCACCCCTGTGGAGAATTGGACACGAGCCAGCAATGCGTGCTGGCACCCCAGAAAGGCAATCATATCCTGGACTGCACCAAAAGATGTGTGGCCAACAGGTTGAGGGAGGTGATTCTCCTCTTCTACTCTGCTCTCATGAGACCCCACCTGGAGGAGTGCACCCAGCTCTGGTGTCCCCAGCTGAAGAAAGACGTGGACGTGTTAGACTGGGTCCAGAAGGGGACCATGAAAATTATGATCCAGTCTCCATGAATGACCAGAGTGCTGGAACTCCTCTGCTGTGAGGACAGGCTGAGAGAGTTGGGGTTGTTCATCCGGAGAAAGAAGGCTCCAGGGACGACATATTGCAGCCTTTCAATATGTAAAGGGGGCTTATAAAAAGGACAGAGAAACACTCTTTTACTAAGGCCTATAGTGATAGGATGAGAGGCAACAGTTTTAAACTGAAAGGGTGAAGACTTAGATTGGCCATAAGGAAGAAGTTTTTTACAATGAGGGTGATGAGACTCTGGAACAGGTTGCCCATCATTGGAATTTTTCGAAGTCTGGTTGGCTGGGACTTTGAGCAAACTCACCTAGTCAAAGATCTCCCTGCCTATGGCAGAGGGGTTGAACTAAGTAACATTTAAAAGTCCTATTACCCATGTTTTCATTGCTCCAGTGACACAATTGCCAGGGCTTTTCTCACTCTATTCTTCTGCATTTCCCACTGTATTCTTCAGGCTCTTTTAGAGCCACCATAGGTTTTTGCTACAGTTCTGCTACAGATTTTTTCTTATTATACTTCTTGGAAAAATATTGGCTTATTGTTAATGCTCAACCCAGGCACACTTAGAGAGTTAGTTGACTGACTTCTGTGTATGGAGTTTCATGCTTTCCCCATGTACTACTTGTATAAATCTCTTTTTAACAGAGACTCCTTTATAACAAAATAGCACAAACCAATCATGCATCAGAACTGCCTGTCAGTCGTCTTCATTTTTCTCCCTTTGCTCTGTAGGATATTAACAGACTTCCCATACTTGTTTAAGCTTCTCCCATAGAAAAAACTGTGAAGGAAACTTGTGTGTAGGGTAGGTGTTTGCTTTCTCTCTTCACCTCAGTAACTTCCTAGAGCTTGTTTCAGCTTCTAGTATTTATTCTTGTATCTTCAGAAGCAAAACAGTCCCTGGAAGGTGCAAATATCACTGATTCCTGGAAAGGAACAGTGAATAAAAACTTGGTCACTGTGAATCTCACCGTTTTTTATACACCAAGAAATATCTTACATTTTTTATGCATTTTTGAATATCGAAAACCATGTAAATTCTCTCTATAGGCTAACTCCAGCATGCAATAAATACTGCAGTTCTGATACAAAATCTGTGAAGTATGTGGCAATCATTTTATGTTGACCTACATGTTTTGTAGAGAATGATATTAGACAATGTTCTGTTGTCTAATATGATGCCAGAGCAGTTTGTTTTAAAAATTATAACAAGAAATGGAGTCTCCTGAGTTCTTTTTGCAAACTGTTTTTTTTAAAACTTTTTTACTTCACCTTAAAATGTTTTCAGCGGGGTTTCTTTATTTTGGCATGTTGTGGTCTTTCAAGCGTGATTGGAATTCTGCACAGCATCATAGTTCTGGTTTGTATGTCCTGTTGGAGACACTATTCAACTGTAAATTAATTATGAAAATAATGGAACTCTGTAATTAAGATTTGGCAAAAGTCAGCCAAAGTCTTCTATTGTATTTTAAACTTCTATATTAAATGAATATCCTTTAAAAGGGGGGTTGTATTTCTCTGTGCCTAAAAATCTGAGTTATTTATATACTGCCGTATTAGCTGCTGAAATGTCTAGTTATGTTGTGACTCTGAAAAACATAACCTTGCCTGAGGAGTTAGTAATTTCTTACCTAAATGTTCTGCTTCATATCACAGTTGATACAAATCAGCGGTAGAATGGCAGCAGTGCTGTTTGTTATGCTTTATTAGCAATGGAAAGATACCTTTAACTGTGAAGTCATGTCAATCACTGAATCTCAGTTCATTTCTGGCTCTTCTAGGCAATGTGGGAAATCTCAGTTTGCAGCCTTGCAACCGAGTAAAAATATGTGACAAAGAGAATGCCTGTGGTTTACCTAAACCATTACAGGCTGATAAAACCACATTTATTTGTCACAGGGAAACAATGCACAGTGATATTTTATAAAATTAATTATTGTTTCAAATGCAGAAGCCTGAGGTGTACAAACAGTAGTATTAGCTTTTCAGGCATACAGACAGGGAAAACAGCAGCTGCATAAACCCACTTATTGTTACTCATCCAAGCGTAAAACAGATGGCTTAGCTTCTTCTCTGTGATGGTTATACCATGGTTTTTCCATCGTGCCGTGATGAAGAGTACAGCATACACAGCATCGTCCTGCATTTTCACCCTCTGCATGAAGAAGAAAAATTTGAATAGTGTCCCTGTTCTTCACAAAATGTTCCAACTATCCAAGAAACTCAACTGACTCTTTGCAAGCAAAAGAGGCAGAAAGTATGATAGCTTTGCAAAATTTCTTGGACATGAAATAGCTGCAGGAGGTAATCTCTTCCAGGGTTACAGCTGCATGTTTTTTTACAACCATGCAAGTTACACACTTAATATTTTTTAAGAGAATCACTACTTTTCTGTATCCTGACAGCAGCCATCAAACTCTTCCTTAGACAATGCTTTTTTTTTCCCATTTTTCAGTCAGTTCTTTTATGTCCATAATATCCAGACTGTCTTAAAATTAAAAGCTTGATTACACTCTCATTCCTGCCTCCAGTTGTTATTTTAATGCAGCATGAACCCTCTTACATAGCACCTTTTTTATCTACTTTTATAGAAAAAAAAAAGAAATGGCTGAATTCAAAGTGAACGTTAACTTGGAATATCATCTGCTGTAACGTACGTTAAAATGCCTTATTCTAAGACTAATGGTCTTGTTTTAGTTTACTGACTTTATTCCAGAAAAAAGGAAGGTTCAAGTCAATGGAAGCAAATATTCATGTGATTTGAAGATAACCTTAGCAAAGATAAATGGCATAAGGTGATATCTACAGGTCAAGGAAATCATATCACTTAAGGAGGAATAATTCTTAATTTTAGGTTACACAGTGGTCTGTAACTACTTCGTTAGGCCATTGCACTTAGGTCTTTTTTTTTTTTTTTGTCTGATTAAAATCATTCTTGCTTGGAAAAAAAAAAAAGTTATCAATCCATTATTTCCTAAGATTTCCATTCTGAAATTTAAATTAAATACTTAATTGCTCACTTTAACTGGAGTCAGAATGCTTTCATTCACTGAATTAAAGTGAACATTTCTTTTGACTTACCTAAGTGTTCGTTTGTATTTCCCACCGTGAGTGCAATGCCTTAAAAGAGATGAAAATCCAGTTCTGATTTGATTGCATTCAGAAGTGAACAGGATTAGACTTGCCTTTGTAGAAATTTGTTTCATGATAGGAGTTTCCAGCTGAAATTGGTGGGAGTTCTTTTCCACAGTCTTCAGTGGTTCCATAACTTCATAATAGGTATTAAAAACCCTGTGAAAAAATATCAGCTTTTTAAGTAGATTGAAGTGTGTATATGTAGAAATCATAGGCAAAGAGTTTAGGGTCTGCTTTGTATATATTTATAGTGTGAGCTTTTAACCTGTATGAAGGTAAGAAAAGGCTTTGTAAAAGACACTCAGGGAAATGAGTTCAATTTGTTTGGGCAGTCACTGAAATAACATGCTTTAAATAGCCTCAATATGTTTTCCGAATGCCTGAAGTGAAGAAAAGTAATGAGTAAAATAATCTCTAGTCCAGATGTTATCGATGATGTTGAGTCAAAATTTTTGATCAGCTGAATTAAAACACACTACATTTCATCCAAAATATCAGCTCAGCATCTCAGTAATAACTCAAATACCATTCAGGTAGAAAACATTTCTAATTCATAGTGCGTTAGCTCAAAGCACACACACTGTACTCGCAAACACAGACTACTTCAAGTGTATATTTTGTCTTTCTGTTTCATATGCCCAGATGGTAATCTGTTTGCTTTGGGGTGAATTCATGAAATGAAGCATCTGGAGTTTAGAGTGTTTTGATTTGCTTCACTAGCTGCACCAAACTCTGACTATATAACAAAATATTGGCTGCTAGAGCTCTTACCCAGAAAGTAATCTTGCCAAAGGGTGAGGGAAGCATAAATGTATTCGTACTCTTTTCCAGACTACAGTTCTGCCGAGATTACTACGAACCTTAATGACAGGAGCTCGGTTTCCCAATCTGAAGATGAATGTTATGTGTTTTGTAAATACAGCCCTCTAAAATGGACCAGGTCCTCCCTTGAGTCATGCATCAAGATACAAGCACAAGGTCAAACAGTAATTTGCTTTAGTATAAGAGCATTCCTATAAAGTTGATTTAGTTATAATGACAGTTCAATATTCTCCGTTATATTGCTAAAAGATATCAATTACATTACAGGTGGATTACAGCTATAAAATGAAGTACCTCTCATGTATTCATGCTGGAGAACTGCATTATTTTACAGATGTAACTTTTTTAATTCAGGCACTTGTTTATATATATATACGTCTATGAATAAGGAGAAATCCTAAGTGCGGAAGAGAAAGAAAATCTCAGAGTAAGCCAGAGATGCAAATTAAATCCTTCATCGAATTTTCCTTCTTTGGTAATCCCCATGGATTCTGGCAGCACTTTATGACATTGTCTAGCCATAGGTGTTGAAATTACACATGGTTTTTTGTTGGGGTTTTTGTTTGGTTTTTTTTTTTTTTTTGTCATGAACTTGTAAGTTAACCTTGTTTTTGAATGGCACAAACCCAAATATGCATCGTTCCACAAGAAATTAGCATTATGTCATGGAAAGCAATGTTGCTATTGTAATTAATAGAGGCAGGCAAACTATAGAGATGAAAAGCACCTGAAAAAGAAACATTATGGGCATCTGCAGATAATACAAGAGTACTATTTGACCCCTCTTTCACAGGCACCCCCTTGCCGTGGGGAAAGAGCTTGCGTGCCCTTGCGAAGTTGAGAGCTATGCTGGTGGTGGCATATGCCTCCGGTAGGGTCTCCCAAGCCTGACAGGTCTCAACTGAAGGGTCAGACAAAGTGTGTCCACGGGCAGGATGGGCTCACTAGCCTTCGGGCAACCATCCTAGGAGAAGGACAACTCTAACTCCAAACCCGGGCAGATGGAGCTCGTTTAGCCCTGTAAGGCCATCCATCTAAGAGAAGGATACTCTAACCAAACCTACGACCTGAGGACTTTGCTGTCACCGTCCAAGCTCGCTAGGCCCTGGCAGATGAACCTCAGGTGTAAAGGGTGGGGCCAGTCTCGCGCACGCTGCGCCTCACCTAAAAAATCCACCGCGCAGGCTTGAAGGGTGTACTCACATTCGCAAAGCCCTGTAGCGACAGGCAAGGGACGAAACGGCAGGTGGAAAGATGTCACTGGAAGCCGCAGACCCAACCCTGCATGCAGGCGGTTCAGGACATTGGTCGCTTGAGACTGACCCGGGAGATGACCGTCTCGTTCGGCAGCATCCTGAATGACCAAGCAGCAGCTTACCATCACCAACACTATCTTCCAGCAGAAAGACAGCCTGAAGACAACCTGGATGCATCCTCGATCTAAACACTGGCACCTCATTGACTATATCTTAGTGCGCCAGAGAAACGTTCGCGATGTCTGTCACACCCGAGTGATGCCTGGTGCAGAATGTCAAACAGACCACCGCCTTGTGCGCTGCAAACTTAACCTCCATTTTAAGCCCAAACCTAAGAGGGGCGGCATTCTGAGGAGGAGGCTCCAAGTTAACAATCTTCAAACAGCTGCAGTGAGAGACAGCTTCCAGGCAAACCTTCAAACTAGGCTTGAAGACTGTCCCATAGACTCTTCTCCTGAAGCGCTTTGGCAACATATTAAAAATAGCATCCTGCAGTCCTCCGAAGAATTCTTAGGGTTCTCCACAAAGAAGAACAAAGACTGGTTTGATGAAAACAATCCAGAGATCCAGGAATTGCTGGCAAAGAAGAGATCTGCTCACCAAGCACACCTTGCTCAGCCATCTTGCCATGTAAGAAAAGCAGCCTTTCGTCTTGCATGCAGTAAACTCTAACAGAAACTTCGAGACATCCAGAACAAGTGGTGGCTCAACCTAGCAGAAAAGACTCAACTATGCGCAGATTTGGGTGACCACAGAGGATTCTATGAGGCTCTGAAAGCAGTGTACGGACCCACACACCAAGTTCAAAGCCCCCTACTCAGCGCAGATGGCCAAACGCTTCTCACAGATAAAACCTCCATCCTGAATCGATGGTCTGAACACTTTCAAACTCTCTTCAGTGCCAACCGTGTAGTCCAAGACTCAGGAATCCAGCTCATCCCAAAACAAACGGTGAAAAATGAATTGGATATAGCCCCTACTATGGGAGAGACCCTTAAGGCCATACAGCAGATGAAAACCGGCAAGGCAGCTGGGGTCGACGGAATCCCGCCTGAAATCTGGAAACATGGAGGCCAAACGCTCCATGCCAAATTTCACGAGCTAGTTGTGCGCTGTTGGGAACAAGGCGAACTACCACCAGATCTCCGTGATGCAATCATCATCACCCTGTACAAGAAAAAAGGAGTAAAGTCAGACTGCTCAAACTACCGAGGCATAACTCTGCTCTCCATTGCTGGAAAAATCCTCGCAATAATACTATTGAACAGATTGGTACCCGCTATCGCAGAAGAACTTCTACCTGAAAGTCAGTGTGGTTTCAGAGCCAACAGAAGTACCACAGACATGGTATTCGTTCTCAGACAACTGCAAGAGAAGTGTAGGGAACAGAACAAGGGTCTCTATGTAACTTTCGTTGATCTCACCAAAGCCTTTGACACTGTGAGCAGAAAAGGTCTGTGGCAGATCTTGGAACGCTTAGGATGTCCCCCCAAGTTCCTCAAAATGATTATCCTGTTACACGAGGGGCAGCGCGGCCAAGTCAGATATGGCGATGCACTCTCTGAGCCCTTCCCAATAGCCAATGGTGTGAAACAAGGTTGCGTTCTCGCACCCACTTTATTCACAGTTTTCTTCAGCATGATGCTCCAAAGGGCCACGGCAGACCTCGACGAACAAGACGGCATTTATATCCGATATCGTACCGATGGGAGCCTTTTCAACCTAAGGCGACTGAAGGCCCACACCAAGACCCTGAATCACCTTGTCCGTGAGCTGCTTTTTGCTGACCATGCTGCCCTTGTTGCCCACACAGAAGCAGCTCTGCAGCGCTTAACATCCTGCTTTGCAGAGGCGGCTGAGCTCTTTGGGCTGGAAGTCAGCTTGAAGAAGACAGTAGTTCTCTACCAACCAGCACCACAAGATGATTACCATCATCCCCACATCACCATTGGCGAGTCAGCGCTTCAGCCAGTCCAGCAGTTCAGCTATCTGGGTAGCATCATCTCCTCAGATGCCACGATCGACAAAGAGATAGACAACAGAATAGCAAAGGCAAACAGAGCTTTCGGAAAACTCCATAAAAGAGTCTGGTGCAATAAACACCTGAAGAAAAGTACAAAGATCAGGGTCTACAGAGCCGTGGTACTGTCTACTCTTCTGTACGGGTCTGAATCATGGGTCATCTACCGCCACCATCTGCGACTCCTCGAACGCTTCCATCAGCGCTGCCTCCGCACAATCCTAAACATCCCCTGGACTGACTACGTGACTAATGTTGCTGTCCTTGAACAGGCAGACGCCACCAGTATTGAGGCCATGTTGCTGAAAACGCAGCTGCGCTGGGCAGGGCACGTCTCCAGGATGGCGGATCACCGCCTCCCTAAGATTGTGTTCTATGGTGAACTTGCCACCGGCTGCCGCAAGAGAAGAGCTCCAAAGAGGAGATATAAGGACTCCCTGAAACAACACCTCAGCCTAGGCCATATTGACCACCATCAGTGGTCCACCCTGGCCTCCAATCGGGAGATTTGGAGACACACCATACATAACGCTGCTGTCTCCTTTGAGAGCACGCGTAGAATCAGGCTCGAGGAGAAAAGACAGCGCAGAAAGAACCGTGCCTCGACTATACCACCCAAGGAGACCCTCCGGTGTGCTCTTTGCAACCGGTCTTGCCTATCCCGCATTGGCCTTCTCAGCCATCAACGCGCTTGCGATAAGCGTGGGCAAAGCCCTTCCCAAATCTTCGTCCGCGAAGCCAAGCCATGATGATGACTATTTGACCTAAGATCAAACAAATGAATGTTTTCTTAATCCCTGTTCTTGTAACTTCTCTTCTCCTTTTGTCCTGGCACATATCTGAAATGGGAAATGTTCCTGAATAAAGGCCTTACTCCCTGGCTTTATCTTGGTGACAAATCCTGTTTGCTGAGCTGATGAGAAAAGATTATAAAATGGATTGTTGCAAAAGTTTAATATTATATAATATAATTTCATTAACTCCTTTTCTTTTTACTGTTGAAGAGTGATTTCTTTAAACTATTATGCAGCAAAATAAAGCTGTCAGACTTTATATGAATGAAATTTGCACTTAGGAATGATGATTAAATATCAAATGGTGCAAGTGATTATTGGTCATTCTAGATGTTCACATTGTGTTTGTCCAGTGCAGAGTGACATGTTTAAGCTATGCCCCTAACTATGTTTTACACTGAGTGGCAATTTTGAATTGTTATCTAATGTAGTTTTGTCGTCTAATCTTATCTAATCTAGGGGTTTTTTTGGTTCGTAAAAGACTGTCTTCTCAATATCCGTGATAAAAAGAGAGGTTGACCATAATAATTTCAGCTATTGTAACAACTTGCTCCTAAATGCCTGCGAATTTTAAAATGAAATTAAATCAAGAGTGTTTCCCAGAACACGGGTCCACCATGAGGTGTTTCACAACTGTAGGAGAACCATATCTGAGCTCTGTGGTGGTGTCACAGATTATAAGTGAGTTCATGACATGTTTCATCCCAAGAAATATTCAGAACATTTGTCTGTCATTAGGGAGTTCTTAATAGCTGATGTGTAACACACCTAACTATTTCACCCACCACACAAGGAGGTGGGATGGGGTGAGTGAGAGGTTTGAATAGGAGATGTGTATTGATATTAGTTACCTTTATGTATTGGAATGGCACAGATGAAATGAAAACCCACAGATGATACATATGTATAGTCAAGGCATAAGCAACACTGCCTTCTGGTTTTCCAGAAATGTGTAATTTAACTTGAGCGTTATGCGCAGGAATGAAACTAACAATTACATAGTCTTTATGGAGGAATCCTGTTGGTGGCAAAGAGAACAAACACTGAAAAGAGAGAGACAGATGATTATGATTTCATCAGGTCACACTTTAACATTTCTTCTGGATTACAATATTTTTGCCTTCATTTCTTGGTAATTTTAATTTTGCTTTTTGTTTGTGATGTTTGGATAAGGAGTGACTAATTACTGTGAATTTTATTGAAAAATGAGTAAATTTTTGTGAGACATACGACATAAGAATGACTGATTTTACAAAGACCATAAGCTCTTTCACATCACTTTTCTCTACAGTAGTTCCTAAACATTAGTCAGCATTCGTTCTAATTGAAGGTTATATGATGATGAAAAACTAAAAGAATGCTAGAATTCAATTCTCTTATTGCAGAATGCCGAAGTATCCATTCTTTTGACTTTCAACAAAAGCATTGATGAATTTCTACAGGCTTTGTGGAAAGCAAATGAGATAATGTATGCTTCGGCTTTAGAAACCTGAAATTTATTAGTTTTCAAAAATCTCATACATAATGATTAAAATAAAAATTGTAGTAACTAAAGATCATATAACTCTTGAGGATTTTAAAAAGGGAATATTTCCAGCATTTTTTTGTGCAGGATCTGAAACGCTGACATGCAATTGCATATCTATGCCCGGTAACTCTCATAGGAAGCAGTGGGCGTTTCAGTGCAATGCCTACTCTCACGAAGATACGCTTCCAATGTGTCACTCTGAAACTTCTCTGGAAAGACTGGAATGAAGTCAGGAGATGAAATAGGTGCCTGTGGGTTACAGTGGTGTGGCACAACTTAGCAACTCTGCTAAAAGCATTAAAAATTTGGGAAGTTTTGCTACATTTTCATAAAACTGACTCTCTGTGTTTGCAGACCTCAGTGTGCAGCATATTTTTTGATTTAATTCTTTCAACACCAAGCTTCTGAGATATACTTTCAGGGAAAGTGTGATATCTGCATCCAACAAGATTTACTTTTTTATTAGCTAGTTCATTTAGGTTTTTAAAAAACTTTCTCTAACCTTAATATGTATTTCAAGAAATCTAACATGTCTGTTGGGAAAAAAAAAAAAAAAAACACAACGTTGCCTGCCTTAGGCTTATATGGAAATTTTTATTTGTTCAATTCGTTAATGCTTGACAAGAAACATACATTTTAAGATAATGTTTTGAACTATGACAGATTTACAAAACAAACTACTACCCTCCTCAATGCATCTTGAGTAACACCTCTTTGGAAATCAGTAAAAAAAGTTATTTAATCTAAGGAAAAATATGACTCCTAGGCTTACAAAATTCTATTGTCCACAGAATTTCATTATCTTATACTTGAAACTCTACTATAAAATATATATAAAACTAAATAATTATAGTACCAAGATCTGGAGGATCTTCATTATTATTAACAGAATTTTGAAACCTTTTAAAAATCTGAAATATTTATTTGACAGTTAAAGCAGTCAGCTTTTTGGTTGTGTTACATTCTCAATATTTTAGCTCTGTGGCCTTTAATGTTTTCAAGATTTTAGAATATGTAGGTCACATCACTTATTTTCATGATGCTCATGTTTATTGCGTGCTTTTAGGGCACAACTATCGTAATTCATTTCACATGTCTGGCATGTGGCTCAAAAATTCTAACTGAAATCTCTGCAATATCTTCAGGCTGTCCCTGCATAGTGTGTTTTTGGTGACTTCTAGTTTTGATTACTTCGTGTTTTGATATTGTGATACCCTCGGCATTATTTTTGTGACAGTTGTCCTCTTCCTTAAAGCAACATCTTGATTGAGATTGCACTTACGCAGTTGCAATAGACAAACTTAGATAAAATATTCCAGAGTTACCAAAGCAGGGGTTCCATGCAGATGGTTTTTCCTCCCAGACTTTGTCAATGATCAACATCTGGGAAAAAAGTTCTGTGTTTTCCCAGCACAAACTGTGCATGAAATGCACCTCTTTGTTTTTGGATTTTTATTCTGCTGGATATTGTATGGTCCCTCCTGGTTCTTATAGTGGCCACTATCTGTGCCACTAAAGATTTTGCAGAAAATGTGGTAGCCCCTATCCTCTCATTTGTCTATCAGTATTTTCCATTTTTTTTTTCTTCCTTTCAGATTAATTCTTATCATTCAAGTTTGTTTTCTCAACTTCTAAGATGACGTCCTTGCAGACCTGCTTTCTAGGACTCCCAAATCTTAATTCTGAGGTTTGGTGATGATACCAGAACACACCAATTTTTATCTGTTGTGAGTGCATTTTTTCCACATGTGTACCACTGTACATGCAGTGACACTGCATTGCCTCTACCATTTCCACACCTGGTTAGTAAGTGTGATGGTTCTGTGGCATCAACTTGCTACCACTTAAAGAGCAGCTTGGGACAAAACCACAGCTTGTAAGATGAGAACCTAGTGATATCCTGCTGCCAAAGAAATTGATTAGTCTCTCTGTTTCTTTCTCACCTTTTAGGCAATCACTTATCTCTATAACTCTTTCACGGGCACCCCCTTGCCGTGGGGAAAGAGCTTGCGTGCCCTTGTGAAGTTGAGACCTATGCTGGTGGTGGCATATGCCTCCGGTAGGGTCTCCCAAGCCAGACAGGTCTCAACTGAAGGGTCAGACAAAGTGTGTCCACGGGCAGGATGGGCTCACTAGCCTTCGGGCAACCATCCTAGGAGAAGGACAACTCTAACTCCAAACCCGGGCAGATGGAGCTCGTTTAGCCCTGTAAGGCCATCCATCTAAGAGAAGGATACTCTAACCAAACCTACGACCTGAGGACTTCGCTGTCACCGTCCAAGCTCGCTAGGCCTGGCAGATGAACCTCAGGTGTAAAGGGTGGGGCCAGTCTCACGCACGCTGCGCCTCACCTAAAAAATCCACTGCGCAGGCTTGAAGGGTGTACTCACGTTTAAAGCCCTTCCCAAATCTTCGTCCGCGAAGCCAAGCCATGAGATGAGATGAGATCTCTGTAAGGACCTCTTCCTTGCCCTAGGGAAACTTAGTTTCTCTAATAGCCTTTTTTAATGGATCTTTGTTGAATTCCTATTGGAATCTGTGATAACAACGCCAGTCTAGTCTTCTACTAGAGGTGTTGTGTTTTGCCCTGAGAAATAATGAAATAACAAGATGGAAATGTTACCAACATTTGGGAGTTTGATTCTTGAGCTTCTCCAATGGAGGAGAATTTGGTGTTGATACTCCTTTGTGATGCTTCATTTTGGGGAGGACAGAAATCTAATTATTTAAATAGCCTTTGAAGATTAGTTAGAATACATAGCATATTTCAGAGTTACATTCTTTTGGCCTCCAAAGGCTCATACTTATCCTTATTTTAAGTCTGCATTGTGTTCAAGCTAAGGTGAAGGGGAATGGCTGCAATACTTAAAATATTTCCTTTTCGCTCCAGCGTAAAAAAAATTAAACAGATTTTTAGAGGTGGATTGTCTTATTTGTATGGGTCTTTTTCATTCTAATGTCATTCTGTATTAAGTCTGACAATAATTCAAGGGAACAAAAAGCAAGATTAAAAAATAGTTACGATTCCCCCTAGGAAGTGAAAAATCTGGGGGAAAAAAAAAACCAAAAAAAAAATTACCATGAGTTCAAATAAGGCTTTTCCACTTCTCCATTAAAATCACCAGGTAAGTTAGATCTGAACACATTACTTCAACCTACTCAGTATTGAAAGCAAAGCATGCTCTTTATTTAACTTAATACCACCTAATAAATTTAGGAATTCAATACAGTGTAGAAACCTTTCACATTACAGTAGAACACATATATTTAAACTGCACGACACTCTTCCTCTATAGTGTGAAAGAACGGCTGCTTCTGTGAGAAAGCACCATGGAAAGATTGCTGTTCTGAAAATAGCACTGTTTTCTTTTGTGGAAACATACCTTATAATTGAAACAAATAAAAGGGTCCAGTAATAATGACGTTAAGGTATTGCAATTGTGGAACAACTTGCTTATATTTCGCCCTTTTGAGCTGACCTAATCAGTATAACAGCACATGCACTGAGTGACCAAATACTTGCTCTTACCAAAGCACAACTGTCCTGTTGTAACCTTCACTACAGAAAAGCACTGAAATACTCTTCTTTTTTTGACTTAACCTCATGTTTTCTTTAGCCCAGTGACAGTATAGCTCATTTTGAGTAGACACTTCTTTCTGTCTTTCTTCATGAAGAATTGTCAGGAGTGTGTAGAAAAACTGTGGTGGGTTGACCTTGGCTATTTACCAGATCCTCACCCAGCTGGTCATTCACTCCCATTCCTCAACAAGTTAGGGGGAGAAAATAAGGTGAAAAAAACTCATGGGTCAAGATAAGGGCCAGGAGAGCATTTACAATTATTGTCAGGGGCAAACCAGACACAATCTAGAGAAGATTAATCTATTGCCAATTAAAAATAGAGTAGGATAGTAAGAAACAAAAACAAAACTAAAACCACCTTCCCCCTCACCTCTCTTACCAGTCTCAACTTCACTCCTCTATGCCCAACTTTTATACCTTCGGAGTTGCATTCAGAAATAAGTTGTTTTACAGTTGCTGTGTGTTTTGACACTTCTTATGATTTCATCTAGATAAGGCATTTCCAATCTAGTGAGAGAGCAGGAATAATGAAAATAAGCTAAAAGTTAAATAAACTGCCTAGAAATTAATTCTGCCAGTTAATTTAATAATTTTTTAGTAATTCTTAGGCATTCAGGCAAACCAATATTATTTTTTCCTAGTGGCTTTTTCTTCCTGCTTTCTTGTATCGCTGGTTATTTCAATTTCTTAAAAAAATTAATTTTACCTCTTTCTTAATAGGATATAGTGTTTGACTTTCAAAATATTTCATTCTGTCTCTGGTAGATGCAAACATAAGAGCTGTACAATCAGATTTAGTATGGATGTAAGTTTCCATCAAAAAGAAAATATTTAAGTTTCTGAATGTCTGGAGAGGTGTTCAAATTTCAGCAAAATGTTGGAGAATTGATACTTCTATTCCATGACAATTGTTTAAAAAATTTCTGAGGCAAACTTTCTGCCGACAACTGTTAATCTTCTCACCTAAGCAACGCATGTGTGTGTGGTGGTGATGGTGGTGGGTGTTGGGTTTTTTTTTTTGTCATACTAACTGCTCATACAGGACAACAGAAAGCCAAGCAAATTGCACAACAGGGCCCCAGAAGCCCAAGAGACCACTCCTTCAAAATAATATTTTCGAAGGGAGAATATTTTCAGCAAGGTCCTATTGTGACCCTGCATTATAAAAAAATGAATAGAATATAATGTAGTATATAAAGTTTTTATTTTCACAAAGCAAGTTGGCTGAAAATTTTATGCTAGGGACATATTAGAGGATTCATGCAAATCTCGTGACGAAACTACTGCTTTGGTGAATGAGCCGCCTAACTTCTTCTCTAGGGAAGCAGCTTTGTTTCGTGGAGACAGTTTGGTCTGGAGTGGTGGCAGCTTTTTGCTACCTTCCAAGAGTCCTTCTGCGAATTGCATAAATTCCTTATGTTACAGTTTCCCTCTGCATTTCAGCTGTTTGCCCCTTTACCTTGTCCATGATCAAGCATATGGTATAATATAAAACGATTTAATTAACTCACGTATTTGTATACTACAAAAGAAGTTAGTTGAATCACAATTAGATAAAACATTGTATTCCACCATGAGTTTTGTATTTATTTACAATACCTGATCTTTCCCATAACTGCTGTGTTATGTTTATATAATGCCCGAAGAGTATTTTTTTAACTAATATTTTTAAAGTAATTTTTTGTTGTTGTTTTCTAAATGTTATTTTTCAATTTTTGGAATAATCTCTGCCAGATCATAATATGCTCTATGTAGAAGTGCAGAGTCTTCTTTTTCAAGCATTGTGAAATTTCTTGGAAAAGTAATTTCTATACAGCAGGAAGCTGAAGAAATTCTTTCTTTTGGTTTGTCTGTCTGAAAATCTTAGGGGGACATGTGGATCAAAAGAATTCGTGGCATTTTTGTCAGATTAATTTTGAAATAGCACAGTCATTACTCGTATGCTATCAGTACAGTTCTGGGTTACTGTATAACCTCTAGTTCTTCCGCTCTGTCCAGGTTTATTCTGGTCCTAATAAACACACAAGACATAAATTTTCTCAACTCTTCTACTTTCAAAGTTGAAGACAGGTGTTTTTTTGTTTGTCTCATTAAAATAAATTGAAAGCTCAGATTTTAATTCAATATGGCAAGAGGATACAGTTCTAAAAACCTCCTTTCTTACTGTAGAGTTGGAGTCATGGATGGAGAAATTTGTGGAGGTGCCAAATTTCATCACCAGCAGAGACAAGTAGTTAATCTTACTGTGAAAAGACTTTTTTTCTTTGTTTTCATTCTGGGTTTAATGCTTTGTCAGTCTCACCTTCAGATCTTTTAGTAAATGGCTTTCTAAGCTACCGTAGGTAACACAGTTGTCTGCTCCCCTTGAGTGCCAGTGAGTGCACACTATTATTTAGTATTATTAAGAACTTTCGCTTGCCTCTAACCCTGTTTACCTCAGCGGAGGCATTTACAATCCATTCTGTTCATTTTTGGATAGGAGCTACATGTGATCCTAAAACATCTCAAGGAATTTCACTAAAAGATCACCATTTCAAAAAGAACGGTACAACCAAGTCTAAATAAATTTTCCTCTTCTTGTTTTCCAGAGAGTGAGCAGTAGAGCTGGAAAACTTGGCAGCAAACTCTGTGTATTTTCTGCTTGTGTCCGTGGATCCTGGGTTGCAAGGTAAATGTTCCATTTTAATTGAGTGCAATTTTATACTATTAGAGTTTCCAATGACTAAAGTGACATTATAATACTTCTAGGTTTTGAAAAAAATACCCTTGCTTAGCATTTCATGTACACTTTTAGCAATGAACTGTATTAGAATACTCTCACAACTTAACCTAAATGTAAAGAGTTGTTTTGAATTCATTAACAAGCACACCTCTCTCTCAGGAAGAAAGGATAAGGATGCCAGGTTCTAGGTTATTTGTGAGTTTTTTGGTTATTGATCCTATATTTCCATCAATCTGAGTGGAAGAACAATTAAGCTGAGCCTGTAGATTTAAATCTGAATGTGAATGCATTTATTATGTCAAGATGTATTCTTTGTATTTGTGTTTATCAGTCATTTTGTGTTTATTGGAGATTTTGTTGGAAAGGAGACTTAGAGTGATTCTTGAGATATATATGGCTATGTCTGACGATCTTCATTGCAGTAGTTTTTAAAATAAGGGATTCTTATTCCTGATCTTAAACGTAGTTCTTAATAGTAGTATCTGAAAGGTAGTCATGTTAATATTTGGAAAATTTATTTTTCCAGACTTTAAAAATACCTCAGGGAAACTAGCTTGTTTTGGTAATTAATTTTGTTATCGTGGAAGACTTCTGGTTCTGCCAAGAAGAATGTGTTCCTGAATACCTTTCTCAGCTTTGGTTAAGGGTTTAGGCTTAGTATTACTCTTTCATTTGAGACTTTGTTCCTCCCTTGAATTTTATTTTTGAAGTTGCCTTAGTTGAATGTAGGAAGGAACATTCCTCTCTGAATCTTCCTGCTGTTGAAACTAGATCTTTTGCACATGGGGAAAAAAGGGTTTTCAGAAGCTTTTTTATTATATATTATATAGAATTGAACAAGAAGCTATGCAAAAGCTGCTCCAAAGTCATTCTTTCAAATGAGTGAATTACCCCCTCTCAACAGAAATGCCACTATGAGCCGTGTATTCAAGGTGGAAAATTGGCCCATCTGAAAAATAAAATCAGCAGCCCTTCCACAACCTACAATGAGGGAGTGAATATTCTAGTCTTCAGCATTTATATAACAAGCTGAACCCCAAGGCTGTGCATTTTAATGATGTACTGTGTTTCTTTAGTAGGGAGAGAAAAAACGGTGAATCAACCTTTGCTGTGAGTGAAACCCTGCTATAAGGTGTGGGAGGTGATTGTAAAAGGAAAAGAAGCAGCATTTCCTTCTAGGCGCCTTCTGAGGATGGAAGCCATTTGTAAATACAGAAAAAGACTGGCCATTTTTACCAGCTCTCTTTCACCTGCTAGAAAGGGCAGAAAAATTCCTGTTATGACGAAGAGACTATGCACAATGATGTTCCATGCAGATGGCTAAGCATTGAAAAATCGGACCTGCCAGAAAAGTGTAGGTGGTGTTGCATTTCAAAGGGGTTCTAGTGTAGCTCCCCAGACTTCGTGTTGTGTTACGTAGCCCTGGTCTATCTTGAGTTTGCAAATCCGTCACAGGTGGGGACAGTGCTACCAGTCAGCAGTTTGATGGCTAAAGCCATAATTTTACAGGGTCTTAAACACAGTTTTCATCATTATGATGCATTGTGTTTCATGAAAATTTAAGTGTATATTTAAACACACAATTGGGATATATTTGACTCAATGACAGCTAAAGAAGTGACAGTGAAAACAATGAGTAAAATTTCCAAAGCATCTGTATGTGACGTAGCGGAAGACAGGAGCAGGTCCTTGTCCATCGTGTCTGATACCTTGGTATCTTATGCAAGATAATAGTCACAAAAAATAATATGTGTTAAACTCAGTTGACAAAAAAATCTTTTTTTTTTCCCTAAAAAAAAGTATTATGACTTTTAATTATCCAAAATAACCAGTTTTGATTTAATGGGCTTCCTTTGGTTGTAGGTGTAGTTAAATCTGAAGATGCCATTGATTCCAGCGAGTTATGTGTAATTTTTGGCATTGACATTTCAACAGAAAAACATCAATATTCCATTTGGAGTTAGCAATAAGTCACTGCCAATGAGAATAAACTAATATGTCTTTATAGTGATGATTCTGTGTGGGATCATGAGATGTTTTTAATCGGCCAAAAGGATAGGTTCAGAGTTGCAATATGATGATTCTATTTTTAAACAGGTTTTGGGAATTATTGTGAAGTAAGTTGTCTTTCATTCTGTCTTCCTCCTTCTAAGAATATTTATTACCACCTCTTTAACTTGTTTTCCTAACATTCTGGTTGTGAATTTGGAATGCATAGTGCATTACATTTGTGGATTTGCATAAGCTGAGGCTCTGAAAGCTTTCTCTGTACCTTTGATTTTATATATGGGGTAATATCAAAAAAGTTACAGGTTTTTTAATCTGGTTTCTTTTTAAAGTAATTTTTAGGCATCTCAAGAATGTTTCTTTCATTACCACTCTAGGTAGTACTAAGTGGTAGTATAAGGCACTGAGCCACTGTGGGTGTAATGACTATTTCTATTACAGAAATTAAAAAAAAAAAAAAAAAAGAAAAGGAAGGGGTTATTTCAGCTTGTCACCACATACGTCCATACATATGTATTTCTTTTCTGAAGAGAAAAGATCCAAGAAATACACAAGTTCATATTTTCCATGTGAGAAAAAATTATATATTTTTGTGCTTGAGACATTCTAAATACAATAAAATTAGATTAGAGCTGATGTCCTCTAATTTAATAGCCCAGTTGTTTTTATATGCCAGGGACATGATTTAAGGTAATTTTTTTCTCCTGGGCAAGTATGAAGTCACACCTAGCACTGGGATGTAGGAATTATTTCTAAGAGTTTCATATAGTCTCTTTACTGATCAGTAAATGCTATTTGGACCAGAAATATTCTAAATGTGTTTCTTAAAACTCTGGCTGAGAAACTGTTTTCCCATTTTTCTTCCGTGAAGAGCCATCCTGGAGAGAACAGCATTATGATGGTGTTAAAGTGCTGTGCTTTTATCTTCAGTATCTGCAGTCAGCAGCCTGTATTTATTCAAATGAGTACAAGAGATAGGAAGATTTTTCCACATGGAAACATTGGCAGTTGCTGTGAGGGTGTGTTTGTGTCGCCTGGTTAACTCAGTTTCCTTCTCCAAATGGACAACAGTACTGTAAGAACTGACCTTTGCTAATGCACTATCCTCAGTTTCAGCCTACCAGGATGTCAGATATATTTTGATATCATTGGGTATAGCTGAACTTCATATGAGTGCAGTACTCATCTGGAAACAATTAACTAGTATTTCCACTGTCTTCTGTATTGACTCACATTTCTTGTGCTTAAACATCTTTGTCTCTTGAGTAACTTCCCTGAATTTGATGGATTAGCACCTGTATATTGAGGGAAAAAAGCATCTTTTAAAAACTAAAAAAATCTGGATGATTGTATTTTTTCCAGCTCTTTAATCTATGAGTCTTAATTTTAAAAAGTACTTGCCTAGGGCACCTTGGTAGTATAATGATTAACATTTCTCAGATCTCTCAGTGTTACCAGGTCTGCCTGCCAGAAAATAAAGGCTACCATAACTGCTACGCTTTTCAAGACCAGAAATTACTGTTCTGCAGACTGAAAAGAAAAACTTGAATAGTTGTTTTGAAATTACTTGAAATACATACAAGATGGTATGTAAATAAAAAGAGTAGATCCCCTCAGGTTTAAATGATTTATTTTAACCCATCTGCTTGAGTTATCTCTGAAGGTTCAATCTAGTACCTTCAAAACTAAGAGGTCACTTGTATTATACAGCCTTAAGGAATCTGATTTTCTGTAAATTCTGACCACCACTTTTATGAAAATCTGGCTTCTTCTAAATTCAAAATGCACACCCATAAAATCACTTAGAGACATCTTTGCTTACTACTGGAGCTGCAAGACCTGCTGATTCTTAAAACTGCCAGAATAAATTAAAATAATCCATTTCAGTCTTTCGGGGTGTTATCTTGAGCTCTTATGTATGCAATGGTCTGCATACTTTTCTCTGAGTTATAACTGGACTTTAAATAACTGTTGGGAAGTGTTTGAGAGTTCTTAAGTTTACTGGATATCATACTTTCTATTCCAGATGAAGTTCAGAAATAAGTTCTGGAGTAGGGACAGTAGGCTTCCACACTCCAGTATAATGAATAGATGTCTAAAACTGATGTACAGCAAAAAAAGATGTCCATTTAGAGAGACACAGGTTCCTTAGGTTCATTAGGTGTGTCATGGTTTGAGCCCACCCAGCTGACAACAAAGTACCAGGCAGCCGCTTGCTCTCTCCTCCCCTCCAGTGGGGTGAGGAGGAGAAAGTACAACAAAAGGCTTGAGGGTCAAGACAAAGACAGGGAGTGCTCACTCAACGATTAATGTCACAGGCAAAAGACAGATTCAACTTAGGGGAAAAAAGTCAATTTAAAGAAAGCTACCACAAATTCACCAATTGAATCAGAGTAGAACATTATCTTATTCATCATAAATTCAACAAGAACTTATATAAATACATCTTCCCCCACCCCTCCCTTTTTCCTGGACCCAGCTCTGCTACTCCTCCCCAGCAGTGATGCAGGAGGACAGGGAATGGGGGTTGCGGATGGTCTCAGTTCATTCAACGCTGTTCCTGCCACTCATTGCTCCTTAGGGGGAAAACATTTCACAGTCCTCCCCTGCAGCAACGTGGCATCCTCTCCACAGGAGACAGTCTTCCACGAACTGCTTCATCTAGCATGGATCCTGTCCACAGTCTGCAATCCTCCCAGTAATGCATCGCTCTAGCACAGGTCTCCCTCAGAGCCACGGCCTTTTTCAGGATTAGTCTCCTGCTCCAGCATGGGGTCCTCCATGGGCTGCAGATGAGATTCTTCTCCACTGTTATCTTCATGGGCTGCAAGGGCTCAGTCTGTCATCTCATCATGGGCTGAAGCAGAATGGTTGCTGTGGTGTGCTTCCCCCACTCCTTCTTCACTGACCAGGGTGTCCCGATGGTGATTTTTCTCCTGTCCCACTGCTCTCCAAAGCAAAAGAGCTCCCAAAACAAAGGAACTTGCCCAACAGGTTTTCATTCTTAAATATGTCATCGTAGAGGTGCTGATTGGCTTGGCCTTGGCCAGAGATGGGTCCACCTTGGAGCCGGGAGATCCTCTCTATGCTTCTCACAGGGACAATGGCAGAAGCCCCCTCCCCTGCTACCAAACACAACCCTACCCCAGACACAAACCCAACACAAGGTGAAGACAATACAGTTTCTTCCCTGGCCTCCCCTAGGCACCAAGTGGTCTTTACATTTAAAGAGGTCTAGAGTTACTGTTTAGAAATTACAAAATTAACCTCATTGGTTTTTAAAAGTAAGAATGCTGATCAAAGCTGAACAAAATCTTAGAGAAACAGATTGCTGGAAAAAGTGAAGCTACAATTCACAAATAAAAAGGGGATTTCTTTATGTATGGAAATGTTGCAAAGTTTTGTTGTATGGATAGCCTGCAGCCACATCCTACATTTTGCAGAAGATAAAGACACCTTAAGAAAAGCTAGAAGACTTGTTGTCTCCTTTCAGTAACCATGCCAATATGCTTCCATTTTCTGTCACAAGCAGTGTACCATTTTAGATTGGATTCAGCCCTTCCTTGGCTTTCCTTCATGCCTCACTCACAAACCTACTGTGCATTCTTAAATCTTTCCATTTTGCATTTTTAGCATCAGCCCCATCTTTGAGATGGAATTTTGCAATGAGAGCTCATCATAGTAAAATACGGCGCTGTATTTCATTAATCAGAACGTATAAGAGCAGGGAAAAAGGGAATAACTTTGTATACTATTACTGTCAGTACAAGAGTGACACTCGAGCCACACTAATAATAAAAAGTAAAAGGAGACTTTATCGAGATAATTATGTAACCATCCAAAACTGAACTGAGTAGGGTGGTTTATTTTGATGCTGGAAGAAGAATTTACATGCCAAAAAGTGTTTTTCAGTTCCTGACTGACAAAAAAATAAACATAAAAAATTTGTTATATAACAGCAGCCTGCTGATTTACAGATTTTCAATAAATACAGAGGTGATCACAGTAGATTTTTAATAAATATATAGGTGACCACAGTTTAACACCCTAATTTTTTTTTAGATTGTCTCTATTTTTAATGCAGCGGTGACTTCTGATGTATTTTTTCAGTACCACTTATAGTTTTATAAAAGCTTTTGACATGTATGATAAGTCTCATTCTTGAATAACAAGTTTCAGAGCTTTATACCGTCCTTGTTTACCACCTCTCTGTGGATTAAATCATCCTTGCACTGGAAGATCGTTTGCAGACTCGCTTGCTATACATTTTAGTCATGCAGGCCACTGCGTTCTGCCTTGTTTTACTCCTGAGCACAGAAGGACATTCTGCCAGCCGAGGGGTGTTGATGCAAGTGAGACCCTAGACGTGAAAGTCCACAAGCTGCAGGATGTTGAAAAGCTACAGTCGAGTAGATGCTGAGAAGCCGTGCCAGCTCTGTGCCAGAGCCCTGTCTCAAATCCATTAAAAAGCCCTTAAGTGCACAAGGAGGAACAGATCACCCAGCTGTGTGAATGAGAACAACTAGAAGTCGATAGAACTTTAAAGTAATGTAATTTGACATGTCTTGAGAAATCACTCAAGTGGAGAGCCTTGTAGCACAGTGTGTGCGCTCTCCTGGAGTACAGAAAAGGAGCTATGGGTACCCCAAAGGTAGAAAGAGGTATTTTTCTGCAAATAGTTCTTCCGAAGTGGTTTCTGTCACTGTAAATATTATTAACAATATCACAAGAGGAAATTCTACTGTCATCACATTCTTAAAGACAAAAGCGTGAAGGATGAGGAATGAATATGGAATAATAAAAAATATATCACCTCAGTAGAATATAAATATATCAATGCTAAATCTGGAGATAGAGAAACAGCATGCTCCTTTCTTTATGAGAATAGTACACTAAGAAAAACAATAGTCCTCAAAATTCCCCACAGGGTCATCAAGATTTCATCAAGATTACTCTAGGATTCGTTAATTTTCTCAGGTAGAGCGACTGCGCTCAGTCTGGTGTTCTGTTTCTGAAGCATAGCGATACCGTTCCAAAGGCCTTTCGTCACTGCAGTTAGTAAGCAGAATAAATCTCTGCAAAATGCCTTTCGCCCCGCCCCCGCCGATCATGGCTGTTTCTGCCTGTGCAAATGTGAGCATAGATTTGGAATCTTTCTGGAATCATTCCTCTCCAAAATTTGGCCTTCTAATGGGGAAAATTATTTGGACACAATGACACCAAGTCGGAGTAGTTTTAATTGGAATATATAAAGTAGCTGCTAGTTACCTTCATCTACTACAAGAACAGGAGACCTCGCTCATACCATTTATTCAAATGTATTCACTCTAAAAATATGCGTATAAATTAAGCAGAAATCAGCCACCATTTCAGTTTCTTGATGTCTTGTCAGACAAGAAGATCAATGCCTCAGTCAGACATAAAGGTCGAATCAGAAGAGGGAGGGAATGCAGAAAAGGAAATGAACTGAGAACCGTATGATTTTAGTTTGAACATTAGAAGAACAGAGATGCTTTTCGGAATCAAAGATGCAGCATTATGGGACAAAGTAGGTTATTTCTGCAGTATTCATGTGTATATAAAAAGATGCTATTCCTAATGTATTCCCTAAACCTCTGGTTTTCATCAAGGTCAAATTTGTGTCATTTGGCATGAAAATTAAAGGCTGCATCCTAAGTTAGTGTAAATCATTATATCACTGAAGTTATGCTAATTTACAATAAACTGTGATAGCCCTCAGACCTATTTTGGAAATTCCGCTAACTCCATAGTGAACCTCATGGGAAAAATATTTCAAAACATTTTGGATTAAAAAGTTGATGGAAATTGCTGCCTTTATTCGTTTAGATATTTTCAAAGCAAAGACTCATGATTTACGTTTTTCCTGTAACATGTTCTTATCATTTGTACTGCCTAAAAAATTACCAGATTTGAAATTTGGGAGAAGTTTGTTACATACAGTAATATCAATTACAGCAGTGTGCCTTCACGTGCTATCCAGGAGCCAAAAATTCATCTTTTTTAATTTCTGTTATGAAATATTGCCTACACTCTGTTAGCAAATCAATAATTATTTAACAAATGTTATGGAGAGAAAAAAAAAGGCAAGTATGTTATTCCTACTGAAAAATGGATATTTACAGTATTTATAGAACGCTAACAGCTACCTGTTGTGACAAGACAAGGGGTGATGAGTTTACACTAAAAGAGGGTAGATTTAGACTAGATATAGGGAAGAAATTTTTTACAATGAGGGCGGTGAAACACTGGCACAGGTTGCTCAGAGAGGTGTTAGATGCCCCATCTGTGGAAACATTCAAGGTTGGGTCAGATGGAGTTCTGAGCAACCTGATGTAGTGGAACATGTCCCTGCTCACTGCAGGGGGGTTGGAATAGATGACCTTGAATGTTCCCTTCCAAACCAAAGCATTTGATGATTCTTAGATTCTGTACTTCAATCTTTAAAAAAGAAATAAACCCCCCAAACTTAAATGAAATGTGCCAAACTTGTTCATCCTCATGCAAGAAACATAGTTGATTATAGTTGGTTTTATGAAGGAAGGTGAGGACCCACACTTTAAAAATCTATAAGCACCTTACGCATGTATGTTTCTTTACAACTTACAGCATGGGTTTCAAATATTTGGTGGTATGTTTTCAGAAGTTCTGTGGTTTGCACTGAATGTTTTCTTTGAGAATGGTAAATTAAGACAAGTCAGATGACTAGATCCTGTCAGTACTAGAGTGCCTGGGTAGTACTAACGTAATTGCCAATACCTGGGCCAATAAAGTTACTGGTATGGTCAGGAATTTCTAAAACTATGCTTATCTTATGCACTGCCTAATTGTCTTTTTCATACATTTTCAAACATAAATAGGGTAAGTATAGCACAATATTTCTTTTGTTTGTTTTGCCCACTTGTGTTTGGAAACCACTTTCACTTTTAAGGAAGGTTTATTATTAATGATGGGCTTTTCTAATTTCTTCTTAAAATATCACAGTTGATTACATCCAGATTTATCTGCCTCCAGCTACTTGTGAGTGTTATTTATAGTGCCCTTTTTCTTTTACCTTTCTTTCCCTCTTCTTCATGATCCACCCCTCAGCACCACATAGCTCTTCGTAATTAGACAATAGCACCCCTGGGAAGCGGGACTGCTTGTTATAAAAACAGAGCTGTGGCATTTGTGGTTTTATGCAGAATTTTTCAAGGAACCTGTGGTGTCTGAAGCAGCAATTGGACCCGTAGCATACACAAATATCATGCGTGTTATGCAACGCAACAGCAACATGCAGAACAGAAAAAAAAAAAAACCAACCAACCACAGAAGGTGAGTAAGATTTGGCCTCTTATGCTTGGATAACCCAGGAAAAATAATAGTTTCAGCAGAGCACAGCTCTGTGGAGGGGTTAAAGAAGAGGATTTATGCTGCACAGCATCCGAAAACCTGACAATCACATCAGTGAAGATGAAAGTGATCTGGGTTTTGAAAGCAAAGGTAGTAGAAGACAGGATATAGAGGAAATGTGGAATTAAATTGTAGTATAAAAGAAGTGCCAGCGGGGTTCCAGTAATCAACTTTGGGAAAACTGACCAAGATGACAGATAGATGAACCTGAGGAGAAGGGAAGAGTAAATCTCCCATGGGAAAAAAGACTTTTGAACTTTGAGCGGAAACCATTCTAATTAATGCACCTGATCCATTTGAATTAAGATTCTGATCCTGCAACTCAAAATTCCTTCAGATTTCTTGGACTGTACGGCTGTGAACGCTACTCCATAGTCTGGGTGAGGAGCTTATGCTTTGTAAGTTTTAAATTATGTAATGTGATAATATTCCAGCTTCATTTAACCGTATTATAGAGCTCCTCAGCTCTGCTGGGCGTATTAATGACAGGAATCCATTTTACCAAGATGCTATTTAATGTGCAGAAATAAAATAGAATAAAATAGTTGCTGTTGCTGTAGTCAGCAAAATGTATGTTTTGTGAGTAGCAGCAGGTAGATGGATAACGGTTAGCAGAACTGCATCCTGTGGAGAATAACACATTTTCTGGGTCACTAAATAGTCAGCTCGCTCAGTTCAAGTACAATAGTAATTGAATGTTAGAAGATTTATGGTGACAGTGGATTGGGGATACTTGTTTGGTAAATAAAAAGGACAGAATTCTTTCCTCTAAACACAGTTTTTGGTAGACAGGAAAGCTTTATTCTTCTTTTATGAACTGACCAGATTCTGGAATGTTCACCCACTGTTCTAATCCCAGCTTTTGCCTTAAGTTCGTCTTTCAGCAAGCAGCAATCTCAGAGAGCAAGCAGTGTGTCTGTCAGGGAAAGGGATGCTCCAAGAGCTGTCACCTTCCGTCTTTCATTTTGTTCCCTTAAGTTACATAAATAATAACAATTTCAGCCCCGTCCCTCCAGGACTGTGTGAACCTGTGGACATAACTGGGATTTCTTTGAGAGTCACTGAGGGCAGCCTTAGACGCTGCAGACTCCAAGGCATTAGTTTTTTCCTTCTCTGGCTATGAGCGGGTCTCCTTAGCTTCAAAGCACTTGTGTGAGCCAAATTGAAGCCCGCTGAAGGACACAGACACAGGGCTGCTTTTGCCCCACCGGGGTCTGGCTGGACGAGTGGCATTGCCTTTCCACTTGTGCTCCTGTCTATCTCACCTCAGAGCTAGACGTGGAAGCTTGTTGCCGCATTTGTGAGTGAACAAATGCCAGCCAAATGTGAGTGCCAGTTCCAAAAATAACTACCCATAGAGACCAATGTGAGTCTTGATGTAAGGACTGAAGAGGAAAATCACTGTAGTTACAGTGCAATTTCATCTATCAGAGGAGGAATTTCTCCTTTTCAATCAGATGAGGGTTTCATTTTCAAAATGCTGTCTTACTCTGGAGGCTGCTGCATAAAGAACAAGGCTGGGTACTTCAAAGGAAAACCCACATACATAGTTATGCTGACATAGTATAGTACACTTCAGGACACTGTCATGTGTCCTAATTCAAGTACAGTACCATACTTACCTTACACAGTCTTCTAACAGTATATTTCAGGTTAAAACGCTGGGATTTTTATCTTCACTCTCAAATTAGCATTGTGATTTATAAACAAAATGTTTAATACACTAGATAAGAAAATATATTACTGGAATCAGAAGAAAACTTGTGATTTCTCAAATAGAAGTACTTAGCAGAGCAATGAATTTTGAATTAATACCTGAGGGAAAGTAGTACTTGGATAATTTGCCTTTGAAGAGACTGTTTTACTGAGGTATTTTAAAGTAAGCATATTGTACTTTTGAATATATTTTATGTTTTCAGATAATTTATTCTGCTCTTTTTTGAGATAATTCTGAGATCTTACCTGTATACAACAATAATGTTAAAAGCAAACACAAAAATACCTGGATAGCTTTTGATTAGTAAAATGTGTGAGGTACGTGATTGCATCCCATGCAAATAAGTTGAAATTGAGACTGCTGAGAAGGAAGGACTAACACCATTGCAGCCATACTTTAAAGAAGATGCAGGACTAGGCAAGTGTAGGGCTTTCATGAGTCTTTTGTCTGTGTCCTAGGTGCTGTTGGGAAACACCCCTGTGAGGATATAGTGTCCTTCTGAGTTTTAGCCCATATAGTCTTGAATAAACTATAGTACTTACATATATCAAAATTTTAAAAAAATTACATTTATAGTGTTCCAAAATGGTAGTTCTCAGGCGGGGGAAAAAAAAAGAAAAGAAGTTTTTTTGTATTTAAACTTATTTTATTATTTAGTATTTTATTTGCATTAATTCCTTTAAATGATGATTTTCTTTGTTAATTTTCTACCTATTTCTCCACTTTCTCGACCTTTTTTATACACTTTCAGCGATCTTACTGCAATTTAAAAATGTTGCGAGAAAGGGGAAAAAAATCCGGTCTTATAAGACAGACACCTAATATGTGAAAGAAGCAAACTGGGGGCATGAATAACGACGGTTTATTTACAATGCAACATATGCAAGTTCTTTTGGATTGCTGTGGATAAATTGATGAACCGCAGGGTAGCTATAGCTTAGTTACCAGAGAAATAGCCAAACACTATAGGTCCCACACTGAAGAAGCTACAACCCGCCCATTGTAGGCCCAGCCCTTTGGTAAAAACAAGCCGGTTGGATGCAGGAATAGTGCAATACAAACAAGTACAATCGCGATTACAAACAAAATACACCTGGGGAGAAATAATGTCACTGAGGTAAAGAATCTTAACCACAAGGTGTCCCTGTGTGGGGGGGGTGGAGAGGGAGTGAATCCGTCAATCCATCCTTTTGGCTTGGTTCTGAACCATCTCCTGTCCCATTTGAGGGCTGACATTGGGGCAATATTTATACCCAGTTTTTCACATTACATCATGGGGGTAGACGTGCATGTGGAGATGACTGTAGACAAGCTTATCACTTATGTTAATTGCACAAAGTCCGTTAATTTACACCTGCATGGGTCGAGGTAACAGCTCATTTCATCCAGGGCAGAAAATTGGAACACTGTGACCACCAGACCTCCACCTCGTTTCACACTCCTCTGGGCATCCAGATAACACCTAACACCAGATATGGATCTAGTGATAGTTGTAGTTCTGATTGTCACATCGCCCAGTGCTGGATTTTATCAACAAAGAGCTCGCAGGCATCCAGCTGCGTTGTGTGCATGTCTTATGTGACTTGGACTTTGTGCTGGGACTTTGTACTCCCTACAAGCATGTTCTGGCATTTCTTTCTCTAAATGGTAAAGAAAAGCATTTAGAAGAGACTTTTCAAAAAATTCAGAAAATTTGGAAATATTTTGAGTAGAGCCTTTAATTAAGTATCACTGATCATTTCTGGCTGATGATGGAGCCTTTGTTGAGCTGCAGAAGACAGTTCTGGAAGGGACACAAAGGGCAACTTTTTATCTTTCACAGAATCATAAAATGATTTGGGATGAAAGAGACAATAAAGATCATCTTGTTTCAATCCTGCTGCCACGGGCAGGGACAGCTTCCACTAGACCAGGCTGCTCAAAGCCCTGTCCAGCCTGGCCTTGAATTCTTCCAGATATGGGGCATCCACAACTTCTCTAGGCAACATTTTCTTGTGTCTCACCACTCTCACAGTGAAGAATTTCTTCCTTATATCTAATCAAAATCTACCTTCTTTCAGTTTAAAGCCATTACACCTTGTCCACCACTTTGTAGTGTTTTTGCTTCCCTTCTCGCAGGTAACAGTAAAAGGTGTTTCTTCTTTGGCCTTCATCCTTTATTTAATGAATATTTGTTGAGTAAATTTTACGGACCATTTCTCAGACCTTTTGCTCCTCTGCAGCTGATTAGCCATATCATATAGTGCTAGTATATTATACTCTTTCACGGGCACCCCCTTGCCGTGGGGAAAGAGCTTGCGTGCCCTTGCGAAGTTGAGAGCTATGCTGGTGGTGGCATATGCCTCCGGTAGGGTCTCCCAAGCCAGACAGGTCTCAACTGAAGGGTCAGACAAAGTGTGTCCACGGGCAGGATGGGCTCACTAGCCTTCGGGCAACCATCCTAGGAGAAGGACAACTCTAACTCCAAACCCGGGCAGATGGAGCTCGTTTAGCCCTGTAAGGCCATCCATCTAAGAGAAGGATACTCTAACCAAACCTACGACCTGAGGACTTCGCTGTCACCGTCCAAGCTCGCTAGGCCCTGGCAGATGAACCTCAGGTGTAAAGGGTGGGGCCAGTCTCGCGCACGCTGTGCCCCACCTAAAAAAAAAATCCACTGCGCAGGCTTGAAGGGTGTACTCACGTTTAAAGCCCTTCCCAAATCTTCGTCCGCGAAGCCAAGCCATGATGAGTATATTAGAAATGTGAGAAGCTTGAACCCGATATGAGGGCCAAAAGGAAAAGACCTTTATTGGTGCCAAATTAGCAAAAGTTTAATCTTTTATTAACTCACGCACACTTCTCATTTAGGTTTCCCTGTGATGGTTGGCAGCAGAGATGGTCAGTGCTGCCATGAACTTCATTCAGGCCTTGTCAATGCTTCCTCATAAAAAGAATTCATACATTTTATTGGCCTTTACCTTAAAATAATAGAGAAATATGGTTTTCTCCCTTTTCCCTCTATATGGGTAGTTGTCTCAATCTTTTAAGGAAAACATTAACAATGTTGGTAGATGGTAAGCATTCTGTGGTGTATTTCACTGTGCAATCACAAACCATTTTTTCCTGTGCTTTGTTCTTTTTTGGTGAACAGCTAGGGCAGATTTTAGTTAAAAAGAGAACTTTATACTCTGCCTTTATTTGTTGTTTCATTTTGCAACCTAATTTCACTGTCTTCCAATCACTGTTAAGGACAGGGAAAGGACATGGTTTTGGTGCTTTGTATATTCATTAATTCATAAACCAGAATCATTAATATTCTTGGAGCTCAAAACAGAAGCATAAATCATGCCTTCATTGAACTGAGGTATTGTGCTTCTAATAATGCTCATTTGAAGACTAATTTGCAAATCAGAAACCAATGCATATGTTTTAGAGATCGGAGACAGATAATCAAAGCTCAAGCCTTTGTGCAATTAATATTAAGTCAATAATATTAATATTAATATTATGTCAAGTCATAATCAGAAAACAAAATTTACCATTTTATAAAAATTTTAAGACTTTTTCAATTTTTTTTTTTTCCTGTTTCTTTTTCTACTTCAGAAATACCATAACACAATTGCCACACCTGTAGTTTGGATCACATTACCACCACAGATCATGTGATACCTTTCTTTACGCTTGGAAAGCGCTCAGAAAATGCTGATCTGCAAACAGGACATGTATTATGTAGACAATCCTTGAACCTTGTCATTTTTTATCTTTTTTTTTTTTTTCTTTAAATGCTGTGCAGATAGACAGAGCATGAGGCAGAGATTGATGAAGAGCTTTAAATTACGCATTTTGGAGAGAAATTCTCTAACAACATGTATTTATTCTTTCATGACTCATATTAACTAAATTAATTATGTAGTAACTCCCTCACTGTAAAACCACTGTGGAAATGTCACGTTGATAATTTTTTATGGTGGCATAAAAATGAAACAAAATCAGAAATGAAACAGTCCAAATAAAAGCTTTTTAAGTTTCCTGACATTGCCAGAGAAGAATGGTCCAACAGGTATTTGGATTAAGCCAAAATAAATAGATCTTGGTTAAAAAAATTTATTTCTAGAAAAATGCTTCAATTCAGTTTTGAGGATGTTTTTCTTCTAAAATTAAACCCATGAGAGACTTTAAACTCAAATTGAGTCATGAGGTTGAAAATAACCCTCAAATTACGAATTAGAAAAAAAAAAAAAATTATGATAATTCAAAATTTAAGTATACATGAATTTCTGGTTACTAATTAAGAAGGCAATAGTTTCTGTAGATTGATCAGATCTACTGGGCTTCTATATGAAGACTGCCTGTCTTTCACTTGACAAAGAGACATTTGAGGGGATGTGAGAGAAATCAGTACATTCTATAGGGAGTGCCAACAGGAGTAAGTAACCACTTCATCTCAGAGGAATAGGGACAACAAAAGAAATATTCATGAATGAAGTTGAGAGCTCCAAAGGGAATATTTTCATAGAATGGAAAATTTGTGGAGCTAATTAATCCTTGTATTTGTGAAGGACAACTTATAAGTAGATTGAAGACCATATCAGGAAACTGGAATGGAGCAGAAACTTTTTGATGTCATCAAAATGGTGTAACATTTGACCTGGAAAACCCATCCGTTCCTGTTTGATACAAGTGTTTGTAGGGGAACATAGCACATCTCTTCTCACATATGGGGTTTTCCTACATTGACATAATATCTCAGTGGTCACTTGGTTTCACTACAGAGTGGATCTACGGTTAACAGTGCTAGGAAGTGTTTTGGTTTGAGTTTTTCTGTTTGGTTTTGATGCGTACTCATAATGATATCTTATAAACTAAAGCACCAACAGTATTTCAATAATAAGTTCTGCCAAGAGTCATATTCATGGAAAAACTAGTAGTGATAGTTAGGTAACATATACAGATTAAAAATAAAGCAAGAATTGGGTTTGCATTTTTAAATTACTGTTTAAATGTAAAGCATAGATAAGTTTGCCATGTAGACAATAATTTCTCTAACTCCACTAAAATGCTGGCAAGTTTGTAGTTACAGATGAAATAAAATTTTGAAATTAAGAACAAATAGATAAATTGTGACTTCAGGGTCAGTGCTGAAATACAAATATACAATAACTTTAAATAAATTTCTTTCATCTATCTTTTCTTTAATATAGTTAAATTAAGTCAAATAATACTTCAGAGGGTTACTTTAAGAATGGCCTGTACTTCTTCTAGAGAAGTAATTTCCCAAGTGTCTAAAGTCGATGTGAATACTTTTAACTAACCAATCATGTTAGCCTAAAATGGATTCCCATGTACCTGGTTTACACTCTCACTTTGTAAATTTATGCTATTTATTTTTGTTTAAAAATGCTACAGTATTTGGGGTTTTTTTAAAGTCAGCTTGCAGTGACAGGCTTTTCAGCCATAAAGCAGGAAACAAATCCTATTTGACCTCGCATAGACAGAACAGGATGCAGAACTGGATTTTATAATTATAATCTAAATTTGCATGAAAGATAATATAGTGATGAATGGTAAATGAATGTACATAGTTTTCCTTCCTCTGGGCTCCAAATAAGTGATCACTGACAAAGAATACTTGGCTTAAAAGCTGCTAGGGTTCACATAGCTTTGCTGAAGATTTATTCCATTGTAATTCTGTACATAATTTGGGGTAAGATCTGTGCTTGTCTGTTACATCTGCACATTATCCAAACTAAATTTCAATTTTGGGGCAACAGAAGACAGCTACTCGGGAAGCCCAAGTCCTTTTCTTCCCTGAAGAGGGGAAAGCTGACAGGATGACTCCCTTCAAAGGGTCATCAGAAGTGAAACTGCAGAGCACAGTCCTCCAGAATAGCCTTTCTGGGTTTGTTTGTTTGCTTGTTTCCTTGTTTGTTTTTCTGTATCAGGTCAGAAAAGGGTTCATTTAGTTTTCTGTTGTGGGTAGGGGCTGATTGGGGATGGCATCTCAAATCTGAGACCTGTTTCCCACAGCTGGATATTTGGCATATACTGCATATAATAGGCGCTATATTGCACATTGAGAGCAAGTAGCTGTTTGGGTCTTTTTTTTTTTTTTTTCCTTAATTAAATCTTAAGCATGGATTTTGGACATGGTTCCAAACAGTGAGCTCTCTACAGGTAGCAGAGCAAAATAAATTTTTCTTCAAAATTGAGAATGTCCAGGTGGGAAATCAATTTTTAACACATAGAAATAAATATCATCATCTTTATAAGTAACTTTTTTCTTCAACATTGATTCAGAAATCAGTGTTTGTTCTTCCAGGCAACTGAATACATTGCTTGAAGATGTCTACATATTTAGCTATAGCAGCAGCCTGATAGGATCTGCAGTGCTTCTGCTCAGAAGCTGAGCAATTCCATAAGAAGGAGCAGCTAACCAGAGCTAGGGCAGAGGTGTAGAAGGGTGTTACGGCCTGGGGATTTCATGTCTGTGCACACAAGCACAAGTGCTTGCATTGTATCACAGCGGTGGAATTCCAGTAACACTGCATGGCAGCCAAGGTGGCTGCTTCCCTAAGGGGTTCAGAGGAGGAGGGACCTCAGCCATTTCTTGTCACATTGGAAAGCATCATTTCAGACTGTCTTGCTAATAAATGAAATGTAGCTTAAGGCAGTAGGACGTACCCTTCAGACATAATTTCAGTCTGCAAACTTTGGGGATTCCATAACTGAGTTTATTCATGTATTCAGATTTGCAACGTGATTATCTATATTCAGTGATGTTTGGCCGAGAAATAGTTCTGGTTGTTACTAACAGGTTGGTAGAATTGACTTTCACATTCAGGACTTTTTTTTTTTTTTTTTCTAGCAAGAAGGAATTTTCCAGACCATAATTTTTAAGATAGAAAGATTAAACTTTTTTTTAATGAGGTGAAAGGAAACAAAATTATGTGTCAGGCTGCTGAAAAAAGCACTAACAACCCCCAAGTCCTAATCCAGCCATCTATTTAGATAGATAAATAACATAATCATCTTCTTGAAAGATGCCTTCTGCACAGACAGTTGAATCATAGCATCATAGAGTGGTTTGTGTTGGAAGGAATGTTCAAAGATGATTTAGACAAACCTTCTGCCATGAGAAGAGACACCTTCCACTAGGTCAAGTTGCTCAAGGCCCCATGCAACCTGACTTTGAACACTTGCAGTGGCAAGGCATCCAGGACTTCTCTGGTCAACCTGTTCCAGTATCTCACCACCTTCATCATAAAACATGTCTTCCTTACCCTCTTTCATTTTAAAAACGGTCGCCTGTCACTACAGGCCTTAGTAACAAATCTTTGTTTCATACAAGCCTCGTTTAAGTATTGAAAGGCTGCAAAAAGTTCTCCTGGAGCCTTCTCTTCTCCAGATGAACAACCCCAACTCTCTCAGCCTGTCCTCACAGCAGAGGAGTTCCAGCACTCTGGTCATTCATGGAGACTGGATTATAATTTTCATGGTCCCCTTCTGGACCCAGTCTAACACGTCCACGTCTTTCTTCAGCTGGGGACACCAGAGCTGGGTGCACTCCTCCAGGTGGGGTCTCATGAGAGCAGAGTAGAAGAGGAGAATCACCTCCATCAACCTGTTGGCCACACATCTTTTGGTGCAGTCCAGGATGTGATTGCCTTTCTGGGGTGCAAGCACGCATTGCTGGCTCGTGTCCAATTCTCCACAGGGGTGCTCTCAATCCATTCATTCCCCAGTCTGAATTGATATTGGGGATTGCCCCAACTCAGGTACAGGACCTTGCGCTTGGCCTTGTTGAACTTCAAGAGGTTCATATGGGCCCACTCCTCAAGCCAGTCAGGGTCCATCTGGATGGCATCCCATCCCTCAAGTATATCAGCTCAGCTTGGTTTCATCTGCAAACCTGCGGAGGGTGCGCTCGATCCCACCACATCATTGAGGAAGATAATATATATTATTGGTCCTCGTACAGACCCTGGAGGGACACCACTCATTACTGGTTTCCACTTGGACACTGAGCCACTGACTGTAACTCTTTGGACATGGCCATCAAGCCAATTTGTTATTTGTCTAGCAGTCCATCCTTCAAACCTGTATCTCTCCAATTTAGCAGCAAGCATGTTGTGGGGGACCATATCAAAGGCCTTACAGAAGTCGAAGTAGATGACATACCTAGCTCTTTCTCTGCCCACTGATGCAGTCACTCTGTCATAGAAGGCTACTGGAATAGTGAGGCATGTTGTGGCCTTGGTGAAAGCCATGTTAGCTGTGTCTAACCACCTCCCCATGTTCCATAAAATTCCACATAAATTCCAGGAGAATCTTCACCTTACCAGGCACTGAGGTGATGCTGACTGGCTAGTCATTCCCAGAGTCTTTCTTATTACCCTCTTATTAATTATTTTTGATTATGTCAGAACTTATTTTAATTTTACTTCCTTTATGAGGGTTCTTTTTTCATTCTTTATTCAGACAGCCAGTCTTAGAAATGTAAATGTCACTTGCATAACCAGGTAGTAGGAGATGGTATAGCAAGTCTTATTTCTAAGCTAATAGCTTGTTCTCCATGATTTCATGCAACTAGATCTGAGAAAAGCTAAGGAAAACCTATGATTGTGGTCAGAATTTTCAGGCAAGAATCTTTCAGTTACAAAACACATATTCAGTAAACTTATACATGGCAATAACTTTTGCATGACATACTAGTTACTTATAATCTAAGGTGATATATCATTGATGCCAATAGTATTGTTTCTTCTGAAGCTGTTTCATGGTTCTTACTTGAATTACAGAAGAGAATACTTGTAGCTGTTAGCTCCGCTGTCACAGAGCAGCTCCATAACGTGGTATGTCTTCCTCTGTGGAAACATAGCTGGCCAGGCTGCCCGTGTAGGATACCATAACACTGGCTTTAGGCAGGGATGTTTTCTGTTGGAAAGTGTATTGCTGTAGGCACAGAATATTAATTGCTGTCGTCTTGCAAACACAGTGATTTTAGGGTTACCAGTTACTGATTTATTAACAAGGTGGTGCAAGACTTCCAGTTATAGGAGGACTTACTTCTGCGGTTGTGTACATAGTAAGAATCATTAGTAATGGCAAAAATATTACAATGTTACAATCATTTCCAGCTTTTCTGGTTTTTGAGAGCAAATTTCCAGATAAATTACAAACTACTTTTATATCATGTGCTGTTCTTAATGTAAATCTCAAGAGAGGTGAGTCAGGACATATTCTTTTTCACATTCGTATTCTCTTTCGTAATTTCTTGCAAATGAAGACAGGATGAATACTCCTACCTTTAAAAAAAGGGTTAGGAAAAATGGGTTTATCTGTGTTTTGGAATAGAGATCTTACTAATGTTTTGTGCAACATTTTATTCTAACAGAAGCATTTAGAAATTAATTCAGGTTGATTTGCTTTTGCCTGTATGATTTATCTGGGGTTGAAACATAACACCCAAAGTGATTTGAAGATGTATACCTTTAACACTTTTGTGGTCCTATGCCTATAACTTCCATTGTACAAGTGGGACCTGAGGATGCTTGGCATCATACTGTGACTTTGTTGCTGAGGGCTTTGCTCTTTGTCTGTTGGCAGTAAATTTTAAAGTAGGCTCTTTTCAGTATTATATCAACCCAAGCGCAGGAAATTATTCCAAACTTCGGTTTCATTAATGCAAGATGGATATGTATGATAAAGGCATCCCATGATATTTCCTACTAGTAGACTTTCACAAGGGAAAAGTTCAGGATAGACCACAGAAGAGGATCTTTCTTCCCACTTGAAAACACTATCATATCCAGTCAATATTAGACATGGTGAAGAAATAATTGCTGTGAGCCTTGTTTTTTTTTTTTCCTATTGCTTCAGCAAAATCATGATGTGCAAATCAAACTCAAAACCTATAAAGATGTAGTAGGTATAGAACACGTCAGCTTTAAACTTAAAAGATTTTAAAATACCAATACAAAAAAGAGTATAAAAAAATTACATAGTTCATTGCTTAGGGAGCACCCTTTTCCCCTCTCCCCACATCAGATGTAAAGACATTTGAGAAAATGTCATACCTTGCATTTTCAATGAGTGGATATTTTTTGAAAATGTCTAATTATGGAATGTCTTGCTGACAGCTAGTTGTACAGATTCACAACACTCTGTTAGACATAGATCATGTAATACACACAGGCCATTGTTAACAGGAAATTCACAAATACAGAAAACAATGGTAAACGTCAATCTTTTAGTTTGATTTCTTTTTTCTTTTAACTCCCCCCATACAAACTTTGCTATTAGAAATTATTGGTAATTTTTGGCCAATAGTCTATGTGAATACCTGATGCAAACGATCTACTCAGTTTTAATTGTTGTACACAGCTGCTAGTGAACAGTTTTGTAGAAGCAGCATGCAAATTATAAAAAAAAAAAAAAGGTAAAATTATTTCGAACATATTCAGAGGTTTTTAATACTCTTATTTGTAAGTTAGTCCTTTGAGGTTAAGCCTCATGAAGTACAATCGATCACACACTTCAGCATAAAGAAATTTTTTATAGAATATTTTTCTTTCTACCAATTTCCCACAAGACAGCAAAATTCCTTGATATTTAAGTGACATAAGATTGGTTCCCTTGCTCTTCTTTTGTTAGTACTCCTACTGTATAAATATCTTTAATTAGATTTTGCATACTAGAAATAAATGTTCATATTAAACAAAGTAAAATTTTCTGTCTCTCTATAGCCTCCTAAGAGGAAGCAGATATATGAGTAACGTAATGTGTTATTAATAACAGTTATGAGAATAAAACATACTATTTAACACAGAGTGAGAAAAGGTATGCAGCTGGCTAGCTTTAGGAATGCCATGTAATGCTTTCAGCTAAACATGATGCCAATGTGGGCCTGGGTCATCAATCAATTTGATGCTCTACTGAGCTTAAATAAAAAACTCTGAGAAAGTTTGTAAGTGGAAAATAACAGATGAAGACTACAATCGATACAAAACACGGAGACCAACTCAGTGCTAGACCTTGTGCTTCTAAGTAAATAGCATTGCACTAGGAAACCAGATACTCTATTGACATCCCATTGTAATCCTTGTTAGAGCATTTCTGAAGGCTGTTTCTTGCCAAATCAGGCTACTTTGACAAATAGGGGTTTTTTCCTTTTGTTTTTTCTTTGTTTGTTTGTTTGTTTGTTTGTACAGAAAACATCTCCTCCAAGAACTTATTCAGGAGAAAACCTGAAATTCAAAAACCTGACATTTCTCATTTTACAGTTTTACAGAAGTTTAGTATGTTTTATTGTTTCACAGTTCCTTTACAATGCTTCTGTACATAAAATAAAAATGGAGATTTATATAACTTTCCTGAAGGGTCATAGCAGTATAAAGAAGAAGCAGATTTTCAGTTGCAACAGGCATTCAGAAGAAATCTTGAAAGAAAGCTCATTGACTTGTTTTATTTATTTGTTTTCCATTTTCATTTCCATTCTGTTTCCACACTTAGGGCGGGCAGCTCCTCCCTAACTCACAGTCCAGCTATGAAATGTTTATGATAGAGCCACACATGGAAAGCACAGGTTTATGCCAATTGTTCAGATTTTAGCAGGGTGTTCCTTCATTAAAATAGACTCACTAATCTGACTACTGTGTATTACTGAGTTTACTTGTTAGGAAAAATCATAAATTACTACAATAGAATGAAAAGCAACTGTAATGGCAATTAGACTTGCAAAAGGTATAAGTCTTTGATTATCATCTCCTTTATAGTTTTGTTCCTTAGCTGCCACTAAATATGAAACAAATATCTCCCAGTCTTGTTACAATTGGAGAAGATAATCTCTTGATGCTAATAGAGTTTTCTGCTCTGTTCAATAGATTAGAATGAGATGGTAATCTAATCTAATCTAATAGAACTCAATCTAATAGAATTAGTATCCTGGTACTAATTATTCATCATCTGAGAACTCAGGATAATTTCGCTGCTCTAAAAGCATAGATTTTCCTTTTGATAGGATGAGTTTGGTAGTGGAAGTGATGTAGTGGGAGAATTTAAGTTATGATTAAAAGGAAAAAGTTTGTGTGGATTAATTGATAGACTGGGCTATATTCTAGGTTCATATCAAAAAGTGTAACTATTCCTCTGCCTCTACATTTTAAGCAGAGATTTCATAATGTTCTTGCTAACTCCCAATGCACCATAATGTTCCTTCTTGATTTTGTGTGAGTTTAACTGAACACAGTTTACATCCTAATAAAGGATTTTTCTCATTCTTGTTTTTTTTTTTTTTCCTTCATTGTATAGTCTGAGTTAATATATTGATTCAAACCAAATGAAAAGAGAAAGGAAATTAAGTACGTTACTGAGCAAAAATAAAATCTGGTGTGGCAGATGTACAAAATGGTGCCAAATTCAATGGACTTAAATTTCTGGATTGGTAGGGAGTTCACAGAGTTTCTGGGATTCATTCCCAGACTAGATGTTTTAGCAATGTTTGAAGGAAGGCAACAGTTAGTGAACTGGGGGGAAAATAATATTTCGTTCTAATTTCACTTTTCAATTTCTTAGGCCAGCAGGCAACTGATTCAGAGGGAAAAAAAAAATACAAAACCAAACCTTCACTTCCACGTAAATAAAGTTGTCCTTTTTTATCTCTAGTATTGTAAAGAAACCTATGGCATCTCTGCCACTTGATTTGAAAAAAATATTTTTATAAAAAAATCTGATGTCTAGACACCTATTACTACATATATTGGATACTATTTTTATTACAGGACTAGTTCAGCAAAGGCAAAAACAGAATCTCATGCTGTTATATGTTTCACAAGGTATTCATCGTTTCTAGAAATGTTCTGATGGTCAGATTTTGCTGGATTTATTCCACATGGTTTAATTAGATCTTTTGTTTTAGTATTATTCAAGTGTTCGGTGTTTTTCTCTCTCTCTCAGATAGACATTGGGCCAGACCAAGTGAGGTGTGTTCATATTCCCAGTGATTTGGCTTGCATCCATCTCTAGTTCTCAAACTTTCTTTTTCTCACTAATTTATTTTTGTTGTCTTTTATTCTCGTCTATTTTTTCATCCATAATTCAAAGCATTCATGTAACATGACTCCCTTTTTTTTGAGATTCAATTTAAGTCCACAAGTGATCTTTTCTTTCCCCAGAATATTTTAAGGCAAAGTAAGGTTGAAGTTTTCTACTTTGAAACCCAACTCCTGTTTCCACTCAAGTCAATAGTAGTATTGATGTATTCATTATGAACAGGAGCTGTTATTTACATACTGAAACCTGAGCAGTTATCTCTGAATTTCAACATCTGAATAGCACTGAAGTTCTTAAAATGACCACCTAGGATAGAATAAACTATCTTAAAATTTCTCCCTGCACCACAAATCCAAAGGGAAACTCCTTTGACTGTGAACTCTCCTTCATTGTATTGAGGCCGATTTCTAGCCTTTCTGTAATCAAAGATTAGGCATCAGTCGTGACTGGAGAAACGTAGGAGGTTTTCTTCGCTGAAATACATGATACGCAGACCATGGATTGCTACTCTCACACAGGAGGTTATTATTTATGGGGCAGTGCCATTACTAGTAGAATACAAAAAGCTGGAAATAGGTAATCCTTCACCCTCACTTGGCCAGGCCAAGTCTGAGAGCAATTTGAAAGCACTAGATAGCAAGTTCTTCAGAAAACTTGAAATATGCCACTGTTAGCAAGTTCTGAGCTGGAAAACTTGACTCCCTACCAGAGGTGTTGAAAAATGATAGCACGTGAAGGCCTAGCTGTATTAACAATGAGGTGTATATAAAAAGTATACTGCATTTTGGTGAGCCTGTACTTGTTTTATACATCTGGGCTGACAGATGCCATCATATTGTGTTTAGATCGTGGTGACATACCTCAGCTCTGCTGTGCCTGTCGCAGAACAAGTGCGCAGCAAACACTCTATCCAAGCTAACACCCTGTGACCTATTTCACTTGCGGTTCTCTCAATTCAGTAGAAGATATTCCAAAAATATAGAGATCTTGTTCATTTTTTCTTCACAAAATATCTTTGGTGTCTGTTTTTTACTCATCAAATATGTTTTAACTTTTCAGGGCTGCAAGCAGTGAAGCTCTGTTTTCTGTTATTTCTTTGACTGCTCCCCTGCAAAATACACATTTTAATCAGAAGTATGCAAAGAAAAATCTGTAAAACCACTGTCCTGGTTTGAGTTAGAACAGAATTCATTCCATTCAGTGATTTCACTTTTCAACTCGGTCTCGTCTAACTATCGGCACTGTCTGAAGTTAACAGCATGTTTTTGCAGACGGTGTCTGCTCCTAGCAGTGACAGCACTTGATGTTTACAGTCACCACCAGGGGTTGGTGTGCAGAAAGGCTCTCGCTTATACTTGCTCCTTTGCAGACCAAGGTCACTGCTAAATCCTGTGCATCACGGCGGTGGTGAGAGGCTGCACCTGTGGGGAGGAGCGGACAGGACAGGTGACCCTACACTGGCCAGGAAGGTGTTCCATCCCATCAAGGTCATATTCAGTATAAAGCTGAGGGGTAACAAGGGTCAACCTCTCTTCTTCAATGGCCGTTGTCTGAGGAGGACTCTGTCCTTTCTTCCGCCTTTGATCCCAGTCTGTGCATTCCTGAATCCAGTTCCAGAATCCATCTCCTGCATACAGTTCCTGTCTGCCACCAAGTCCAGTCTGGCCCTTTCCCAGTGTCTGCCCACAGCATCAGTGGTGACAGTGACACATCAGGGGGGTTGGATTCAGTGTTGGTATTGTCTATATTTGTCTGTATTTCATTTTATTATTAGTATTCTCATTAAAGCAGTTTTAGCTTTCTTTTCCAATCTATGACTCTCTCCCTTTTCCCTTTCTCTTCCCCTTTGGGAATGGAGAGGAGTTAATAGGACCATCTGCTATTTGTCTAGTGGCTGGCCCAGCCCTCACCACTGACAAGCACTCAAAGTTTATTTTTTTAAAATTACAAATACGTTAAAAATTATTCAAGTTATGGAGTCAGGGTAAAGAAGTTGCGGTATACTTCCCTTCGCAAACAGAACAGTTTTTGACATCTCAGCCCATGTATTTATTGTAAGGTTAACTTACCCTCTGGGGGATTTTCCCCCTTTCTTTCTTTATTCTTCTGAAAAGATACTTGGGTTTAACAAAAGAAGAATACACTGCTATTTTGTTGTAACTTACCGTCAGTTGTATTCTGAGTTTCATTGTTAGAAATGCATTATGAAAACTTTTATGTTCTTTCTTAATGTAGCGTTTAGGAGAACAATTCAAATGGCCCAGAAAGAGAGGAGATACAAATGAAATGTCTAGAGAGCTACTCCTTTGAGAATTACAGTGTGAAGATTATTAGAATGCAAGAGTACCCACTAACATCAAGACCATCCCTTCTCAAATTCTCATTTTGGGAGGGAAAAAAAAAAAAAAAAAAAAAAAAGACTCCAAAGATTTAAAGCCTTTTGAGTTTAGCAGAATCTTTTTTCTTGGCTCAGGAATCACCTGACAGTGCCATACATTGAATAAAAATAGGACAAGGTAGGAATCAAAATCTTTTAAGAAACTGCCAACTCACTTGTGTGACAATGAGAAGGATTGTATATGAAGCAAATGACCATTGGGGCTGAAACTCTAGGACTGCAATGTTGTCTTTTGCTGTGCTATTTCTCTCCATCAGTTCACTCATTGGGAATCTGTGAGTTGACATTAGTCAGCAATGCACTTCACTGTGGAGTAGGCTACTTAATGAATTCCCATTGCTTCTTCCTAGATAAAAACGGAGCATCATCTACCATCACCATCTCAACCAGTGATAACAAGAACTGTGCTGACTCTTCATACCCTCTGTCTTTCCTGTTCTCTATATACCTGAATGTTTAAAGTCCTGTGAAGTCTTGGAATACTTTTTCTACCTGGACATGGCAGATATAGGGAGCCCCTAATCTGCTGCCAGCAGATGATTATAATTTTCCTGTGCTTCTGGATTTCGCAGACAGTCCTTGATATCTGTAAAATGGTAAAAATTTAATGTAAGAGCTTGATGCAGAGTAGTAAGTGTACTGGTTATCTTAGCAGTTAATATAGGATTTTATAAATGCGAGCTGGCTTTGTTCATCAAATTGTACCACACAGACACAGGCCATACTACATCACATCAGTTGCATATTTACAGGATCTTTAAATACCACTGTCAAAATCAGGTTTGTATATGCAGATATCTGCAGGTTCTCATGCACAATATAAATAGACTTGAACTGTCTAACCTGAATATCCTTGATGGTAATGGGCAATTCACATTGTTTTATGAGCTTGGTAGTTCAGACATCACTTATTCATATTCTGTGTCTTTACTTGCAGAGCTGTGTGAAGTTCTGCTGCATTTCCCACAGGGGTTAATTAAAATATTTTGTCTATTTCATTTCATGTAAGTTTCATCATCTTGAGTTTTAGATTTAAATGAACCCAGAAACAGTTCCGATTCCTCATGACTTTGATCTGGGACCATCAGTGCCTATATGGGTTTCTTAAGATTTGTCTAGGGGTCAGTTCCAAGTTGACTCAGTCATGTTGAAGGTTAGTGAACCCAGGTCGAGTCAAGAATGGCATGGTTCAGTTTGTGCACAAGTGGGAATTGCAAGGAAAGAGTTACTAACATTGCTGTTGAATGAAGGGAAATGATTTATTTCTGCCATCCTGACACAGATATACCTCGTTTTTTAAAGGGCAGTGGCCAGTGCATTACAATGGTATCTCCTGTTCCTGCTGGTGCAATTTGAACAACTGCTGGCCACCATTACCAACTCCCTCTAGACAGCTACTCAACACCACCAGAACAGGCAGTTACAGCTGCTGAATTGTCTTTGGTTTGAAACTGGAAGACAAGCAAATAGGAGAGGGGAGCTTTTGATTTCATAACTGTTATGTAAGGCCATTAACAGAAAGAAATTATTCAGCCATGTTGTTATACAGCACCATATTCTTTAGGGGTCAGTTTTCTTTGTTTAGCTCTTAGGTTGTCACCATACCATGCAGAGAGACAGTGCATTATTACTTCTTGAGATCTACTGTAAATGAAGTAAATATAAATATAGATCTGAAATGTATGTGATAGGCAAAGAAAAGAAAGAAAAAAAAGAAAGAAAGAAAGAGAAAGCAGCATTGGTTTATTTTCTGTCTCCAGAGAACAAATGTACAGTATACTTACAATAAAAGCATCTGAAGTGTTTTTCCTTGATTCCCTAATAAATTTATTAAGCTATTGATTGAAAATTGATTTTTGTTAAAAGGTACATTAAACAGAGACAGTACATAAATCATTAAACATGAGAATAAACTTTAATTATGAAATATTTTGTCCAAATAACTTTTTAAGCTTTAATTTATTGCAAATAATTTAGTTACCCCAAAATATGACGTCATGGAGTAGAAAAAAGCCCATAATGTCAGGGTGTACATCATTCCTGTGTCACCTTCCACGGATCTAAAGGAAAACACAGTCTAAAACATAATTTGTGACTTTTGTTTTACAAGGATGTCTCCTGCTATCAGAGGTGTTTCCACACTAAGAGTCTGAAGTATGACTGGGGAGCCCTCCTTGGTGGATTCTTGATATCAGTGATAGCATGCAGCATCATGTGCAGTTTGTGGAAAAACTGAAATTGCTTTTTTCACTTACAAGTAGAATTGAATTAGGGCAAGGCTGGTGTTTTGCAATGGACATGTAAAGTTAGGTGTCCTGCTTCAGTCATAGTTTGGTCAATACAGAAGATCTGGAACATATACATGAAATACACATGTCAAAACCAGGCATATTAAATCTGTGTGTAGATAGAAAGGTAAATATATTTTTCTTGTTTGCTTTTTCTTTAGTGAGGTAAGGTCTTCTTCTTTTGGATTTCAGTCACGGATCTTTCCTGTCTGCGTAATCTTCCAGTAGCGAAACACCATCCAGACTGAGGAGAGGCAGTCCCCTTGGCTCAGTTCCTCCATGCACCCTGTGCTAGAAGTGCTCACATTTGTTGCAGCATAGCATTGACTCTGGGGGAAATGCACATAAATGAGCCCCAGTGGATTCCTGACAACTAGGTTTCCCTGTTTGCATGGGAGTGCCATGAAAGAACAAGACAATAGAATAGTCTGGCTGACCTGCCCTGTTCATGGGGCTGGTCCAGAAATCCTCAGAGGTGCCATTTAGAGAGATCTTCTGTTTCTGTAACTCTGCTTGTAGAAGAGTATCACAGGGAACTGATTCAGGAGGAAGAATGGAAATATCAGCTCAACAGGAACTGTCTCACTTTGCCATCAATATGAAGTAATAGGCAGCATCATAGTTCATCCCTACATTGAAGGATGACTCCAGGAACCCAAGTGTGTCATTAACAAAACAAACAAACAAATAATGCCCACTGGTTACCAAAAACACTTCAAGAATGGAAAAAACTCCACATTTGTTGTATTTTCTTTCTCAACAAACTTCTGTGGAACTTTGAAGGAGATGCACATTACCTGTTTTCTGATTATTACCTTCAAAATTAACTCAGTGTAAAAGGAACCCAAAGGATTATCTTTTCCTTCTCATACCTCCAGGAATGTGGCTGAGTTGCAGGAGGTATGACAGACATTGTGGCAACTGGAGTTAAATGTGCTGCTGGTAGAGATTTGTCCTTTTAGATGGAAGGTCCCAAGTGCCAAGGACTGTCACTGGCAGCTAGTCCAGGAAATAAACATTGTCCTCAGCAAAGTTATTTGCATCTAGCAGGGAGATGCACACTGTATCTGAGTGCACAGCCTGTAGAAGGCAGATATTAATATATATTGGAGAGTGCTGCAATGAAATGTGTAAAAATGGCTTAAAGTATTGAAAGGAAGGGGCTGTTGAAATACTATCTGCTGTTATCTGACACTCAAGATGATGTCATTACTAAGCCTGACAGTACTGCACCCTTTACACTATTGGCTTTGATTATGCCTTACTAATGGCTGGCTTCTTTTCCATCTCGCTGGCAATAGTTTCACTTGCTTACCTATACCTTTCTATTGAGTCATTCAGAAAAAGTCAAAGTCATATTCCAGAGCTGAGAAATGGGAATTACTCTCCCTATCTAAAGAACTCGTAAAACTGTCATATCCTCAGAAGAGCTGTTCAGGAAATCAAGAGTGATTTCATCCTTCCTTTGCAATTGCTGAGAGGAGACAAGCAATTTGATTCTCACAGATGGCTGTCTCAGCAGTTCTGCTGTCTCAGACACAGCTCCATCTAGACCAGTATTCCTATGCTGACCAAGTCCAAAAAACAGATTCCTATACGAAAGATATAAATCAAGGCAAAAACACAGTAAGACAGCTGCAGGTGGAAGATTGTACTTCCTAACCGTGGTGTGATTTTCTTTTTTTCCAAATGGAAAAAGAAACAAAAGCACCAGGCTGTGCCTGAGATTGTAACCATATGGAAAAATTGTAGACCAAGTAAGTTTTCAGTGAAGTGTGGCTGAAATGGGTAAGAAGCCATGAACAAAACCACAGCTACGTAGGAGTATTCTCTCATTATTACCTTTGCTGCAAAGAATGGAGTCCCTTATTTTCTGTGAAAGAGCACTGCTGATACCTCAAATCATTGTCTATCATTATTTTTATTTGTCAGGCAGCTGGCAGTGGCTTAAACCTGAACACTATTTATAGTTGTTTTCCTTCTAGGATTTCTTCTGCTGCAGGCCACTGCAAACAATGTGCCCTAAATATAAGCATCAGGAAAGTGCTTGGTGTCAGACTTCAAAGAATGTTGAGTATGGGACTGTTTATGAAGAAAATCTTCTAAGAGCTTTTACGCAGGATAAGAAGAAAGACGTTCTCTGAAATAAAAATCAATCTTACAAGCTATGTTAATAGTATTGTTATAGGTGACAGCACATTAGAATAGAATATAATATTTCTGTTGGAAGGACCTACAACCATCTTCCAGTGCAACTGGCTGACCACTTCAGAGCTGACCAAAAATTCAAACATATTATTAATGGCATTGTCCAAATGCCTCTTGAACACTGACAAGCTAAAGGCAACATTTCTAGGAAGCCTGTTCCAGGATTTGACCACCCTCTTGGTAAAGAAATGCTTCCTAATGTCAAGTCTGACATGTGCCCTTTTCTGGCTACATAATCTTTCTATTTGCACACTTCAAAAGACCTTTTTTTTTTTTTCCCCCCGATGTTATCCATTTTTCAGGAATTTTCTGTAGACTATTTTTGCAAAGAAAAGGAAAATGGTTTCATGGTTTGATGTCAAAGCATTTTACATTCCTTAAGAATGTGAGTGCATTTGTAGTGGGTCAGAACACAGTTCCTTCTTGCCCAATATCCCTCTCTGACAGTGCACGAAAACAGATACTTAAGATATGGCTCTGGCTAACATGACTTAAACTTACTGGAGAAATAGCTAGGAAAAATAGCCCACCCCTTGAGAAATGCTTCTAGGAGAACAGTGCCAGTTGTCCTAGACCAGAGGCAAAATAACAGTGTTCACCACTGCAGTTCACAAAAGACGTACAGAGTCACCAACCCAAGAAACATGGAAGAGAAGTTAGAGAAAGATGAACAAAAGCAGAGCAGTAGTAAGAGTATGACTGAAGACTAAAGCCTTGTAATGCAAAGAAGACTGCCTGGAGTATGGCTTTAACAGATTTTAAGACTCTCAGTGTACACATAATGCATGAAAGGACTGTCAGCTATACAACACCAAATTTGCCACTGTGATTTTAGATCCACAGCGGATTAATCACAGCAGGGTTAGAAAAGCATCTGTAATGCAGTACTGGCAGTGCTGAGCAGCAGAAATGGACTGGTGCAATCTATCTGTGCTGGTTATGACACAACATGTTCATAGGTAAAAGCAAGCATAAGTAAAAAAGCTTGAGCAACAAAAGGTGATGTCACTTAGACTTTATGAGAGCAGACATACGGGTGTACCTATGTAGCATTGTGAGACAGTAGACCATTTTGAAACAGCCCAGTATAATAGAGAATGGCATCATTAAGTAAAACTATAGTTATTATGGGCCTTGGCCAGCAATACAAGGAACTGTGTTATCAGAAATGCACCTATTATATGGTGGGTTTTTTTATTTATTATTAGGAAGTAAAACAAAAAAGAAAAAAAAAATCTTCAGGCTATGAACTCATCTCCAGAAAGTGTAATGGAATTTGGATCTCCACATCTCTCACCCCTTAGTGCTGAAGTAATTTGGCTGTAAAACCAACACTTTCCTGGTGAAGTGGATATTTATTTACATTCTTGAAATGGAAGAGCCCTAACAGGAAAAACTGAAAAACTAGGTCTATAGTGTGGTTATTAGAACATATTTGTATCATACTACTATCCTAATCTTGGCCATGTTAGTTACTCTGAGACTACCATTTGCCTTTATTTTTTCATTAATAAAAAATCCTAAGAGTTTTTGTTGTTGTTGTTGTTGTTTCAGTGAATGAAGTAAATGCTTCAACTTTACAGCTTTTTATGAAATCACATTCTTGGGAGCTAGCTATTGTTTCTAAGGATTTGCCTTAATCCAAAGCTGCAGAATAGCACCTGGAAAAGAAGTTGCTACCTATTACTAACAATTGAGAACATACTAACTAGTTTTACCCAGGGAGCTGTAGTAAGAGAAAAGCAGCAATATGGTGCATTTGATAAAAAGTCTGTGAAAGACTCAGTGAGAATGTACTGAAAAGGAGGTACTAGCTGTGCTCTTTAGAATGATATCGTCTCATCAAGGTAGATCTGATTTGTGCTTCCGGTGAGGTTTGATCATGAATTTCAGAAAGCATTGTGAAAAGACCATTACTGGAAGTATCCAGGTAACTAAAATGCCCATTATTCAGGCTTCAGTGCTGTCGGTTGAAGAGGAGGCCTTACCCCCAGAATCACCAGAAGAGTCACAATATAGTGACCAAGATTATTTCCCAGCTGACTACAGAGATGCCACTCCGTATCAAGAACATGACATAGACCTTCTACCTGATACAGCATATGCACTGCTCTCATGAGAGACTGTATGTAATCCAGAAACCACCAATGAGATGACAGATAAAGACAATCTAGATGGAAGAGGTATCCTATATGTTACGAATGAGCTGACAGTGGCTTAAAGAACAAAAGACCATAAAAGCAAGGTTCTGTCTTGTGTATCTACAGAACAGATAAAATTAGAGCTATAATAAAGAAATAATGAAATTAAGAATAGCAAAGCAAGGCAGCAACCTGGTACAAAAGAAGAGCAGAAGTTCTGAAGCCATGATAACAGATAGATTGTTTTGGCTTGCCATCTGAAAACCACATGATGATGCAACAAAAAAGTCTAAACTGCATTAAAACGTAGAATGCATTCTACAGCCATCTGGATTAAGAACAGAAAAACTAAGTTAGAAAGGGAACATATGGTAGTGTAGCCAGGCAGTTTCAGCCACACTGAAAAGCTTCCATCATGTGTTTGACTCTGTTAAAAGAGCTGGAAGAAAACTAAGCGGTTTACAGGACCACTCCAAGAGCACTCAAAGTAACATAACGTAAATAAATTCAAATTTCTTATCAACAGCAGTGACATAAATAAGAAATATAAATCTCTTAAAAAGATTATGCATTGAAGGACAACCAAGCCTCACAGACTACAGCAAAAAGACTAACACTTGTGTCCCTGAGATGAGTGTGAAAATAGATCTTAAAAATGACAAAATAGCAACGAAAAAAAAGTTTAAATAAAGGATAGAGCAACCCATCAGAAATTTGGAGATGGCATCAAGTAGTCAATTAGGCAAACTGTAGAATGTGGAAAGAACTGTCTCTCAGGAGACCCTAGCATTGCACCTGGACAAAGGTCTCCACAATTTCTTCACGCATGGTCTGAGAAACAAACTAATTGCCAGCGGTGTAGTGGCCATGTAATAGACTGATTCAAATCATGTCTGTTTATCCTGCACAAAATGAATTCCAGTGTAACCATGCCTGGATTTTAACCTTCAACATGGGGTACAGGAAGGAGCTTACTGATGTATTCCTTAGTGCTATTTCCCTGAATATCGCTATTGCAAATTTTATTTTATTTTTTCGTAAATCATCGGAATATAAGGCCTGATATTGTGCAAATTGTATTTGGAAACCAAATTCTCCAGTTTTGGCCACAAGGTGAGCGGGTGAAAGTTAAACTAGTCCCAGCAAATGACTTGGGACTTTAAGAACTACAGACCTTCAGTTAAAAGAGTCTGTAAGTATTCTTTGTGCCACTGTATGCCTGAGTCTTTTCAGGGATTTCTTCTCATAGCTAATCATATTTACAAATAACTGATGTTGTATATAAGAGGAGATGGGAAGAAATTTTTTCTGAAACATCACAGGCACAAGGGACCTGAAGATAGTCTGCTTAATTAAAAACATATATCTATGCAGCGTTGCTTAGTGTCACTTTGCTGTACAATGGAGAAGCCACTTTCCACTGAGTCCTGTCATATGACCTTGGGAAGAGTAAACTGTTTCCTGTTTAGTCCTGGGAGCAACTGAATGTCACCATCCCTGGCAGGGAGCAGTAAGTGTGGGGTAACTTTGCTGAGAACTAGCCAGGACCTGAGGAGGTCAAGTCAGGAGAAGGATGGGTGAAGACTGGAAATGGCCAGGGTGAGGAATGCAACAGTCTTGATGTTGTACTTCAACTGTGCAACAGTTCAGGCATCTGGGTGCATGCAAGATCCTGATGTGACAATCACTGCCCTGCAATTCTTGCTGTTGAGCTCAAAACAGTCACTCAGTGTCTCTTTGTGTTAACAGTCTGAAAATGTGGTTACCAGTACCCACAGAGAGCTGTGGCATCTGGTATATTCTTCCACACAAACTCTTCTGAATCCCCAAGAAGACTCTAGGACAACTGCATACTGAAGGAAATGTCTTGAGATGACTACTATGATTACTATAGACACTGCACCTGACTTTTTTGAATTGGTAGAAAGACATTTTTTTCTGATACTGTTCCTGTAGACCCTGCTGGAACTGGCAGTATTATCTCAATTTGTACTCCCCTTACCCAAAGCCTCATGAAGGTTCATGAATGTTACAAGAATTACACAAAGTAGATTCCACCCCCGTTCCATGGCTTCAAAAGCTCTCTCTAGAAAGGCAACTATGCAGAAATAATCTGAAAATTGATGTAAGCACAGGGAAGTTGTCCTGATGTAAGATAAGCAGGGTTGGTTTGTTTTTGATAGGCACATCAAACAGTCAATAGTGTATTTCTCGCATGTGCGTCAGCTCATCTCACTGGTTGTGGAGGTTTTGGCGGGCCCTGGAGCTTCCTTAAAAACGGCACGCAGACCCGACCGTGCCCGCTTTTTTCCCTGCCGCTCGGCGCTGTCACCTGGCGGCGGCACCGCCTGCCGCTGCGTGCCGCCCCGCTGCTCCACATGCCGTCCCGGCTGCTGGGACTGCTGGCATCAACCGCTTTGTTCCAGGGCCCTGCTGCTGCTTCAGAGTGAGGGCTTCTGCTGTCGCTGCCGGCCCTGCCCTGCTCAGGGACCGCTGCTGGCGCTCCCAGCCTGGCCGCTCCCAGCCCGGCCGCTCCCAGCCCTGCCACGCCACGTGCTGCCACCTCCGAACAGCCCGGTGGCCTTCACTCCGGCGTCTCCTTCGCTGCGGTTTGGGTGCACGTTCCCCACCCCGCCTGGCCGCACCGGTTCCGATCCTCCATCACCTTGCTCAGATCTTGTGTTCTGTAGATCACATCTTTCTTTTGTTGTTAAAACTGTTTGAGTTTCCTGTGCTTAACAGGGGCCTCACAACCTTTGTGGTTTTTTCTTTCTCTTCTCTTGTCTCAACCCTTTCTCCTGGAAAGGGGCGGGGGCTGACTAGAGAGAGAGTCTGTCCCGCGATTGCCCAGCCCTGGCCAACTGGTGATGGAAGTCCCCAGTACTGAACAAGCTACAGCAATAGTTTCTGAAAGGTTCTCTGTGGGGAAGGAGGGACAAGCTGGACCACCATGGCTGGAGAATTTCCCAGTGCCTCACCCGACAGGAAGAGTTAGGCCATTTGATAGAATTATTTGTGCACAATAAGATGAACCTGGAAACAGAAGCATTGGAGAGTCTGCTGATATTCATTATCACAGTAGCGCTTTTCTTTGAAAGGCAACTTGCAGATTTCATGCTGTGAGCAACAAATGTTTTAAATACTCCAGTTTCTGTAACAATTTAAAACATTTTAACCAAAGGGCTCTCAGGAACAAAATGGATGTGAATGTTCTATCTTACTTTATGGAACAAGTTGCTGTTATTGGCATTTTCTGCAGTCAATAGAAACATTACAAATAGTTTCTCTAATTGAGCATACCAGATCTGTTTATGAAGGCTCAGACATTCACATGCAGAATGGCTTTTATTGATTATATAGAAAATTATTTATCATGAAATGTTATTATACATCTAAACACATGATAGAAATAGAACAAAAATTACCTACATGGATTGTATGCTCCAAAACACAGGTAATGAGTAGCATGCTAATGATTTTCATGTAGTCATATTTTTATTCATTATTAGAATGAATAAAACAATGAAATTGTAAGATTAGTATGTTCATAAATTTTCCTACTTTGCTTAATCATAGATAAATCAAAAAGGAAGGAAAATACAAACAGGGACAGATGAAAAAGATACTGAAGATATCTGTACAAATGTAAATAACAGCAATAAAGTATCAATCCTGTAAAAAAACCCAATAACCTCGCCTATTGTTTAATTACATGTTTAAATTTAATTTAACGATATTGTTAAATTAAGACCTCAGAGTTTTAGTGGATGAAAAATGGGAACACATTCAGGTATGAAGTGGTCTTTATTGAATTATTTGGGAATCTAGTGGTATCAATTTTAAAATAATTTCTTTTTTCCTTTTCCAGTAAGAAAATAGTAGACACAAGATTGAACACAAATTTCCTAATAGTCTAAATTTACATTATTCCTCAAATCCTAATTATCTTTCAATTGCTTGGAGATAAAATGAGATTTAAGCTAGTTACAAAATTATAAACTTGTTCAGAACCGATGTAAGTCCACCCATTCTATTATGTTTTATATGGAGTTGGGCACAATAATAAACACTGTAAGCCAGCACACCACTCTAAAAATTATTACGTAAAGGAAAGCGCTATCTGAGATAATAGTGTTATAAATTTGGAGAAGGGCAAAGTAAAGGTAGAGACAGACAATGGTCAGATATATTCTAAGAGTTAGTTCATCTTACTAAAAGGCCTATTGTTATGTAAAATATGAAGATATTTTGCTGTTACACCAGAACAGATGGTTTAGGAACAATAAATCAGAATGAATAAGACTATTCTCTAATTTTTTGGGACTCTACTTGTCATCACTTATTGGATAAGCACAAACGGAAATTTAAATACGGATGTTTGTGTGCGTGTGTGTGTCTGATGACTTGATGATGAATAGAAAAACAGTATTTCCAGTGTAACTGTAATTTAGAGTGAATAGAACAGCATGAACAGTCAGCTCAGTCTCAATACACATCCAGCAGTTACTTAATTGGTCAAAAATTCGTAATTTTCCCTTTTGTAAGCAGACTATTTTCCTGGGTAAACTATTGTGTCCAGTATATGTCACAATATTGATAGAGAAGAAAATGTATCTAAATCTTACTTTATACCAGCCAAGTCACTAATATGTTACCTACATTTCTTGAAAACCAGTGAAAGTGAAGGCCAAATTTATCACAGAAACATTGCTTGCAGCTTTTCATCAGTTGTGGGTTTTTTAAATGAATTTTTATAGATTTTATTGAATTTGCTTTCAAAATCTCTTCATGTCTGAAATGTAAAGAAAATGTTCATGGTGTTCCTTGCACAAAAAATCTGAATTGTATTGGTAAATAATTTAAATCAAAAATCTTCTAGTGAAATTTCTATAGACTAATTGTTCATTACCTGGAAAAAAAAAAAATCCTTGTTTATTTTACATTTGTTTTAATCACTTAATTTATTCCAAGTTTCCCCTTGAGTTGAGGGTTCTGATTTCTGCTTCACTTAGAGCATGCTTTGTGGTATCCTCAGTCTTATCTAAATTACGTTTTGGAGAGAAAACCTGCAAATTATCCTCTTGTCAGCCTCTGCTACTTCACTGCAGGATACTTCAGTCTTAGTTGCTGCAGTACAGCCATATACAGCATACACTCTCTTTTGTGTCTAATATTGCGTGACTTAATTTTTTTTACTAGATTCTGCAGTTCATTTCAGTCCTTCTTCTCGACTACATATGACTGGTCATGTCACCAGGGAAGGTTTTCATTTTCTTTATTTCTTCCCTTTCAGAAATCAACATGGGCTAGGTAGAATGAGAAATGAGTGGTAGAGTGCTGTATATTATTACAGAGTGTATGCTGCAAGATGAACCTGAAAGACAAAGATTAAGATACTCTTTGTTCCATCTGCACAGTCAGATCATGTTCCCACAGAAACCTGCTGAGGTTTTGCCACTGAGAGCAGTTGGAATAAAGGAGATTTGATAATAATTCAAGAAGGTATCTGATTTATTAGAAGCTTTGTTTTTCCACACTGAGAGGTTTTTAATTTTTACCACTCTAACTAAGATAAATCCTGACCCAAGCCTGTTTAGATTATTGTGCAGGTTGGATATTTTTCTTTATTAAAATAGTTACTGAAGTGAAATCCACATGGGAATGTGAAGTTGTATAACCATTCTATTATAGGCATTTTAGGTATAACAGTTGCTGGAGTTTTTAACTGTTTTTTAATAAGGGATTTTCTCTCTTGTTACAGAGGTATTGTTTATAGATCAGAAGGGCAAAATATATTTCTAGGGTCACTCAGAATGTTTGCTGGTCTGGAAATCAGATTTTTAATTTTTCATTTTCTTGCCAAAAAGTCATCCAGCATGGCATTGATTCAAATTTTAATTTTGAAATAGTTTTTTTCTTTAGTTTGAAATACATTTGGAAAATCATTATTTAAGCAACTCCATCTAAGGTAGCTCATTTTTAATTTCTCTGTGACGGCCACACAGTGAAAGGAGTTCTCTTCCTTTTAACAGATAATTTAAAAATCCAGATCAGTTTTCTAGGTTGTTATACAAACAGTAGTTACTGTGATTGTTCAGAGCCACAGAGAGAAGGGGTTTTGTTTTCCTTTTCTTAGGAATCATCAGACCATCAAGAGAAGTGCAATGCACCTACATTATTTAGAAGACACCTGTCTTCTTTTTCTCTGCCACCAAGAATAGATCTTTCTGCTCCTTTGCCAAAAATAAGTGGAAATCTGAATTGCAGGTAGATGGTATTAGTTCAGAAATTGACTTTCTGTTCTCCTCACAGTTTGAGCATTTCAAAATATAATTCTCATGAATGACAAACTAAAATCTTGAGAAAATTTCTAAAGCAAAATTTATGTGAGTAAAATTGAAAATGTCCAAATACTTTCAGTTGCTCTTTTTGTTAATACAAAAGCTAAGGAGCAAAATACACGAAATGAATTGAGAATTTTTCCACTGGCTTGACCTCATCTGCTGGGTTAACGCTTTTTCAACTAGCTCTGGGTTATTAACTGCAAATGCAAGCCTGCTTGTGGCAATAATATTTTTTTATCTTCTCTGCAGTGCTTGTTAGTCCTTCCATGTCGATGATTGTTGCATTGAGCAGCACTAAGCAGGTTCTGGTGAAAAGAACAATGAAGGAATTGTGTGCATCCACAAGTGGGGACTAAGGGGAACACCAGAGACGGGTTACCTTCCTTTAAGCTTAACCACCAGAACTACTCAGGCAGCACAATTTCACTTGAAAGGTCTCAGCTTTTCCTCCTTATAGGTTCCTTGCCATTTACAGACAAGCTATAAAGGTTTTGTAGGAAAGGTACCACTGCTTGCAAAGCGTCAGGGGATGCTTCAGCTGATAAGAGGAATAGCAACATTTTTTTTAATAAGTGAAGGAGGTGTGGGAGAAAAGGACAGAACATGGCAAGTGTTGTCTGAAATGTATTTACCATAAACAAAGTTTTAAATACATGAAAGGGAAGTATTTTTAAAAATAAAGAATAAGAAATGTCAAAAATAGGGGGGGAGTATGCTTTCATAGCCCTGCTTTCTGCATTACATATCTAACTACACAATTCATCTGCTAATATTCCTTTTATAATGAAAATATTAAATATACCTCTGCAGATATAATCTATAGGAAAGGAGATGCTTTAAGGGTACAACTTGTTACATAGTTCAATGTCCAAATTACCATGTTTTCTCCACTCATGTATTTTAAGCCTGTTTGCATCAGAAAATGATTTGACAGTGGTAAAAGGTGAGTAAATGAACCAAAGACTGTGCTTCTGGAAGGTATTTAATGTCATCTGCCCTCACATCTGTAAACAGCTGTGGGTTACTTGCTATATTTTACTGTGGTGCAGGAAGGTGTTCTACACACACTGTCTTATCCGGTAAGAATTAGCTTATTGGCAGCTGACAAGGTGGTGTTGTACCCCTTATACTCTGCATTCCTTGTTTATATACGAATTTGGAGGAGTCCTCACCTTCTGAAGGTTCTGGCAATAAGGTCCACAGCTGCAGTGAGAAAGGCACAGAACAAAATTAATGCAGAATAGCAAAATGGATCCAGAGTACGGTTTGGAGTCTGACAGTTCATCCAGCTTTGCTGCACAAATCTGTTGTTTTCTTGATATATTTTCTTTCCTTGTTGTTTTTTGAAGTTGCAAGATGCTAGGCAAGGTCATTAAGCAAGAGGAAAATCTCTGGCTTTCTGTTTTCCTGCAGAGATCATAGTTCAGAGTGGTATTGCTTCAGGCTAATGGATTTTGTTTTATTGGTTTGTTTTTGTTTTCCTCTTACTCATTGATACTCCATGTTTAACTCTGGTCTCATAAGCCCACTGACATTTTTCAAACAAGAATGGACAAAGAAAAGAGAACTTAACACTCTAGCCTTCCAGGCTAAGTGTAAATATAGTGCTACAGACTGTTCACTCTGCCAGTCTCCCTGGGAACCTCATTCAGTAAGGAAGTTTCTGCAATCTGCAAGTCCAGCGTCATTGGAGTTACTCCCTCAGCCCATACTAAGGCCTGTCCAGCTAAGGACAAGGCTGCAACTAGGGGAAGTCTATGTAGCCAGACGTACTTCAGCTTAGCAGCAGGGTTCAGTTTGCTGTGAGCAACCTGATGTAGTTAAAGATGTCGCTGCTCATGGCAATATGACCTTTAAGAGGTCCCTTCCAACCCAAAACTGTTCTATGATTCTGTGATCATCTCGTCTGTGTTTGGGCACTGACCAGCATTGCCTTTTCTCAAACGGCGTTCACTTCACCTGGATGAGTAACATGCTGCCTCCCGGATGGCAGAGGAAGACAAGGATTTTAACAGCAGTGCACTCACCCTCAGCTGTAATAAAGAGAGAAAGCAAGGCTTGGTTAGTCACAAATAGGCCAAGTCTGGCTACTCCCTTTTGGAAGGGAATTTAAACTCAAGGAGTAGATAAAACAGAATTTGATTAAACGAAAGGGAAGGGTGGAAAAAAAGGAATATTTTATCTGTCCCTGAGGACATAGAGGATTTAGAAGATACTTTCTCAGCAACCCATACATATAGATAAAAGCCTTAATCCTTTCTGCAGTCCTGAAAGGTAAATCTTTTATCTTTCTTCAAGTTCCTACCTGTTTTAAATCAAGTAACTGCAGCTGGCCCAGCCTCAGCTCATCCATCGATTTTTGGAGTAGTAGTTTTTATATATTTATACAAACGTGGTATAGTATCATGCCAAGGAAGCAATTAGCCTTCAGCAAGAGGGCTATTTGCTTCAATATTTGAGTGGATAGTCTTCTAACAAAACTATACCTATTTGCTTTCAGCCACTCAGCTTCTGTCCCATTAATTTCAGTTTACTGTGACACTTATAATTTATTCTTCCCAAGATTTATATGCATCTGCAGTACTATTAGTTGTATTTGTTGTGCTATTAGCTTTAAACTTTTATAAGTACCACAGAGATGGCAAATAAAGTGTCAGGGAAAATGGATGATGTATGAAAGAATATTAATATCTGCTGGAAGGATATGCCAATTTCTTCAGGGAATATATCAGTTCCCATGAGATAACTGTTAAGGTTATCTTGGGTTTTGAGGCTGATTCCTGAACTGTATTGATTCTTTATAATGTTGATAGTCCTTTAGGCATAAATATTGATGTTACCACGAGAGTTGTAACTCATCTCCCTCTCTGCTGCTGCTCCCATCATCTGTATTTTGAGGTAAATGAAAGATAAAGCAATATGAGAGGTTTTTCCACCCTCTGAGACTTTCAATGAGGCTTGTCTATGAGGAATAAATGTCTTTTCTTCCCTAGGAGTGAGAACATCCTTTGTGTCAGGATGCTCAAAACCCAGAACCTGATATCTGGGTTGTCATGCATGCAAGTACTAAATAACAGGAAAGGTGTTATCTCACAATTCTACATCAGTTTTGCAAATCTGTTTTAAATTTTTGGGACATGGGAGACAGGTAGTACCACAAAAGGTGAAAGCAGATGAGAGCTCTAACTGTGCTGACTTCCCAAGCCATGTCAGAACAGTGGCTTTTTAATGCAAATCTTAAAAAAATATCAAAACAGAAACACATTATGCAACCTCTTACCTCTAGCTTTTTTTTAGTTACTAGTATAAAAGAGGATAAAAAGAAGAAAAAAGAAAAGAGATCTCACGAACAATCCTTAGTATGAATAATAGCATACTTGTGCATCATTAAGAAGTCTATATAGCTATTAGCTTGTTTTCGTGCTCAAAATAGAAATTTAGTTAGTCTGGGTCCATCACTATGAAGTAAATAACACAGCTTTGATTCTGCTGGTTCCAGCAATAAGGTTTCTTCTCTTCCCTGTTCTTGTTCTGCTGTGTACACCTGACTTTGCTCTTTTGACATTTGATGGCTTCATACTGTAGAGTTCCTAAATACCAATGAAGCAAGCAAAGCAGGAGGAAGTTAAGCACAAGTGATGTAGCATAAACGGATTTTCAAGGTATTTTGAGAAACAAATGGGCCTTTCAAGCTGTCTATAGAGACACACTATTACTTTTCATACAAAAGCCCTCTTGTTAAGTGCTTCAAGTTCTAGTCTTTCAGGAAAGGCTTGTTCCACACTTAGTTGTCTCTTCAGATAAAATTTAAAATGCAAACCTTCTCGTATATTATAAAATGGTGACTTTTTTTTCATATCCTAAAAAAACTCCATACGCTTAACCTCATTCCTATGTCATTTAACACAAAGTGGTAAAGGGGATTTCTTTTAGCATCATAATGTCAGAGAGTGGCAACCTGCAACCCAACAGGACAAAGCTAAGTGCACTACAAAGTTTTGAAAGAAATAGAGTGACTGCAAATGAAGGTTTAGATCATCTCAGTCACACTAAACAAAGGTGTAGTGTAGTGTTAGCAATTGTTCTTCAGGCTCGATCCTACTTCCTAGCAGACTGGTATCAGTGACATTCTTGCCATTGAGAGAAGTTTTATCAAGATCTGCCCCTGTTTCCTTTACAGAGCAGCAATAATTATTTGATTTTGGTTCTTAGAAAAAGGTAACCTATGTTTCTAGGTTCTGAAACTTATTGATTTACTAACAGTTTAGACTAACTGATAATCTCTCTGTGATTATCACATAATTGTGCTGTTAAAAGAAAAATAACTTTTATCCTCAAACAGAACAGTGAAACTTTATCTGCATGTAACAGTCCAAGAAGATCCTGTTGTGTGCATTGAACCTGCACTTTCAGCAAAGTTCAATCATAATATTGCAGCCTGTATATAGCAATAGTCTGAACTAAGTAAAGAATCATCGTGTGAATCACAGTGAAGTGGTGACGATGCAGTAATTCATTATGTTGAGAATTCAGCCAAACAAGGGTAACTTGATCTCACAGGTCATCTGGCCATTTGACCTCTTCATCTGGTGATGCGAAGAGAAGAGTACTTGAGAGTAACCCTAAGGCTAACAAGTTGTCATTTAAACACCTCTATTTTTCATTCATTCTGTGTGCCTGAGCACAGACATATTAAAATGTTGTAGCTTCACGGCTGTGCTTGTAGAGGGTCCCAAAATGAGGGTCAGGGCCTGTTTAACATCTGAGAGACCATGATGTCTTTGAGTCCTTTTCTGCCCAGACCTACAGATAGTCATACAAGTCTGAGAATCCTATTTTGGACAGAGATGGGGGGAAAATGTGATTTTAGTTCACATTTTTTTAATATTTCCTTAGTTTCTCAGTGTTTATTCATCCTAGGTGTATAAAATATATCACAAAGTGATGGAGAAGAGGAAAATGAAAAAAATTTCCAGTTTCACATTTGTCAGATTTCTAACAAATGTCTTGATCCAGCAGCCACTTTCATTACTGAGACTTGCAGAACTACCCTAATGCAGGTGTGTCTATAAAATGGTTATTCTTAGTGACCACAAATATGAACTAAGCTTGGGGAAATTGAGAATCTGTGTTGACAAATTTAATGTCTTTGTATGAAGCTGAAGGGATCATTTGCCTACATAGAGATAACTGTTGCAAAAAAAAAAAAGGCTAGCAACAATAATAGAAAGAAAAATGAAGACATAATTCAAAGGGACTTTTTTCATTTTGTTTTTGTTTTTTAATTGTTTATTGAAGGGTTCTTTTCAGTGCTGGTGGCTGATGAAGGGGGAGTTTACTAGGCTACTTCCAATAGCTACAGTATGAAACATGCTCTATGAAACCAAGAATTATGTCCATTTATTACTTTTTAAAAAGAAAAAAGGAGAGAGGAAAGAGTGGGCGTTCTTTTTATACATAGCATTGTTATTTTGTTTTCAAATATTATTTAATTCCTTGAGCTTACAGGACTTAAAAATTTGCCAGTGATATGAATTGTAAAACCTATTTTACGAGTTCATTAGTTCATTCTTCTTAAAGTTTACAAGAAAACCATGGACTTAACTTTGTGTGTGTATGTGTGTTTTGTTCATAATTAATTAATGATACCTTCTTAATGTTGGGGAATACCTGTGGTACAAACAAGAGCATCACTACACAGATAAGGACTGAAGTGCATAGTGCTTTCTACTCTGTATCCTATTCTTGCCAGTGGGAATTTTTATCTTTAAATAAAATTTGTTGGATTCAGAAATCATGTGGTTGTAATTAAGCATTCAGCAATGAATTCCTTAACAGACAAAATCAACTCTGAGGAAAATTGGGCAAACACACACATTTGAATGACTGCGTCTTGCGGTTTGTTTTAACCTCTTTCTAATAATTACAGAACAATTAAAAGAGAAGGACAACTGTTTGTGGTCAATTCTTCTCTACAGCTATCACTTCTGTGGGCAAGGAGGACATTTTCAGGCGTCTTGTAATGTCCAAAAACATTCTTCAATGAAACAGCAGGAGTATCACAAAACTGTCAGTTTATACTTCCTCCTTCCTTGACTTCCTTTCAGGCAAACTCATATAAAATATTCTGGCTGGAGCCAAAATACATCACGTAAATTTCTAATATGAATTTCCTCATGAAGGATGCCCTGGGACATCATTCCTTAGACTACTTGATGTTATCTCAACAGAAGTTAAACGGGGTTTGTTTTGTTCTAAAATAATGTGGTATTGAAAATAGGAGAATGAAATTCTGCTGCTCTTTAGATTAATGCAGATGCACAGAATGTGAAACCAAGAAAAGATTACTGAAAAAAAAAAAATATATATACCATTCTCTGAAATTTGAAAGTAGTATAGAGCAGACTGTCTTCATCTCAGTACAACTGAGGTATCCTAGAGTCTTAACCATGGCATGTACATGGTTAATGACATTGTTTATGATCCTGCAGTTTGTGAATTCAAGGACACTTAGCTTCATTGCAGAGAACTCCCTCAAAAGGAAACACAGGACACAGGGGTGAAGAGTGAAGTTTGTTAGTCTTTCTGACTGAATATTGCTCTCCATAGAGAGATGCCTTTTATGGATACACTGTTCTAAAAGATGAAGGAAATCTTAGTGCTTGTCTATGTATTTTTTGCAATTGCCTCTGTCTGTTTGTCCCATAGTTTAGACTTCTAATAAAGAAAAAGGTATGGGATACTGGCCTAGCCCAGGTAGAAAGGACACTGTCACTGGCTCTCCACTGTTAAATGGAGATGGGCCAAGAAGGGCTTTGCTGGTCTTCCAAACAATAAAATTCCAGTCCAGGGACACTATTACTTTGCTCCTTCAGCTGGTGCAGGAAAGACTGAGGAGTTTTGCAGGGGCATTTTAGAGCAGGGGCTGGTGAGTTTGGCAATAGCTGCAGATGCAAAATGACACTGGGAGCATCTCTCCACCTGGGCACTGAGCTAAGCCTGAGCTTGCAGAGCCCTGGAACTAGTCCTTGCATCTGAAATTTCCAGATTGATTCTGCTGCTGATGGAGAAACTGAACTCCTGTTTCTTTTAGCTGGGAGCACAGGTGAAAGGAGGTTCTTTGTTGAAAGCTTTCTTGTGGCCGCAGGCGTGGCTGGGGTACTGCAATATCTTCACCTCCGTCTAAAAGGCTTGAGACTGAGCATGCTCTTGTGCTTGCAAGCTTCAGGAATTACTTGAAGGAATCTGAGAAGCAGTTGGCGTACAGGCAAGCGGGTCCTTTGGGCATGTGCGCTGATGCATCCAAGGGAAGATATAACCCATTAAATAAGGCACTTCCTATAAAGCATTTCAGATAAAGCTATCAGTCCCAGACACTTACACATATTGAAAAATATCAGCTACTTAAAAGAAATTAATGATCATCATTATCATCATCATCATCAGCTTGGTTTTAGTTTCTCTAAGTAAAGGTTAGGAAGGGTGGCTTTTTTTGTCTTAATTCCAATCATTTTGCATTGCTTGATGAAAACAGGGCAATTTTCACAGCTAAAGAGTGATCATTTTGATATACGAGTTGTGTCAGAGCATAGATTTCTCATTTCTCCATTCAATCTCCTCTTTTATTATGCACTGAACATAATATAATCAAGCTTAACAGCATGTCCAGCTATTAAATCCACACAGGTTTTTACAAGTATCAGAAGTTCTCCAATGGCTGCAGGAAGGTTTGCTCATTGATTCATTCATTCATTCGTTCATTCATTCATGTTTCTTTTGCAGTTGATGTAACTTCTGAGGTGCTTTCCTGTGTGACTGATTTGACATAGTATTAATTCAGCTTTACAAGGTATCTCCATAACATTTCTTGCTTTCTTGCCACAGGGAGTCAGTGCAAAACAGTACTTCTGCCCTGCTTATTGATTTTAAAATCTGCAAAGCTTGGACTGATTGGGTAAACAAAGATGACTGAGCCTGTTCAGATCTGAACATTCAAAAACTGTCATAGTCTTTAACAGACACAATTTCATCAGTCTTCTTTACTGGTGCAATTAAAGCTTATCAGGGTCACATATTCTGCTGCCAGATGAAAAATCAAACTTAGTTGTTTTTTACACAAAGGCTAAAATTCTCAAGAAAGACAAAATTACCACGGCTGAGACTTTAAAAGTACACCAAGCATGAGAATAAAGTCATGAGAGCTGACAAAACTGCAGTTACTTTACAGCAGAAAAACAAGATCCAGTGTTTAAATGAACTGTAATATTGCACCTGAAAAATTCTGTACAGACATCCTTTCGCAAGCCTCTTTCGTAGGCTCCCTCCAGGGAGTGAAGAGATGCTTTGTGTACTATTCTGCATCAAATGGGAACATCTTTGGTTTCAGAAGCTCCAGAATACACGTGTTCTTCATCTCATTTCTAAAGCATGGAGAGCAATTGCAGCAGTACCCCTCTGTTACCACATTGCAATGCAGCTTGTTTCATACCCAGATTTTACATCTTTATCTATTTCATACATCTCCACGCTCTTACTCACAGACCCCCACTTAATGATACTATAGCCACCTAAAAGTCTTGCTGCTGTAATAACCTGATGTTAGCTATCCACCATACACAGTCTTACCTTTCACATGGGTAGAACAGCTGGATTTTCAAATGCAAGAGGAAACCTGCATGTATATATCGTGCAAGCCAGTCTGCAGAGGATGTATGCTATATTCGGTATTGTCTAAGAAGTTCTATTTGAGAGAGAGATTGTCAAAGGAATGGACAACAGGAAATGGCAAATAAATGGTAATTTGTAATATAGGTGGCAGCAACCTGACATCTTGGCATAATGCAGGTTCTTCTCTGCCTAAAGCCGTCTGGCCTGGGCAAACGCAATGAATGGGAGAGAAGGAGTTTACGTTCTGAGCTGGTTCATGCTCTTGTCATCTTTCCGGAAGCAGTCAGCTGTAACACGTGGTTATGATTTGAATGCTTAATGAGGTCTCACTGGGACTGAACACACAGGAACAACTAGAATGGACAACCATTACGACTACCCAGTTTTCCTTTGGGAACAGTGAAGCGTTTCATTATTTCATGAGAAAACTTCCAAGCACAATATACACAGTGGTGAGTTCTAGGATGTGAAGGGGTAACCACAGGTTTCCTAGGAAAAGGGTATCTTTGTAATAATCCAGGGTTTAAGGTCACGTTTGGGCAACATTGTAGCTGTCTTGTGTGGCAAAATAGACAGGCAAAACCAGAGACTCCATGCTGTCCCCTTTCACTCTTGCTCCCCTTACTTCCTCGTATGATAATGACAGCAGACAGAAATAGACACCCTAACTGGAGACAAATAGTCCAGCCAGAGCACCCATGTGCATCTGGCTTGAAACTGCTGCCTTACCTTAACTACCTTCGGCAAACAGCGGCCAGCACCAGAGAGGAGCACCTCAGTCAGCATCCTCTGCTCATCCCACCAGGAGCTGCCAGGTGCACAAATGCCAAGTGGTGGGATGGCAGTCAGTGAGTACGCCAAGTTTGCTGTTGCCATGGCACATCCCAGATTGGGCCTGTCAGTCTTCAACTCTGGCAAACTGTCTCTTCTTTAAGCAAGACGTTGCAGTTGAATTAAATATGCAGAGAAGTGTTTTATTTGCATAAAACACCAGGTTTTAATTTTCTGTTTTGACCAGCACAATCACTATGTTTGCTTCTTATTTTGAACATGTGGAGGGAAAGTTGGCATCTCAGATACTCTTCTAGTAATTTGGTAGTTACTGACTTTTTTATGGTGATCATTACTGTGATACCAGGAAATGCCTTCTATGATCACTGATAACTTGCTTTATGTTTGCTATCAACCTGTTAAGGCTCAGTTTTAACATTATTTTATAGAAGGGTGTCTCTGGCAGATAGCTTCAGATATAGTGTTTTTCCCACACAGCTGGTTCAAATAAATGATAAAGGTTATCAAGTTATCTTACTGCAATGGTCTCCAAATTTTCCTAACTTTGCATGCGGCCGGGTTTAATATATGGATTGGGATGAGTCTGCAGATGCATCAAAAGCCTTTTTTCCTAATTGCATTAAATATGCTACAAAATTCCATGTCATAGAGCTGAGTAGTGGAGTGGCTCTTACTATTATGAAAATAAGGAGAGTCCCCAAAAATGTAAGTTTGGGAGAAAGATCCTAATCTATTTCCTTTTTGCTATTCCTTCACACGCGTTTTAGTTGGATGTGCCATTAAAAATATGAGCCACAGTTTTTGGGGAGAGGGGCAGAGGGTTTTCTCACTAAAAGGTAATTATTTCTCACACAATTCACGCAGTTAGTCAGTGGCCCATGGCTCCTTATGGCTCCCTTTTGTAGTCTGTCTGTATGCCTCTGAAAGCCTCTGTGCCTGAAAAAAGCTTGTGAAAAGCTATTTAAGTTTTTTCTTTGTTGCTGTCATTCCTACAGGAAGACGGTGTATTCACTTATTGATTTGAGACTGGGCTGAGGAAGCAATGACCTGCCCAGCCCTCGGCCAGTTTCAGTGGGGTCTCCCTGTTCAAGGAAGAGAAGACTTGCAGGGACTGTCTTTCTTGGCTGTTGCTGAGGCTCGTGATACGATTGGGAATAGAGTCTGTATTTACCCACCTTTTCAGTTACCTTAATTTAAAAACTTTTGTTTCCACCTTCAGCTCTCAAGTCTTTGCCATTATTGTAGAACACCCGAAAATATTTGGATAATTCGTTTCTGACAGAAGAGAACAATAAGTGGATGTTTAAAAGCAACCTTTTATACATTTCCATTCTAAATAGCAATTCTTTATTCCAGTTACAGTTTTCACATTTACTGATGGTTGATCACATACTGGTCATTGCATTCTTTCCACAATTTTATTCTAAGGAAAGAAAAATATTATTCCTAAAAAGAGTCTTGGCTATGATATTCTTGATAATGACTGTATTAAAGTGAAATAGCAGAACATAAAAATCTGTAGTATGTATAAACAGGAGAAATCACTGGAAAAACCTACACATTTCTTGTAAATGACCACTGAATACCACTGAACTGTAGTCAGTTTTGATTATAACAGGATATAATATTACCCTTACTGCAGAGTAACCTCCCGGTGCTCTTGAAGCAGACTCAATAGGAAGCAACTGCGGCATTTAGGAAACTGGATATTATTTAACTCAGTACAGCGGATACTGAAATGAAATACATATAAAAGGATACCTTGATTTTTCAACTGTAAGGATGATTGTGACTATCGAATCCATTAATCAGAAGTCATGGACAGTTTTCAATTTACATATTTATAAAATAATGTCTCATTAGAGCCTTATTGCTGATAATGCTCTGTCTGTATGAATGCCACATTTTTTTGATGAGGAGGGTGGAGAGGTGGGCTAATATAATCAATTACAAAGAGCTTGCATTGAAAATGACCATTTTCTCTATTTATGCTAGAGCTGTGTAGGCAGTATTATAATGTTTTCTGCTCATTTACTCTGCTCATTGAGTTAATTTGTTGAAAGAGGACCCCACTAGGTAATATAATGCAAAATAAAATTTAGTGCTAGGAAATAAGATTCCCATTCTTCAACCATCAATTAAAAAAAAAGGGGGAGGGCGAAGAAGAAAGCAGATCTTTTTGAAGAAGGTGCTGTTCTGGAAATTGCAGTGTATACAGTTAAAACATTTGTGCCATATTAAGGCATAGAAAAGGAAAAGTGTCCATGCTGCTGATGACAGCCCAGCAAGAATCCCTACCTCAACCCTTCCTCTCCCCTAGACTTTCCATAAGAGCTTCCCTGGACCTGACTATCCTGTATACCCAGTGACTGAATCACTGGGGGGGAAAAAAAATAGTTACTCTCCTCATTTTTCCATTCTATGCGTTTATCTTAATTATTGTAATGAAAGTGAAGTAACTCTCTGGCTATGTTGACCATGTTGTAGCTAATCTTCGTTCCCCATGATTTCACCTCTCTAATTTTTATTCTTGAACCTGTAAGGTAAATTGTGCATCAACAAGACAGGTCTTTTAAACAAAATTATGGGGATTGAAATATGCAAAGTTGCATGAAAAAGGGGAGGACACAGAGACTGAGTAGCTTGATCGACTCTTGACTAGCAAGAGAGGGAATCTTGGCCACAGATTGTCCCTATAACTTCTAGCTAAGATGTCCTCTCACAATCACTTTCTGCTAGGTTTCCTTAAGAAGCTCAGAGACAAGGCAAACTCTTGTCAAAGTGAGAGAGATATACAGACTAAGTAATTAAAAAATAATTTTGTCGTGAAACAGTTTGTGAAAAAAACATTGCCAAAATTACTAAACTCCTTTCTTTTTCATTGAATTATAAAGCAAAAATTCACAGCAAGTGCAGAATAAGCTGTTCTGCCTTTCATAGGTGAAGTCTGAACTCCCACGGTATCATGATTTTTAAACTACGTTTGTAAAGAAAAGCGCTTCAATTGTTTCACCAAAGTGTGATTTTTAGTATTCCATCTTTAAGAATGTTTAAACGTGAAATAACTGAGAAGAGTTAAATCGAACTTTACACGGTGTCCTTTAAGACTGTTGGCAAGACTTTTGTTTTATAAGCAGTCATCTTAAATGGTAGTTGACAGCCTAGGTTTCTGTAACAGAAGAATGAGGTAAGTCAGATTCAAAAACAAACTACTGAATTTTCTTGCAAGATTTTAAGAAAGCTTTTTTTTTTTTCCTTTAAGAAATGCAAACCCATTGTACTTGGCTATGCTTCTTTGTGCAGTTACACACCATATGACTAATCACCTAAGGTTTTTTTTTAGGAGTAGCACAGAGAAAGATAGAAAAATTCAGTATGATATTAGGAAGGCCTTAGATAAACTGAGAGAAGACTACGAGAGCAGACCTACCTTTATTTAAATGGAACATATTTCTATGCTATTTTAATCAGTTGGGCCTTCATGCATTAAATAGAGCAGATATGGAGCTGTCTTAACTAGGTACAATTGAGCTAGACTGGAAATTTGAAGCAGGTGTGTAGGTTACATCGGTTACCACCTGTCAGAAACTGTTTAGTGTTTCTGCTGGACAAAGTCTCAGGGAACTGTGAATCTTACTCTGTGGAGTGATGACAACATGTTCAGCAAATTCTTGAAAGCCTGACATGCATTACAAATATAGAGAGATTGTATCCACGTACATGCACGTGTTTACATGAAGGTGTGTGCCAGCGAAGTATGCAGTAGCGATACAAACTTTGTTTTGCCAAAATACGAGTGACCTGGATGTTCCATGTAGTATTTCTCCTGCATGCCAGTTAGCAAAAGCTAACCACTCTGACACAGTGAGATGAATTAACCAGCAAATGCCAATACGATTTCAAGAAACACAGAAGCATTTTCAGATGTTTTGGCACTGCTCTGAATTGGACAGTAGAAGCAGCAAAGCTCTCAGAGAGCCAGGTATCTGATTCATTCTCATACCACTGTCTCAGATAGAGCTAGGGATATTGCAGAAAAATGTTTGCTAAAATCAACTACCTGATATTTAGAAAATTCTTACATTAATATTAAAGCACATCTGCATATGTATATATCTAATCATACATGTGGAATTCAATTTGAAAGTATTGTTTTTTAAAAAAGAAATTAGAAATGGCATATATGTGGCACAAATAATATTTGTTGATGTATGCATGTGTACTTTAAAGCACGTAACATTGGCTATGATTGGAGTGGTAAACCCTAGTTGAGAATATTTTGCTCCTTAAATAAAACACAGATTTGAGACATATATTTCAATTTAAAAATTATTTATCAGAGCAATCATAAAAAACAAGTCAGTCCTACAGTTCACAAATGAGAAACAGGCCAAAGTTCTGAATTGATAGTTCAATTTGAAGGCCAGATCAATTGACAGCAAAGAAGAGTTCTGCTCGCATCTGAATAATTATGGGGTCATTGAACAAAACATTTTCCCCATGTGTTTTGACATAGTGGGAAAAAGCTGATCCAGAACACCCAGCAAGCTTCCCACCACTGCCACTACACTAGGGTGCAAGAAGTGAATATCATTGCATAGTTTATCACAGAGCAGTTTTCATGTCTGTTTGCTATCGCCTGCAATATCCAAATATCTTTAATAACCAGCACAAGTAGGCTAAAAAGAAGATAATATTTGCTCAATCTTTTTTCAGTTAATATTTTAAGAATATAATTGATTCATTTTTTTTTTTTTTATTCTAAGGTTCAGAACAGGATAAGTTTCAAAAGGGCAAATTTTTTATGCTGTTATACTGTTCTTTGTGTTGCTAGGAAATTTTTTCCTACTCTGATTTTGTAATTCACGGTAGCTAGGAGCAGCCATTGCCTAAAGAATTTATAAATGTTTCATATATGCCTACAATTACAGTGATGTAAACAGCTTTAATTATGATTCTAGCATCACATAAAAATTAAAAACCTTTCCAATTAAAAAGGTAGTCAAGTACGTATTTTGGAACAATATTAGTGAGAGAATAAGGAAAAAAAAAAAACAAATTGATAATCAATGATAGAGCATTTTTTTTTGAATTTCAAAGGGTGATATGCTACAAAAGTCAGAAGGCAGGACAGCATGAAGAATTCCTTTATCATTGTGACAAATGCATGTCATTTTAAATTAATCCTTTTTACTTTTCCCTTTTGTATGTGAAATACAAGCTGGAATGTACATTTATGATACTTGAAAATTATTATATGTTACTTTATTTTGCTCCTTCTGAGTGAGACAAGCTAGGAAAACCCTGTTCAGTCATGTCCTCTGATATCTGACTTGTTAAGAAGACTAAGGGTCACCTGGTCTTTTAGATAATATTACAGCTTCTGAATGACTTCCTTATTAACATTTATTTCAAATGAAAAAATCTTTTTACTTTGCTGTTCCGATATAAGCCAGAGAACAGTATTGTTGAGTGCTATGAAAAAAACTGCATTTCTTCCCTGCAGTCACCACGTGTGGTCTTCCATGGCACCAGTTAGTTTTTTCTTCTGAAAAATTTTTTTTTCCCAAAATTAAAATTTTGTTAAATGAAATAGCTTATAGACAAATCTGACATTGTCAGAAATTATTCCTGTGAGACCTACTGAACATTTACAGTGACTATATTCAGAGCCTGCCCCTCCTTCTGCCCTTAATGTATTTGTGCAATATTTCACACTCGATTGACTCACTGTGCCTGCATATATCAATATTATGTATGCAGGGAGAGTGATGTCTCAGAAACATTGATTTTATGGCATATGCCATCCAGAGACGACTGATACCTGAACAGTAAATCCAATGTATTCTTCAATTTCATCTATGTGCAATTCCTACACATGTGATATTGATACACTGCACAGCACATGCCCATCTCTTTCTGTTACAATAAGGGCAACTCTGGTTGCCCCTAAATCAAAGATGCTCCTAATATGGGGCACACATCTTTGGGTCCTGATCCTATGTTCTGCTCTGACTGATGTGAACCTGACAATCCTTTTAAAGTCTATGAAGTTTTGCACAGTGTAAGGACAAAGAAATTATGTCCAGAGTTTGTAAACTATCTTTAAAGTGTGTTGGTGTTTATGTAAGGGAGTATGATGTAAGTGGAAATACAGTCATTAGAAACTTTTAAAGATAACCCAGAATATATCCAAGAAAATGTTAGAAATGGCCGAGTCTACCTGGGCGTTACATAGGTGACCTTTATCAATTGGCATACACCATTTCTAGCTCTGATATTCAGGGCTTGAAGGTAGATTATATTAGAACGATATCTTACTTAGATGAGGCGGGAGACCATTGCACACTAAGAGTTGGGGGTTTTTGAGGCAAGACTGATGTTGACTGTGAAAAACAGAGTAGACACAAGTACACTTTCAAAGAGTTTTCCTTCCCATACTTTAGCTCATTAACTGAAAAGGTCTTTGTGAAAAACACGTATAAGCAGTTTTCACATATCATTGTGCTATGAATATAAATTGCAATTTCAAATCATTCTGGCAGCTTGCTGATTTTCTTTGAGATTTCTCCTGACTGCTTAACGTTAATCCATCTGAGTACAGAAGAAAAAGTCAATAAAGCTGGTGCAGAGAAGTGAAATTGCACCTTCCTGTGTAGCACCAACTTACCACCTAAGAAGAACTTGTTTTCAGCAGTTTTGCTAGGAACTTTGACAAGGATGGAGGGACCCAATTACAGTCACCAGAGGACATCTGTTAGTTAGTTTTGCAGCAGACAGATGCAGAATTTCTGCATGCTTCAGGTGCCTTCAATTGCCTTTTGTGCTTCTTACACATTTCATGAGTAGAATTGCAGCTGTTGAATACACTCACAATCTGGCTGCTGGCCCAGGCTGGTTGAGGAACAGAGAATGAGGAACTCCACCTGGTGTTCTGCTAGCATGTGTTGGTGAGGTCTATGGCAAGATGTGTTACGTGCTCAAGCGTGGATAAGTTCTGAAATAGAATTTTGTACCATGAGTGCTTTACAAGATAAACTGAGTGGTCCAAATGTTTTCTAGTAAAAATCAATAATAATAATAATAATAATAATAATAATAATAGCATTGAAGAAAGAATGGAAGCATCTGATGACACTCTGTGGCTGTAAACCGAGTTCTCTTCAAAGCCAGGGCTCACCCTTTCATCTCTGCCCCTTCACTAAGGAGCTCAGTTCAACCACAAGAAATTTTGCACCAAAATTGGCAAATGACAGTGTTAATCAAACAACTGGTACTTTATCTTTGATGGACAGTAGCTGCTGCCGCTGAGGAAATACTGTGATTTTTCAGAAGAGAAAGTTAATTTGAGCTTTGATGTGAATGGTTGCAAAACAGAAGAAGACCAAGTACATCTTTAAAGACAGTTGTTTCCCATACCTTTAGCTCGTTATCTGAGAAGGTCTTTGTGAGGAAGACAAGTAAGCCGTTTTCACAAATCTTTGCACTATGTTTGGGAATTTCGGAAGACCTAAGACACCGCCAGTATCTCTATATAGAAGGAAGATAAGGGCCCCCAACTTTGGGGAAAACTTCATCCTAAGTAACTTCCCATTTTACAGGAGTATCAGAACATACACGTGTAGCCGTCCTCTTCAACTCTCCTCACACAGGGATGGGATGTCACTCAAGTACAGCAACAGGACTTGAAACTCTTATTTTTCTATTCTTTCTGAATACAATTACCTGTTCTTAATAAGCAAGGGTCTGCTCCCACTCTAGCAAAAAAGCACTTTCCTATGCATCAACTGTCAATTTTTAAGAGGTTGTTCATAAACATCTCCTGTACATAAATCTTCCTTTGATATAAAAGATATTGGTTTTTGATTTTGGTTTGGTTTGGTTGGGTTGGGTTTTGTTGCTATTTTTCTTTTTTCTCAATTACTAGTTGCTTTGATCTTTTAACAAGTTTTGGAATCTTTAAAATACTGGTATTTCTGTGTTCCCATTTTAAGCCCTTCATGGAAACAGATCATAACAGTCAATTTCTACTTGCTGTCTCATAACTGAGCGTATGAAATGAATTCTTCTCTAAGTAGGAATACCTTACAGTCAGTTTAGATCCTCCAAACTAAACTGCAGTTCAAGGTTACAAGGGTCACAGAGATTAAGGAGGACTCCAGCCTTTAGATTTGTGAGTTACTTTGTGGAAAGGAAAAGCTTTTCTAGGTTTTCCGCTTAAAACCCGAAAAGGCTTAGAAGATCCTCCAAGGACTGCAGTAAGTTAATCACATCCTCAAAAAGGTGGTTAATGTAATAAAGTTTTGGGGAAGCTGCTAGGAGGCTCAGCTTAGTTTCGGGGAGGGAGGGAGAGGGAAGGAATAAGCTCAAAATTAAGGCTATTGGTTCTTAATAAAAATAGTAAAAGAAAAACCCGTTTTCATTGAGTATTTATTTAACCTTGTAAGTCTTTAGGTAATGGTACATTGAAGTAGTTCATAGAAAATAATACACATACCTGCAGTAAACCCCCTTCTTTTCTCCCAACATAATACTGCAAGAACAGAGGCTCGTTACCTGATGTGGTGGGTTAGACTCGGCTAAGGGCCATATGGTCACAAAGGTGCTCACTCACTCATCCTCCTCCATCCCTTTTTCCCCCGCTTAGTTTCAAATCCAACTACCCCCTTCCCCCTGAGCTGGTGAGGACTGTGTGGTTGCAGTCAGTCCATAACAATCATCTGGTCTGGAGCAACCTTCTCCCCTCCTTCTTCCCTGACCTTGGTGCTCACACCAATCTCACTTATTGTTCCTGCTCCTCTGCTTGTGTGGTGATTTCCACTTTTTCTTAAAGATGATTTCCAGGAGGTGCCACCAGCATGGCTGACAGGCTCAGCTTTGGCCTGCGTTGGGTCCATTGGAACTGTCTGGGTCTGCCATCTGCACCCAACACAGTTGGGTTTGGGGTTGGTTTTATGCAAGAAGACCTCCAGGTTTGACCATTGAGCTTGGTGTGCTCTTTTGGGAGAATCCTGGCCCTTTGAGGTACACCCTTAGTATCCAAGGCGTTTGTCTCTAGGAAACAGTCTGTAACTCCTGTTCCTGTTGCTTTGGGCTCCCCACACCAGCTGGACAGCTACCCTGGCCACAGCAGTCTTTCCAGGGCAAACCTGGTCTCCCCTGCCTGAGCTCAGCTGGGACTCTGACTTTGGTTAGTAAGAAGGCCTAGAAGCAAATGCCTTCCCTGCCCGACAAACCACTCTTTCAGGTCACCATATTGCTTGACTGTTAGCATGACGTCAGGAGGCCTACTGGTTTACACATCCTCAACACGCTCTTCCAAGTGGGATTTTTCTGAAGTAACTACTAGTGTGCTGTGTGGATTGGGAGCTCCTAGAGATGGGATCTTCAGAGGTGGTAGAGCAGGACCCGGCAGCCGGGACCGTCCCACTGCCCCATCAGGGAGCAGGATAGCTGTGGGGCAGCCCGAGCCCCGGGCAGCGGGCACATCCCTGGGGATGGGGGCAGGCAAGGTTGGGACAGCATGTCTGCCTAAATGGTCACTCAAGTTGGAATCCAGCACCAGAGACTCAGAGGAAAGCAGCTGCCAGGAGCCAGAGTTAGCCTGTGACATTTGCACAGGCCTAGACACTGTGATGAGCAGGAGACAAAAGTAATGAGAGAAGAACTTAAAAGGAAAAAGAAACAGGAGGAAAACCAGGTGAAACTAAAGCATTAAAAAGTTAAATGTTGTATTTGTTTATTTTTCTGTCTATATGCAAACAAGTTGAATACGAATTTAACAAGAGGGCTTTCTTAATGCCTCAAGGAAAGAATCCTCCTCTTGATAAAACCTGACTGAAGATTTTAAAGAACTTCTGAGTTTCACAACACATGTTTATGTGATCTCCTCAAAAGTGGATTTTCTTTTCCTATCACAAAGTTGCCTGAGAAATATTTTCCTCCTTAAATATGATTAAGAACTCTTTTCATAAAATGAATCCCTTTAAAATTAAAGTACTTGCTCCTTATAAATCTTTGCAATATGAGGAAGATGGTGATTCCCACCAAGCATGGATTGCAATTGAAGATGGGTAACCAGGGTGGCCAGCCATAATTTTTCTCCTGTATAGATGGGTAAAAGGGGCAGTGATGGTGCTTTAAACTATCCAGGCTCACTGAGCTACAAGAGAGGAGACAATAGGAAGAACGAGAAGCTGTGAGAGTGCATTTTAGATGTCTGACCATCTGAATAGATAAGGCATGAGCTTTCCCCCTCAGTTGTGGTTCCTTCCCTGAGCTGTTTCTAGGGTAAGATAGCAGTAAAGCACCCTTCTCGTAAATCTAGATATAAAAGTGCAATATAGTATTTGAACAGCAGTAAATTAGGTTTAATATTGTGAGGTCTGTGCAGTTTTGCCTTTGGATAACTGCAATATTATCACTGAGCCATTCACTAAAAATGGTGCAATGGGTGAGGGGTGGCAAGCAACTCCTGAATTAAAGGTTCCATTCTACCTGGACATGGTACCTTAAATAATTAATTCACAATTCATCTTAAACCTAAAAGCTCTTTTTTGCAAGTGCCACCAAGCATGCTTTGAAAATAGCACAGTCCTTTGCTGGAAAGCTTTGGGTCATCTCAGTCAGGTTTTGAAAATGGAAAAACTGCTGTTAGATAACTGGAAAGAAATGCCAGTCTGTTAGGAGTGTAAATGATGTATTTTTTTATCTGGATTGAGTTGTGAAAATCATTCTTCTGAGGGTATGTGGACTCTAGGGTAGGGTCCTCCATATAAGAGCATAGATAAATTAATGGAGAATAATCTACAAGTGACTCTCAAATGCAGTGAAAAAGATTTAGTATCTAGCTACCTCTGGTTGTCAGAAGCTGGGAGTATAGTGAAGCATGAGATTAGCTTTAGTCTTTCTCTTGTTCAGAAACTCCTTCCCTGTACTCACCTGTTAGTAGTAGCTGGCAACGGGGCAGGCGGTCTGATTGAGGCAAATCTTGTGTTCACCTGGCCTGGGCTCCTTGACTGAGCAGTATCAATAATCATCTAACATACTCTTTTCCCATTTGAAACTAAATCTGAATTTGATTTTAATTTAAATCTAAACTACTGGTTTACATTTCGTTTGGCTTTTTTTTGTTAGGCTGGTGAAAAGTGTGTCAGTCCTTCCTTTCAGGTAAGTATTTCAGACTCAGCCCTGAAATTAGTAGTAGTAAGCAGCACAAGTTTTTTTGAGCCAGGAATAACTCCAAGATATATTCGGCTGATCAAAATAGTCAAACTCATACCAACTGCTCTCATGCTCTTTCTGGAACTTGGACTAATTGAAAAGCTTAGAGATGAATAGCAATTCACAGTGCATGCTCACCAGATGCTGTTGACACGTGAATACAGGACACAGACCGAAAACAATTTTTGAAGATCACCTTGTCCCTTCAGTATTGAAGACTAAACTAAACAAGAGAAGTAATGTATTCATTCACCCCATGCCATTATTAAATTATCCAGGCTGAAGGTATAGACATAATACTGTAGAAGATTTTTGTGCATATGAGTCACAGTCCCCATAATTTAGCAAACGTATTTTGTAATTCTGACAGGTAATTCCATCTGGCTGCTCGTAATGAAAGTTTCCCAACACTGGTCTCGTTTATTTACAAATTATACAGCTTATTTCCATTCATTTTGTGAGTCCATCAGATGAGTGTTCTGCAGAAGATGAAGACATATTTTTCATGCAAAATGATGTATGCCTTTTTGCAAGCCTGAAACTGTTTCAAAATAAGCTACTGTCCCAGCCACTCCATTATGGTTTTGTTGGTTTGGAGTTTTTTGGGTTTTTTGTTTGTTTGTTTGTTTGTTTGTTTTTGCCTGTTTAGTGTAAGGCAGTGAATGATGCAAAGGGCAAGAATGGATAGCACAAAGGGTCCGTTCCATGTAGGTAAACCTCAGATCTGAATAGAGTCATGTTCATTACTTTGTTTTGGTTTTGGTTTGGGGTTTTTTCTTCCTCCTGCCAGAGATACACTGTGGGAGTTTTTTAAGCCAGACACAGAAACATCTTAAACAAAAGCAAGGATAGAGAGCCAACTACTCGAGTTTCTGATTATCAGTCTATCTCTTAGTATGTCTTATTTCTAAGACATTCCCCAAAGGAGAAAAGGCATCTGAAACAAAGATGTGAATCTTGTCAGGATGAAGAGACAAGTGAGGGTTTTTTTTTCCTAGAACCTATTGAAAAGCTATTTAAAAGATAGCTGCTATGCCTAGCAATTTTTTGAATCAAAATGTTCATGCTTTTTTATTGTGCAGGATCCATTGCTACCTGTCTTTTCCATATATAACAGTTATTGGCAGTGAAAACTGTACTGTGAGTTAGCAGATCCATATAGTATGAAATACAAGTTACTTGGGTTTTGTGCTATTATTTTGCTGCTAGAATGGCTACAAGGACTGTTGTTGTAAGTGGAGGAGACAGGGATAGAATCTAGTCAGCCTGGAAGAGATTTGTTAAATAGCAAAACTGGAATATACTACAATAAAATATGACTAGAAAATGTGTTCTCAGAGACTATCTGAGATTTCAACTACTATTATCATTTCCATCATTGTTTTCTGATCCTCTTTCTATCCTGCAAAACTTTCCCCTTTGTATGTATTTTTACAGTAGATGATTCCCCCCAGCATTTGATCACGCCTGTTCCTAAAATATTTGCCTGAGAGCTTTTGCTTCTCCATTGGGAAGCAACATCAAAGAGTTATACTCTAATTGGTTTTGTGTTTTGTCTTTTTCTTCCATGAAAAACGAGGTCATCACAACACAGAATAAGGGAAAAAAAAAGCATTTAAAATAAATTGATGTAGCCTATGGTTTCACCAAGACATATTCATATCCACTGTGAACATATTAGTGTTTTTTCTTGCAAGATGTTTACTTAATAGGAATGTTAGGGGTTTAGTTCTGAGTTTCATTTATTGGTTTGGGGGGGAGGGGCTAACCTAAAGTCTCAAGAGTTTTGAACACTGAAATATAGTGACGTAGATCGCTAGAATATAGAGATTGAATAAATTGTCCAATTGAAATGGAAAGTTTTGAAACTCCCTCAAGATTTATGGTTAGGCAGATTCCATTCTTTGAGTTAAGGTTGAAAAACTAACAGCTTAACTGCAAGCACAAGGATTCCCCATGCTGCCATTTCAAATGATGCTTGGCTCAAACAAATTAGTCAGTCTATGAAAACGGATAGGCAGATCTTCAGCTATCTTGATTCTCCTGTCAAATGTGGAGCTATATGATTTTATATTGCTATGCGAATAAAAGACAGGTCAGAGTTCTAATAATTTTTAAGTCTGTCAATTATAATTCCCAGTGAAGTCAACTGGATTTCCACATAAAAATGTGAGGAGAAAGTAGATTGATATGCCAGCAACAGATTCCAAATCCATAATCTTATAGTGATTTTTTTTTTTTTTGTTAGCTATCAAAATGTGTTTAAGTAAGTTTGAAAAAAACTCCTGAGAACAGAAATAGGACTGTGCAGTAAAAAGAGGGAAAAAATGCCTGCCTGCAGTGGATAATACTTCAGTTGGAAGACAGTACTGTTAAATAGCATTTCTAGGGGAAAAATCACCATGAATTTTAGGATCTTGTGATATTATTTCTTTGATAATTCTTCTAGAAGGATCTTATGGGTTAAGGTGTCAGCTCCAGAGCAGATGGGGGAATGACTTCCTCCTTCCTACCCTTCCCTTGTTAGAGTGGCAAAGGCTTTTCACCGCCTTTGTGGGGGGAAGGGGCACCAGCATTGCAAAACCACTGCCTCAGCTTAGGTTTTTTACCGCCCCGTGAGCCACGACATGTCAGTCAACACCTCTGTGAATAAAGCTATAAAAGCTGCAAATCACATGGCTTCCCTGGCGCGCACATTTTATTTTCAGCAGGAGGACGAAAAGTGAAAACTCATAAAAAGCAGTCACCTCGAGCCCAGGACAGCAAAAGATCTTCCGTATGGCAGGTAGCCTTTTCATGTTGCCGATTAGTGGAGGGGGTGGTTTTAAGAAGAGGTTAGCAGAAGAAAAGGGGCAAAGATTGCCAAGCCCCCAACTCTGCAGGGAGGGAGAGAGAGAGAGCTGCTGGTGAGGGGACACGACAAGGTTTCAGGTGCCCAAGACGGAGGCTCCACTGCAACGCAGGAAACCTAAGGCATCTCCCCCGAGATCCAGTTAATCTCCCATTGTGCAGATGGGAAGAGCAAAAAGCTGAAAACAGCCCCTGGCAATCTGGTAGCTCAAGCTTTCCAGCTACACCAGAGAAACACTACATATTGCCAGGGAAGTTTGTCCTGAAGAGTTGAATTTTGAACTGAGATCTATGAGGTTAAAAGAACTACATTTCCCCATTCCAGTTTTATTCCTTGCCCTCCCAGCCCTGGCTCCGCCTCCGGCACAGACCGTGTGTGTGGGCTTGTGGTGATTGGGGATATGGCATGGAATGGGTGAAATATATGTATATGTATATACCTATTTATACATTTATTAGCACCATACTCTCTTTTTGTTTTTCTGTCCTACCGGAATTTAAGTAATTGATTTATGGTTCTCATTGTTGCTGAATTAAATGAATTTTCTTTCACCCTCTTAATCCAAAAACCTTCTGTGCTAGTTTTTCTTTGCCCATAGTTGTAAGCCCCGCTGTGTATCTTATCAGGTGAAACACTTTAATTCTTTTGTTTATCTCTTCAGGGGATAAACTTCTTTCCCCGAGGGCGAGTTGTCACTCTGCAAACCTTTCTGTTCTTTTCAAACCATGACAAAGGAAATTATGAAATGTTCTGTATGTTTTTGTAGTAAAAACCAAGGCCTTTTATCTTCAATTAGAGGGCCTAGTTCATGTTTCCAGTGATGCCCCCTACTTGGACATGTTCAAGACCAGGTTGGATGAGTCTTTGAGCAACCTGATCTAATGGAAGGTGTCCCTGCCTATGGCAGAGGCTTGGAACTAGCTGATCTTTAAGGTCCCTTCCAACACAAACCATTCTTATGATTCTATGAAGAAAGAAATTTGCCTAATTATAGCATTACCTGAGTTTCACTTATCTACTTGTAAACTGTAATAGACTGTAATAGTTGGTAAACTAAAAGCCCAATGAATATTTCCAAATCTGTATCTTTAGTTGGGTTATTTCCATTGTGCAGATCAAAACTGCCAAACTTCATAAATGTAAGACAGCCAGTTCCTGAGTTAGAGTGGATATTAAATGCTGTGGCCAGCACAATTCCATGTCACCTGTTTCTCAGTAGCCAATTAGTTCAGTAATATTTTCAATATAAGTTAACTATCCTGCCAACTTAGCACAGAATCCATAACCCCAATCTACCCAGTCTCTGTTAACGTTGCTGCTGTGCAGCTGGGCTAATGTACACTAAAATTCATTCCAATCTCTAGAATAATTCTTATGCATCTTCCCATTCAGGTAATACACTTTATCGAGATTTCATAGTACAAAAGACCAAACTGAATTTTGCATTGGATGGCATGATTGTTACATTGCATTTTTTTAAATAGATTTATAGAGTCTGGCTGCTCCTATAGGTCTGTAGAACCTAATTTTACAGTGCAAAATGGATATAATTTGCTACTGTATGGGCTTTGCTTCTAAGTAGCAGTAGCTGACTTTCTAGAGAACATTTCAATGGAGAACCAAATGTGGTGATAAGTTGTTTGCATTAATTCATGCCGCAAAATTCACTTTCTACGGAATTCAGCATGCCTTTATTGTTTATCATGTGGTAGTTGACAGCTCATAAGCTGGATTCAGCTCACAAACTGTTTCTGCTTCACTTGCCATCTTTTCTAGGTGAAAGGAAGCCACCAGTTATTCCATTGTTCAGACTAGCAAAAGCTAAAGGATTTACCTCCCACCATAAAGAGGTTGGAGAGACGTAGCAGCATGCTTGTAGCTGCTAGCTGGGAAGAAGAAAGGTCCCCACACCCGCATTGCCTTACACTGGCTGCACCATGAACCTAGTGCTCTGGGTGAGACAGTTAGCCCTCTTCATCCTACCCGCTTTCTTTCCCAACTTAGCAGACTTCATCTTTCCACAGAAGTGCACCTCAAAGTGGCGGAATAGGGAGGTTAGTGGGAAGACTATATGGATGCTTATGTAGGAATCATCCAATGCTGCTCCAGAGAAAGCATAGCAGAGCTTTGTGGGAAAGCCACTGCTCAGTGGCTATGGGAAGAACAAGGATGGGCCTGAGTTTATCATCTCCACAAAGAGGAAAACTGTCTGGCAAAGCAGGACCTTGCTTCCATACAGCTGAAGGCAAGTCTTGGCTACCTTTAAATGCTAAGCATCAGTATATAGAATCTACAGATGAACCAAATATCTGCTGCTGTCAGTGACATCCGAGTGACACAGTTAGTGATGTCTGGAGAAAGATTCACCTCACTGTAAAGCTTTGTCACGCTTGACCATCTTGTGGTCATGCTTGGCCAACTTGATAAATTTTTATGAATGACTGGCATGGGAGGGGAAAGCAGTGGATATTGTCTACCTAGACTTCAGTAAGGCCTCTGACACTGTCTCCGATAAGATCCTTACAGAGAAGCTATTGATGTGTAGGAAGGATGAGCAGACAGTGAGGTGAATTGAAAACTCGCTGATTGGCTGGGCTCAGATGATGGTGATCACAACGTCTAGTTGGAGGCCAGTAACTAGTAGTGTGCCCTGGTGGTCAGTACTAGTTCTAATCCCATTTAACAGCTTCATTAATGATCTGGGTGATGGGACAGACTGTACCCCCAGGAAGTTCGCTGATGCCACAAAGCTAGGTGAAGTACCTGATACATCAGAGGATCATGACGCCATCCAGAGTGAGATCAACAGCTGGAGAAATTGTCTGGCAGAAGCCTCATGAAGTTCAACAAGACGAAGGGCAATGTCCTGCACTGGGGGACAAACAGCCCCAGGCACCAGGATATGCTGGGGCCCACCCCGCTGGAAAGTAGCTGGACAGAAAAGAACCAAGGAGCCCTGGCAGACACCAAGTTGAACACAAGTCAGCAGTGTGTCCTTGTGGCAAAGAAGGCTAAGAGTATCCTGGCCTGCTTAAGGAGGCATGTTGCCAGCAGGTCCAAAGGAGGTTTCTTCCCCTCTACTCAACACTGAGGAGGCCGTGCCTCAGACCAGGCTCAGAGGTGATCTTGTCAATGCATGCAATGTATATAATGGAGCCAGGTTGCTTGCAGTCGTGCCCAAGGACAGGAGAAGACTCAATGAGTACAAAATGAAACACAGGAGTTTCCTTGTGGGCATGAAGTAGCACATCTTACACTGAGAGTAAGCAAGCACTAGCACGTGTTGCTCAGGGAGGTGCTGGAACCTCTAGCCTTGAAGATATTCAGAAGCTGTCTGGGCATGGTCCTGGGTAGCTCTACTTAAGCAGAAGAGTTGGACCACATTTCTTCCAGAGGTCCCTCCCAACTCCAACCATTCATTGATTCTGTGAAAGAAGAAATATTAATTGACAGTCTAGTTTCTAAGCTCTGCTCTCTGTTTTGACATATCCCAATTTTCTATAATAGGAGTTTAGACACCTACATGTAGATGCCTAAATATAGGCATATTCTTCAATGGTATGAAACCCAGATTGTCTTGTTTAAGTATAAAGAGTAGCGCAAGTATCTATTTTGTTTGTTAAAGGTTGTTACTGGAGCCAGTTAGCTTTTCTCTAGCTCTTATGTAATTTTCTCCAGTTTGTTGAAATTTTTCCAGTTGTTTCTGACAAGTGGAGTAGAAATTTATATTCACATTTATAATCTCCTGAGAAGGCCCTCCTAGGTGTGTGACACTTCTCTAAGTTCTGTGGTCACACTAATCAGTTCTAGCCTGTTTCTGTGCCCCACTGCTCAGGCCTGTGTGAGACAAGGCTATGCCATTTTTTATACAGAATCACACAGAATTACAGCATCATTTTCATGGAAAGAGACCTGTAAGATCATTACTTCAAATATTGCCCTTATTTTATTTTTGTGTGTGATTTTTTAATTGTCTAACTCCCTGATAAAAAGAAAATGTCAACATTTTAGCTTTCTTTAAAAAGTTTCTGATCTAGGTGATGCAGAAATAAGTTAAACATGAAGTCCTTAAAGATTTAATGCTGATGAATGAATAACAAGAATAAAAATAATTCTTAAAAGCACAATATTTTAAAAACCTTTTCATGCCATGACTTTCCCTGGAGTCTGATTGATGCCTCTGAGTGGAATTGGAATTGACTGAGTTAGCTCTGTAGATTTACAGAGTTTTATTAAAAAAAAAAAAATTGTTAATAAAATAATGTCTGAGCACAAATGTTAAACAGTAGAGTGCAAGAGAAGGCGTTACTTCTGAGGAAGTGGTGAATTCCAAGGTCCTCCGTAGGTAAAGTAGAAGAGCTGTAGGTAGAAGTTGCCTGTGAGAAGAGGCAAATAAATATTTGTGGTCCTCACAGTTTGTGTTATGCAATCATTCACCACCATCAGAAATACATAGAATATTTTGTGCATTATTGTATGTACTCCAGAGGAGAGGTAGATTATAACTTTTCTTGACATTTCTTTTATTCAGTCTCATTTATTATTTTCATACATAACTGTATGAAAGTCCTCATAACTTTGAAATATGCTGTATGGTGGTTTTACATCCTACTTGGCAGGATATTTACTATGCATTAGTGTATAAGATTTCTGATAAAGAAAGCTCATCACTTTTTATCCTGCTACAATGGCTTGCAGCTTTTTCATCAGTTCATACAGCACACATCTCCTTTTTCTTTAATGGGAAGAGTGGAAATTACCTGGTTTGAAATGCAGGTTACATTGTAACGCTACTGGAAATATTTTCAAGAAGAAATAAAAGTTGTGGTACCTTCAGGACTGCACATTTGCCACCTTTCAAACAGGATAGCACCTGCAGTAACTGACTCATTTCCCCAAAAACCTGGACCATAATGTGCTCTTCTGACCTCTGTTCAGGTCTGAGTGCGCTATTCTGCAGCAGGCCACTGCCAAAAACCTGTCACGAACCACTCAGATGCAGAACGGAGGTCCAAAATATGGGAGAGTAACAGCTGCAAGAAAACATAATGTCATTAGAGCAACCTGTGTACAAGGAGAGTAATTCTTGATTTGTTTGTTTTCCAGATGTATTAGCTGCTTTAAAGCAACTACCTTTTCTTGAGATGACCTTGCGTCACTGTAACAAGCTACAGTATTACAGCTGTAAGTATGGCTTTCTGTTTTGATTTTAGCCTATTAAGGAGGTAGTTCAGTGCCCACTTAAGATCTGGCAGGCTTGGCAGGCTTCAGGATGGTTCAAAGTGAAAGGCTTGGCATGTTAGATATAGTTCAGGTAAACCTGGCCGAGTCTGAGCGAATATCAGATTTTCAAGCAGTTTTGTTGAAAACATAAAGTTAACAAGCTGGAGAGGAAGAAAAAAACCTTCTGAGCTGCATAATCTTAATTGTTATTTGCAGCTGTAACAGATTAGGAAATAATACTTGAATTAACATGAATTACTTTAACTGAGACTGTCTCTTTCATAATTAACTCCCAACAGACAGAAAAAGGTTTTCCAAAGCTGGAACCCTTCTTTCTGATAGTCAGGTCTACTTTCATCACCTTTCCCTTGATGTTGGATTATAGAGCAAAGTTTAAAAAATAAAAGAGAACCTCAAGCCAGATTTTTAAATCCAGAGATAGGCAACAAATTTAAGTGCCCTGATTTTTGAAATGCTGAGCCTCTGGCAACTTTCATTTACTTTAAAGGGAGTTGCCAGGGGCTCAGCACCTGAAAATAAGGTGATAGTGAAATAGGCACTTCACTAAAGATTGACAATCCGGAGAGAGGAGTTCCGTAACAAGAGCGGAGAATGATTGTGCCCCTTTGGGAGGAGGGAAGGTTCTCAACAGAAAAACAGAGCTATGCCCTCACTGTTACTGATCTGTAAGTGCAGTATCCACATGAGAAAGCGATGTATCTCTGTTTTACAAAAGATGAGCATTGACTTTTGTTTTAGGTTTTTTAAAAAACAAAACAAAACACAGAACAAAACACTGGAACAAAAGGGAGGGAATATTAGGGAATAGCATGAGACAAAAAGTCAAACTTCAGACCACTGTATCATGGCTTTTCCTTCTGCTCTCTGGTCTGACTATGAAGGGTGATGTAACCCTGTTCTTTTTCTTTATTTTTGCCTGTGGAAATGGTGTAGTTAGGTTCGGTCCTGGCAACGGCATAAATGTGGAATCGGGAGGTTCCGTTAAAGCTGATTTTCCCTCTCTGTTAGCTGTCTCCTCAGGCTGAGTATAGCAGTACTGTGATGTGTTTTGTTTGGTAAATTAAAAATGTTGAAAGGAAGGAAATAAAAAAGAATTTCCAGCAGTTCTGTCAAGTTACATTCCTCTGACCCTTCATTTCCTTTTGAGCTCCAGCATGTATTTTTTATCAGATTTTGCCTCTTAATTTTGAATCTTCTGCACCTCCCCTCACAAAGCTATCCCATGGTACAAGCTGTGCTAGCACTCACATTAAAACCACTAATTTTCAAGGATTATTTACTGAGCTGTGAAAGTTTGCTCTAGGCAGATACATGCCTCGAGGCTGAGATGCAGAAGGAGATTTGTGCAGTCATTTTATGACGTTTCTTTCCCCCTAAAGTGACAGTTCCAACCTGAAGATTTCAGAAGCTTCACTTTTGATTTCTGCTCTGATGAAACTCAGCAGAGTTATGTCCAGTTACTCGAGGGATTCAAAGGGAGGCTATGTCAGTGACACCTGCCAGCTCAGAGAACCTGAACTGGGCCTTTCTCCCTGCGAGGCATGTTGGTGTGCTTTATAATCACATGGCTAACAGGTTTACCTCTTCAGCCTCACACTGGTGTGCAGTAGCCCAGATGTCTACAGTGGCCTGCTTTAAAGAATCTGATTTGTCTAAGTGGGCCTCCCAACAGACATATTTTTTCCTCGGAAATTGGTTTATGAACTTGATGAACTCTTCTCTACACAAGATTTTCTTGCAGTCAGAGGTAAGATTTGGGTATGTGTGAAAAGCCAATAGTTAGGGAAGTGGAAAATCCTGCAGACAACTGTGGAAAGCCAGACACTGCTAGAAAAATTAATTCAATGAAAGCAAGTGATTGAGAAGGTTTTGATTTAATATCTCTTTGCTTTGTTTTGCTAGCCTTCAGTCTACGGCTGTGTTTTAATGCTCTTGGACTGAGTACTCTTGAATGTACTGCAGCAATGAGCAAGAGCTTCTAGACAATCCCAAGAGGGTTTTATAGGAGCAGAGAGTTGTAGGAGCCATTCCCTCATATAAATTAGATTTGCTCCAGGGTTAATCATGAAGGGAACTTTGTAAAAAGTTTATATGGGGGAAAGCAATCTAGGATTAGTACTATGACATTGCTGCTTCTCCCAGTGAAAAGTTTATAAAACCATCTCAAAACCAGGATGAAATAGGACCCTTTTTTTTGTCCTTTTGGTAATTTTGAATTATCAAATTCATAGCAATTTGGGAATTGATCACATTAACAGTTATTATCAAAATTCTCTGTATTGGTCCTTACTCTGACTTAACAGCATGGTGGTGTATAATGAAACCACACATGATGTGATAGCTCATCTTAACTGAGGCTAGCAAAGGAAAGAAAGGAAGAAAGAAAGAATCCAGTGGTGTTTCCTGTTGAAGTGACATGGTGGGACCAGATCCTTGCTGAAGTCAAGTGATCCAGCACAGAAGTTAGGGCAGTGGCTGTGACTGTTCTGGTTTTTTCAAAGTAGGGTAAAATACCTGAGTTATGACACCAGGGAGGGAAAAACAGGAAAGAGTGGGAGAACCTGTGAGTTTAATTTACATAGTTTCCAATCACAATGACAGAAGGTGCTGAGTGTATACACAAACTAGAGAGCTAGTCAAATATTCTTGTTTAGCTGACCTGCTTTAGGACAGACAGTGACGTCTGAATGTTCCCAAGTGCTAAATAAGGCGACATTATTGCAGTTACTTCTGGTCAACCCAACAATCTTGCTGCTTGTAGGGAGCGCAGACTTCTTCCTCACAAAGTGATCACATGTATCATATGCAACTAAGTCTCGTATTCTGCCATATCACCTGTGCCAAGCACAGCACTTGATGTGGAATAGGTGCATTTATAGAAAGCATAGAAAATTGTGTTGTAAAGCATAGCTGCAGGTATGTAGTTGAACCGCTTTCTCAAAGCAGGGTTAACTTCAAAGTTAGGCCACGATACTGATGGCCTTTCTTCAGTAGTTTTGGAAATTTCAAAGGATGGTAATTCCACAGCCTTTCTGCACAACCTATCAGAATTCTGAACCACTCTTATTGTGAAACACTCTTATTTTTCTTTAAGTCCATTTAGAATTCCTTCACTTCTTCCCCAAAGCAAGCAGTACCTTAAAAACAGATTATTCCAAATCTCAGTCAGTATCTTCTCAATAATCTTCTCCTTGTGTGTATCAGGAAAATACTTTTCTGACATACCATTTGCAGTAAGGCCACAAACTTTCGTAGCTTTCCAAATGCAGTCTGAACACAAATTTTCTATATAATATAAATTCTAAAAATCATTTAATAAGCAGGCCATCTTATCTATAACGTTAAAACCTCAATGTTAACCAATCAAATCTGATTTTTTTTGGTGTTTTGTTTTGTTTTGTTTTGTTTTGTTTTGTTTTGTTTTGTTTTGTTTTGTTTTGTTTTGTTTTCTTCTGTTTTGTTTTGTTTTCTTCTGTTTTGCTTTGTTCTGTTTTGCTTTGTTCTGTTTTGCTTTGTTTTGGTTTTTTAAACCACTGGCCCTTGAAAATAAGATATGGAAACATGTAAAGCTACAACTGTAGTAAAACAGCCTCTTCTTCTTTTTGTACAAGTTACAGTGCTTTGATGGCAATTTTATATAGGTGATGTTTGGAAGGCATGCAAGGAGTACTGGTGTTGGTATTCTGTTACACTTACAGAGAATCAACTACTAAAGCATACCTATAAACAATTTTTTATTCAAGATTACTTCAACAAACATTAGTTTCTAAGTCCGCAGCCAAAAAATCTGGTTAGATGGATGTTTATGTCAACTATAGAACTTCAATTTTTACTGACCTTGCACTCTTTGGAAGAAATTATCTTTCAGTGAAAGTTTAACATGGATAAAAAAAGGTTTTAAAAGATAAAAAACTTCTTGTTGGGATAATTTGAAATATGTTGTTAGCTATCTCTCTAAGACTACATTCTTGTTAATTGTGAAAATGTGAATTAAAGCACACAGAAAATAGATACCTATTACATATAAATTCAGCAAAATAAATATATGTTACATGCTGCTACCTTATGGTAGCACAAATGAAGGGAGTCTTGACGTGATAGTAGAGTGTACAGGAAAAATTGTCAGAAAAATAAGCAATATCTTCCCTGTAAAATAATCTTGACTTGTATAAAGTCAAATAAGTTTCATTAGTATTAAGAGTTTAACCAGGAAAATTTAGTTAAAATTTTCTAAAATTCACTGAAAATTATTGTAATTTCTTTTGAAAACATTGCACTAAATCTCTTCATCCTAAGAACGAGGATGGTAGTTAATTAGTAATGTCTGAAAGGATATACTTACTGGAGATCCAGATATTCCTGGCGGGTTTGCATAAATAGCTAGTGAAGTAGTATCTTTGGTGCTACTTTTCAAACACGTTGGCATTCTGTCAATTTTTCTGGAAAGAAGCATAATCATTTTTATTACAGCCAGCTAATGTCTATTTATATAAGTATTTCAAAAATTTACTTAATAAGGAGGAAAATAATATGTCTCTTTCACAAAACGCATATTTAAAATATCTATATGTTGCTGCAGGATAGTAACTGTGGGACCTACATATATTCAGGAAAGCTTAGAAGAAAAATCCATACAAGGCTGTTAAACCTGAAGGGACTACCTTTGCTTAGGATGTCCGTGGACAATGCATTGCTAGAATCTGGGAGAGAATATATGGCTGCTGTAGACACACAGATCTACTTGCCTCATCCTTATACGATTCCCTAGCACCTGCCTTTGGCTCCAGTCAGGTGGATCTTTGCTCTGATCAGGTTGAGGCATTCCCACGTTCACTGGCAGAATAGCAGTTAATAATTATCTACATTCTTAATGTGAATGAATATTGCAATTTTGATCCCAGACTAATGTCTGGGATGAAAGGGTGCACACCTTTTTGCTATTTGTAATCAAACTTTGGTATTTACTTGAAAGCGATCTCAAGTGTTTAGCAACAGCTTCAAGTTTATTCACAGCACAAGTACAAAAACCCAAAATCTCTTTTGATCCAAAAAATATTCCTCTGCTAAGTAATTTTCTGTTTGTTTATTTTTGTACTTTCAGCTACATAAAATACAAAGCACAAATGCTCAACTGATGAAGATGTCAGACTGAAAACATAAAAGTTTATGTTTAAATGAATGTGAATATCTGTTCCAGACCCCAGCTGGAAATGGATTTCAAATTGACAAGCATAACAACTGAACGTATGTGCACTTTTCTGAAACAGCCAAGTTCAGATGGTCTCAACAACCTCTAAATTAATGATAACAGGCTAGATAAATACAGATTCCAAATTGTGGAGAGCTTTATACTGTAAGTTGTCATACAGCAATTTTAAAATCAATTCAGTGTGGAAGAGTAAGCGAATGTAATTCTCTCAGAACTCAAGCTTCATACTGAGACCTCTTTCTGCAAGCTAAATCATGGCATCTGTATTTTGCATGCTTAGGAAGAAATTGCATTTAGGGGAAATATTCAGAAAGTCATGCAGCAATCCAATTCTGTATGCTAAGGTACTGAGACAACATATGGTAGCAAATGCAGTATTGGCATTTTATGAGCTGTAGCTCGATAAACTAAATAAGGTCTTGAAGTTCCAAAGTTATATTCTTACTTATATAGTGTGTCACCTTAGATATTAGTTCCAGTTTGAAAAACGCAAATCATTATCATTGGTTTCACTGTATATTTTTGTCCTTCAGGAGAAAAAAAATGGTTGAGGAATAAAAACTTACCAATATTTGCTAAACACTGTCCAAAGTCCATGCAGTGGGTGATTCCTAGCATCTTTATTTCTGCTTAGTAGTGCCTTGTTCTCTAAAAAGTCGTCCCAAAGTTTGACGGACTTGCTTGTGTCTTAGATGCTAGATGAAGGAAAGATTTGGGGAACTAGGGATATACATTTCCTTTCAAAATAATTGTGTGTCATTTTATCTGAAGCAGTATTACCTGTTCGAAGAGTCCAGTTCTTATTTTCATTGGTTCCTTTTTGTATTTTTGCGCTCTGACCGTAAGACAGAACTTACAATAAAAAGCTTGCATTTTCTTAAAATTAAATGCAAAGCTCAAAAAAACTATTTATACATCCTTTTAAAGCTGCTGCCTCTTGTGCTTTAATAGGATCCTTATATTTTAAGCAATAGAGATTTTCACTTTATAACTTAGATCCAAATTGCGAAATAGATGAAGTAGACTTAGAAAAATATTAGCTAACGCTAGCCTGCTGTCCAAAAAAACCCAGACAAACTAAGGAAAATATGTAAAATTGCATTATGAAATGTCTTTCTTGACTGAGACAATTTCTGTAATCTACCACCATTTTGGTGCAATTCATTGTATCTGTATTTTGACATTTTTCTTTGGCTCCATTCAGGATGTTCAGCTTCAACTGACTGAAGGTGGACTATGTTTCACTGACAAGCATCTCACCCTTGGTTAAATGAGACTTTGTAATGAGACATCATACTGGTGAAATCATAAAAAAAAAAAAAAAAAATCCATTAATAAGGATGTGGGATTTTTTGCTTCCATCTCCCTCTTGCTCTTTAGACTAAACCTGCTGTAATAGGTTCCCCACCAAACTGTAAATCCTTCTTCAATTACTTTTTGGAGCAAAGGCAATAACTGAAACTTTTTCTTTTTCAGAAAAATGGATCCTACTTATTGATCAAATTTCTTTGTGCTTAAATCTTAATGCATTTTTCCCAGTCTTCTTAAGCACTACTGAATGACACTGGAAAAGCTGAAGCATCTGTCCTTCTAGAGTGTTTTAAGAACATTCATTGGGATGCTAGGCTCTTCTACATTTTTTTTTTTCCAAGTTATTAATAGTAAGTTGAAAACTTATGTATCATGCTTCAGAATGACTATGGCAATTCCTCTGTTGTGTTTCAGAAGACGTATGCACATTTTTAAAATGACATATAGTGCAGCAAAGACACAATATTCTTCAACATTCTTTCTAGTCCTAAACTAGAAAGTCTTAAACACTTCAAGTAAAAATCAAGAGTTGCAAACATTCAGAGATATTTAAAGTCAATGTGAGTTCCTTCTAATCAGTTAGTGTCAGTGAATTGTTTAGACTCCTCCCTTCAGTCTTTCTCCACTGAAACTCTGGCCATTGATACTTTTGTTTAAACCCCTATGAGGAGTAGGCAAAGGTGAAAGGTTTTGTTTATTTCTTTAAACTACTCATACTAGACTATAGATATTCATTGAAATATTCAGATCATATTGAAATTTTTGTGGCAGTTGTGAAGGAGGAAGGGGAAAAGGATGTTTTTGCATAAGCACCTGTTTATTTTAGTTATTCCTTAAATGCTAGCTTTTAAATGAAGCTAGAGTTGAACTGCATTAATTAAAATGATCATATTGTCTTTGTTTTACATTATGGTGATATATAAACTATATCACTTAAGGATGGGAAAGTATTGGATAGAAACACTTAAAAGTAGAAAATAAAAATATTATTTAAGTTAAACTTTTATTTGCTGTAGTATGGTACTGTTAATGATAATAGAAGAAAATACTAATCACAGAATTGAAATGACAGTGTACAGTCTGATGTAAGACAGTAGATCACTTAACACAGAGAAAGGGAACAAGCTCTTTCTTTTTTCAAGGAGCTAATATAGCTGAATAATTTCTTAGTAATAGAGTTGATTACACTCAAGAATGTGATGGAAGAGTTTATTTAGAGAGCACACGTAAGCAAAGGCAGACAGAGCATGTTATCCTATGATGCCTAGTACAATCAGAAACTCCACACTAAATACTTAATGACAGGTTTGTCTGTGCAGACAAAACTCAGCCACTAGTTTGTGAGTTACCAGTATGATCCCAAGTAGCTTGACGATTTGATGTGCTGGAATTCCAGTAGCAGCGCCAACAGTATTGTAATACCACTATCCTCCTTGGACCACAGAGATGCATCTGTCCTGTTAAATTCCCAGCTGTAGAGATCAGGAATGCAAGCCTGAAACTTGAACCTTCCTATTTCCTCGAGGAATGCAGTGCAGATAATGTATGTAGGGTACAACCTGAGAAAGAAAAAAGGGAGTTAGAGAGAGGAAAGGAGAGACAGATCTCAAAAAAGTTCAGGAGAAGAAAATGTATGATAAACAGGAGGTACGAATAAGCCAGAATCCTGCAGTATCCGGTGTAAGAAAGTACACATCAGATGAGCAATTGAGCAGTACCACAATCTGGGTCAGCAGAAAATGAAAATAATGCATTTAAGCATGGTTATATCTATTTCTTATGGTCCTTACGGTGCGTAAGTTGGATTTTGCAGCCAGAATTATTACATGTAGTAGAAGAATCTGAAGTGTCAATAGTATCTCCTTCTCAAAAGGCACGAACAATGGGTGAACCTAGTGTTAAACATGAGAGGATTTCTAGTAACTCAGCTTTTGTGTGGAACCTCTCTGCATGTTTTTTAATCGTATTTTTCCTAAATAATGTTATTGGTTACAGTGATTGATGAGGATGTCTATCTGCAGTTCCTTAAGGAAAAGGATTACAATACTTCTTTAAGTTAGCCCGTCCACATAAAGCAAAGTCTTCATGTCCTTTATGAAAAGAAGTAACATGGCCCGTTGATGTTTTCTGTAGGTGTGAATCCTGCTCTCCAGTTACTGGTCTGGAGGTCTAGCAATGCACAGATCTCAGTGAACTAACTCACTTGAAATAGTGTTGGTGATCTCCCCTGGAATAAGTCTTTCACTTCAAGAATCAATTTCCTCTGCTTAAATCAAAGTCCTTTAATCAGTCTTGACATCTAGAGTAGTTTTATTTTGAAAAAGAAAATATCCCAAATAAATAAATGTTGCTTTGTTCTATTCCTATTAAATTCAGTGCAAAAACTCACATCATCTTCTTTTTTGAACAAAATTAAACTAATGATGAATGTTTGGAACTTCTTACCTGAGTTTCCTATTTATTATTAAAATCCATGTAGTTCATTAAAGACTATGGGTTCCCACCAAATTTCAGGCTCTGCTAAGTGTGTGTTATTAAGGACTGCGAAATGTTCTTAGGCAGATAGAGTTTAAATAATAGTCCAGAAAGCTAAGATGTTAAGGATCCTGAGACATACAGAGAGATGGTGAGGTTAATTAAGTGCCCTTTCATGATTTTTTTTCACAGTTTCTTTGATGGCTGATGTAACCTCAAGACATTGTTTCCACAAGAGATAATGTCTTATGGCACGGAGTTATGCTATGTTAATGGAGTTGCAGAGACTGATGATCATTCTGTCATCAAACGAATATCTGTCGTCCCTGTCTCTGTCACCCATCTTGGTAAAACAATGCTGTGTAACATCAGAATTCTGAGCCAAAGACAAGAATATTTTTAATTCATTTTGTCCTTTTTCTTTACACCTCGGTATGATAGCAGAAATGAATGGCAGTGACATAGTTAAGGAATCTCTCTGACAAAAAATCCTTGAAATATCACATGGAATATATACATCTCAGCTTCTCTGCTGACCTGGATGAACTGTTGTAAAAATAACCTGGTCAAGCATCTTTTCATGCCTATTTTCATAATAGATTATACTTCTTCTTAGCTACTCTTAAAAATATTTCACAGGAGATCAAAGGGATTGGATGAAGGCACATAAGGAATTTTTTGTGATGGCCAGTGAAACAATTATTTTGTCATACCCCCATCCCTACATTTCAGGCTGCAATTCTGTATTTGTGCATTAATCAACATGAAAACTTAAGAGTTGAAAGCTTAAAGAGAATTGAAAAAGGTATACAAGACATTCAACTGACATTTGGTAAGAAGTGCACGCTGTGCATCCAGGTTTGTCTGCAAAGACAGATGTTAAAAGCCTGCTCGAGGATTTGTACATATTTTATACTCACAGACCGGTCTGTGGTAGGGAGGTATCTGCGTAATGGAAGGAGTGAAATGTTGGGACAAAAACAGAGATCCTGTTTTACCATGTGGTGCGTGGTAAAGAGTTGGATGAAGCCAAGTGAATACCCCAGAGCTGTAGACAGGAACTCAAATGCCATGCAGATGTTAGCATTATAACTGACATCTTTTTCTTTGAAATTTACTGGTAAACATCAAGACTAGAACCTGCTATTTAGTTAAAAATGCTAAGACAGGTTTTATTGGCACAATTGTTAGGGCCTTCAGAACGAAAAAGATATTTTTTTACTGTGAACATCACTATTACTTTAATATATTTAAACACTGCCTGATAGGATTTGCTTCTAGGTCTTTTACCTCCTGTCCTGACTTCACAATTGTCATATATCTCAAACTCCTCTCCTTTCATTTAGTGAAGATCTTATTAATGAGAATTAATGAGAAAGGATTCTGTGAATACTGGAAGTTGAATCTTATATTTAAATTTCTACCTTGCTTGCAAGGTCCTCTATTTCTTTTCCTCCCAACCATTTCCCTTACCAATAATAAAAGCTACTGAGAGTTTTATGATTAAAGCAGATTAGTTATAGTAGCTGTAAATTCTTTGCAAATGTGTAAGAAAGAACATATTTGATTTAAAGTTGATGCTTATTACTTTTTGTTGTGCCAGTGCTACTTTCATCCTGTGATATAATGCAGAGTGACTATACTACTAAATATTTTCTGACATTACAAAAGGGGTTTCCAGGGAAATTAGTTATGTCCTTTGGTTATACCACCATCATACAAGTATTGGGTGAGGGTGTTCATTCTCTCTCATTCTGTCTCTCTTCTGTTCTCTCTCTTGCTTTCTGTAACAGTCATGTCCTGTTATAGTGTGCTGGTTTTGGCTGGGTAGAGTTAATTTTCTTCGTGATAGCTGGTATGGGGCTATGTTTTTTGTGTTGGAAACAGTGTTGGTAATACGGGGTGTTTTAGTTACTGCTGAGCAGAGCTTACACAGCGTCAAGGTCTTTTCTGCTTCTCATCCCACCCCACTAGTGAGTAGGCTGGGGGTGCGCAAGAAGTTGGAAGGGGATACAGCTGGGACAGCTGACCCCAACTGACCAAAGGGGTCATTCCATACCATGTGACATCGTGGTCAGCAATAAAACCTGAGGAGAAGGAGGAAGGGGAGGGACATTTGGAGTGGTGGCATTTGTCATCTCAAATAAACATTATGCATGATGGAGGCCTGCTTTCCCGGAGACAGATGAACAGCTGACTCCTGATGAGAAGTAGTGAATGAATTCCTGTTTTACTTTGTTTGTGTGGGTGGCTTTTGCTTTACCTATTAACTGTCTTTATCTCAACTCACAAGTTTTCTCATTTTTCCGATTGTTTCTCCCATCCCACTGGGGCAGGGGTTGAATGAGCAGCTGTGTGGTGTTTAGTTGCCAGCTGAGGCTAAACCACAATGCATAGGAAGGATATTGTTGTCCATGGCACTTCTTTCAGATGCATGATTTAGGAACAGACAAGCAGCAATACGTAAAAGATTGGGAAGGAAGAGGATTTTGTATATCTCTAGCAGATTTTTAATGGAAACTGTATTAGATTCCTTTGTCTATCTGATAGTTTATAAACCTTTGTCCTTCTTCCATTTCAGAAGTAGATTACAGTAGCCTGTAGGATGAAATTCCCAAATCTTTCTTCAGCCCATATGCTCAGTCTTGAGTTATGTGCTTGCTTCCAGCCTAAGCATACAAGTTCTCCAGCAATTTTTGTGAAACAGAAAAATGTGTTTTATAGCATCCATTTCTCTCTTTTGAGGCACTGACAGTCAAGGATCCTCAAGTTAGATGTAAACTAAATTTCTGTTTTGCTATAGAAAAAGCTGCAAATCTGTGATACTGTATTTAGAAAATAGCTTAGTTCTTTGTAAAATTGTTAACCACAGCACTCTGTTAAGGGCAAGTACTATGAGATATTCCATTGGTGGCAAATAGAAGATTTCAGTTTATTGAAATTGCAAGATTTTTAATAAATTAGCATTGAAAACTTATTTTTTGCCTCTTAAAATGCTGTGAATCACAGAATCATCTGGTTGGAAGAGACCTTTAAGATCATCGAGTCCAACCGTTCATCCTGCACTGCCAGGATCCCTAAACCATGTCCCTCAGCACCACATCCACACATTTTTAAACACTTCCAGGGATGGGAACTCCACCACTTCCATGGGCAGCCTGTTCCAATGCTTCACAACCCTCTCTGTAAATAATTTTTTCCTGATATCTAACCTAGATGTAACCTGGTGCAACTTGAGGCCATTTTCTCTCGTCCTGTCACTTGTCACATGGGAGAAGAGACCAACCTCCACCTCTTTACAACCTCCTTTCAGATATTTGTAGAGAGCAATAAGGTCTCCTCTGAGCCTCCTTTTCTCCAGGCTAAATATTCCCTAAGCTTTAGATTAAAATACTTGTGGCAACAGCTCCACCAGCGACTTATCATTCATTACCACCGGAGTTCTGGTGCAACTGGATTCAGTAAGAACAGATTCAAAAAGTACTTCAGATTTTCTTGTCTAGTGTGCCAAAGTGGAAGAGTCTAATTCACCTCCTTCTTGTATGTAATTATAAATCCCTGTAAATCAGGGAAAATTCTAAAATTTAATGCATTTTCTTTGGGGGAGGAAGTAGTATGAGAAAGTAAGTCTGAAAAGCAGATATTTTCACCAAGGTTTGTATCTCTGCTCCGGAGATAGATGACAAAAACTTCAGCTATAAAGTTTTATGAATAGAATTGTGCCAATCCTAGAACTGTGTAAATCCACTGGTTGAGATATTCATTGTTCCTCTGCGCACTTGCGGTTCCAGATGGCCCCTTTATTCACTTCTGTGTGTGGTGTACTTGGTGCAGCTACTGTATTCTGTTAGCATGATTTGCTTTGTTGTGAAGTAGCAGCTTTTTCCTGTTGATTTATCACTGTTCATGAAAAACGTTAAGCACAAATAAAACATAATTTGATTTGATTATTTGCAATATTAATTTCCTACAGGAGCTTAGACAATCACTAGGTTATAATGCTATATATTACTAAATATATTAGTAGTATGGTCTCTCTTTTGTGCAGTAGTGAAACCTATTGTAAACAAGAGGTGAAACCTTATCCTTATGTTTGATTACTGGGGCGTAAACATCCAGTGACTGTTTTCCTTGGGGAGTGATAAAAATAATGGTACTGTCACGCAGTTTACGGGAGTGAAGCCAGTAAGTTAAAGATATTAATGTGAAGTTTTATTGGATCAGACTTGTTTCCTGTTACCCAGATTTCTAAATATATGGGGAAACTATGCAGGGAGAAGGCTGTGGAAGTCCAAGTTTCTCTTGAATTTCAGAAAAAGCATTTACTGTTTTAGTTAGCCTGTTATTATTAGCTAGATTTTTTTACATAGAAGTACTAATCAGTTTCTATCTGGATCCTTGCAGTAGATTTTGAATGTCATAAAATTGTTCCACTATGTGTTTTTAAGAGTACAATGAAATACTTTTTATCTTTTTCAGCATTTCTTTTTCTTGGTTTTGGGTGTTGGTTTTTTTTTTTTTCATATATTGGCTCTCCCTACTCTGTTTCTAGTACAGCTGAATAGATTGTTTCATTATTGATATTAAGAAATATATCTAACCGAGGTAATAAGTACTCGAAACATGGTAGTATGACTGTCACACAAAATCATATTTAAACACTTTGAAAATAATTGTTAAAATACAGTGAAAATGCATTGAAAATCCATATAATTTTTAGTCTCATTTTTCAGTCGTGAGTAGCTGCACAGACTGTACAAGGTTAGTCTGTGATTTATTAAGGTATTTAATGTGATGTTTAAGTTATTGACATATATTTTATGTGATTTTATAATGTTTTTACAAACCTTTGGATTGATTGTTTGGGTCATTTTGATGACTAACCAAATTAGTAGGCCAACATGAGTTTTAATGAATCCAGACTAACAGAGTAGGTGTTACCTTCATATTAGTGAACAATACCCACATGCCATTTGAATATAAATTCATATAAATTACATCACAATATGCAAATCTGTTTTGTCATTACTGATGCAGCTCTGTGAAGCCAAACAGTACAGCAAATGCTAACATTTTGCCTGTAAGTGTTCAAAAACATAAAATAAATGAGGCATGTCTATTGATTGTCTTCAGCCTACATTATCTGCACAGGAACTATTAAGAAGGCTTTTCTATCTTCCTTTCATGCCTCATTTTCTCATACTATCTAATGAAGAGCTTCACTTAAACTATAATGTGCTACTGTCTTGAAAGTACATTTTTATGGCACTGAAAAGCTATAGTTGTGCATTATGGGCTTTTTACTGCTGTTTTTATTGCTGTGTTGCATTGTGTAGAATGATAAAATTTTGTTGTGCAGGAGTTACTTGTTTAATTAATTTTTACTTTTAAATTATATTTTGTCCACTTTGAAAGCAAGCTCGAATCCTGAATTCAAAAATCCAATAGCCGTTTTTTGTCAGCAGTAGCCCTGGATTTCAGCTTGTCACACTTAAGACTGTACATCAGTAAATCAGAACTGTGGAGCAGTCCACATTTTTTGCCTTTGTAGTTGTTAATAAAGTGTCAATATACATCTTTTTGGACTACAAATGAAAATGTTCCTCCTGCACTAGTGATACTTGATTTCAGTGCTGCTTTCTTGAAATTCAAGTGTTCTGGTAGATGAAAACTCATTTAGTAGTGAAAGTCTTGTGGGAAGGAAAAGATAAGTAAATAAAATACTTAAAAAAAAAAATCTGAAAATTAGTTTAGGGTATTTAGCAATTATGTGCATGCACTAAATTATTTATTTGGTCAAAACTTACATGATTTAACATTCTGACTGGAGGAGGTGATAGCACTTAACATTTGCAGACTATTTTGAGGTAGTTAGATATTATAATCCCTTGCTGCAGGCTCTGTAACTTACTGTACTCACTAAGTACTTATCTGCCCTTCAGGGATGGATTCTGAAGTTTGTCACTGGTCACTTATAGGTTTTCGCTAGAATTTGCAAAATATAATCCCAAGGACTCAAGCTTTTAATGCAACATAGGTCCTTCATCTAGAAGAAAATTCTGTAAACTGATAAAAAATGAGAGATGAGAGGTATTTGAATTTACCAGTGAAATCTCTTGCCTCTATTTCTTTTTTTTTTCCTTTGGAACAAAGATATTGTATTCTCATGTAATAGATCAGTAGCCTTCTTATGTAAGGTAAGAAACCAAAATCTGGACTGTTTGGTTATAGAGGAGAATCTCTAGTCAGCTCATCAAAGCTTGAATTCTGAATCTGACCCTTGGGATTTTCTGACACTTCCCTCTTGTGGGCATTGTGAAATCCCTGTCTGTGCACCTTCTTGACAGGATGAGGAATAAACCTTTGGTACTTCTGAGCCTTACCTGAAGCAATGTGATTTGACCTGGATAAAGATAGTTTTTAAGCATGCACATTTTAGGCTTATGAACTCAGAGCATAAACTGGCATCTCAGAAATTCGAGGGAGTTAGTTATCCAGGCCCCTGAACTGAGTAACCTCAAGTGCTTTTACTCTCAAGTGAAAAAACAAAGACCATGAGTCACTAATTCAGTAATAACAAGAAAATTTTGTCATGCATAAACTTTCTAAATTAAAGCAACGTGGAGTTGGCACACTTTTGTTTTCTAAGATTTTCTTTCTGATAATTTTATGTTTTACATTCAAGGCCATTGCTGAATTTTGCTAGGACTATTTAATGTGCCTCACAGATATTTTTTTTTTTTCCTTTGTGAGAATATGTTCAAAGTTTTTGTTGCCACAGCAGAGCATCAAAACTCTGTCTTTGTAAAAAGCAAGCTTTACTCATGTTCAGACATAATGTAATAATTAACTTCAATTTTAATCTCTCAGGTTTTGTTGTTGCTGAAGCTATATTTAATTTCTCAGGTAGATTTTTAATAACAAGAAACATGAAATAGATGCAAATGTCCAAGATCCTGAGGTAGACTTCATTATAGAGAGGTAATTCCTGGCAGATTTGTGTCCCAGTTCTTAAATTTATTCAAGATAGAAGTCCCTTTCATCGCCAATATAATCTTTATTTAACTGCTCAAAGATTTCATTTCTACAAGTTATGTCAACATTTCTTGTCTGACTTGCAGCGGAACTGGAAAACAGTTCATCATAAGCCTCTTAATGTCAGTTTAAGTACTATCTCAGTTATCTCTCTTGATGAACAAACTGATCTTCTTATCACATCCCTTATTTGTAGGTCACATTTTCTAAACCTTTCATGATTCTTGTTTCTCTCTTGGATTCTTCCTATCTTGCTTAAATTTTCTTGAGAGTTTAACATTTCTTAATTAACACCAGCTCTCAGTGTATAAAAACATTGGTAAGAAAAATGCAAATACAAATATTGATAATCATATATAAGTAATTAATTATATTTAACATATAATATAAATACAGCAGAAATGTAATATACAGAAATATTTTGAGCTCTGTTTATTACAGGAAATTCAGGCAAACGCAGAACAGAATGGAACTGAGCTGCAGGTGAAAGCTTCCAGAAGTATTAATATAAAAAAGACCTACACTAAGAATACAGCGTGACTGAATGAGTGTTTAACGCATAGCACGTTGAAGCTAGAACTTCATTGTAAAACTGTGAAGTAATCTGTATTTGATATTTACTAGTATGATGATTGCATCATTGAAAACAAGAGCTCCTACGTAACAGACGAAGGAATACTCACTAGGCTACTGTTTAAGGTGCCTGGGCAAAAATTACGTCTTTGGTAAGAAAAACACAAAAGATGAAAAATTTTGTTATTGGTAGTGAATTAATTTTAAAAATTTCTAACAATAAGAATGTTTTAAAATTAAAATTACTGATGTTTTTTATTAAGATTATCTTAAATATAAATCATATTTTATATCGGAAACACATATTTTCCACACCTTAAAATGTAAGAACAAGGAAGAGTCAAATTACAATTCCACTTTGTAAATAAAAACTAGGTATGAAGGAAAAGAAAGAAAATCCTGTGTGCTTTACACAGGCATCCTGGGAGCAGGCTTATAGGTAGTACTCAAAGATTTATTTCCTATCTGATGGTGAGCATGATGGGATCTCCTAGACAAGAGGGATTATACTTCTACGTGCAACACCTCTGTGTTGTCTGAAATTTGATATTGAACGGGGTTTGTGTTGCAACTGATTCTGCACAGGTGTGCATGGGTTTATATGTCTCTATAGATGTTAGGAAAATAGAGATTACTCTGCTGGGAGTATCTGATACATATCAATTGTCAACTACTGTATATTGATCAGTTTACTGTTAAATCTGACCAGTTTTTAAATTTAAAATCAAAACGTTCTTAAATTCATTCATTAGCAATACACTTAGTACTAATGATTTGTTCTACACATTATTAAACACTATCACTACATACACAAAACTTATATGCTAGAATAGCTGTGTGTAGAGCATCACAGAGGTGATGCGCTACAATCAGGGCTGATGGCTGGTGCTCCTTGGTCATGGAGCACCCAGATGAATGTGGAAGGTCCCGTAAGGTGCTTCCTTTACTCAGAGAATTGATAGGAGATTTTATTGAGTAACTAAGTTGATGTACCATCATCAAGTTGCCAATAGGCTGGAAACAAGGACAACATACATTGCAGAGACATGAGGGGCTGAAATTGCCAGGAGGATGAATTTTTCATCCAGGGAGTTCAAGCACCTCTATGTGAAGGTGTGTATTTAGTGGTGAACTTCTCCCTCTTGATGCTTTCATTGAAGTTGTCTTGTTGTAAACATGAAATATTAATCTCAAAAATTATTAATGTAACTTTTTTTACTAGCAATTACACTTCTCGTTATGTTTTGATAGTGGAGAGCAAAAATTGCACGATTTTACATTCCCTACTCATTGGTCACCAACAGTTTAAATATAACAGTACTCTGATATATATCTCCAGGATACAATTCTGCTTTTCCTTCCACTTATGCTGTTGTTTAGTTGATGAGTGAAAGCCAACACTGGAATAAGGGTGAAGGTCTTCTGTGGAAAGAAGAAAAAGTGTTATGTTCAGGCGACTATATTTGATAGAGTCCTGAAGATGAAATCTGACATGTAAGAAGAAAAGATGGTACAGAAAGACAAAGAAGCATACTCCTGGGCACTCCAAATAGACAAAGGTTGAATTTTGAGCTTGACTAGCATGATAGGCCTGTACAAGGTGTTAACAGTTAAGCAAAGAACTGGTAAATACAAGTATATGATTGGACATTAAGATAGACTTCATCACAGTTCAGAGTAGGGGTGGGGTGGGGGGGTGGCGGGGTGAGGCTGAGGCAATCCACACTTGAAAGGCAATATTTAGTGACTAAAGGACCTGATGTAACAGATCAATTTCATATTCTCAGTATTGTAAGTATTGTATTTAAAATAATCAGGAATGTAAGACGACAGCTCATCTGAAGTAATCTTTAGCTTTTCAAGTTAAATGTGATTCATTTATCGTATTTCTCTGTACAAGAAATGTAGGCACAACTGCTAGCCTGACTGCAGCAACTGATATAAACTAAGGAGTCTGCCCAGAAAATTAGTGTTTTACAGCTTAAAGTGGTTGAAGTCTAAGACATCCCTGAGGAAGGCATTTTGCAAAAATGCTCTGGTATCTTTCAGAGTTATCATTGTGGGAAATACCAGAGAAGAAAATATGAAAAATACAAACTGTGAGGTAAGCTTATTTTATGCAGTGAACTATTTGGCAGTATGAGCCAATGAGTACAAATTTCTGCATTTGTCCCATCTACCTTTTTCCCCGGGACAAAAGAGTACCTACTCATAACTGCCTCCAGTGAGCATCTTCACTTCACCATGTTTGAGACTCGAAGAAATTTTGTAGCATTTGCACCTGCCCTTAGCATACTCCTGACTAAAGATGCTATCTCTTAGGATACAAAATAATGCACTTGTTTATTAAAAAAGGACTGTTGATGGGAGGTAGCCCCATCATAAGCAGGAAGGAGATGGTCTGAAATTTATTGAAAAGAGCTGAGATGAGCCCTGATTTAACATTTAGTGAAATGATTTTCAAAGACAGAACACATGTAAAATACAAGTGCATTTTTTCTTCTAACAAAGATCAAACTAGAAAGGGCAGAATTTAACACAGTTGCTTGCAGTTCTGACATTACTAATTCAAGGTGTATGTTTTCTCTTCCTCCAGTCTCCCCAACCCAGCGCCAGAAACAGTAAACGCTTATAGTTGAGGTTTAATACCACTTTTGTTGAGTGTGCAAGCTCCATAATGTAACATATTTTGCGAAGACTTCAACTGCACAGATTCATGCTTTATTGTCTGGCTTCCACACCAATATCTTGTTAAGGGCCAGCTGCAATTTTTCAGGTTCTTCATTCCTCTATGAAATCAAGGCCCAGTCAGCATAGGTTTAGGAAAGGCAGGTCCCACTTGACTAACCTGATCTTCTTCTATGACAAGGTGACCTGCACAATGGACAAGGGAGGGGCTACGGACATTGTCTACCTGGACTTTACTAGAGCCTTTGACACTGTTTCCCACAGCATCCTCCTGAAGAGACTGACTGCTCATGGCTTGGACGAGGCTACTCTTCACTAGGTAAAAAGCTGTCTGGATGGCTGGGCCTGGACAGTGGTGGTGAATGGAGTTAAATCCAGTCAGCAGCCAGTCACAAGTGGTGTTCCCCAGGGGCCAGTACTGGGGCCTTTGCTCTTTAATGTCTTCATTAATTACTTGGCAGGGGGGATTGAGTGCACCCTCAGTAAATTTGCAGATGACATCCAAGCCGGGTGGGCGTGTTGATGTTCTGAGGGTAGGGAGGCTCTACAGAGGGATCAGGACAGGTTGGATCAATGGGCTGAGTCCAGCTGCATGAGGTTCAACAGGCCCTGCCCTTGGGTCACAACAGCCCCTGCAGTGCTAGAGGCCTGGGGAAGAGCAGCTGGAAACTGCCCAGTGGAAAAGGACCTGGGGGTGTTGGTCGAGAGCCGGCTGAGTATGAGCCAGCAGCGTGCGCAGGTGGCCAAGAAGGCCAATGGCATCCTGGCTTATATCAGCAAGAGTGTGGCCAGCAGGAGGAGGGCAGTGAGAGTCCCCCTGTACTCGTCACCTCAAATACTGTGTTCAGATTTGGGCCCTCACTGCAAGAAAGACACTGAGGTGCTGGACCGTGTCCAAAGAAGAACAACAAAGCTGGTGAAGGGTCTAGAGCACAAGTCTTATGAGGAGCGGCTGAGGGAACTGGAGTTGTTTAGCCTGGAGAAAAGCAGGGGCTGAGAGGTGACCCTGTTGCTCTCTACAACTATCTGAAAGGCAGTTGTAGAGAGGTGGGTGTTAGTCTCTTCTGCCAAGTAACAAGCAATAGGACAAGAGGAAAGGGCCTCAAGTTGTGCCGGGGAGGCCTAGATTGGATGTTATGAAAAAATCATCACTGAAATGGTTGTTAAGCATTGGAACAGGCTGCTTAGGGCAGTGGTGGAGTCCCCATTCCTGGAGCTATTTAAAAGTTGTGTAAATGTGGTGCTTAGGGACATGGTTTAGTGGTGGACTTGGAAGTGCTATGTTAACGGATGAACTCGATGATCTTAAAGGTCTCTTCCAACCACAATGATTCTATGATTCTATGATTTATATTGGAACTCAGTTTCATACAAAAGCTCTTTTCAAAGTGCCTGTAATACACAAATCAAGCACTTTATCAAGAGATAGCCAATTGCCTTTCAGAGCTTGTGAGCTTTAAGAAGCATCCTTATGGTGTAAGAATTTAATGTACTAGAGTGTTAAAGATTTCAAGGAGAAACAATCTTAATCCAAAGAAAAACATTTTTCATTAAATGAATCCAGCTGTCTAAAGATCCACTAGCATGTGTTCCTTCCAAATACTATCAATAAAGGCTCCATTTTTTCAGGGCTACCTTTACTGCTCTTGATTTCCATTTTCCAGAAGCAGAAATCCCAACAACTGATGCACTAATCCTGTGGACAAGTTTCTTGAAGCTTTCTTGTTTCTAGGATTATTGTCATATCATGTATCAACTGGCTTTATAGAATAAAAAGGTAAGGAGCCACTGTATTTCTGAATTGAGAAAGAATAAAAATACAGTTGCTCATATTGAGCAAAAAAACTAATTTACTTCTTATAGGAAATCTTGCTTGTTTGACTATTTTTAACATTAGGTTGGATCCTTCACTTTTGCTCAAATAATTCATGGGTTACGATACCCAGCATCTGTAAGCCATCTGATTCTTCTTTTAAAAATTCAGTGGGTGCCTACCTACGGCCAATTTAATAGTCTGTTTTCAAGCCCACTGCCCTTAGTATCTTTATTGCTTCTTGTTCAAGTCATAAATAGGTTCTGCATTTCAGTTGCACATAGAGACAACATCTTGTCCTTTCAGCTGAAACATCTACATGTGCACAGCATCTTTTTAGAAAGTGTGCCATCTATATCTAATGTAATCAGTGTGATCTTTCTGTTAGTTGAAAGAGTACTCCATTTAATGCATACTTTTTGACAAATCAATTAAGACATTTATTTTCGGCTGTTGGTAACCTGGGGATGTCAGGCTGCAGATACATGCAGGTCTGTTGACTGGTTAATAGCTTAATAGTAGATCTACAGGTGATAGCTGCTGCTTCTGCAGGTGCCATCTCATTTTCTCTGTGGCACACAATTAAAATCAAGCCTCAACGTTCTTTGATTACACTGAGAAAATGTGTTTGTGTATAAATAGTCCTTTTGAAATGAATAGGTGCTCTTTATTGAGTAAGAGAACAGATTGCCTCTCTGTATTTTTAGTTGTGATAGGATGTACTTGTATCACAGCATAAAAAAAATAAAATTCTTAAAATTTCAAATTTTGGCTTCTTATTCAAATGCTTATCATGTCCTCAGTCATTTTGTCACATTTGTTGCTCAAAGGTAAGATATATCTGACTTCTCAGCTGGGAAGGCATCTAAATTACTTAGCCAAAGTGTGATTTTCACCATGAGAATTTCTTTATTTGCTCAGACCAGATGTTAAGCTCAGCAGTAGTCTCTTTCCAGTATTGCTAAGGGAAAGTGAGAATGCATGTCTAAAGTGAGAAATCTCTTGGTAAATTCTCTGGGATTCCAGGACTGACAGTTTAAAGACCTGAGCTGAATATCACCAGTCATAAGTGTAATCAGAAGAATATGGTGGCTGTGTTTGGTCCTTGATCATAAGCAGTTATCTTAGTTCTTAACCAGTCATGCCTTTACATCTTTATGGAAAAAATTTGAAATATGATTTGCTATTGAGGATTTGTGCTGCCATGTTTTTATCTCCAAAAAGAAAAAGGAAAAGTTATTATTTTGACAGTATATATTCTCCTTCATTTAAGATACCAAAACTTCTCTTTTCTCCCATGAATGAAATCTGAGCTATGCTACTACATGTATTTCTGGAACAATTGATTGCAGGTCCTTTTAAATAATTGCAGTCTATACTACTACCATCTCTTGTCTCTGATGCCTTTTTTTTTCGTTGTGAGTTCTTTTTTGCTTTTATTTAATTACTTTCTGATCATACTGTGGGTCTTCTCTCAGTCTGCTAAATTCCAGAAACATATGAGGAAAAGATTTGCATCTTTTTCTATTTGCCAGACTTGTAGTAAGAGTATCCAGGAAAAAATAAGTATTAATTGTCCTCAGACATATGTAAACGGGAAATTAGGCATCTAATAGGATAAAGGCGTGGATCTGGAACATTGTTTCCATTAGTCCCATTTATCTGGAGACATCTAAGTTAATACTTAGATAGACCATGTAACATAGTTGCCCAGATGGGAGGGCTGGAGGAAATCCATTTTGGTACTATGGGTGTTAGCTCACTAGGAAAATACGATGCCTGATGATTTGTCTCTTTATATAAGTGTTTACAGTGAAAGACCTGGGAGAGGTTTCTGCACTGATGCTTTTCCTTAAAGGGCAATGATTTTGAGAAAATGTTCAAAATTTCAGTGTTTGTGAAAGAGATTGTAGAAAAATAGATAAAAATAAACAATATAAAAGAAGATAGTCACAGAAGTAAAAATTTACTGAAATAGGAAGCTGCTGAACTACATAGAACAGTAATAAACCAGCAGTGGAGTAACAAATAAATCATACTTGGCACTACAGTATCAGATCTGTTATTCATATAGTCATAAACTACACAGAGAAGGAATATGTCCTTTCACAGCCTAAGTTTGATTATATAAATGGAGTAAGCTAGGTGAAACAGTGTTATAATTATTGTTAAGTAAAATGTATTTTGAGAAACATCTATCCTTCTATATAAGCAGTCATGGTTTTTAAATTAGGCATTACCCAAAGCAAAGATCTCTCACACATTGTATCTGATTATGGTAATCAATGTTTCTGCTTTGCTTGTTTAATTTCATTTTTTTTCCACTGTTTCTACAACAACTTGCCTGCCTCTTTTCTGAAGCTTCACTCTACATTGCATTTTCAGTAGTAAAATATTTAAAGAACAATATAAAGCATCTGCTTTTAGTAAGAACATACCTTTGTGAAAATGCTGGCAGTCTTCAGGATGGGTTGTGTTCAGGGAGGTCATGGAGACTGTTTTATTTTTAGTGGCAAATACATACTAAAAGCATGACATACAGGTTGAACAAATTGAACTGCTGTTTCTTGTGAATGCCTGCTATACAATGCTTCCAGGATATATCTCAATTTTTTGAATTATTCTTTACTTTGTGAAGAACCCTTTCTGCCTAGATACTGGCCAAGGATCAGGAAACAGAAAGACAAGTTCTCCTACAGTCTTGCCTAGGATTATAGTAAAGAACTTTAACTGAGAGTCTCAATTTTTTCTGTTTCTTCCCATTTCCCAGAGAGACAATAATTTCTGATTGATCCTACTCCAATGCCAACAAGTGTGGAATGAAGCCAGAACTGAGTTTAATTCCACTTGTCCCTGATTTTTCAGTATGAAAGTACACAGGATGCTAAGTAGACGTTAATCCTAGGCACATCAGGTTATAATCTTTTATCATAAGTAGCCCTGTATTCATAGTCCAGAAGTTTGGTTGTTGAATCTTTTGAGGTGCATAAAGGTTTTAGGAAGAAATATCAAAGGTCTTGTCTGCCTCACTCCCAAGTCCTTAAAAAACAAGTACAGGAATTTAAATGCAGACAGGGTTTTTCCATTTGTGTTCTGACTCTGAGGTTGTGAAATTCATTTTCTTCCCTTCTTCCAAAGTCTTAAAATATATTTCTTTTAATTAATAAAGAAATAAGATAATTTTCTTAGCTGAATATTCTACGTGACTTTCAGGACTAAAACAAGTTGAAACCATAAGTTGGTATAGAAGGACATAAGTGTTTAGGAATTACAGGAAATTGAATGTAGCTGAATTTTAAGGAACTGTCATTTTCAGTCCTGTCAGAAAATGTGATTCCATTACAGAAATTTTTACTGAAAAACTAGAATGGCTCAGAAGATAGGTTGCTTATCTCCCGAGACATGACTGAAATATTCAGTATTTCCACTGAGGCGCTTGGACAGGCTTTTGACTTAATCCTGAGTTTACAAAGAAAATCTGGAATGTTCTAAATATCAGTAAAGCGCATAGCATCCAAGCCCCAGGTGGTTCTCAGTAATTAATAAAAAAGAGAGAGAGAAAAAAAAAAGACTGGTGTAGCATAAATGGGTGTTTTTCTTGCTCTATCCTTTTATTTCATCTCCCCTCAAATAGAAGAGTTACATTGCCTTAAACTCAAAGAGGAAGTCCATCACCACTCTCTCAGTGTAACTTGGAAGGGAGGCATTCTTGCACACATTCTCATTGAACCTCTTTCTTGCTGGCCAAGTGCTGCTCTCAACTTTGATGTGTCTGGGTTAAAAATGAAGCCTTTGAAGGAGTCTTATTGTAATCTGCACAGAATTAAGATGATATGAAATTAAATTAATAGTGGTAAGTTTGCCAATAATTTTCCTGGGATATATATAAGAATAAATCAATATGACTCCTTGCTACTACTCTGCTGAGAACTAGAATAGATCCAAGATGGTGGCGATTGCCTCCAACAGCAGGTAACAATGCTACCCACTCATCTGCACCAAACAGAGAGTATATTTATGCTGAACTCTACCTGTTTCTGAGTTTCCTGTGAAGCATATAAAATCTGGGGAATACTTCTTTTTCCCCTTTTTTAGGTATGTAGCTAGTTATTATTTTCCTCTTGATTACCTTGTCATGTTCATTGACATCTGAATTTAGCCTATGTTAAGCTCGGCTTTTGTAAAGAATTCTACAAAATATTTCACAAGTCAAGAGGGTATTCTTATATCCTTCCTAAATAATATGCTGTATACATATAATGCAGCACACATTACATGACATAATTCCTCATGATACATTAGCAGGAACATTATTTTAAACAGTGCATTCTGAAAATAAAGTAGACCATTGAACATCGTGGAAATTGTCTAGTGTTCCTTATTTATAGCAGTAATAGAACACTGTTCAAAACTAGTCATGAGAGAACACAGAAATCATTCTCTTAGCCTTCATTCTTTCTAAGTGGATTTTGTTAAAAATAGCTACTCTTAGAAAACATCAGATTATCCATTGACCTTGCAAATATCATTCATTATAAAATGATGAAGTGGCTATTTTGCTGGCTTTAACAATAGTTTGCAGGAAAAGATTTTCTGTCGCATAAATTTGGACTGGGGCAAATTTTAACTCAATCATTGTATAGAGATATAGAAGCAGCAATACCTAAAAATGGATGGATATCCCAAACATTTCGTGTACTGAATTGCAACATTATGACTGTTGCCTCTTTCCTCCGTCATATTTGAAATAGTGTTAAATTAAAGATAGCAGGAAGGTAAGAGAAAAGCAAATAAGATAATTAATTCCTGAGGAGAAATTCAAACCATGTAAATTGGGGTTAAGTTGCCCTTATAAATTTGTACAAGGTACATGGAATTACTAAAATGCTCTCAATTTACTTTTTAAATTTAAAGTATCGTGGAGACATGTTTTTCAATACTTAGCTAAACCAATACTTGGCCTGAATTCAGTCCTGACCTTGCACAGGAATTGGGTTGTTGGTCAAGAGACTTCCTCAGGTCCTTTCCAACCAGTTATTCTATGACTTTATGACTTGTCACAGAAAAATTCAAGAAACTGATACCATTGGCTCAGTTGTCAACATCAATCACAGTTCTGTGGCTTTAAAAAGCTGCAAGGCAACTGAATGTAAGAAGCAGAAAGCACTCTCATATAAGCAGTTGTCTTGACTGAGAGCTTTAAGACAGAAAGTTGGGAGCTAGATTAGTATTAATTGTAGAAAGAAACTCTGGAAGCATATAGGTGAGTTTTATGAGACCTAAGTCACAATTCTTTTTTTTCAGCAAGTCTGCAGTTTAGAAGCGCACAGCTAAGATCACACCTGGAGAAAAATGTAGCATTACTTATCTTATGTTTAGTCACTTTACTCCATGTGTGGATCTCAGCTTGCACAGTTTTCCAGGGATCATGCAAAATGTTTTTTGTAAAACAAAGAAACCATTATTCTTGACTTTTCTAGCATCTCAAAATGGAAGTAATCGTAATTAATCTAAACTTGTCCAGGTAATGTGATAAACCAATGGTAGACTATTCCAGGAAAAGAACATATAAGCTGAGATCTTCTTAAATGGTGTGGGGTTTGGTGACCTATTACAATTATGTACATCCTAGTGCTTCTCAAAACCAAACCAGCAGATTTTGTTTCAAGCAGGAAATCCAAAACAGTCATTTTATTTTAAAAGGAATATCTTGAAAATAAGTCATTGTTTTTGTGCCAAACCCTGACCTCGTAGAAATTATGGAAGCTTATTTTAATTTCCTGAACTAAGTAATGGGAGCATCAGTTTATCTCTTCTTAGTTTTAACTTTAAGAATGATATACTACTGATTATATAACCAGAGGGAAGAGGATTCTTAATGAAGAACCACTGTGTGGTGGCTTTCAGCTCTCAGCTGTCTGTTTCCTTTTGACTAGAGAAGAGGGAAAAAAAAAAAAAAAAAAAAAAAAGAGCTTTAAGAGTTTTTAATCAACACATGAGTGTTATGGTGGTTTTTAAGCTCTTCCCCAGGTAAATACAAGACTGCAATAACAGCAAGTTGTTGCTGTTACTGACTTTGGAAAATAACCGAGACATAAAAGACTCCATCTATTCTTACAATCCATATCAATGCACTCTTGTTGGCTCTCTGCTTTGATTCCCATTAGCTATAACAAGATTTTTGTTTCTTTGGGTGGTCGGTTGGTTTGTTGGGTGGTTTTTATCCATGAGAGTGATCAGATGCTGAAGGAGAAAGACTATGAGGTCTCTGTCCATGGAGTGAAAGAATAAACTGGCCGCAGTCCTGAGCAGCTTGATCTGATTAAACCTGTTTTGAGAGGAGGGTTGGACTAGATGACATCCAAAGGCCCCTTCCTTTCAAAATTATTCTGTAGATTTATAATACTATGGTTGACATTGTTCCCAAGAAGTAGGAAGAATATGTTATTAAACATTTTGCTTAATTTCACTAACCACTTCAAGCAATGAGTTATGAAGTTTTGACTACACTGACATGAACAAAATGCAGATATTGGATAGATAAATGTGCTTCCAGTAGATGTTTTAGAAGTTTGTAAAAGCAAATATTTCCTTTAAACAACTGCATACCCTTATTAATGAGACTACATTACAAATTCCTAGTTACCGACAGGTAACAGTTGGATCTAATTGAGGAGTAAAGGTTTTAAGAGTAATCCACTTCTTTTAAGTTTGCGGTTTCAAGTAGTTTCTCTGATGGCAGGGGTGTGTAGAACTAGAGGGTAGAGCACTGTAATGCTAAGTCTCTCATCTGTGTTTAATAAAGTTGTTGTGTCTGGTCTCTGGTGAACTAGTTATTGTGAATTTCCTTGAAATACATGTAAAGTGATGTCATTCCACCAAGTGAGCAATAAATTATTCATTCATAGTTAGGAGTAGCAAGCCCAAACACTTAGTACGTTTCATTTTATTCAAAGGTGATTGGGACAGACTGAACTGCAAAACCTGCTGAGGGGAAGGAAACTAAAGTTCTAATAGCTGTATCTGGTTAAGATCTCTGTCTTCCCTTTGGAACAAGGAGCAAGGAAGAGAACTGTGGGGAAAAAAGAAACATGAAACAGAGGGAAGAGCTTTCATCCTGAGTGTGAGAAACACTCAGGAAGTTCCCAAGGCTAAGTAACACTGAAATGGAGATCTCAGCTATCAGCATACAAATTGTCTCAAATCATGGGTCAACTAAGAAAAAACAATTTCGAAAACACAATTGTTCTGATTTTTTCTCATTTCTTTCAATACTTTTCCCAAATTTGTAGTTAGGAAAGAAATCCTTTTCTTCATGAGAATGAAACTTGTGTTACGCTTTGAAGTTTGTTAATATGATTGTCACAAACTGATATTAAGTAAGGAATTCGCGTACAGGCACCTGAAACAAGTGGGGGGAAATCGGGAACTGGCGTGTGATCCCAACCACTCTGCAAAAATGCATTCTCAGTACTGATTTTCTTCAAATACTACGATAAGAAGAGAAGTTTCCCTTGTTGGTTTTTGTTCAGCGCTACTTTGAGAAGAGCAGGCAACAAAGAAGCAGACCATACATCTTCACAGCTAATACGTTTATCTTCAAAAGAACACAAAGGAAAAAAAGGTGAAGTAGAGGCAGATAAGTCTCCTCTGGACTCTCTGCCAGAAAGGCTGGTGGCCTTCAGAATTTTGTGAAGAGAAGCTGAGATAGGTTTAGGTGAAGGTAGACATGTTTTTTCTTTTGTAATGTGCAATTAATATTTCTAATCCCTATTGCCTATAGTCATGGAATAGAGCCAGTATTGAAGGTTTTGTACCTTGCTTCAGGAATGCAGCACGAGGAATAATATGACACAGATGGGTATTTGAATTATGTCACCATTTTCAGAGCTCTGTTGGTTTTCTTCTGTTCACTGAGGCAGAATTTTGCCCAAAGTACGTACAGTATACATAACACAACAAATTGCATGTAATGCAAAATATTATTTATCTGGTTCTCAGCACAGTACAACTTAACTACAACACTGTTAATAGTAAGACTGAAACCATGGGTAGTGGAAGGAGATAGATTATTGGCCAGATACACAGAAGAACTTTTCAGTTTAAATCATCAATATTTTGTGATCATTACTGATGTTTGTAGTGAGGAAAGTGTATTACCAATTTTGAGCAACCTTTTGAGAGGAAGACAGGGTAGCCTGCTAAACGATCTAGCAGTTAGATTTCTCCCCTTAAAAAAAGAAGTGTTCACATCCAGATAGACCTGTCCATGTGAACATGGAACAAAAAATACTGGGTGGAAAAGTTATGGCAGGGACTTAAAAGCCAATAAACTTTTCTGTAAAATTTTTATTTCACCAAGTTGGGATCATGTTAGGAGTTGAGCTTCCGAGTAGAACTCAAGGTCCCTAATGCTCCTTAAATCCCTTATTGATATAGGGAAAAGGGAAACAAAACTCAAATCTCGGAATATATGGATGGGAAACTGAAACACACTTTTAATAAAAATTCTAAAGTACTATTATATCACACAACTATATATTAAATGCAAAACAGGAAACAATACAGTAAGAGTTAAAACACTGCAAAGGGAAAAGAAACTACATTTATGGCCGATTGGCCATAGGCCAGGAGATGACGTCACGCCAGGATGGTAGCTCAGAAGATGGCGTCTATCCAAAATGGCGTAGGGCCAAGTGATTAAAAGTTTTGAACAGCTTAAAGAAGTATTTTAACGAGTTCGCGGGGAGATCTTTTCCAGTGTCTGTAAAAAAAACTTCAAGGACACTCCTGACCGAAGCGGCTTCAAATGCGGATAAGGAGAAGCCCTTGTGGCCGGAACGCGAAGAGGGGTGAGCTTCCCCCACGTCCGAATCCAGCGGTAGATTCTCGCCGAGTGGAAAATATCTCTTCTCTTACCCAATACGAGAGAGAGAGATGCTGACTGAGTCCCACAACAATTCACAACAGAGCTGGGCGCCGATAGACAGAAACAGTTCTGAGTTAGGCCCTGGGGGTTGGGGGTGGGGGGCAGGCCGCAGGCTTTCGGCCTGGACGGTAGCCAGCCCTCTCGCTGTGGCTCTTTCTCCAAAGCTGTCCGGTGTCCAAAGAGGAGGAGAATCCTCCTGGCTGCAGGTTTTAAGGAGCATCTGTCGGAAGAAATCTTTTGACCCGCACTTTTAGCCAATGGGATGCCGGGTTTATGGAGCTTGTATGAAATAATCCCGATACTCTATTGGGCACATTTCCAAAACAAGGAAGTCTTGGCTCAAACCATGACAGATCACTAATAGCATAGATTTCCTCTACAGGGTACAAAGATACCCTGCATATTTTTGAAGTGTCTTTTAGAAAAGAAGATAGTTGCGGTTATCTTCATGAGCATGCAAAACTCCCAGTCAAAACCAAAACACCCACAAAATGAAATATTCAGTTCAATGTATGGCCAGCTGTGCTATAAAAACTTTTAATTTAAAATTGACATAATAAGTAAATAAGAAAAGAATGGTAAAGAGATAGGGCTAGGTCAGAGAAATATAATGAAATTAAAGACAGTTTTGGTAAAGGACAAAGTAGTAACTAAGAGATTCAGTCTTGTGAGATTATCAAGGGATTTAAAGTGTGAGGCAAAATAGTTCAGCTTTGAGGACACCACATGCTCAGGTACCATGATTTTGCATATGGTAGCTGTTAAAATTGGAGCAGTTGGTCAGTTACTGAAAATATTAAATTTTGGATAGAAATATTTGAAAATCTGTTTATGCAGTGGCTATAAACCTTGGGGAAGTCTGAAGTTGAGCTGAAAACTGAACTGCAAACTTTTGAGACTCTCTTATTTGTGTTTTAGTCTGGTTCTTACTGTCATCTTTTCGAAAGACAGCGTATAGTAACTGATGTATCTTTAAAAGTTACCAATATGGTTGTTTTTGTTTACAGCTGTACTTGTTTTATCTAAAGGAAACCAAGAAAGACTTTATGGATGTAATTTCTTCATTTCCAAAAGCAGAATAGTAGAGTACTGTCTCAAAGTCATAGATGCAACAATCAAAACAATAATTAATCTCTCTAAGAGTTTTCCATGCTTGCATCAGAGGTAAACCTGGCCAGTTACTGTTTAAAGGAAATACAAAGTAATTTGATTAAGAGCTATACCACACCCCCAAAGTGGTTAATTACTGAAAAAGTACTAACCTTAAAAGCACTGCTGCCAATAAGTCATGGAACATGTAGAAAGTATTGTAATAACTATTTAAAGGCCTTAATTTTAGCTATTTCAAAATACCATTTAACTTCTGTCTCTTATATTTCCAGTTCCTGCCTATAAGGATAAGAATGAACTTTTTTTTCCTGACCTTGATTTTCTTTTGGCATTTCTGAAACAATTATAATAATAAGGAATTAATTTACAGCTGTAACAGTGATTTATAGTCATTAGCTTTTTTCTGTCAATGTGTTTTTAAGCATGCTAATTAGAATGAGAAAGAAAAGGTGATCTGGGAAAACTATCAGTAAATGCTGTAGTTAAGTATAACATTACTTAAAGTGTAAAAATTCCTATCAGTTTCATGACCAACATTTAAAATGTACCCCAATATTAAACATTCCTAGAAGAAACTGCAAGATTTAATCCTAAAATATAACTGCAGTCTTTTGACATCATCATCATCATGGCTTGGCTTCGCGGACGAAGATTTGGGAAGGGCTTTGCCCACGCTTATTGCAAGCGCGTTGATGGCTGAAAAGGCCAATGCGGGATAGGCAAGACCGGTTGCAAAGAGCACACCGGAGGGTCTCCTTGGGTGGTATAGTCGAGGCACGATTCTTTCTGCGCTGTCTTTTCTCCTCGAGCTTGATTCTACGCGTGCTCTCAAAGGAGACAGCAGCGTTATGTATGGTGTGTCTCCAAATCTCCCGATTGGAGGCCAGGGTGGACCACTGATGGTGGTCAATATGGCCTAGGCTGAGGTGTTGTTTCAGGGAGTCCTTATATCTCCTCTTTGGAGCTCTTCTCTTGCGGCAGCCGGTGGCAAGTTCACCATAGAACACGATCTTAGAGAGGCGGTGATCCGCCATCCTGGAGACGTGCCCTGCCCAACGCAGCTGCGTTTTCAGCAACATGGCCTCAATACTGGTGACGTCTGCCTGTTCAAGGACAGCAACGTTAGTCACGTAGTCAGTCCAGTGGATGTTTAGGATTGTGCGGAGGCAGCGCTGATGGAAGCGTTCGAGGAGTCGCAGATGGTGGCGGTAGATGACCCATGATTCAGACCCGTACAGAAGAGTAGACAGTACCACGGCTCTGTAGACCCTGATCTTTGTACTTTTCTTCAGGTGTTTATTGCACCAGACTCTTTTATGGAGTTTTCCGAAAGCTCTGTTTGCCTTTGCTATTCTGTTGTCTATCTCTTTGTCAATCGTGGCATCTGAGGAGATGATGCTACCCAGATAGCTGAACTGCTGGACTGGCTGAAGCTCTGACTCGCCAATGGTGATGTGGGGATGATGGTAATCATCTTGTGGTGCTGGTTGGTAGAGAACTACTGTCTTCTTTAAGCTGACTTCCAGCCCCAAAAGCTCAGCCGCCTCTGCAAAGCAGGATGTTAAGCGCTGCAGAGCTGCTTGTGTGTGGGCAACAAGGGCGGCATCATCAGCAAAAAGCAGCTCGCGGACAAGGTGATTCAGGGTCTTGGTGTGGGCCTTCAGTCGCCTGAGGTTGAAAAGGCTCCCATCGGTGCGATATCAGATATAAATGCCGTCTTGTTCGTCGAGGTCTGCCGTGGCCCTTTGGAGCATCATGCTGAAGAAAACTGTGAATAAAGTGGGTGCGAGAACGCAACCTTGTTTCACACCATTGGCTATTGGGAAGGGCTCAGAGAGTGCATCGCCATATCTGACTTGGCCGCGCTGCCCCTCATGTAACAGGATTATCACTTTGAGGAACTTGGGGGGACATCCTAATCGTTCCAAGATCTGCCACAGACCTTTTCTGCTCACAGTGTCAAAGGCTTTGGTGAGATCAACGAAGGTTACATAGAGACCCTTGTTCTGTTCCCTACACTTCTCTTGCAGTTGTCTGAGAACGAATACCATGTCTGTGGTACTTCTGTTGGCTCTGAAACCACACTGACTTTCAGGTAGAAGTTCTTCTGCGATAGTGGGTACCAATCTGTTCAATAGTATTCTTGCGAGGATTTTTCCAGCAATGGAGAGCAGAGTTATGCCTCGGTAGTTTGAGCAGTCTGACTTTACTCCTTTTTTCTTGTACAGGGTGATGATGATTGCATCACGGAGATCTGGTGGTAGTTCGCTTTGTTCCCAACAGCGCACAACTAGCTCGTGAAATTTAGCATGGAGCGTTTGGCCTCCATGTTTCCAGATTTCAGGCGGGATTCCGTCGACCCCAGCTGCCTTGCCGGTTTTCATCTGCTGTATGGCCTTAAGGGTCTCTCCCATAGTAGGGGCTATATCCAATTCATTTTTCACCGTTTGTTTTGGGATGAGCTGGATTCCTGAGTCTTGGACTACACGGTTGGCACTGAAGAGAGTTTGAAAGTGTTCAGACCATCGATTCAGGATGGAGGTTTTATCTGTGAGAAGCGTTTGGCCATCTGCGCTGAGTAGGGGGCTTTGAACTTGGTGTGTGGGTCCGTACGCTGCTTTCAGAGCCTCATAGAATCCTCTGTGGTCACCCAAATCTGCGCATAGTTGAGTCTTTTTTGCTAGGTTGAGCCACCACTTGTTCTGGATGTCTCGAAGTTTCTGTTGGAGTTTACTGCATGCAAGACGAAAGGCTGCTTTTCTTACATGGCAAGATGGCTGAGCGAGGTGTGCTTGGTGAGCAGATCTCTTCTTTGCCAGCAATTCCTGGATCTCTGGATTGTTTTCATCAAACCAGTCTTTGTTTTTCTTTGAGGAGAACCCTAAGAATTCTTCGGAGGACTGCAGGATGCTATTTTTAATATGTTGCCAAAGCGCTTCAGGAGAAGAGTCTATGGGACGGTCTTCAAGCCTAGTTTGAAGGTTTGCCTGGAAGCTGTCTCTCACTGCAGCTGTTTGAAGATTGTAACTTGGAGCCTCCTCCTCAGAAGGCCGCCCCTCTTAGGTTTGGGCTTAAAATGGAGGTTAAGTTTGCAGCGCACAAGGCGGTGGTCTGTTTGACATTCTGCACTAGGCATCACTCGGGTGTGACAGACATCGCGAACGTTTCTCTGGCGCACTAAGATATAGTCAATGAGGTGCCAGTGTTTAGATCGAGGATGCATCCAGGTTGTCTTCAGGCTGTCTTTCTGCTGGAAGATAGTGTTGGTGATGGTAAGCTGCTGCTCAGCACAAAACTCTAGCAAGAGGCGACCGTTGTCATTGCAGTTTCCAACTCCATGCTTGCCTAGTACTCCTTTCCAGGCTTCAGAGTTCTTACCTACTCGGGCGTTGAAGTCACCAAGGATTATGATCTTATCATCCGCAGGAACTTTTTGAGTAAGGCGGCGCAGATCGGTGTAGAATTTGTCTTTTTCTGTAGGGTCAGCTTGGAGAGTTGGGGCATATATGCTGAAGAGAACAACATGTTGCTTGTTGTGTAGCGGGAGGCGTAAGGGGATAATGCGATCGGAATGACCTGTTGGCAAATTTTCAAGTTTAGAGGCGATGGAGTTTTTAATCATGAAGCCAACTCCGGAATGATGACTTTCGGTTTTGGGTTTGCCTGACCAATACAGTGTGTAGCCGGCACCATGTTCTTGAAGGCTGCCTTCCTCATGAAGGCGAACTTCACTGAGAGCAGCAATGTCGATGTTGAGTCGTGACAGTTCGTGAGCAATTATAGCAGAACGGCATTCAGGACGCACACTGTCTGCTGTATCGAGCATGGTTCTGATGTTCCAACATGCGAGTGTCAATCTGGACACACCTTTGGAGGCAGGTGTATGCCTTTGTCTCTTTGTCTTTGGTTGACCGCAGAAGAAGATGTCCGTTGGCCGCGGCTAGCCAACCGGATTGGAAGGGAGATGAGCTTTGGTTAGGCCACCTTTTCTAGGCCCCTCTCCATGTGGAGCAAGCAGTGCTCTCCTTGAAAAAGGCTGCTTGGTCATTCAGGATGCTGCCGAACGAGACTGTCATCTCCCGGGTCAGTTTCAAGCGACCAATGTCCTGAACCGCCTGCATGCAGGGTTGGGTCTGCGGCTTCCAGTGACATCTTTCCACCTGCCGTTTCGTCCCTTGCCTGTCGCTACAGGGCTTTGCAAACGTGAGTACACCCTTCAAGCCTGCGCGGTGGATTTTTTTAGGTGAGGCGCAGCGTGCGCGAGACTGGCCCCACCCTTTACACCTGAGGTTCATCTGCCAGGGCCTAGCGAGCTTGGACGGTGACAGCAAAGTCCTCAGGTCGTAGGTTTGGTTAGAGTATCCTTCTCTTAGATGGATGGCCTTACAGGGCTAAACGAGCTCCATCTGCCCGGGTTTGGAGTTAGAGTTGTCCTTCTCCTAGGATGGTTGCCAGAAGGCTAGTGAGCCCATCCTGCCCGTGGACACACTTTGTCTGACCCTTCAGTTGAGACCTGTCAGGCTTGGGAGACCCTACCGGAGGCATATGCCACCACCAGCATAGCTCTCAACTTCGCAAGGGCACGCAAGCTCTTTCCCCACGGCAAGGGAGTGCCCATGAAAGAGAGTCTTTTGACATACAAAAAAAGTATATGACATTACTCCAGCAGCGGTATCATCAAGATGAATTCTTGTCTGTTTATTCCACACTTCTATGCTAAGAAAATAGAAGTAGTGAAGTTAGCTGTCTTCCCCCAGATACAGGCACACTTTCAAAAATAGCTTTTGCCCAGGGAAGGAACCTGTCTTAGAAAATGTGCTGAGACAGGTTTTTATTTATGGCTTGGCTTCTTTGTGTTGTTCTGGCTGGAAAGAGGTTCCATTTAGTGTAAAGGGTTTTCCCAGAGCCAAATATTACTATGATTCTTTTGAGTAATCTAGAATTGCATCCTGGCACCAGTTGTGGTGAAGTGTAAATATAACTCAACAAGAGTTGAGCTATCGTGTCTCATTTTCTTAGCTGAAGAGAGCAGATAAGTCTACTTGACTATTACTGTGCTAGCTATATGAATGTATTTTTTCAAAATCGGCTTCACAGGGCGAGAATCAGATACCTTCTTCCATGCTGAAGACCTCCTATTATTCCCAGATTGGTAAACAGCGTAATGTTTGATATAACTCTGGAGTAAAGATGTGTGTCCGGTTCACAGCAGTGTATTATTTCAATATAGCAGCTAGAAGACACTTCTGTTTGTTAGGATACTAAACTTCTGCATATTAACTTGAAGAAGATACATCTAGGAGTGTTCAGTTTCTCAGTTAGTATAGGTTCTCAGTTCAATGTGATCAGAGAAGTTAAGCCAATTTAGATTAGCTGATCCTTTGTTTGAATGTGCATTTCTAGGGCCTTTTTCATATTTTCAGATGCCTTAAAAGTAGACCCGAGGAATCCCTTGGTTTCTCAGATTCTTCATTATTTCCTGGTCTTTTCTTCATATTAGTTTTCTTTAGCTGTCTTTGAGCCATCTCTTTGGCAGAGAAAATGTTATAAAATCAAAGGGGGACAGTTTTCTCTCTGATCTGCTAATTTAGTAGAGGGATGAACAGGTATTTTTGAAATGTTTGCAAACAGTAGGTGTGGTTGGGTGGAGGAGTCATGAAAGACGGGGAGAGCATGGGAGCTCAGAAAGTAGGGCAAGGGTTGCAGCAAGAGGAAGTAAAACAGAATACAGCTGGAAAGACATTGAAGTCTATACTGGTGAAAATGTTGCAAGGTGGTGAGAAAGGGAGAGAGAAATGTCTGAAGTTAAACAGTGTGTAGTGTACCTTCAATATGTGGTTAGTTTGGCATATTCCCAGACATTTAGCTGTGTATTAGGGCTATCATAGATATCTTAATTCTGAACATCTTAGAAGCAACCAAATAACAAATTACTCTTAAGTTATTTAACAGTATTTATGCTTTCTCTGGAACCACAATGACCACTGTCCAACACGCTGCATAACTTACTGAAAAAGACATGTCATCATTCCCTTCCCTGATGTCATAAGATTCCCTTCCCTGATGTCATAAGATTCCCTTCCCACTATAAAAGATCTTTAGTTTTGGGAAATCAGGTAGACATTTTGTTATTAAGTATTTCCCGTGTCAATTCTTGGCCTGTTTTTTCAACTGGTGATCCGTTTTGGAGGGAGATTTTGTGATGTTCCTGCAATAGGACAATGAGCTAGATCTCCTGTGGTTTTCATCAGACCCTGAGTAGGTAACATCAAGCATTAACAGCTCAGAAATACAGAGGTCACGGTCTTTATGTTAAAACCCCACTGAGCTTTTCAGTTCATGCTCTGTTCTTAGTCAGTTTTTCCATTCTTTCAGTTTCATCTGTAGGGAGAAGAGGTTCGTCAGTTCTCTGAGACCTTATTATTGATCTCTTCCTCCAAATAAAGCTTTAAGTAAAGCTGCGAAAACAGGTCTGATTCAGGGAAACTATTCTTTTACTTCTAAGAATTTCTCTGTATTTTGCAGAGTTGAGTTTACACCTTCTTACATTATTCATATGCTTCACCATATTCTTGAATTGCACCCGGTCTTTAACTGGTTTGGGGAAGTTACAACCTTTTAATTAAGTTCTGATAATCATTTCCATGTGATCCATGTGAAGAGAAGAATGTTTTGGTAAGGGAACAATGTTGCAGATTTAACTGTGCTCTTTACTTTTTATAAAGCTAGTTTTCTAAGTAGAAGACTTACTTTGTGTGAAATTGCAAAACCTCTATTTTGCTATTTATTCTCATATCTTTATTACTAAGAGTATGATTTATAATAAAATGAGAACACCATAGGATTAATTTCGCTAAGGAAATCTTCTCTTGACCTATGCAGCAGTAAGTTAGGCTCCACAATCTCATGTCTGGACTCTAACAAATGTGTGTAAAGGTACCTCTTCTATAACTTCTGGTTTATTATTGACTATATTTTATTTTACGGTTACTGGTACTGAACACATAGCCATAATTGCTTTATGCTTTTAAATACTAATATCAACTTCAAAATTTTATAAAGGCCACTTTTATGTAATTCTGCAACAGTGCCTCACTCATGTCAGTAGAAATCATTTGTATATAGAAAGAAAAACAAAGTCCTGAGAGACCTTTATATTTGTCCTAGTTTGAACTACAACAGATCTGATTCCATTCTGTGATTTTACTTTTCAGCTCAGACTCTTCTAACTAACTGTGCTTTTTGAAGTTAACGGCATGTTTTTGCAGACAGTGCCTGCTCCTAGCAGTGACAGCGCTGGATGTTTACAGTCACTACCAGGGGTTGGTGTGCAGAAAGGCTCTCGCTTATACTTGCTCCTGTGCAGACCAAGGACACTGCTAAATCCTGTTTCCCACAGTGGGGGTGCAGTGAGTGAGAGGCTGCACCCGTGGGGAGGAGCAGACAGGACAGGTGACCCTACACTGACCAACAAGGTGTTTTGTTCCAAATATGTCATATTCTTTATGAAGCTGAGGGATCACAACGGTCAATCTCTCTTCTTCAGTGGCCAGTGTCTGAGGAGGACTCTGTCCGTTCTGTCCATGGTCCTAATCTGTGCATTTCTGAATCCAGCTCCTGAATCCAGTTCCCATCTGAGTCCAGCCTGGGACTTCCCCAGTGCCTGCCCTGCAGCATCAGTGATGATGGTGACATAATTGCCATCGGGGGGGTGGGTAGGGGTCAGTATTCGTATTGTCTATATTTCTGTATATTTCATGTTCTCTTTCATGGGCACCGCCTTGCCGTGGGGAAAGAGCTTGCGTGCCCTTGCGAAGTTGAGAGCTATGCTGGTGGTGGCATATGCCTCCGGTAGGGTCTCCCAAGCCTGACAGGTCTCAACTGAAGGGTCAGACAAAGTGTGTCCACGGGCAGGATGGGCTCACTAGCCTTCTGGCAACCATCCTAGGAGAAGGACAACTCTAACTCCAAACCCGGGCAGATGGAGCTCGTTTAGCCCTGTAAGGCCATCCATCTAAGAGAAGGATACTCTAACCAAACCTACGACCTGAGGACTTTGCTGTCACCGTCCAAGCTCGCTAGGCCCTGGCAGATGAACCTCAGGTGTAAAGGGTGGGGCCAGTCTCGCGCACGCTGCGCCTCACCTAAAAAAATCCACTGCGCAGGCTTGAAGGGTGTACTCACGTTTAAAGCCCTTCCCAAATCTTCATCCGCGAAGCCAAGCCATGGTGATGTTTCATGTTATTGTTATTGTTTCATTAATGCAATTTTGGTTTTCCAATCCATAAGTCCCTCTCCCTTATTTGCTTTCTCTTCCCCTTTGAGGGGGAGAGGGATTAATAGAGACCATCTGGTATTCGTCTAGCAACCAGCCCAGCCCCAACCCTTGACAATATTGTGAAGTATTTTTACATTTGAGTCCTCAGATACATGCTGCATGGTCTATGAACTGAGTTTAAGGGTGATTTACTGTTCTTTTAGAGGAGTAGGCTTATCAGTTCATAAGTATATGCTACAACAACTTTCCCAACAGATTTCTCCCTACCTAGAGGAAATCCGGAAAAACATTGCTGAAAATCAGTAATTATGATCTTCTTTGTAATTTGCTTTGTAAAATATTCTTGTTGAAATGTGCTTTGTTGTACCCTGCCTAGATAGTTAGTTCTTTTCAAAGAGAATGCTTAGCTGAGATATGTTATTAATCAAAATCTATGCCTCCAGCAACCATTCCTACAATAAAATAAAATAAAATGTAGAAATGGTACAAAGGAAAATTAATCTGTAATACTACAACTGTACGTAATGTTGATTCTTCTGATTCTATCTGACACAAAAAAGCTTTTATTCTCAGCACTAATGCATAAATCAGCTCTCTGGGTGGCAAAATGGGAATATTTAAGACAATTGCTCACAACAGTGAAGAGCAACTGATATCATCTACCTGGACTTGTACAAAGCATTTGACTCTGTCTCACATGACATCCTTGTCTCCGAATTGGATAGACATAGATATAATGGATGGATCACTCAGTGGACAACGAATTGGCTGAATGGTCACATTCAAAGAGTTGCAGTCAATGGCTCAATGTCCTGCTGGAGATCAGTGATGGGTGGTATTCCTTGGAGGTCAGTATTGGGAATGGAGTGATTTAACATCTTTGTTGGTGACATGGGCAGTGGAATTGAGTACACCCTCGGCAAATTTGCTGATGACACCAAGTTGAGTGGTGCAGTTGACACACCGGAGGGAAGGGATGCCGTCCAGAGGAACCTTGACAGACTTGAGAGGCAAGCCCATGCAAGCCTTATGAAGTTCAGCAAGGTCCTGCCTCTGGGCCAGGGCAATCCAAAGCACAAATATAGGCTGGGCAATGAGTGAGAGCAACCCTGCAGAGAAGGACTTGGGGATACTAGTGCATGAGAAGCTGGACAAGAGCCAGCAATGTGAGCTCACAACCCTGAAAGACAATTGCATCAAAAGAAGCATGGTCAACAGGTCAAGGGAGGTGATTCTGCCCCTCTAATCTGCTCTGGTGAGACTTCACCTGAAGTGCTGTGTCCAGCTCTGGAGGCCCCAGCGTAAGAAAGACATCAGTCTGTTGGAGAGGTTCCAGAGGAGGGCCATGAAGATGATCAGGAGGCTGGGCTACCTCCCCTATGAGGACAGGCTGAGGGAGTCGGGGTTGAGAAGAGAAGGCTATGTGGAGACATAGTATCTTTGGGTACTTAAAGGGATCCTACAAGAAAGCTGGAGAGGGAGTTTTTACAAGGGCATGTAGTGATATGATGGAGGGGTAATGGCTTTGAACTGAAAGAAGTAGAATTAAATTAGATGTAAAGCAGAAGTTCTCCACTGTGAGGGTGGTGAGGCGCTGGAACAAATTCCTCAGAGAAGTTGTGGATGCTCCATTCCTGGAAGTGTTCAAGGCCAAGTTGGATGGGGCTTTGAGCAACCTGGTCTAGTGGAAGGTGTCCCTGCCCATGGCAGGGATGCTGGACTAGCTGATATTTAAGGTCCCTTCCAACCCAACCCATTCCATGATTCTAGGATTCTATGACTGAAGTTTGCACTTCATAATTTAATGTACTTAATTTATCAGTAGGTTGAGATTATTATTCAATAGACATATATATTAAAACATTTTAATTAATCTTTTTGGTTTTCTGCCTCATAACTTGGTGCTAGAGCTGATTTATTCTTTGGGGAGGAGCCATGAATCTCTTCTCACTTGTAATATATTTGCAGAGAGGAAAGAAATATTTTTCCATCTTGATGATAAACAATTAATCTCACCATTACTAGCCAAAGTATTACGCTCAAAAGTCAATGTTTCCCTTTGATATTGCATGAAAAAGCAACACCACTGGCACAATAAGATGTTGATTGCCCAAGCTAAATGTCATCAAAGAAGAAAATGTAGAAATTTGGCAATATTTCCTCCAGGACAGAGAAGAGAGGTGGCTTGGATGAAGCACTCTTAAGTGCTAACTTCAGTATTGGTTTAATGAGGAATTTCTGTAAGGATCTTTTTTTGTTTTATAAGCTGCAGGGGATAGCAGGTATTTTTTCTGTTATGATTAAAAATACTGTAACATTCTCAGAAATGCTTTTAACAGCACAAATATTTTTGTCCTGGTCCTTGACCCTCCCTTCTGAAAGAAGCCCCGAGAGCTTTTTTTACATTGAAATGGTCCCATGGCATACTACTGAAAGAACTAAGGGAAAACTAACCTCCGAGCAAGAGCAAGAAACATGTGTGGGCAATCCATATGAGTAACCAGCAAGAAAATCATTGAAGTTACAGGGCTGCTACACAAATGGAAATAAGAGTGAAGAAAGAGGAGACCACCTCATTATGGTGGGACAGCCCGTATATCTGTGCCCCTGGGACAATTCTGCAAAAAGGGAAGGAGAATACACTCTCCAGTACCCCCTCACTTGTTTGAGCATAGGACTTAGACCACAGGATACTTCTGCTTAATTAATTAAGAACTTTCTACTACAGGGGCAGTCTCAGAAGGGAGGTAGAGGCGAGGACTGTTTTCAGCAAGTATCAAATTCCTGAAGTCCCTTATGCTGCTGTCCATCTCTGCGCTTCTGTCAGGTAGCAGAGAAGCACTCAGCAGGTTAGCTGAGCCATTATTAAGCATTCCCAATTAATTGTATTAAAACTGCAAATTGTGAGCTCTTCTCTTTCTACTTCCACTTTTTTATATGCCCTAATCTTCCTTCTCCATCTTCGTTGGTTTTAGCTTGGTAATTGAGCTTTATTCCTGCTGCTTCTTTTAGTGACATTCCAAGTAATCCTGAATTTTTCCTTTATTAATGTAACTTTTTAAAAAAAATGTAGTGCACTGTCTTGCCAGCCATTCTTTCCTTTCTAATTGACCATATCATAATCAAAATTACAAATCTGCCTCACCTAAAAGCAAAAGAATTCATTTAGTTAATGCAGGACTTGGCAGACAATGTGTAATAATTATGGCTAATGTGTCACAAGAGGCAATAAATGTGGGTAGTAAGATGTACAACAGACATTTCCAGTAATGTGAAAGCCACTGAATATATTCTTTCTCTCTCTTGCAGTTTGTTTCAGTATGCAAATTTATCCTTCTAAGGCTATGCAGCTGTTGTCAGATTAAAAATTTATCTGCAGCCTACCAAGATGCGGCAGAATTTTTCAGCACTAAACTTCACAGAGAGGAAACAAATAGAATTAATAAAATCAGAATATTCATTGGAAATAATATACCACTCCGAATGAAACTACAGATGTCTAAAGTATATACAAACATACCTACATTCATGGATGCATGCGCATTTGCTTTTGTGAAGGACCAGCTGCTCTCTAGGGTGGTGATGTGTCTTTAGGAAGCTGATCAGAGTCCATTTCTTCTCTGCCCATTGATTGTGGGAAAAGTATCAAGCGAAACAAAGGAGCTTTGCTTCTAATTATACATTATTATGAATTTCAAATCCAAAGTTAGAATTGTATCTGAAGTAAATGGGTGAAACCCTTTGAGAGTTTTTTACCAGCATGTAATTTCATTAGAATTCATTAAATCACTGTAGATAAAAAAAAAAAAAAAAAAGACCAACCCCAGGGAAGGTTGTTCCTTTTTAGCAGTTTTTTTTCCTCCTTTGAATTGCACACTTGAAATATTTTTCGAAGATTTTCTGCCTTGTCTTTCATGATGGTTTTCATTGCCATTTCATAGTAAGGTGATACAGTTAGATCTAAAATTTCAGTCGAAATATTCTCAAGCTCTGAAGAGGTACAAATGTAGCTTTGTATCTTATCTCTGCACTCTACTGAATGTAGCTTAATTCTGTTTAAAATAATGAATTTGTATGGCTGCAAAACATTGAAGGATTGGCACATATTAAATATTTGTTGCACTATCAAAATTAAATCCTTCTCTGGATCTTGGCATATCAAAGCATTAAAATTTAACTGCAAAAGCCCAGTAGCTTCACAGATTTTTGCACTTCTGGTATGTTCAGAGCACACTGAAATTTGAAGAAGTTCTGTGTAATCACACTGTTATTATTTTCTGCATTTTTTTTTTTTTTGGTTTTGTACTGAAATATAATTCCCCCGGAGCGTAAGGCTGCCACCTGAGTCATAATGCTAATAGTGATTAACACTTGGACAGTGTGATGGGCAGGTAACTCAACCCTTCTGTAATACTCCATATTCCAGAAAGAGAAAAGTTGGGAAATGTGTCGCCAGTGAGTCTTTTGACAAAGTCCTCTTTGGCTGCAGATTTAAGAAAGTTTTTTGGTTGTTACAGTGGAGAAAAAGTGGATTATGCCTTTGGAATTATCTACTAATTGATATTCAGGAAGATAAGAGGAAAGGGACTTGATTTCACAAGACTGATGTTGTGTTAATCCCTCTTTATTTCTGTTTAGCTTCCATGAATTTCTTAAGAAAACATGGCAAGTTCACTGACAGGTTTAAAAGGGTGACAAAGGAAAAACTGGTTTTTTCCTTGTTTGTTTCTTTGTTTTAGAGAGACATTTAGGTTTGGCAAGTATTAAGCTCAGGTCTTGTATGCCTCAGCATGCTGCTTTTTTAAGTTGAAGTCAGGTTATTTTATTGTAGAGCTTAAGAGCTCCAGAGAGAGTTGTTTCATTTGCTGAATCAAGCAAATTCATGTGATAGTACAGCTTGGGTAAATTTTGTTCATGCTGCAGATATTGCGGTACCCGTGTGCAGTATGGCTTTTGGTATAAGCTGGAGAAAATTAAAATTGTCTTATCACTGGTCAAGAGCATGCCAAAAAAAAAAAAAAAAGAAAGAAAGAAACCCCAACCTCCAGCTTCTTGACACTGTGAATGTTTAAGAAACATTTATTTGGAAATAGCATGACTCTATGTTCCTTCAGGAAATATAGAGAATCTGTTGAGCATTTATGATAAGATACAATGTTTGATTTAATCAATGTTCTAGCACTAATTAAAAATCGTTATAGTTAGAGGTTGGCATAAAATAACAGACTGACACAGGGAAGTTTAAGTCAGGTAGAAGAGATGACAGTTTTTGCCTTCTCCATCCCCAATGAACAATGGAGTATTTTACACAAAAAATACTTTTCAAGGGTTTTTTTATCAGAAAACAATTTCAGCAGTCACTTTCTGATGGGCATTATTCATTATATCATCAGCTTCGATTAAAAGACAGCAGTTATACACTTGTCTTGAGTAGTATCTATAAACTATTGAGTTTATGTCCTCCTCTGAAACTGCAGGAAGTATTGTGACCTTTAAGTTTCACATCCAAAATGACACAAAACCAATAGTGAAGCCCAGGCAGAATATCTCCCTCACCTGTGGCAATTTACTACAAAATTTGTCAAAAATACATAGACGTACCCTTTACTGACAGTAAGTGTTGATTTCACATTCTCACAGTGCTTCACAGAATTTTCTCAAATTCTCATAGTAAAATACAGAAACATTTTGTCATCTCCATGTGTTATTTGAAGTGATAGGCTACAGAGTATGACATTTGTTATTAGTCACAGGTATAGCTCTCCTTTGACATTCTGGCCAGCTTCTTTTTCAGGCTTTATGAAGGGTCAACAAATATCAATCACCTTTCCAAATAGGGCCACTTAGGAGGATCCCAGCATCTAAAATTAGACCTCTAAGTTAAAAAATCTTGCCTCAAAACTTAAATGCTTTGCTTTCCCTTAATGCTACTAATGTTATTAATAAACCTCAGAGCCTTAAGCTATCTTCTCATTTATACTTTCTCTTCTTGTCCCCTGTGAATAGTATGTTCCAGATGAATCCTCTTGCCTTGTCAAGGCTATACCCACTGCATTCCTCCTTTATTATAACATACTGCAGTGGAACTTCAGTAATTGCTAGAGACAGCTAGGCAGCAGGACTTAAAATGCTATGTGTGGAAGTAAAGCCTTCTGACAATGTCCTAGGATCAGGGCCACGTTTCTTGGTGAAGTTGTTTCTTAAAGTTTCTTTCATTTTTCTTGTAGTGTTTTTCTGGTGTTTGATTATCATATGCTGCCCCAGTGGCATTTCTGTAGGAAATGAGTATTTGAGTTGTGTTGGAAGTAAGAGGTGTCTTTACAAGTTTTTTTGGTTTTTTTTCATTTTTATTTTTCTGATTAGGAGTCTTATTTTTTATTTTTAATTGAGTGCCTGTCTCAGCTTGTCTATCAGCTCTTAGTTTGAGATATCTTTCATTCTTTAGAGATATCATTTTAAATTTTAAAAAAAAATAGTCATGTTGAATGTGAAAGATGTGTAGTTAAACTGTGATCCTATGAGCAGCGTTTCTGTCCCTGCACCTACTAGTACTTTCAAGGTCAAATTGTGTGTGTGTGTGTGTGTGTGTGTGTGTGTGTGTGTGTGTGTGTGCGCGCGCACTAATACTTTCTGTATTTAGCGAAAATACAGCTTAGAACTGTAGGTATTTTAATCTATGAAAGTGTGATTGATCTGAAGGGCATTTCACCTTATAAATGATAGACAGAGTCAAGCTAAAGTTGGCTTCGCTTATCTGTGGTATTCAGTTACGTAAATGCAAATAATCTGAATTAAATTCAAACACCAGAATCCCCATGTCTCAAAAGTGCAATATTTGTTAAATGTATCTCATAACAGCATTTTTCTACTATACACTCATGATGTATGTGACCATAAACATAGTGAAGACAAGGATGACTTAAGTTCTAAAACCACTTAAACTCTTCTTCATTAGTTCTAAGGCTGTAATAATATTAGTGTATGTAAGTTCATTTATTGCGTATGGAAGTGAGCTGTCATTAAATAAATCATGGTTAACCTGAGCTGGAAAAGATTATAGGTGCCACTCTTGAGCAGTGACAGTACAAGTTGCAACACAGAAGTTTCTAAATTGACTAGTTCCCTTGTCTAAATACAAAAAACTTCTGAGATTAAGGTATAATTTTGGGGTATGGCAATTATGGGATGCCTTAAGAAGTTCTCAGTATTTTACTAAGAATTTTTTACTCACCTTTTTCTTTGACATAATTTAGCATAAGAAACCAGGATAGTAATCAGAATTGGCATCAAATGAATTTGAAGTAGTTGTAAATAGATTTTTCTCTTAGTTTTCAGGGAATATTCTGGGCCTACATATTGTTCACCATGAAAGAGTTCTTTAACTTGATTCTTCAATGTTTAGACAACTACAATACTGAGAATGTGGGTGAAGAGGCTTTATTTTGAGATTAGTGCTAAGGGTTTTTTAACTTCATGGTCTCATTGAAAAGCTGCTGAAGTCAGTTTTAAAAGCCCTTACTGACTTTGGAGGGCTCAGTTTTCATAACAAATGGGAACATAGTAATTTGAAGAGTTATTTAAAATAATGCATATAGTAATGTTCACTCTTATTGAAGAAAACATTACCATAGAAATGTTTTAAATCTTCAGATTAATTCTTTGCTTTTTTTCTTTTGCTGGTGAATGTTCTTAACTAGGAATACAATTTCCAGTTATGATTCCTAAAAACAGTCTTTCAATAGTATTTCATAAATTTAAGATTAGTTAATTTTAGTACTAACTATGCAGTAGCACATCTGTGATTTCCCCATCTTTCCAAAATTCCATTATGTTTGGCATTTTGAAGCATGCTTTGGTCTGAGCTTTGGCATATTCCTATATTGGTTCATAAAAGATAGAATTTATGGTGAATATGTAGAACTGTTAAGCTGTTCGTACTATAACAACATGCTTGCTATTTGCAAGTCCTCTGGATTGTGTCAGTGGACCACCAAACAGATTTATAATACAGTATAGTTATTTTGCTTTCAAAGTCAAATATAAATGAATGACATGCAAATTAGACCTTAGTCAAATTCTTGCAGTCAAATGAATTTCTGAAATAATGTATTTCTGTTTACACTTTGCTCTTCTATTCTGTGAAAGCCTGAAGAATAAAACACAGTGTTTCCCTTTGGGGCTTACAAGCTGGTTGGCTGGTATTAGAACTTTCAAACTCGATGAGCTTTGTTGCTGATTGCTGGAGCTGGGCAGCATTTCTTCTTAGAGGAGTAGTGCAAACATTTTAGTTTTTCATTCCCAAGACAGTTGAACGAAGACTCTGAGTTTGCACCATTATTCTGTGTTAGCATAAGACAGTTCAGCATGCACTGCTTGAAAAAAGACTTGCCTGTTACAGAGGTGGGTTCTGTCAAGATCTGAGCTTCCTGAAGTTGCACATTTATGTTGGAGTTGATGGTTGTAGTTTATGTGCAAATATAATAAGTAAATTATTTATTCTGATGTACTACTTTCCATTTCAGCTTTTCTCTTTCATGCATATTTTTTGTATAAATGTTCCATTTAATTATGAATGGCCTTAGGAACCATTAAGCACAAATTTAATTTAATTCAATGGCATTTATATAATGTTACCTGTCTGAGATGAAATATGGTACAAATGGTACAAAATGGTACAAAAAGACACTTGCAAAGTGAGCAAAAAGAGCAAAAATGCAATTCAGATGGCAAAAATGCATTCTAATTAATCTAGAAGGAAAATAATTGAAGAGACCAGTGTTTTCCCAAGTGCAGATGGCCGGATGTGGATGAAATAGTAAGACTACCACAGGGAGCAAACACCAAACAAGACAAGTATCAGCTGAAATGGTAACAAAGAGGACAATGCAAAAAAAAACTTGTTATGAAACAGGCAGATGATAATTATCTGTCTGGCTCTGTTGTGACTGTGCTTCTATTAAGTCGCTTTCACTCCATCTTCCCTTGCTTTATTGCCTTCTAACTATTATCAATCAGTCTGAAAAAGTTGTAACTGCTTCTTGAATGCCTAGTTCCATTTCTGGTGTTTCAGACAACCCCAGTCCCTGCTAACACACCAAGGGGTAGTCAGTCGAGTTCAGTGCACAGCCTTGAGTACTGTGTCCAGTTTTGGGCCCCTCACTGCAAGAAGGACACTGAAGTGCTGGAGCAGGTTCAGAGAAGGGCAACAAAGCTGGTAAAGGGTTTAGAGCACAAGTCTTATGAGGAGCAGCTGAGGGAACTGGGAATGTTTAGCCTGGAGTGGAGGAGGCTGAGGAATGACCTTATTGCTCTCTACAACTACCTGAAAGGAGGTTGTAGAGAGGTGGGGGTCGGTCTCTTCTCCCATGTGACAAGTGACAGGACAAGAGGAAATGGCCTTAAGTTGTGCCAGGGGAGATCTAAGTTAGATATCAGGAAAAACTTCTCTACAGGGAAGGTCATTAAGCGTTGGAACAGTCTGCCCAAGGAGGTAGTGGAGTCCCCATCCCTGGAAGTGTTTAAAAGCCGTGTGGATGTGGTGCTGAGGGACATGGTTTAGGGACTCTAGCAGTGCAGGGTGAACAGTTGGTCTCTTCCAACTGGATGATTCTGTGTGATTCTGTGATTCTTGTAAACAATCCACGGACCAAAGACATTTTAGTCCTTTAGAAGACAGTAAAATGAAATAAGTGTGTCCATCCTGGCCACTGAATTAATAAAACTTGCAAACAAAGGTGGATTGCTTTTTTAATCATGATGAGTGTATATGTCTGGGTTTCACCAGACTTAGAGTAGAAGCAGAAACCAGTTAGGGAACCTCCTCACCTTTCAACAATTCAAAAAGGCATTTAAAAAATTTTTAGTGATAAGTGCATCGACAAGGCTCAGCCGATAAGTTCCCAGTGAAATTAGTATAGATGGGGCAGAATAAAAGAATTGGTCTCACTTTTGATCTCGTCTTCATGAGACTTAATGGTAACATTAATTTCTTTTGCTGGTAATTTACTGATGGACAGCTTAAACCTATCTAGTGGAGACAGTCCACTTTTGCATCTTCTAATACAATGAGAGGCAGTGGAGGGAAAATATCAGATTTTCCCAATGTAGTACTTGCATGTCTATAGGCTTTAAGATTGTCTTGTTGAAATGAGGGAGATTTTGGGGTTTTTTTCCTTTTTATTTTTGGTAACACTATACAAACTTTTTAGATAAGTCTTTTTACAAAAGGCAACTGGAAGGCTCAGTTCAGGTGTCTTATTTTCATGTGGTCTTCTCTTCAAATTCCTACTGTGAAACAGTTAATATTCAGTTTGTATGCTGATTATATATATTTTTTCATGTGAAAATAAAAAACTGCAGCACCTTACATTGTAACTTTATATTCAGTAATGTTCTTCACTGTCATCAGCTGTTTTTATTACATCAGCACTGCTTCAAGGAGATGAATGGAGATGAGGTAATATACATCAGATGAGTTTCAAACATGTAGGCACATCTTGATTTTCTACTTGTCATCTCTTCACATCTTTAATTTGTAATTTAAATTTTGATACATAGCTCCTTCATAAACAGTACAACACATAAGATGTGTAAGAAGGTAGATGGTTTACTAAAGTAAAAAAATGTCTATTGTCATGTTCATTGTATATTTCTACTCTGCTTTCCTGGTGTGGTCTGACTACACTGTGGTTCCAGATTTGACATCACTGTTATTTTCTTCACAAGTCTTGTTTCCGCTGCACAATTGAATCACAGAACCATGTTCTGAGATTTACTGTCCTTAGGAAAAATTAATATTTCTATGACATATAACATTTATTAAAATATTGCATTTTAAGCACGTAATATGAGATATTAGAACTATGAAATATCTGCTATTTAACATATAAATATTTAAGGATACCTTTTTTGTGACAGCAAACTCCTGACATTGAATTTAGGAAGATTTGAAATCTCACTTTCATCACTATTGGTTCCATTCCTTTATGCAGCCTAGGTTTAGATTTGCGTATACCTTACTCTGCTCCGCAGTCTAATGGAATGGAATATTTTTTCTCACATTTAAGGTTGTTTTTCTTTTGTGTGATCTTATGCATGTAGCAAGCAGGATTTATATTATAGGACTGCTGTGGTTTAGAATTTTGGCTCAGGGGCGAGGAGGTGGGGTGGAGCGGTGGGCTGTCACCCCCTACACCTTGTTTAGGCATGAAAGGAGGTTTTGCTGCCTCAGCTCCAATTTCACGCCTGCCCCTGGAGCCAATCCATGTCAATCAACACCTCTTTGAATAACACTATAAAAACACATTGCTTCTTTTGGCATGCACATTTTTTTTCGGTTCAGAAAGAGAGAACTCCTAAAACAGTCACCTCGGCCACAAGAACTTATCTGCACTACACTGGGACAGTAAAGATCTTCTGAGCGGCAGGTAGATGTTTTACTTTGCTGATTACTGGTGGGGTGGAAAGAAGAAGGCATCAGGAGACAGGAAACCTGGAATTCCTCCCCAACTCTGCCCTGAGAGTAACCACAGTGAAGGGGAGAAAAAAGGTCAAAGTGCGGAGAATGAAGACGCTACTGGAATACAGAGAAAAACCCAGAACGTCCCATGGAAACCCAGTGACTCTCATGTTTTGCAGCCAGGGAGAGAGACCCAGGCTGACCCCCAGAAACCTGGTGGCTCTCAAGTTTTGCAGCAGGGCTGAACGCAGCGCTGGAGCTGTCGGCCCGAGGATGCACACCACCTCCACACATGCAAAGGAAGTTTGTCCCTAAATAAATCAACTTGGCACTTAATGCAAGAGGTTAAAAGAACTGTGCCTTTCCACTTCTGTATTCCTCCACCTCCACCTCTGCCACAGACTGCATGTGAGGGCTTATAGTAAGTAGGGGTCGGAAGAGTGGGAGAAGGAATATATCTATTTATGTATTTAAGATCACTGATTTTCTTTCTGTCCTACCCGAATTTAAGTGATGATTTGTGGTTTGCATTGTTTTTTGTCAATTAAATTAATTTTCATTCCCCCCTATTCAAGCCTGCTGCTTCTTTGCCTGCAGCCACAGTGGCGTATTAAGCCCTCCATTCATTTTCCCAGCTCAAACACTTTAGTTTCTTTTGTTTACCTCTTGATATAAACCTCCCCTGAGGGTAAATTGCCGCTTTTGCTGTCTTTCACTTCTTTCAAACCAGGACATATGCATGTAGCAAGTAGGATTTATATTATAAGACATAGTTGTTTTCATTCTCATTTCTAATGCATCACTGTAGTAAAGCTTCTTTGCTAGACTTAACATTCACAACAGGAATGCTCACACAGGGTCTTCATTTTGATGATCATTCCTGAAAGATCCCAGAATGACAGATAATAAGATTGAAACAAACAATGGCAATACAGAAGTAGGGGGGTTTTTTGTTGGTTGTTTCTTTTTTTTTTTTTTTTTTTTTGGTAATTGCTATAAATCAAGGAAAACCTGTGATCAAAAAGTTTATTGCCAAGTTTTCTTAAATTCCAGAACACTGACTGCTTTGTCTACATGAAACATTTTTTTCTAAATTTCTGTGATCTTTATATTAATATTTGGCTCGTCTTTCAAATAGCATAATATTACTAGATGTTCAGGCATTAGTCTAATCTGGGAATTTGTGGTCCTTGAAAGCAGAATAGAATTTTGGAAGTAAATTGTTTCAGGGTCTTGAAAAAATGAATGCTAAACTGTGGGAGGAATCTTTAAGGCATTCTTGCACAAGATAAAAATGTGCAGTTTTGTTCTTCACTTCGGAATCATTATATTAAGAAGATGTCTGGCTAATCTAAGAATAATGAGAAATTGAAAAGTGCTGTCAGCACTGGCCTTATTTGTAATTGATACATAACAGCTTATGGAAATTGCGGGTTGTGACAGGTCAGGCTTGTTTTCTGTTTAATATCTGTGAAAAAATAGGAGTTCACTAGGCCTTAAACTTCAAGTCTTCTGTTCTGATTTTTTGTTTTCTGGAGGCAGGGGAAACAGGCAGAGAGGTCAGACTTCCAGTATCTGAAACAATATATGTGTCTCTAGAATAAATAAATGTAATAATTTTTTGCTGCATCTAATTATAATGAAGAAATATTTCTTTTATGTATTTGTTACATCCTTGAATAATGCTGTCTTCCTGAGATATATAATATATCTATTATATAATATAACATCTGTAGTGTGAATGACCTCTATTCCATGACATATGGACTACATGCTATATCAGATAATCCAATCAGAGCTATTGAGTAATAACAAGTTTCAAGCATTACAGATTGATTACAACTACAAACAAGTGACAAAACTGTAGATGTGATATGATTCAAAGGTAGGATCCTATTTCCTTGTGCACTGATGCAATATTCCCCCCAGTATGGATATAGTCTTGGTGTCTGCTACAAACAATAAAACCAGTAAAAAAGATAATTAAGATGAGCTAATTTGGTTTAAAATAGTGATATAATAGACTGATGCACTTTTCAAAGAGGAATAAAAGAAATATCAGAGGTTGTCTGGGCAATGTTCTGTTGTAGTTATAAGTTTGAGTTAATTGAGTAATTTTATTTCTGGAACTGTTTTTAATAAGCTATTAATTAGAAGCTTTGAATTTAATAATTACTTGGAAATTTGTACATTTGCTTTTGCTTTTTTAAATTTTGCCAGAACTAGAGAACACCTTGGTAGGTAGAAGGATGTTTTCACAAATGGAACATAACTGAAACTTTCACTCGGTTTTTTTATTTCTTTTTTTTTCTTTTCCACTTCATATACAGTGATATTTCATATAAAGAACAAATAATAACAGTGAGCAACGAACATATGATCTTGAAAAGTCTATCTGTAGGAGAAAAATTCTGGATTTTAGTACTTGACATTTTTTAACTTCCTCTCAAAGCACTTGTTGCATCCCCGTTTTTTTTTTATACAGGCAAGACTAATTTCAGAAGTTAGGATAATCTGTGAAAATATTCCTGGGGAAAGTAAAGGTTATTTGATCAGTTAGGCTGAAGAACATCATACACTTCTGAATCTGAACTGAGGAAAAATTAAAATTAACTTAGAAACTTCTGGAAATGTCATGTGAGAACTGCAAGGCAAAAAAAAAAAAAAAAGATGGAAATAGGCATTACATAGGAAGTTATTAGCATGAAAGACACTTCAAAGCTTCAGCTGAAAGAAAAGTGAAAGCAATTCCATTCTATCACAGAGACTATTCCTCCAGAATAGTCCTTCCCACAGCTTGCAATGGCCTGTTCGATTACAGTATCATTCACAAATACAAGCATCAGTTTCCCCTTTGGAAATTGAAGGCTAAACTCTTATTAACTGAAGTGAGGTCAGGATTTTAGCCACAATTCTTGTCCATATGTTGTAGTTTTCCTGGGTTTTTTCCCCCTTTATTTCATTGTGAATATCTTCATACTTAATTTTACTTGATCTGTAATTTTCAATGTGCTGCAGGCTGAGATATGCCTGAAGACCTTTAGAGACTGCTAGAAAAATCCATAGGATCAGGAGTCTATTAAATGAAAAAATTTCATTTTGTTTTATGTTTATATTTTCAATGAAGCCGTGACACCACCAGCCATAACAAAAGTCACTCCTATAAATAATCTTTATCAATGGAAGGACTTATCCATCTAATAAACTATTTTGAAGACTGAGATAAGATTAGGCATGCTTTTGGAAAGGTTATAAAATCTTAACTTTAATAAAATACAATTAAAAGTTCAGGTTAAGGGAATAATTTTCAGGCAATAGTAATAAGACATAGAAACTCAAATAACCCGAATGAGAAGTTCAAATTTTATCTCTGTGGGGAGTAAATGAAAGTCACCAACACTGACAGCATATTTGTTATCTCATCCATAGAGTTTTCAAACTAAAGAAAAGTGTTATAACAGCAGTCAGCATCTCTTCTGATAGTTCCTGTTCTCCATTGTGGCAGAAAAGCTGGGAAGTTGTGAGTGTGCAGGATTTCTATCTCCTAGTTCAGCACTGGAAATCTGGCAAGCTCCCTTGCCATAAAATATCCAGAAATTATTACATCACATGAAATAAGCCTGATAATACAAGGACTTGTCCTATAACAGTCTGGAAGAAATATGTCTTATTAGAACTTTTCTGGGGACAGTTAACTTCTCACTCTCCAATAGGTGTTGGTTTTGAAGAAAAGGCATAGTTATAGCTCAAGTTTTGGATTCAAAGGCAGCTCAACTTTATTGAAAAGAGTACAGACCAAATATTAGAAGAAAGAATGAGAAACCATTATCACATGAAAGTTGTCATGAATGAAACGTGAGGGATTGAGGAAAGAGCCAGCAGCAGGAATGAAATCTTGCTGAACCTTAAATGGTGAATAAGAGAAAAAATTAATTGCTGGGGAAAAATGTTTCTATGTTGAATGCAGCATGAATGATTGCAAAACAGCTAGACAAATTAAAAATGGTGTGTGCAATGTCTATACTTTTCCCTAATTACCCCCTTAAAATCAGTGATTTGACCCTTTTAATATTCACTATTAAATTGTCACCTGCATGTCACACAGTTTCGGAGAATTGTCTGCTGCAGTATTCTCTGTCTTTAAAACTTCATCATTCAAGCAGGTTGAGGCTTCAAACCAGGAAAGACAGCCTGATTCCATGAAGAAAGCTCACAGCATCCAGTGCAAACTGTTTTGCTATTTTAAACCTTGAAGGATACTGCTTGGCATGAACAGAGATCTTTCTGCATTTTCTTTGCCTAAATTGCAGAGGAAAACAAATTTTAAGCGTGGCATTTTCAGTGTCTAATGGAGCTTTTTGTGTTCTTTCCAGGGCATACACAGTTGTTTTCTGCAGCTGGATTATAATATATTAATCATGCAGGTTTTCTTGCAGGTGTGGGGTAGACAGATCATTCCAGGATGCTGACAGATGCTCAGTGAGCAGTTTCTCCACACACCAGCTGTATTGACATCTTTCAGTCACTTTGACTGCTGGTGGTTTTTTCAGTGTCAGTTACTACACCTACCAGTAGATACTAGATCCTGGAGTCTTCTGATCACTTTCTGAAAGAACTGTATGAAAAAAACATACTTTATCTATCCTGAAAGTATGCAATAAGTCATATATTGTTTGCAGGCTGTGAATCCTAGTCAAATTTCAGCTCTAAATGCTGACTCAGATAGCTAATGTAGCAGGTTAGCTTTATGCATGCAAATGTTTCCATTAACAACTGCAGGCTTGATTGCAGGTTTGCATTTAAACAAATAGTGAGCACTTTTATGCATCAGAGACCAATGGACATAATTTATGTCTGAAACTTTGCAATTAGTAGTAGTTATTATTTCAGTATATTGCCCCACAGGTATAGCCTATGAATCCTCTTAAGTTATTTGGAAGTTGATAAATTGCTAAAATATTCCATAAAAGTTGTGGTTATGACACACTGTGCTCCTCTTTGTACACTGAATTTGACAGACTTCTTGTTACAAATTAGAACAACATAAAATGATTACATTCTGATGCTCACCAATATTTTAGCTTTTCAAAGTAAGACAAAGAGAGATGGTAGGAATGAGTCATGATAATACTTATAATGCCAAATTTATCATCCTTACCAAAATAAGAGTTATGCATGTACTTCTTTGAATACAGCCTCTAGATATGTAGGATGTGTGGGCAAGCAAATACAAGTTTTCTTAATCCTAGATTCTCTTTAGCCAGCTCTGAAACAGATCTAAGAAACCTGGGATTAGTAAACTAGCTTAGAAGTTGAACCCTGAGGCTTTTCTAGTACTGGAAGTGTGTACATAGTCCTTTCAGGAACTGAAATATCTTGATTATTTAATGTCTTTTACATAAAATTTACATCTAGTTTCTGGCAACAATAAGAATAAGCATCCTTTGAATCATGCAAACCGCATTCCAAGTACAGCCCGGACTCAGACTAGCACAATTTGTATCTCTCATCTTCTTCTGGAAGAAGCTAAAATACACTGCTAAGTCATATATAGAAGTCAAGATGATGGCAAGAAGAGCTTTTAGAAAAGAATACATTGCAAGGGCCTCCTGAGTTCAAGAGAATTAAAGTAGGTGGTCAAAGTTTTGGAATTTTTTAGGTGTCTGTTGCCAATTGAGGTGTCCGTCTCCCATAGCAACCTCACAGGTAAGCTTAGGAAGCATGGGTTAGATGAGTGGACAGTGAGGTGGATTGAGAACTGGTTAAATGACAGAATTTACAGGGTTGTGATCAGTGGCTCAGGGTCAAGTTGGAGGTCTGTAGCTTGTGATGTTCCCCAAAGGTCAGTACTGGGTCCAGTCTCGTTCAACATGTTCATCAATGACTTGGATGAAGGGACAGATTGTCCCCTCAGCAAACTTGCTGATGATGCACAACTGGGATGAGTGGCTGATACACCAGAAGACTGTGCTGCCATTCAGTGAGACCTGAACAGGCTGGAGAGTTGGGTGGAGAGGAACTTTATGAAGTTCACTGATGAAATTCAGTAAAATATCTGTGGAGTACAGTGAAAGTCAAATCCACTTTTAGCTTTTCTGCATAGATCAGATTGTCTTCTAATGATTTCCCAATGCAAACAGTCATAATAAGACTTTTCTAGACACAGCTAGGTAAAAGATATGAATGTTTTTTATGAAGAGCTAGCTTGTATATTCATGTTTGTCTCACTGACAAGTTGTTGGTGTTTCATTAAGTAAAAAAAAAAAAAAGTATTTTACAAAAAAAAAAAAGTAGGAGTGATTGCACTTGTTCTCAGAACAAAGTCACCAGCAGCATTTCACATCAGCTTTGAGTTAACTCAGAGTAACTGAGAGATTGCAGTATTTTGTTAGAGCTGTGTCTCCATCAGTAAGGCCTGTGTTTGGCATGGAATGCTTCAAGAAAAGATGCAAGACACCTCACATTCAACTGCTATGACATTATCTGACTTTTCCCACTATACACTACATATTTGTATATTCTTTCGATTGTTAGAGTTACTTGAAGTTTAGTAGTAGGTGTAAATTAAAGTCTACTTTATCGCAAATAGTCTCAATTCAAAATGGTATTAGCTGCAAACCATCAAATTCCTTTTGCAGGCTTTCTTAATTTCCTAGTTTGAGTGGTATGTCATGTGAATAAATTAATTCTTTTTTTTTTTCTGTGTCTTGGAAAAAACACTGTTTTATTTGTTCCAGATTTGCTATATCTTTGACTTTTTTAAAAGTTCCTTAGTTCTACTCTTATGATTATCATGCATTACAATCTGGAACTATTATCTTCCCAACACCTATTTATACTGATAGTAAAGGCTGATGATATCACAAGGGATGTTTGTAACTACAAAATAATAAGTCTTAATTAAAATTAGAGGAAAGTTTTCCAGTGTGATCGGTGATATTTAGCATCCTAAATAACATACCTGAGGCATTTTCAGAACTCTTTATTTCTGTGTATGATCTTTTCAAACTCATGGCTTGTTAGGCTCCTGAAAAATGAAGGCACCCCCTTCTTGACTATAAATACACTGAATTGCATTTTAGCTATGTAGAATAGTATAACGCAATATAAAAACAACCCAGTGTAAATTCTTCCATTTTTGCCCTCTTCTGCGTAATATCCAACATAAATTTGATTCACTGTTTAGAATTTGGGTTTTGTTTTAAGACATAAAAAGAAATTGCTAATGGAGAAATGAAAAAATTGTTCTAGTTACTCGTGTAACTATATGTACTTGTGTAACTAACTAGATGTAATATTCAAAAGAAGTATCTTCTTTAGGATAAACACAGGGAAGATGAAAGAGGAATATAAAAACAAAAAGAAAAGGAGAAAAAGCACCTAGCAAAGCAAAATAGCATCACAAGAAAAGTACAGGAGTTTACTTTTCATGTTATTCATAGGTTCCTCAATGTTTGTAATTCCTGGAGATCAGAAAGATAAGTCAATTCATTTCTGAGGCCTTTCCAATCAACCCAGAAGTCTTGAACCCAATTCCTATACTGTTGAAGAAAAAAAATCTGTGTTTAAAGCTTTCTGTCAAACATGTATAAATATATATACTCTGATAACAAGCACTGGCTTCTTTTATCAATTTGAGAAAATAGAAATGTATGGTATAGCTTTTCAAGCTGACTAGTGACTGCCAGACTGAAAAAATTTGAGGCTTTATCCAGAATGTAACTCATTGTTAAAATGTATGAAATGAATTTTTTTTATAAATATTAGAGATCATATGTCTTTAACTGGTGAAGAGCTTGCATCCACATTTCTGACAACCTAGAAAATATGTGGTAATTATAAAGTTTTCTGCTTTGATCTTTTAGCTGTACTACAGTCACAGATCTAAAATTCTGAATTAGCTAAATATAAAATATATGCATCTCTAGTTCATTTTCAAGACATTATTGTGTTATCTTTCTATACACATCAAACCAACAAACTTCTAAAGTGCTTTTATGATACACTCAGTGGAGTATGGCCATATTGTGAATAATATATTTGCATGTGTCATTTTAATCATATGATGAGGTACCATACAGTAAAATTTCTCCATGTTGTGAAATGATCTGACTAAATATTTTGCATTTCTTTTCTGTATGGCATTTATGTGTTTAAGGAAGATAGAATTGCCTAGATGAATATATTCATGAGAGTTCAGTGTTTCCGCAATTAAATGACAGATTAACTTGCAGATCCTGGAAGAGAAAGTTATAAAGGCTGTGGCTAAAAAGGAGAATTATTGTCAATTCTTATGTCCAAATAAAATTCATTATTGAGTTTAGAATTTAGTGATAGAGATAAATTTGATGCCTCTTCCTTCCTTGCCTGCCAAAGTTGCAAAACCTGTGCATCTGGAGGTCTTCAAAACCTGTCTGGACAAGGCTTTGAGCATCTTGATCTAATTTGAAATTTTTAAGGAGATTGAACTAATTACAACAAGAGGTCTCCTCAACATAAATTTCTCTGTGAAAATATCATTACCTTTTCCCCTCTTCCCTTGCCCCTCCTTGCCAGATATCTATACAGCACTGGTAAATTCTGCCACACTTAAAACAGTAAACAATTTTTTTTTTCTTCTTAGAAAGATATATAGAAATTGTTATTGACTAGATACCACATAGTGCGATTCTGAAGATAATGGAGTGTAGCTAAAAGAAGGTTAAAAAAGTAATCCAGATACGATCTCCAGATTCACATGAAGGCCAAAATTTACAGATTATCCAAATTATGGTTTTGTATAAATCAGTGTCTTTAAGATTTTGGCCAGATTTATAAAGTGAAATAGGAAAAAGATGTTTCATGCCTCTAGATTTCCTAACATCAGCTTCAAAAATATAATGGAAGAAAAATATCATTGCCTATCCTGTTTATATATTGCATATGAGGAGAGTATATCTTCGCAAAATCACAGAAAGATTGACTTTGGTGACAGTTCTTGTCATTGTATGGCCGAACACCACTGCTCAAAGCAGGGCCAGCTGGATCATATTGTCCAGTAGTGTGTCCTGACAAGTTTTGCATATCTCCGGGGATGGTGACTCTACAACCTCTCTGGGCAGCTTGTTCCTGCTTTCAAAGATTCTTCAAGTAGAAAATAATGTGTACAGATGAAACTTCATGTGTTTTAATTTGTGCTTATTACCTCCCATCAGCGGGCACCACTGTGAGCATCAGATTCCCTCTTTAGTCCCTCCCATCAGGTATTTATCTACAGATACTATCCCCCTGAGACAGTCCCAGGTCTCTCAGCCTCTTCTTGTATGACAGATGGTCCAACACTTTCATCTTCTTTGTGGCCTTCCACTGGACTTAGTCCAGTAAATCCATGTTTTTACTGTACTGGGGAGCCCAGAACTCAACCTGGGTTTATCAGAGGGGAAGAATCACCTCCCTCAACCTGCTAGCGATACTTTTCCTAATGCAGTCCAGGTAGCTCTAGGCTTTGCATGACTTCTAAAAATGTAGTGCTTGAGTATACTATTCTGTGAAGAATTTTAGAAACACCTTCTTTATGTGTGAAATCATGCATATACAAAATGGTGAGAATTTATAAAGTGTAAAACCTGCAATTTTAAATCTATCATTCAGTCTGAGTTCTTCACATCATAATTTCAGCTCTTAACGGCAGGGTTGTTTATTCTCTGAGCAATGCTTAGAAGTGAGTGAGTGCTTGGGAATAGCACCAAAGTTAATGAAATGTTAGAAACCTATAAATGTTACAAATTGGCATTAAAGTCAATGAAGCACAATGCTTGTACCCAGAGAAGCTCTGGCTGATGGTTTTGGTGTTTGCTGATTTTTTTTCTTCTTTCCCAGTTAAGATGAACAAAAGGGTTATATGTACGGGATTTTCTAAAAGGATGTTTTAAAATTTAGAGAAAAAATTTGGCTTTTAAGACTTTCCAGAGTAAGTTTTGTGGCTTCTAGTTGTTTTTCTCTTGTTTTGATTTTAGAATGAAGTTTTTAACATAAGTTTCTCTTTTTTAAATCCAGACCAGAGACAATTTTTTTGTAGAATTTGTTGCATTATTATAACATGAGAAGCATGAAGGGATTTGGATTTCGATGGAATGAAAGAAAAAAACAAATGAGAGCTTTGTTTGTGGTCTCACTAAATAATTTTAAGAAACAAATTAATGTTTTCTATATTTGAATTTTTCCCAGGAGGAAGTTCTGTTAGTTGGTTGTTTTAGGTGAGACAAAGTTGGCAATGCCTAGCATGTTAAGAATTCTACTCTTGGAGTTTGGACACACAGTGTTCACTGCTGCAATTACAAATTCATAAAGACTTAAAAACAGCCAGGGTGTGCAAAACCCTTAAAAAAGAGAGAGGCATCCTGTACTGAACTCTGTGCAGCAATAGCTATACTGTTAGTGGAGATCCAGCCAACCTGGTTCACTTCTGTGAGAGTGCTGCCTTTGTTTCTCATTCCCTATAATTTCTTTGCTGTGATCTGATCTAGTTGAAGATGTCCCTTCTCACTGCAGGAGGATTGGACTAGAAGTACTTTGAAGGTCCCTTCCAAAACAAAGCGTTCTATGATTCTAGGTAATTACAGTAACAGGGCTTTCTCTTGGATCTTAGTGTGTTAATCTGGAATATAAAAATTAACTCACAAAGATCGCTTCGTGTATCACTGCTCTCTTTTCTCAAGACGACTGTAAAAAGAGTTTTGATGGGTGGTTGAGTTTCATTTTCTTTCATAAGGCCATTAAAAATCTTAACATAAACCTTTTCAGATGTCTAAGAGACTAAGTCAAGAAAAGTAGGAGGGTGATATGGTGGGGGAAAGGGGGAAGGGAAAAGTTAAGCTTATTTGTGAAATGCCAAGTTGTGACCAGTATGCTTTTGCTCAACAAATAGAATGAACATTTGAGAATTTGGCTTGTGTGGAGTACAGAAGAACAAAGGGCTTTGGGCATATATTTGCACTATTTGGTAAGAGAGTATCCTTTCTTGCTCTACAAAGAGTCTTCAAGACCAACAGGTGTAACACAAGTAAATTGTAGAATTTCTGTTCCTAATGTGTTCTGCTCATCGTCTTCCCATCTCTTTTTTAGAAATACGTATTTGAGTAATGAAACAATCTGGTTCTTTAATGATAGTATAATCTGTCTTTGCCAAAACCTTTACAAAAAAGTAGTCAGAAAATATAAACTCATTGCGAATACTATATAGTTTTACAGTAAAGCTGGTGAAACCAAGGATTTAGTTGAGGGATGGCTCTACGGGTGATTGTGCCAATTTATATTCGACTTTTCATTCCACTAATATCAAGTGATTTGCTACTTTGGAACTACTAGAATAAGAAGGGCCAGTCATATGGGAGTCACATTTGTGACCCAGAAGTTTTCTCACAGCTGAATCCTTCCCTCCCCGCCATCCACGTTAAATCTCATGTATGCTGAATCACAAAGGAGAATTTCTGCATTGCTGTGCACTATTAGCTATGAGTTTATAGCAGATACACCTGCTCATCTTTTCCCTGTCGTATCTAGAGTGACATTGGTGAAGGAGATCTGGTAATGATGCCTTCAGATAACATCTGCTGAAGTACAATCTAAGGTATGTACCGCCAAATAAGGCAGACTCATCTTTCCAAGCACCTTGTAATCGCTTGAGTCTTTTTTTATTTTTTAACTGTGAGAAGACACCCAACAGAATACAGTGATTCTGCAGAATGTTTTTTGTGAAGCATATGGTGTACCATGCCTGCCATATGAGAATGCAATATCCAAGCCATTCATTCTTTCAGAAAAGGAACTTAAGAGTTAGAATGAAAACAAGAGTTATATTAATTGCTATTGAAGTATCATGTAATGACAAAAGTAGAGAGCTGATAATTTTAATCTTATTTTTTAATGTCGGTCTTGCCCTTAATGCACCATAGTTCAAATTCATAATACTCTGACAAGGACAACAAACACATATACTGGCATGAATCATGCAGAGGGCAATTAAAACAGACATCAAATATGCTAAAGAATGTCAGACAAAACTGGGTGAGAGGTGAGTGGAATTGCAAGAGTATTTTATAGTTTATCCTCCTCTTTGTAGAAGGAGGATACTTGATGAATATAAAAATATTTAGACTGTACTTTGATTTGTGCTATTCATGGAACAGCAGCAAAAAAACCCTGCTGTGGTTTTCACACATTCCCAGAACTGAGCTGGTCAAAAGGAACTACCAGTTAATTAGTAATGTCATATAATTACACAATAGGATGGGTTGGATGGAACTGCTGCAAGTCGTCTGGTCCAGCCTCCAGCTCAAAGCAGGTTCAGTTAGACTGTGTTGTTCAGGGCCTTTTTCCGCTAAGTTTCAAGCATCTCCAAGGATGGATATGTCAGAGCTTTCATGGACATCCCGTTCCAGTGTTTGAGAATCCTCATAGTAGTCAAAGAAGTTTTCCATTATACTGTGTCTGAATTTCCCATGTTCCAATCTATACTTGTTGCCTCTCATCCTATTGCCATGCACCTCTGTGAGTAGACTGACCTCATATTCATTATACCTCCTGGTTCTTCATCAAGTAATTGTAGCCAACAGCAGAATCTCCCTTTAACCTCGTTCTTAAGGCTGAAGAAACCCAAATCTCTCATCCACATGCTCCAGCTCTGGCCATTGTGGTGACCCCTCACTGAACTCACTCCGGTACATCAGTCTGTTATGTGCCAGAAGCCCAGACCTGGACCCTGCACTCTTTGTGTGGTCTCACCAGTGCTAAGCAGTGGGGCAGGATCAGTGCCTGACCCTGCTGCTGTTCCTGTGCACATTCAGCAAGGGCTGCTTTGCTGCCCAGGTGCATTGCTGCCTCCTGGAAACTTTCTGCCCTCCAGGGCCTTTTCTGCAGAGCTGCTTCTGCTCAGTCAGCCCTAGCCTGTCCTGCTGCAGGGGTGAGTCCTTTACAGGGCTTTGGGCAACTCCATGATGTTTCCTTCAGCCCATTTCTCCAGCCTGTCCAAATTCCTCTATGTAACAGCGCTGTCCTCCAGCCCACTGTCTACTCCCCGTAATCTGGTACACCCCAATTACTTGCTGGCAGTGCCTGCTGTCCCATTATGCAGGTGAAGAGGGCACTAAACTGCTTTGGACCTGGTATCAGTCTCTGAAGGATGTTGCTGTTAACCTCAGCCCTTTGAACTCCTCTTTCCAGAGAGTTTTCTTCTTACCTCATCACACCCATGCCCAGGCCAGACCTCCCCATGGCTGCAATAAGTCCGTGGGTGATCATGTCAAGGGCCTTGATAGAATCAAGGCATACAACATCCACTGCTGTCCCCCAAACACCTTGCCTGTCACATCATCAGAAAAGCTGGTCAGGGATACACTTGGTAGGTTTTCATGAGCACAAGGGTATGGTGGCCAATATGTCTCTCTTCCAGAAGGAAGCTCTGACTGCACCATGTGCAAGCAAAGCAATGTCAGATTAATCTTGAGAAAAGAGGTAACTAGCTATTTCATAGGCTGTAACACATGATAGCAATCAGAGCACGAATTCACCTCTTGATGAGTTTTTTGCTGAAAAAGGGTATCTCTTTTATGGCTTGTTTTGCTTTGTGTATGTGAAAATTCATTTTTATAAAACCTCAGATTTCTTAGGTATAGCATTATGAAGCAAGTTAAACTGGAACAAATGCTGCTCTCTCAACTTAAGTTTCTGGAAATAAAAGTCTGCACTAGAAAAGTGCCTCACAAGGTGCTGTTAGGGCAGTTGAGACTGAATGGTCTCAATTGCTTTGTCCCAAAGCCTATTTAATTCTCTCCTGCTTGTGCTTGTTTTAGAAATAATGTCAATTTTTAGTCAGCCTGAATGTGGGATTTTCTTTCCTTTCTGTAAATGGGCTATATATGCTGGGAAAGAAATGTGTTCATTGTGTATTGTGTTTACCATTAAAATACATCTTTCTCTTTTATTACTTTGTTTATCCATTAAAGAACAATAAGCTTCTCCTCACTTTGGATTTGATTATTAGGATTTTATACTTCCCTGTCTATAAACACATCAATGCACAGAGGTTCAGCAGGATAAGTTTGGTAGCTGTGATTTTTATCTCTGAATTCTATTTCTGGTGTAAGTTTATAGACGACGGAAGGATAAAAAAGATTGACAATGCACTAGATAATGTCTTTGGTAAAGAGTGAATAGTGAGGTGGTCAATTGAAAATAGGGGAATGATGCCTCTGTTTTGTTCAGTCCTTACTCTGTTACAGCCTAATGCATTTGATTGGAGGAAAAGATGCTGCAAGCCTCTCCCAGTCTACTTGTGTTCCTCTCAAAGGCAATTAACTGCTGCTGTCAGACTTGAGTTCCCAGAAGGACCAGTGCAGTTGTATTTTGTTAATGATGCTCTACAGTAAAATGTGTATGAAATTGTGCTGTTTCATCAAACACAAAATCTTCTTGGTCAGTAAGTGTGTATGTTTCTGTAGTAAGCTGGTACTGCGGCTACTACTTTACTGAAGGTGAATTTTTGTGTAACTGATGTGAATATATGTAAATATGTATTTATAAATATACATATGCAACATTTTTAAATTACTTGTAAAATGAAATTTGGTTGTTCATCTTACACAGAGCATAATCAGGTCTCCAGGACTGAACTGTGTGTAAATGTATGTGTATTGAGCATTTTTATATTAAGTTGGGGTTTTTTCCATAGCTTAATTTTCTTTTTTTTTTCCCCCAAAGGCAATTCTGGTTTCTGGACCATTTTCATCTTCTGTACTACACCAAACCATACCATACCATATCATACCAGGCCATTCCCATGCAGACTTCCTTATTCTAGAAACAAATGGTAGCCTGTACTTCACTCCTTGGATCCAGTAGAAACTATCAAATGAACAAGAAAGAGTGGTTCATACTCTACTGAAAAGAATTCTGAAGGCTAAGGCTACCAACCAAGTCGCCGTTTTCCATTTCAGTATCCAGAGATTATTATTTATTCAGAGATAAGGCTTAAATACACTTAAATACATCAAGGAATCACCCTGTAAATTTGGGGCAAACACTGGGCATGATATCTGTACCTTGTTTGAATATAAGAATATACATTTCTGGATTCGAAATCGTATATGATCCAGCTGCCAAACAGTAAATTCCTGTCCCCTCCTGTGGCCTGGGCATGAGTCCAGGTTGTGTAACACTGTTGAAGTGCCATTGTTCAGCACTAGAGAAGCCAAGATTTGAAAAAACATTGAGGTTTAAAGCTCTGAACATATCAAACTGCTCAGTTGCATGGTACTTTTTCAAGGTGCAGTTGGAAAGGTTGCTAGATATTCTGATCCAGGCTCACTTTCCCATGAAAGGCTGGACCAGAAAATTTTTCAAGGTCCTTTCCAACTTGGGCTGGTCTGTGGTTCTGTGATTCTTTGACTTGCCTCCACTTGCTGAGTGTGCAGATTGGAGTGGAGCAAGACTGAATCAGGCTTTTGAGAAACATATAGAAGTGTATCTACACAGGCAGAAACAGACAAAATCACGTTCACCCAAAAAGTCCCTTTATCTCTAAAACTCAGTAGGTGAATCATTATTAGTTCCAGTGTGTGTTTCTTATAGACTACTTTAAAAAATTGTATTAGAATACAATAGTGAGAGCATCACATTACAGTGTGTAAATTCTGGTTTAGCAATATGAAAGAGTTTGTCCTGATAAAATTTAGTATTTTGCCTCTTTTATGGACAGTCATGGCTTCTAAATGATTTTTCCCTTAAGAACTAGAAAGAGCTCTATGTATTTGTACCATATATATAAAGTAACCAGATAACTATATACCGATGATTTAAGCTGCTTTTAGTGATGATGTCATTTTTTGGCAATGAAGAAAGGGAACTTTATTTTTCCTATTGTTTTTTCTCCCAAGAAAGCAATTGAGTAGTCCCATTGTTGAATATCCCATAGTTGACAGCCAGCTGTGAATATGAGCCAGTGCCCAGGCGGCCAAGAAGGCCAATAGCATCCTGGCTTGTATCAGCAATAGTGTGGCCAGCAAGAGTAGGAAAGTGATTGTCCTGCTGTACTCAGCACTGGTGAGGCCACACCTTGAGTACTGTGTTCAGTTTTGGGCCCCTTACTGCAAGAAGGACATTGAGGTCCTGGGGCATGTCTAGAGAAGGACAACAAAGCTGGTGAAGGGTCTAGAGAACAAGTCTTATGAGGAGCAGCTGAAGGAACAGGGGTTGTTTAGTCTGGAGAAAAGGAGGCTGAAGGGAGACCTTACTGCTCTCTACAACTACCTGAAAGGAGGTGGTAGTGAGGTGGGTGTTGATCTCTTCTTTTAAGTAACAAGCAATAGGACAAGAGGAAATGGCCTCAAGTTGTGCCAGGGGAGATTTATGCTGGATATTAGGAAAATTTTCTTTACAGAAAGGGGGTTAAAGCACTGAAACAGGCTGCCCGGGGAAGTCTTGGAGTCCCCATGCCTGGACCTGTTTAAAAGATGTGTAAACGTGGTGCTTAGGTGCATGGTTTAGTGATGACCTGGCAAAGCATGGTGAAAAGTTGGACTCAATGAAATTAAAGGTCTCTTCCAACCAAAACGATTCTGTGATTCTCTGAGTGAATTTATAAACATTTTTGTCTAGTTACCAGCCTTGTTGGATCGGAATGAGAAAGTTTTTAAGACTTTCTAGGATCAAGCCTGTCATGCATGTTGCATGACTTCCAGGAATAAACTAAGCACAGTAAGTGTTCTGCAGCAAATAGTGGATGCAGTTGGCAGTCAATGAACATGAATGCCACACCCTTTCAAAACCAGGTAAACAGCAGTAGTGTTATGTAGCTGATATTTCCAAACTTTGTTACAAATGTTCAACCATTTTTAGATATTTTCAATCAAGTTGTCAGTGCCAAATGGGAATGATTGTGTAAGATAAAGCATAGACTGCAGCCTCAGTGTTATAACTGTTTTAAAACTTCCTTTACTAGTATTTTCTATTGGAACAGTTTCAAATATTGTCCTGTGAATCCAGTGGAATTAATGTAAATGATAAACATTGCTGAAATATCTTTGTCATTTTTAAACCCCATCTTCTTTTTTTCTTCATTAATCATCTTGATGAATGTCTACATATCTGTATGTGTTTTACAATCAGCAGACAATCTTCTGAATTTCTTAGGAACAATATATTTTACAGTATGGGTTAAAAGGGACCTTAATGCAGCTGGCTAGTTGGATGCACTCTTTTCAAGACTCCAGGAGTCAAATACAAGAACAATTAGGAATTAGACTGAGGATATCAGCACATCGCGGAACAATCTAATTATCAAATTAAACATGTTGCAATCCTAACTCTGTACTCAGCATGTTCTCTTTACAGCAAGGATATTACAACTATAGAATCATAGAACTACAGAATGATTTGGGCTGGAAGGGAACTTGAAAGACAATCTAATCCAACCCCCCTGCAATCAGCAGGGACATCTTAAACTAGATCAGGTTGCCCAGAGCCTCATTCCAGCGTTGGGGCATCTACTATCTCTCTGGGCAACCTGTGCCAGTGTTTCACCACCCTCATTGTAAAAAATTTCTTTATTGTATCTAGTCTAAATTTACACTCTTTCAGTTTAAAACCATCACCCCCTGTTCAGTTGTAACAGGCCTGCTAAAAAGGCTGTCCCTATCTTTCTTATAATCCCTGTTTAAGTATTGAAAGGCTGCAACAAGGTCTCTCCAGAGCCAGAGCCTTTTCTTCTCCAGGCTGAACAGCTCAAACTGCCTCAGCCTGCCATCATACCAGAGGTGCTCCAGCCCTCTGATCATTTCTGTGACTCTTTTCTGGACCCACTCCAACAGGGTCATGTCCTTCTGGTGCTAAGAACTCCAGAGCTGGACACAAGACTCCACATGAGGTCTCACCAGAATGGACTAGAATGGCAGGATCAATGCTCTTGATCTGCTGGCCATGCTTCTGTTAATGCAGCCCAGCGTATGTTTGGCTTTCTTGGCTGCGAGTGCATGTTGTCGGCTCATGTCCATCTTTTTATCAATCAGTACCGTCAAGTCCTTCTCCATACAGCTGCTCACAATCCATTCATGCCCCAGCCTATGTTGATACCAAGGATGACCTCAACCCAGGTACTGGACCTTACATTTGACCTTATTGAATTTCATGAGGTTCCCATGGGCCCATTTCTCCAGCTTGTCCAGGTTCCTATGCATGGTATCCACTCCCTCAGGTGTGTCAACTGCATCACTCAGCTTGGTGTCACCTGCAAACTTGCTGAGGGTGCACTCAATCCTGCTGTCTATGTCATTGATGAAGATACTAAACAACACTGTCCACAGTATGGACCCTTGAGGGACACCACTTGGCACCGATCTCCATTTGGTCATCGAGCCAACTGGATGCAACCATCCAACCAATTTGTTATCCACCGAACAGTCCACCCATCAAATCACTATCTCTCTGATGTAGAGAGAAGGATGTTGCAGGGGATCATGTCAAAGGCTTTACAGATGTCCAGATAGATGACAACCAGAGCTCTTCCCTTGTCCATCGATGTAGTCACTCCATCACAGAATGCCACTAGTTTGATCGGGTAAGACTTGCCCTTGGTTAAGCCATGCTGGCTGTCTCAAATCACATCAGTGTCCTCCATGTGCCTTAGCAAAGATTCTAGAAGGATCTGTTCCATGATCTTCCCAGACACAGAAAGGAAGCTGACAGGTCAGGAGTGACCAGGGTCCTCATTTCTACCCTTTTTAAAAATGGGTGCAACATTTCCCTTTTTACAGTCACCAGGGACTTCACCTGACTGCCAGGACTTTTCATATATCAGGGAGAGTGGCTTGGTAACTACACGAGCCAATTCCCTCAGGACTCTGGGATGCATCTCATCAGGTCCCATAGACTTAGGTATGTTCAGGTTCCTCAGGAGGTCACGAAACCAATCTTCTTTTATGATGGGATAGATTTTGCTCCCCCTGTCCCTACCTTGAGGTCCATTCACTGGAGAGGTATGACAAGAGGGATTGACAGTGAAAACTCAAGACAAAAAGGTTGCGGAGTACCTCAACCTTCTCCCTGTCTGTTGTAATCAGCTTGGCAGTCATGTTCATCAGAAGGGGGATGCTCTCTTTAACCTTTCTTTTCTGACTGACATACCTGTAGGAGCCCTTTGCATCCCTTGCCAAGATCAGCTCTATCCGTGCCTTAGCCTTCTGACCCCATCCCCTATACAACCACACAGTGTCCCTATACTCTTCCACTGCCTGTGCAGTTCCTTCTTGCCCTTTAGTTTGACCTGCAGGTCTTGACTCAGCCATGCTGGTCTCTTCCCTTCCTTGTCTGGTTTCTTACACCTGGGGATCGACAGCTCCTGTGCTCTATGGAAAGTATCCTTAAAGACCTGCCAGCTCTGTTCTGCTCCCTTGCCCCTGAGGGCCGTTTCCCATATGGTCCTACTGACTAACTCCTTGAAGAGCTGGAAGTTTACTTTCCTAACATTCAAGGTTGTGACTTTACTCTTCACCTGACCCATATCCCTCAGAACTGTGAACTCCACAGCATGTGATCACTGCAGTCCAGGCTGTCTCCAATCTTGACATGAGGAATGAGCTCACTTGCACTGGTGATCACCAGGTCCAATATTGCATGCCCTCTGGTGGGGGCCATCTATTACCTGGCTTAAGAAGTTCTCCTCAATGCTTTCCAGGAATCTCCTGGATTGTCTTCATCTCGCTGTACTCCTTTTTCACGTGTCAGAATGCTTCAACTCTTCCAGCAGGACAAGATCCTGTGAGTGCAGTGCCTCCTGTAGCTGGAGAAGGAAAGCTTCATCAACAGGCTCCCCTTAATCGGATGGCCTGCAATAGACACCAACCACAAGGTTCCCTTTGTTGCCTTTGTCTCTGATTCTTACCCGTAAGCTTTCAGCCTATCCTTGGCTATTCCTGGGGGACAGCTCTTCACACTCTATCCATTTCTTGATTCAGAGGGTAACACCACCATACCTGCTTCCTTTCCTGTAGCCATCGATAGCCGCGCTCCAGTCATGGGATTCATCCCACGAAGCTCCAGTAATGGCAATCAGGTTACAGCTTTCTTGCAGCGCAGTAGCTTCCAGCTTCTCCTGTTTGTTACCCATGCTGCCTGCATTGGTGTGGAGGCACTTCAGCTGGACTGTCATCTGTGTCACCTTCTTGGATGAGCACCCCTTAATTCATTTGAGATATTTCACCGTTTCCCTGTTTGCTGCTGTTACCTCAGGAGGCCTTTGCTCATCTCTGTAGGAGACATGACATCAGCAATACAATCAGAGAAGGAAAACTCCTCAAGGACTGGTTAGGTCATCTGCAAATTTCAATTGAATTCTTTCCTGCTTGTTTTTTTTTTTTGGGGGGTTTTTGTTTGTTTGTTTGTTTTTTGGGGGCTGGGGGGCATCTGTGCTTCTATCTTTCTTTCTTTTTCTTTCTTAAACATGCTAAATTAAAATTCCATGATCTTTGGAACTAAAGAATGGGTATAAAAATTAATTCTGTTTATTTCTAAAACCAGAAATAAGAGTAATATTAGAGTGATATGAGAGTAGAGTCATAGAAATCAATAGCTCATAGAAATCAAGATGAGAATGGCTCACCAAATGATCTCAGACTGTATCTCTTGCATTACTAGGAAACTGTATTATTTTTCTATCAACTGTTATAATTGGATCGATTCTCTTAAACTTTTTTTTTTTTTTCCAAAAAATAAGAAAAGAAGGTATGATGTCATAACATGTCAATGATGTGATATATAGGACATCATGTGATAAATTCGTCCTTGACAATTGTGATCTATAGCTTGTCATGTTGAATTATTCTGGGATGAATTTGTCTCAACCATGACTCCATAATTTTTTTACAGATTCTGCTTAACACTGCCCAGTTAAACACTGTGATAGTAAGGCTTTCCACTAGAAAAATGAGTTACTATTACACTACCCATCATCATAATTACAACCTTAATAACAAAATGTTGTTTATATGGGCAGTTGCATAGTTTGCTCTTGAGGACCTGAACATATCTGCAGAATATTGTTGAGTCCAATATGCCACATTGATTGTAAATCCCTCATTTTTAAAAAAGGACAAAACCCCCTACGATATGTTACCTAGGAAACTGAGGTTTTATTTTATTTAAATGGGTAGCTCTTTGGTCACAAATTCATCCTGCTTCTCTTCATCAAAGACATTCAGGGGACTATGCATTAAGATCCTGATGCCTTCAGTATTGTTTGTAGTGCAAGCTGTACCTGATGGTTAAAGTAGACTGACCTCCTCTTTGGATTTGCACTGGATAATGCCAGTTGTTGCCACTGACGTGAGAAATAGTTCCAAATGTCCATGTGCCATTAGGCACAAAAAAAAAAAAAAAAAAAAAAAAAAAAAAAAATTCTTGCTTGTTCTTTAAAATTTTCTGATATTGCCCCTTTCCTGCAATTGTCATGACTTGCCTATGATATGGTTTACCTGTGACATGAAACAATTTTGTTACTTTTCCCAAACAATCATTTAAATGCTAGCGCTATTATCTTATCTGTGTCTTTCTGCGTATCTGCAGCTTGCAGGTGGCTGTATTTCTTATGAAAGTTGTAATGATATAAGTGTTTCACTATTTACTTTTATTTTTGCCTTTTTTTTTTTTCTTAATAGTATAAGAAAACTTTAAAGTGTTTTCTTATGGAGGAAGGAAGAATAAAGCTATAAGCAATATGAAAGAGATACGTTACTTGGAATGTGAGTAAGTATAGTCTGATAATCAGGATACCTTGCCCTTAAGAAGTTTACCTGAGCAAAGAATATGTTAGTCCAGGTTCCTTGGTCAGTGCTAATAGTTTCCTTTTGCTGATAATGAAGTATAACCACATATGATTGTTGAACTTCTTCATGCATGGCAAAGTAAACTAGGATTGACCATAAAAGCCTTGAAATAAATATGTTTTTCCAGTTCAGTTTTTATGCAGCTCCTAAACGAGTTTGCTTCCAAATGAATACTGGCTTCTGAAACAGATGGGAAATAGGCAATTTGAGTAAACGTGATTTCCTCCTGGAACTAGAACTGTTTCTACAGACAGGCCAAAGTCCTGAGTCCTCTGGGCTGTGTAGTGATGGTATTTCATGGGCTGACAGTAGACCTCTCATGAAAAGGGATACTATATCACTTTATTTCCTTTCACTGTAGAAAAAAATGGTAGAAAATTGTGCTTCCAGGAAAAGTAAAGAAGAAGCACTGTATCCATGTTAACTCACAAAGTCAGTCAATAGTGAATGTAACTTGAGAATTATACACTGCTCAGTCACATCCAAAACTACAAAGTCTAAAGAAATTACGAATGGGAACAGTACAGCGTAAGAGTACATGGCCAGGGATATACTATTGTGTTCTGTTCAGATGAATTTCAAAGCGTGGGAAAGAGAGTTGATGTCTGAACATAGTAGTTGAAAGAATGTTGGTGGAGGCGAAGTGTAACAGGCATTCTGCCACTATTCTCTAGCACCAGTCTTTGTGAATAAAAATACATTTGTAATGATGGACCAGATAAGACATACTTCTCCTGCCAAGTGAAAACTCAACTGGACACTAACAGTCCAAGTAGCTGAAAGCAAATTAGTTAATCTAAAAATCATATCAATTAGAAAAATTAAGGACACCTAATTTTAATTGCTTGAGCAATCATCATTCTTGAGACTAATTCTAAAAAGTGGAAGTAGCAAATCTAGTGGAAAGAGAAATAAAAGTTCATAGAACAGAGATCAGCTCATGAAAACAGTAAAAAAAAAAAAATTTCTTTGGAAAACCCAGCACTAAATAATCACAAATAAATGACTCATCTGATTATTTAAAGGAATTGAATGAACTCTTGTGAGGTTTTCTGTGGTGTTAAATTGGTATAACTCATTTGAATAGCTCCAAAGTAAGATATTTAAAGAGACATGAGAATGAGAAAGAGAATAAGAAAGAGAATGAGAATGAGAATAAGAATGAGAATGAGAATGAAAATGAAAATGAAAATTATTTATTATTTGGGAACTGTGTATTTAGAACTACATCGGTCTAGCAAAAGAATCTTAAGTAGCAAATTGCATTAACTTTTTGAACTCTAAGTTTTGAGTGTAATAAAACTTGGAAAATCCCCTGTATTAATTTCTATTAATCTATACATATCTGAGAGACATTAAATATTTATGTTAAATGGACTTGTAAAAATTAAAAATTAATTTCTAGCACTTAGGAGGTTTTGAAAAAAAATTTTCAGAGAAAATGTAGAACTTTTTGCCATTACAAGGGATTATCTTGAGATAAAAACATTTTGTAAAATATCTTGGGAAAAAAAAATAAAAGAAAACTACCAGAAATATTGAAATACCAAAGCAAGATTTTCATTCTGATATTACTTTACTTTCAAGTGTTTTATATATGAACATGGGAGTGATGTGTGTTTTTTGAGTGAATAAATATGAGTCCAAGTATCTTCTATTCGTATTTTATCTGGTAAAATGCACTTTAAAACATACAGACTGTATTGTATTCTTTAAAAACTCTTCATGTCATTGTGCAATGTGGGAAAGACCTAAGGATGTTAATTACACCTCTGCTCACTTTTACGTCCTTTATTACTGCAACACTGGGGGAAAATGTGACTTCAAAGTGAATAGAAGTTAGTTAAACTTGAACGAGATGAATGGTAATTCTGGGATTCATAATTTTACAGTGAAACTTTATTGCTTTTTAAGAAATTCTTAAAGGCAACTATGTACATTGATCATGTTCCTTCTGTACATTTTCTGGTTTTAGCATCCTGTATCTATAAGGACTTCCAATATACACTGAGTTTGTGATTTGATTTCACTTGTGAGCAGTGACATTTTCTGTCTGTTAATCTTCTCTTCTCTTACTGATTTCATTCTTTTTCCTTTTTTTTTCATTTGTCATTGTTCTTTTTTAAAACCTGTTAGTTGGTACCATTTCTCTGATTTCTTCCATTTGATAGCATTCGAGTGGGGAAGGCATGTTATTTGCTGTACCTGAATGGCAGTGGAAAGAATTATATAAGTATTACATAAGTATTATATGTAAGTATTCAGTCTTGATACAGAAGGTCATGAAAACACAGAACAGAAATGGTACAGGTAATATCAATATTTATTTTTGCACTCAAGGCATAATAAGATGTGAAGGTACTGGCAGGGATAGCAGCCTCAAGAGAGATATAGGAAGGTTTTGCCTGGTAATAGATTATCTGCCCACACTCTAAGATACTGATATATGTGAATACAGAGCTCTATTTTATTTAATCTGTTTCAAGTGCTTGAAGCAGGTAGGTGATGTTATTCATTTTTCAGACTGTCCTTGTAGTTTATTGGTACTTATTTTAATGTAGTTCTAGAAAGTAATAAACTATAAATTCTCCCCACATGTTAAAAAGCCCACAAAGGTGATATGTGTTAGCTTTTTTTTTGGTTTTTTTTTTTCCATTTTCGGAATAATAGTAGTTTGGTGATGCCCTGAGTCTATTTTAGCAGAGAGTGTCATAGGATGAATCCTTGGGGGTTAATGTATTTATTGTTATTATGTTTTGCAAAGGGTCCACAGACTGCTATTTAACACCTGCATTCCTGTAGTTGTACAGTCTATGTTGGCAGCTGGACCACTATCTTGAGTCATTTTGCAGACTTTAAACACCTCTCTAGCAATGCTTGTCTCACTCCCCTGCAAGATGTACCTTAAGAGAGATTACCCGCACTCCAAACTTCCTAATTATGACCCCATTCATCCCTGGTTGAAATAATCGTAGTTGGACACGGAGGAAAATATTGTTAGATATTAGCAGGTTATATACTTTCTGGCAATCTACTACAATTGGTTTTCTCTGTCTAGGAAAGAAATTAATAATCAGGACACTCATTCTTCCTTTTTTTTTTTTCTTCCATTTGTTCTGTTTCTCTGTTCTTAGTGTCCTTTCTATTCTCAGCCTTCACCAACACCCAGATGCTTGTATCTTCCTCCCACCTCAGCCTTGCTTGCTGCTCTTTTCTCTAAAGCCTGCGTATCCATTACCTTCTCTCCCTGAGTTCTTCAGTTCTTGTATGTTTCTCCTTCATTTGTATCTCTTCCTCCTAAGCTCTGTTCCTGTTTATTCATGACAGTTTGTGGCAAAGTGCTGTCTTGTACTGTATGTGGGTCACTGAGAGCAATGACTGTGCTTTGCTTTCTGCATTCACTTGGTGATGCCTTCGTAATTCATTCATTACTAATTAGCTGTCCTGGACAAGATAGCTCAGATGTCTCCCTTCACTGCTTTTGTATGTGCTCAACATAGGGGCCTGTAAAACTTTTTTGGTAGAAAGAATGTCACTTTTCTGTTCACTGTTCACTATTTAAGAATTGATTCTCAGTTTCTGCGACATTTCATTGTCACTGTCTACCTGGAGACTTGAATTTAGTTTTTAAAAAGAGAGAGCTCCATAACTTTAACTGTAAATAAATGCAGTTCCAGTACATTACAATAAACAGTTCCTATAAATTAACAGATTAATGCTAATCTGCACTAGGTTGCTTTCTGGGCCCTACAGGATGGCTTAAAAGCAAGGACATGTGGAAACGTGTAGCTATAGCTCTAGCAGTGTTATTTTTCTGAAATCATTTCTCATATCTCACAACCTGTTCTGATTCCAAGTATAAAACATCCCACCACGAGTTGAATTGTCTAGAAGAGCATGAGTCCTGAGTGGATTTAGGAAAGAGGACTTCTGCTTTAATTTTAGGGAGTGCCTGGCCTGTTACATTTTGCGTAGCTCCTGCTGCTGTTGTCCACTATTACCTAGTTTGTTTCGGAATCGATGTGTTTTCCCCAGTACTGAAAGTCACCAAGCACCTAGCTAGAGGCTATAACTGGCATTGTAATTTCCCTGAACCTTGCTCACTATTCACGTAGTAATCACCATGTTCCTTTTCATCACTTTCTGCCAACCCTAATTTCCAAGGCTGTGTAGATTCATTGTTACTGATACTGATTCACTGTCACTACATACAAGTCCTTTTATGCACTTTAATGAAAAAGTGGATGATGGATTTTCTCACTCAATGCCATGCTCAGTTAATGTGAATGAAATATCTATGAGTGTGCATAGCCTTTGCATTGTACCATGTTCAAGTAACCTCCTTCCAAAACTGATATTCCTGCCAATCTTCAGACTGTAGCTATGTGCAATGAGAAAGGGGACACATTCTGTTTTCTGCTTCTCCAGCATAAATCGTAACTTTGTGATAGTCGTCTTTGTGACTTCACTGTTACAAACTTGAAGCAAGTAATGCAATCTGTGTTTAAGCAACTTGTTTCAAGAACTGATCTGCAAAAGCCTTTTTCAGGTTTTTGAGAAGTTAATCGTGGAAGTGTGCAGCTGGAAGTCAGAATGCGTCTGTGATTAATTGTTCATCAGGGTGACTACAGGACTGATGAACTAGCTCAAGCAAAATCACCTAGAGCACTGAAGTCCTCTTAATTCATCCTAGCAAGCTGCATACTTGACTTCTAGTCTTCCATCTCCCCTTCTTCTTGTCAAGAAATTGAAAAGTCTTCAGTAGTTTGCAAACAGATAAAGTTCTGCATCCTCTTTGCAGCCCAGCTGGATAGGAACATATGAATAACCATACCAAACTGTTTTGAATGAGATTTATGTCCAAAAAGAAATTTGCAAGGATAAAAGTATACTCAATACCCTGAACAGGCCAGCATAGTGCTGTCAGTTGGAAACTGACAATTTTCTGGAAGAAAAATTAGTACAAATTCCAATAATGTAGGTTCTGTTCCCATTTACTTTACTCAGTTTGGATTCATTCTTGTAACACATGCACTGTTACTTCCTACTTCCTTTTTGACCCTGTCTAGAGAGCCCTTCCAATTTACTACTCTAGGAACCATTTTCTTCAGTTAGTTCAAGATAAGATTTTTTCTTTTCTTCTATATTATGTAGCATAGAATAAAGGATCTCATCTATCATTTAAAAACAGCCTTGATTGGAAATGTTGGCTTTTCTTTTCTGCCCAGTTAATGAGCCCAGGCTTGCAAATCCTTTATTTATGCATACTATACAAATTGTGTAAAATTTTATGCATACTGTACTTAAATTTCTGTCAGAGGGAACTTTGTGATTTATACCTAACTTTGGATTTTAACATCATTTCTGAACATAAACAGGATGTTTCCTTAAGGCACATTTAAAATGAAATACAAGTAGGTAAAATAAATTTCATACAAAGAGGTGTTGGTGTGAGTAAACAGTTAAAACCTGTGGTATATTCATTCGTTTTCACCAACTTTTTAAAACATTCCCTAATTTGTTTTGAAAATGTAACTAATGGGAAGAAAATTTCTTTACCACTGCCAACCCTCTCTATTTTTATGTATCTTACAACTAAAGAGACTTCTGAGCCAAGGATGAAGGAGATTGCTGGCTCCTACTTTGTTAACAAAATACAGTAAGGAGTTGTCCTGGGTTCCGCTAGAATAGGCTTAATTTCCACAGCTGGGCTACCTGGACCGAACCAGTCAATGGGATTTTTGATACTATATTGAAGTACACCAAGGGGGGGTGTCTAGGTGGGAGCAGAGACTGGAGGGTTTTTTGAAACAGCAGTGCAGCACAACTTGGCTCAGCCCCAGAGCTCGGCATGGCAGCAGCAAGCACCACATTGTGTATCACTTACTTTATTATTGTTTCCTCTCTCTCATTGTGTTGTTCAGGTAAACTCTCCTTATCTTAACCTGTGTGGCTCTACTTTTACCTTTTTGTTTTCCCCCCTCAGAGTGGGAGAGAGCGGATGTGAGGTGCTAAGTTGCCATCTGGGTTTAAACCACAACAGGAGTTATTGTCAGTCATTAATCAAGAGTAGTAAAGAGAATTAGTAATCAGAAAATATTTGATGTGATGGAGGAGAAGTGTCTCCAGTTGTGACGAGCTTCCTGCTGTAAACCAAACTAAAAAATTATGCATCTTTCTTCATAGTTTTGCCAATCCCCTTTATCTCTTTGAATGAACAGTTTCAACCTTCCCTTATGTGGTGGTATTAACCCACGCTTAGTAGCAACCTATGGTTCTGGTTATCATTCTATTACTCTTTTCTTTATTAGCTCTCTGAAAATAAGATTTAAAATATCTTATTTCCCATACCTTTATGCAGTACCTCCAGATCATATGTCTAACTGAAGCTGGAAAATATCAGTTACTGTTGACATCAGTTATTGTTGAAGAGTGCCATTAATAGCACGTAACTTGGAAAATCCCATTTTTAAAATGCGTTATTGACATCGTGAAATTAGTTGACTATGCTGAAGCTACTAGGCAGCCAGCAATGTGAGCTTGAAGCCCAGAAAGCCAATGGTATCCTGAGCTGCACAAAAAGAAATGTGGCTAGCAGGTCAAGGGAGTTGACTCTCTCCTCTCCTCTGCTTTCATGAGACCCCTCCTGCGTCCAGTTCTGGGCACCCAGCACAAGAAAAACACAGACCTGCTGGTGCAGGTTGAGAGGAGGACCACGACAATGGTCAGAGGGCTGGAACACCTTTCCTATGAATAAAAGCTGAGAGAGCTGGGATGTTCAGCCTTGAGAAGAGCTGGCTCTGAGGAGACCTTATTGAGGCCTTCCAGTACTTAAAGGGGGCTTATAAAAAAGATGGAGTAAGACTTTACTAAGGCCTCTGGTGACAGGACAAGGGGTAATAGTTTTAAACTAAAAGAGACTAAATTTAAATTGGACAGAATGAAGAAAAATTTACCAGAAAAATACCTCTTCCCATGGCAGGGGCATTGGACAAGATGATCTGCAAATCTCCCTTCCAGCCCAGATTGTTCCCTGATACTCTTAAAAGAAAGCATACCAAGAAGTCACTTTTTACATTGTAGACTGAAATATCTCTCTGTAGTTAATTAGCCCAGCAGGTTCTGAAAAGTAAAAGGTATTCTTTCTAGGGGAAAAAAAAGAAAAATAGAGTAAAAAAATTGCTAGAGAACCCCTTAATTAGGACATTGATTGACTCAGGAAATACCTCCTTTACTCCTGAACTGAAAATCAGTGAAGAGGGACTTAGAGTAATTTAGATTTTGGTGAATCTCTTTTGCATAGTTACTTCTCGTGAATAGTTGTCGATTCCTTTTTTGTTCCAGTAAAGCATCTCTCAGCTGTGTTAATGTTAATGGAAGTAGAGTTGGGTTTCTATGAACTGCAATAACAGTTTGCCTTTATATTATTGAGAACTGTAAAATTCCTTGTCCTTAAAATCCTTGGCATTATGTAATCCCATACTGGGAAGATGCTTAAGGTTGTCCCTCCAGCTTCAGGTCTGATGGTAGTTAATGCAGAGATATGCATAGCATTAAGACAGACAAATCAACTATAACTGCAGCAGTATTATAAGCCAGTTCTCTGGGCTCTGCTTTCTACATTCCTCATGCAGCTATCCATGTAAAGTAGATTGGAAAATAGCCCTCTACCTTAATGCTTGGCGAGCAGAATTAAAGTCCATTACTCAAAATAGTCTTAGGCATGATTCTTCTTATATTCTTTCAACGTAGGACACAGTTTCCCAGCTAGGTCAAAATGTAGGCAAAGATCCTTCTTCCTCACCAGCCAGACTTAATTAAAAGTGTTACATTCCCTTTTAAGGAGCATAGGAACTTAAATACTCTGCTGTGTGGGCAGGGAGATATAGGAAATGCACTGATTTATCTTGTTTGCTGTGCTGAACACAAGGCACAACACAATTCTCTAAGCCAAGTTTAGTGCTTGGTACATGATGTCCATCCACATTCTCAGTACACAGAGCCAGTTCCTGTTATATGCAGAAGCAACTAGATTTATTGGTTTTATCTACTCAGAGAAATTTTTTAAAATTTATTTATCCCATTCCCCTTTTGCTATTACTCCAAATGTTAGCATTTTACTCCATGGGAGCAAGCTTATTAAATAAGAAAATGAGAATTTATCTGGGGAGCCAAAGTACAGCTCCTCATGAACAGAGAGCAAAGGTAAACTGATCTGCAAGTCTTCTTGCCAACCTCTTGCTCCAATGGTAATGAATGCTCTAGGCACCACATTTTTAAAGGATGCCTTTGTGAGAGAGGGAGGAAAGTCTCAGGGGAGGGGGGGAGAAAGAGCATATTTGTTTTCAAAACCAAATAGATGCCTATTCTCCATTGAAATGAAGGGAAGGCAGATACTTACAGGGCTTTTGGCATCTACATAAATGTCCACCTGAACCTCTACATTTCCAAAGGCTCTAATATATCTGGCTTGGAAGGGCCACTGGCATGTAAATGGCATTGGCTTGTAAATGCCACTAGTTTATGAGCTTGGACTTTTTATGACTTTTTCTTTCCTCATGAAAATATCTCCATTTCAAATATTGAGAATGCTGTAGGCTCCCTTGCACTTTATTATGCAGATATAATCAAAGCCAAGATTTATAGCCATAATCCACAACTTCTGAGAATTGTTAATACCATCACCACTCCATCCCCCAAGTTCAGATATCATAACAACTTTAATCCAAGTTAATAAAACTTCTCATCTGTAGTAATGCAGATAGTAAACTGTTTTCCCATATTAGAGGATTTAAAACCAATGGCGAAACGTGCACAACTGAATCCTCCTGGCACTTTAAGCCACCAGAAACCTGAGGTGTTTTGATCTACTTCTCAAAACCTGCATTTAACTATAAATATCACTTTACATTTTAATAGGTCTTCAAAAGCAAATATGAGCATCATACTCCAAGAAGAGATTCAGGATCCAAGTAATTTCTTGCATCTTTCCTTTTCCTCTTTCTTTTCTTTTTTTAAAGAAAAATTATATAAGAGGAGATTTTAAGTCGAATGTTTGTGCTATGCTAATATTCAACCAGTTTCTTATTCTGTGTTTATCTGTATAATTTCATGGGCCTTCTGTATTTCTGTCAGTCCATGGAGTTTTTTTTTTTTTTTTTCTGGAGGAAAACAGAGACACTATATTTTGAGTGGAAGCGCGTTGGAAAAAACAAGGTGGGGTAAAGCAGTGAATAGTACTGAATACTATTTTTCCACCTGGAGATTGGGGAAAGATTTTTACTTTTTTTGTGAAACATGAACATAGTACCTCTTCCCTAAAGAGCATGTATTTCTTGCATGAGCAAACAAAATGGGCAAAATGAGGCTGTAGTGTTTCTAAGGGAGATACCAGAGGCTTGACACTTTTTCCCAGCCATGCTACTGGCCACAAATGTCATGCTTGGGTTACTTGGTGTTTGACACAGCATTGACTTGGCTTTGTGTCCCTCTGCCACAAATAATGAGTAAGAATGGTAGGCAAGAGCAAGTTTTGAAAATGTATGTAAAAGCAAAGGGTAATATTGATGTGATTACCTAGGTAGTGCCCTTGAAGAGTGTTTGGCACTAGACCATCCTGGGCTTTTTTTTTTTTTTTTAATCATGCTAGATTGTATCTTGTTGCTTTTTTTTTATTTCTTCCAGCCAATACTTCTGTATTGTTTTATTTTCTTAGTCAGCTGCCAGACCTCTGTTACCACAGTATCCAAGTTCCTCCTTATCTTAAATGTATTTTTCCTCCTATGTGCAGTCATGTCTATTACCTATACAATTTTAACCAAGACAAAATAAGATACAATTTTACCTCTTTTTGGTTGCAAAGAGAGTCTATGTTGGAATGGAGACAGAAGCTTTCGCTTCCATCTTCTTCACTATGCGTTATTAGCTACTTGACCACTGCATACCTGTCACACTTTGGGCTTGCTGGGGAAAGATACTGGCCTGTCTCTTCTTGGGAAAGAAGCTCCTCTGTTAACAGTTCAGACTGAATAGGTGATGGTTTTTCTTCACGCACCTGTACTCTCCTTGAGGAGTTGAATACTTTGGTATTTCATAACATACTTCCTACAAAAAAAAGATAGTGTAAAGAAAATGTTAATGTTGTTTTTTCAATAGCATAAAAATTAGCCCAAATTATCTTGCAGAGTGAAAAAAACCCATGTCTGACATGCGAATTGGAGATCCAAGAAAGTTTGGCTTTGGTTTGCTATCTTTTGTGACCTATAAATAGTTTGTCATAAGTTATCAAACAATGTTTTTTTGTTTTTGCATTCATTACCAATGTGATTTTTCTGGGCTCCAGTTCAGTGAATCACTCCTGTTTAAGGATATTGATGAATATACTTAATAGCAACCAAGGTCGGTTGGAGCCAAGCAAGTACTTAACTGCTTATTGAAAAATAAGACTTTCAATTATCCTTACAACTGATGTCCTCTTCCCTGGGAGTTGAAGAAAAGGATTAGAGTGGCTCAGTTTCAACCTCTGTGATTATCAGTGTCTCCAGTGTAAGTGCCTCAGCTTTGAGAAGTTCCAATAGCCAAGGTATTTCAAAGATAGATGTCAAGTTCCAGAGGAGAATAAAAATAGAATATTTTAAGAGAAATAGAACATTTTCTTTGTACCATCATAGTACATTTAAAAAATAGTTTTATCCTCACCTAGTGTCTTAGGAGCTTTATTAACAGGTAATATTTTTTGTTTCCATTTCATTTCACCTTGTAGGGTATCTAAGCCTGCCGTGGGTTAGACAGAAGACAACGTTGCACAAATTCTTAAAAAAAAAACAATGATGATGTAAGAATGAGATTTAAGAGTAACAAATTACAGGAGTTGAAGAGAAAAGCTGAGGACTCTAGGAGTGAAAGAGCAACAGTGATTACCAGAGGAGTTAGTTTAAGTAGAGTGAAAAAGAAAAAATTCAAGTTCTTTTTCTTGCCCTTTGTTTTTTCTAATAAATAGTTACATATTTTTCTCATTTTTCACACAGTTCATATACAAGTATTCAGATGTAATAGCTGTCTTTTAGAATTAACCCTTTACTTCTTAACTCCTCCAGAATTATTGTCCTTGAGATATTCCCAGTTTGCAGAAGTCACCGTGGATACACAATCACCTTAAGTTCTTTTCATGTGCTGTATAAATTATTACTAAGAGAAATAATGATGCTCTGTAAAGTAATCTCACTAAATCGCTTCTGTGTTGAACATTTGGAGCAAATATACATACTAAGCAGTGTTCCATGAATTTCTTTTTTCCTTTAGGTAGGAATTAATTACTGTAACCTTAATTTAATTTTTTTTTCAGCATGATCCATGATGTTTAATAAACCAAATGTTATTTCATAATATGATCATTATGTTTACTCCCTGTATAGTAAGTCATGCTTCCAGAGCTGTTGGAGAACATATCAATACAGTTAAGCCCATGACCCACCTGGTATAGTCTCTTCTACTAGTCTAGTGTATACTCATTTACTAGTCTACACTAGTGCTGATGTTGCTGTAATTTATATGGGTTAATGCTATTAAAATAAACTGATTACTAATCTGATAAGCCTTCTGTATCACTGATGGCACTGATTTAACTGTGTTTTGATTCTTAATCTACTATGTCTGTGCCAAGAAATTCTATGTAACCACAATATATGATGAACTACATAAGTGGCTCATCAATGTCTCTAACAGAGCTGGTAGACTGAATGCTTGTAGACTTCAGAGTGACATCTCCTTGCATTTGTGAGGAAAGGAAATTGACATATTGTGCGCTTTTATTTTTCCGTTTTATGGGGTTTTGTTTGCACCATTATTCTACTTAACATTATTCTTCAACATTTCTTTTTCTTTACTTTTTTTCACTTAAATGAGTTTCTAAAATGTCCTTACTTTCATCATTTTTCCAGATGGCAAGGAAAATTTCAGAGGGAATTTTTTATAAATGATAGAAACACTTCTCCTGCGCTACCTTTAAAAGGCTCACTTGTACCTGGATTACTTCCACTTTTGCTGATGCCATCTTCATATTATAGTCTTTTGCCTTAGACTGGAGTCCCAAATAATTTTGTTTCTGATTCTTGTTGTTGTGGTTGGTTATCAGATTGTGGTCATCCCTTACTTCTACTTTAGTGCTTTCGGGTAATTAGTAATAACATAGGTAAATGGTAGTTAGTATCAAACCTTTAAAAAGCATAATAGACACAGTATGTAACAACCCTAAAGTTCTTTCTACTAAGCAGAATTGCTGGTTTAAGCTGTTGGCTTCAAAGAGGTGTCTTTTAAATGAATGCCACATATAATTTCTAAAAAAAAAAGAAAAAGAAAGGAGACTTAACCCTCTCTCTGTAACCACCCAGAATATTTTGTTTAAAGTGATGAAATGTATTATTGTTCTATTAATAATTATTCATCTACAGGCTTACTTCATTTTATGTATTATTAGTATGTGGAAGTCTGTATTTTAGTGTGTATACAAACATGGTATTTAAGAGCTAAAAAGAACAGGGAAAAGCCTATTTAGCTGTATTATTCTTTCAAAGGCTTTTATCAGTGTAACATTTGAGCACCATTCAGTCACTGATGGATTGCATACCTGTCCTTCAACCATGCGAAACAGGGAAGTACCATTACACTCAGTTTCCAAAGGGCAAAACAGCTGTCACTGAAATCACACAGCAAGTGTGTCTGGTTGGGGAGCAAACTACATGTCCATTTGTCATGGTGAAGGTGCTGTGTCAAGATAGTATGCATACTTATAGTGTGGACTTTCTGTTTCAAGTTTAGTCATTCTAATCTTTTAAAAAAAAAAATCAACCCACGTTACAGCATCTGAGAGAAAAGTTGTTTTGCTGAAGTGGTTTAAATCAGATCAGTATCAAAGTCGTTTAAAGTTAATAGCACGTAATTAAGTGGTCATCACTGAATTATACATTTGGGAACAATAGTAAAAACAAAACCATACACCCCACAATGTAAACACTTCCTAAACATTCGCAAACACTTACAAGTTTCCAGGCGTCCTTCTGTAGCAAATCCCATATGATGCAATTTCCCCCTACCCAAACTCATATGAATGCATGTATGGTTGCACGCACAGTTGCACACACACTGCCTCCCGTTACAGGCTATGGGTGTTGCAAACCTCCTTCCTGACCATGTGGGACCCTGCCACATGCTCACCCCTGCTGTGGCAGAATGGCCCCTGCAGCTGAACCTGCACCTGCACCTGGGCTGTCGCTGCAGTCCACTGACCCACCTGCTGGTGAGGAAGCCCCCTGCACAGTCCCACAGGTACACTTCAGCATGAGGTCCATCCTCCGCTGAGATGGACCACAGTGGGGTGCCAGTGCTCAGCAGAGCCCTGCAGCAAGGATACTCTGTCCATTGCAGCAGCACTCGCGGATAGTCTTCTACACCCAGTGTTTCTGTGTTAGCCGCCTTTACTGTAATGAGGGGCCTGCAGTAACAACCACAGATCTCACAAAAAAAGGAATGGGGTCCTTCCAGCTTTGAAAAAAACAAATGTACTTCATTCGTCTCAGATATTTTTAAGGTAGGTTTAAAGCAATAATGGCTACACACCATAGGAATTAGAATGTGCAATAGGAATGCATCTGACTTTCTTTTTTTCAGAACATTGTCACAAAACTGTAATGATGTTAGAAGCTTATAAAATTTCTGCTGAAAATCAATATATACGAAAAAATAAGAGATTGCCTTATACAGTACCAATATTTGGACAGCCATGTGATCTTGAGTTTGGGGCATAAATATGGATTTAATAACATTCCTTTGTTTGGCTTTATGATAGGAGGGATAACACGTGAGATGGAACAATGTATTGTGGTGGGAAAATACATTTTATCTTCCTCTAAGAATGTAATGAAACTTAATTATACTTGTGTACTTTTTATCTTTGCTTCCCCAAAAATATATATGTCTTCCCTGGAAACCCCAGTATATGCAGTTACTTTCTAAATAATCTAATTATTAATATAGGAATATGACCCTTGAAAAGGGAGATGAGCATTCCACAGCAAGAATGCTCAACAATGGCAAGTGTAACCCTGTTCGGCAAGTTTAATTAGGAGGATTTTTTTTTTCTAATAATCTCAGTTAATAATATATATGGTCTTCCTCAGTTTCTCTTGTGAATGTTAGATAAGTTATTCACAATGCTTTTTTAGGTGCAGATAGCAACAAACTTTGATTGATTATTGCTTTTAATGCATTACTATCCGCATTGTTGTCTGACAGACTGGGTTTTTTAAATTGAAATCTAGACTTGTTTACAATGTAGTTGCTTGTGTTTCGAGAGTGATTTAATTTTATTCACCTTTTTTGGTTGCCTTCCTTTTTATGTTCTTGTATTTTTGTCCATTATTTTCTCTCTTCACCAAGGCAAAAGATATTTATTTAGCTGGGCTGCTTCTGGATATAGCTGGAGTTTTGATACCATTTCCAGTCAAACTTACCCTCCAGTTGATTTGTGTTGAGAACTCATTTCTAATAAGCAAGCAGTTAATTTCACAGGGCCTAATAAAAGTATATTCAGGGGAGGTTGAATGCTTTTGCGTGTTCAGCTTTTCCTCTCAAATCTTATAAAGTCAATATGTGCCTGAATGGGCAAGTTTGAACATGATATTCTGTGTTTTGTAGTTGTCCTTAATGAACTGTTCATGCAAAACTATTATTCATCTCAAGCTGTATACTGTCAGAAGGCAGATAGCTTCAGTGTTATTAGTTAGGCTTATTGTCAATATGTGGCTATTATAGGCATAGGCTTTTTATTTTATCATGTATAGGTTTCTTATTGCAGTGGTTCCTTCTGGGAATATGGGGATGAAAGGCTGTTTATTTCTATAAATTCTTCTGGAAGTAGAGATTGCTTAATATTCAAAATGGGCAAACTTGCTTTCAATAGCACTTTTCACTTAGATACGATCCTATAAATCTGAAGCACTATGAAAACACAAAGTTTGTTTCAGATACCGCACATGCTTTACTTGCTTTGGAGTTGGGTGAGGAAGGTATATCAATCTAGGTTTAAATTGCCTGGGATTCAAATTAACGGCATGGATGCATGTTAAGAGCCTCTTATGATCTGTTCTAAGAATTGGTGGGAAAGGGGTTTGTCTGACCAGCCAGACAAAACATGTCTATTTGCAAAGACCTTTCCTCTGCCTACCTCATCCATTTTTAAATGCCCATGCCTCAAGTCTTCCTCAACAGGAGAACATCTGGAAATTAAGTCAGATTTCTCCTCCCCTTGGGCACCAGCTCCTTAATGCCCTATCAAAGAGAAGGATCGCAGGAGCTCCGTAAGGCAACCTGTGTTGTTATTATGATGTTACAGAAAGGAAAAATATGTTTTGGTCAAAGTTATGTGAGAAGAAACAGAGCTGACATTTATATATAGGAATTCACAGTTCTTAGTTCTGCGCTCAATAAAAGACATTGATTGCAAAATAGCTTGTTTCCTGCAAGGGTACTGTAACATTAAGCATTGAATGAGGACCGTAGGTAAAAATAACTTTCATAACTTGGTGCCTGGTTTTAGCTCAGATTGCCTGCTGCAGCCTTTCCTAACAACATGTAACTTTGTACTACTTTTCTTCTCCCAGGAAAAAGCTATGTGTGTATTTGTCCTGAATTAATGGAGTATTTGCAAATATAAGAAATACTGAAAAATACGGAATAGGTATGCATTTATAATTGTGTATGAAATTAGGAAAGTGTCGGGACAGGAAATATTTATTCCTTTTTCTTCTGTGCTCTCAGTATAGTCCAATTAAAATCTTAGCTACATTTTCAGTTAGTCTAAAGTGCCTTCACTAGAGGTGTGCTGGTTTAGATCCTCTGAGGCACAATGCTTTCAGGAATGCTATTCCTGTAGCTTCATCAGCTGTATTAGCATGAATCCAACTGTACTGAGCTGGTTGAAAAAGGAACAGAAGTAAAATTGCTGAGATGTGCGTAACCCATATTCATATCCCTTTTCTGCTGATTTGGAAAGATAAGAGGTGGAGAGACTGATCTAAATGAGTCACCAAAACTATTTAGAGTCAGACTGCTTTAAACTACTTACACTGATGCTGTCAGCCAGCCATCAGTTTGTTGATTGACAAAATTCCAGCTTGTGATCGATACATATTCAGACAGTTTTAATTTCCATTCTAAAGAATGAAACGGAACCTCAAAAATTACTGTTGAATGGGGTTATTATTCCCTGGTAGTCTTTATTAATGACTTTTCTAATAACACCCACTTCAACCTGGTCTAAAGGAACACAGGCAGGACACTGATAATCCTGTCATCCGTTAGCTGAACTCTTTGCTATGAAAAGAATTTGAAACTTAACTCTTTCTAAACTGTTTTTTGAGACTAAGGTTTTCCAGAAAACCTAAAAGTGGCAGAGGTATTTTTTTGCATATTTGCTGAGTACGTACTTTGGGAGGGAGGATTGGAACACTAGCCTCGCCACACGATGATACGCAATGCTGTAACAGTTGTTCTTATAACCTACTGTTGAAGGGCATTGTCTTTATTCTGCTTTAATAACTCTCAAACCAGGGGCACCTTAACCCATCAAGTTGTTTGTTATGAGGTTTTTACGTAGCGTGAGTAGTCATGTGCTTACTATAAAGTCTTATCACAGGTAGATCTAGTAATCGTTACAAAGTCAAAATATGTGTTGGTGCCTGTCAAGCTCAAGATGTGTTTCTGACAGCACTTGTAGAGACACAATTGCAAAGATATCCTAGAAACAACAGATCTTGGGAGCTTTACTGATTACAAACTTAACTCTCGAATGATACAAAAGAATAAGTGACTGGAATATCTCACTAAGAGCAAGTGAATTCTGGGGTGATATTAAATGGGGCAAGAAAGGTACAGTGGGTTCCTTTTGAACAGTTTAAACTGGCCTACTGTGAGGTATTAGCAGATGGTGCAAATTAAAGGTCAGTAGGGAGTTGTTATAACTTGCCACCTCGAATAACCTTTTGTTAACTACGTTTTTGGCCACACACTTATTTTTCTGGTTCCTCATCTTTACTGGGCCCAGCTTATGATGTGTCCAGCTTACCAACACAGCTTATGGAAATGTTTTTGTTGCCTTGCTCCAAATTCCTGGTTCAATGAGAACATTTCAGTAGCAGTTAAATTATTCTGATAAAAACATTCTCAAAACTAAGTTAGCGAAGAAGCAGTATGAAAAAGATTTTATGGCAGATTTCATTCATTATAGTCTTGTGTACTCTGCAATACTGAGTGAGGAAAAGGTTCTAGGAATTGGCTTGTATTTTATTTTATTTTAAAGCCAAAATGTAAGAAGAAAACAGATGTCATCAGAAACAGTTTCCACTGCAGGGCATCATGCAAGTCTGATTCTAGCAATGAGAACTGTGACACGGAGAGCAGAACGGTAGCAAAACATTTCCTACCTAGGGCAGCTCCTTTGCAGACATACCCCAGCTTTCCTCTCATGCTTTGCTGCAAGCTCCTGGGGCCTTTTATGAAGTGCTAAGGGAGAAGCTTTTCGTTTATAAGGGGCACCTTCATGCTGCATGCATGGCCTTTATCCTCCCTGAATGTATTGCTATCAAGTTGCTGAAATGCACTGCTATGTGTGCACTGGCGAGCAGGGGAGGTGACTGACTTTCCTAAAACAGTCACACTAGCACTGTGCAGAATCTGGGCAGCACAAGAGAAATTAGTGTGATCCCTATTGGGTACTCGGTTCTCCTGTGGCTCTGTGTGGGAGGGACAACATTTCACATTCAGAGGAATTAAGTAAAATTTCGGTCTCTGTCTTCTCCAAAAAAATCCCTTCCCATAATTGTTAACAATGGCACACCACATTTTAATGAGTGAATTTCAACATGTATACTGTTGTTTTCATGGGCTCTACTTTGCTTTATTGTGTGCTAATATTATCAATGCTTTTTCAGTGTTACATAAGGTTCTCTACTCTCATTTTCCATTACCATGATTTAAATTAAAAATGGCCTGCATTAAGGCAAGTCTTGGCTTTTCTTTATTAAGGCTATAATTAACTCAGTAGAAATCCATCTATTGCATACCATGGACTAAGCATAGTCAGTTTTCTTGTGATGGGAAAAAATTCTTAGGTGGAGTGGAGGTAAATGTAGATAGCATTTTCTTGTTCCATTTAGCAGTGTCGTGTTAGTGTCATTGTTCTCAACCTCATGTCAGGTAGTGTCCATGTGCAGATAACAAATAACAGTATCACTTCAAAGATCTTTAAAATATGAGAAGAAACTGTCAGAGAAGACCGAGACTAAGCTGGTAAGAACGAAGAAGCGATTGGGGACTCTTGTATGGGTAGAGAAAAATAAGAAACTAATGCTATTTACAGAGGAACAACACCAAAAGAGATGTGATGGGATGATGATGGGGTTCTGCTGGTTATGCACCTTCCTATAACACAACTTGCCAGCAATGCATTCCTTCTGTGACTGAGACAAAGCTGATTCCCGATAAAGGGTCCTGGTAATGCATGCTTTAACTTCCTGCAAAATTTTCCTGTGGATGCAGATGAGTTGATTGGGGCTGAATAATTTTCATCTTCTTACAGCTGCAAGGCTGTATCTTCCCTTGCATGCTAAAAGTGAAACCCCACTGTTTTTCCATTAAATAAACACCCAAGATTCTGTTTTTTCTTGGTTTTGAAATCAGCATGCTAGACATGATTATATGTAAAATGAGGATAAAAATTCATTCATCTGTAATTATGTGATTTCATTTGGCATCTAACTATATGATAAGAAATCAGTGACTAAATTTCCTTTCAAAGTCTTTGTTCATCAGTCATAAAACAAGCTCAGTAATTACCCCTTAGTTATTGTGAGAACTGTGCCTTCATTATTACATTCCTAATTGTTTTCAGTTAAGGAATTTTAGGTTTATAGATCACTCAACTTTGTCTTTCGGACTGTGTGAGTCTCCGTTGTTTTCAGTGTAGAAAGCGGGTCCTATAAATAATGTTAAAAGAAATTCACTTTAACCTGCTGGTACATACAATAGGGTACAGACTACATACCTACTAAAGTACACATTATATTTTGTTCTCCTATGAGGCATTTGAATCCAAAATGTTTTAAAAATTTTCACAGAACATAAAAGCAAAGACCTGCACTTTGCCTGAAACTGCCAAGAGCTGCGTCAGCCAAGAAAAATTAGGTTTATGTTGTAATTGTGGGTGAGATAAACCCACCCTCTGGGTGGAAATATATTTATTCTACAGTCAATTCTGTAGACAGATTCTGTGTGTTTTTAACTGCTAACTTGGGAGTCTCTTGTTGGGGAATTTTTGTTGTATCTCTTGAGGTGAATTAAACACAAGTTTGTGATTAAATATAAAAAATGTAGTGCACCATGCATTGGACAAGACTCCCATCATCATAACCAGTTCTATAGGAAGTCTGCAAAGCTGCGACACGAGACAATTGCTTATGTACACTTGCACCAGTACCAATCCTGTAAGGATCACCACAGGGCATGTTAGCCCAGCGTTGAGTCCATCTCCCAGCCCAGCTCTGCTGTCCAAAGGTGGCTCCGGAATGCTCATGTCCCATGACTGATGAATTGCTACAAGACAGCACTGCAGCATTCCTTACCGCATCACCAAGGGAAATTTCACTCCCTTGCAGAAGAGTCCTTCTGTCCTGGTACTCCCGTGTCCAGCTGGTTCAGCCCCTTCTGCAATTAGACCTTCTTGCCTTCGATTCCGGGTCATTCCGTGGTCACAAATTACCAGTGCTGAGCAGCTACAATTTGAATTTCCCCTTCACTCTACTGTGCGTACACACACAACTCTTGTAACTTGACCACATTTGCTGGATTTTCAGAGAGTCAGCAAAACAGCAATTTTGTAGCGTCAAGGATGCTTTTTCAGCAGATACAAAGTCTTCAAAGCATGGGGACACTAGCACTATAACCTGACAGATCTTGACAGTACTTTCTACCAATGGCCAAATAACATACGCTTCCCCCACCCCCCCACCCCCCCACCCCTCCACCCCCATATATCAGTTATTTGAAGCCATTGAATTATTTGGGTAGAAAATTTCAAAACCCATGGCTTTGAGCCAGGCCTTCTTCTGCTGTCTTCCTTTCAGACAGGTAATGTCTGGAAAATCTTTAATCAACTGAACAGTCATACTTTGGATGCTTTGTGATTCAGCAAAACTGATTTCATGCCTCTTGTACTCACACTGACACTAAGCTGTCTCAACTCCATCATTGGCATCATTTTGTTTTAAGGAGGTATTTGGTCATTATTAGCAGACAGAAGAAAATCCATTGATAGACTATAAACAATGCTACTCGGGGTAAATTAATCCCATCACCTGATGATATATGTATCATGTATTGGTTTTACAAATCAGGATTTCCATTTTTGCATTTGAATAAACTGTACCAGAAAGTGAATTAATTAATTCTTGAGATGAAATAAATTGCCTAGGTGCATGAAGTATGTTGCTGTATTGTGAGATTTTTTGTTTTAAGTATATGAAAGTTTCCTATTTTTTTCTTTTTTGAATCAAGTAAGTATTTCAGAATATATACAAATTTTAATGAGTGATGTGCCTTAGTGAGATGTAATGTAGTTATCACTGAAGGGTGTCAACTATTTTCACGTCAATGATGATTGGAGCTGATAGGCCTGACTTAAGTGTGGTTGTGTCGAACAGAAATCCATTATTGTCAAAAATAAGGTCATGGTAGTTTAAGGACACAGCAATGTGAAGTCACTGGTAGTCTCAATCTCCACTGATTTCAGCTGGGTCCAGACAAAACTGGCTTTTTTTTTTTTTTTCCTTAGGTGCTACATCAGCTGAAGTCCAAACTGCCATTTTTATGTTAGTTCTGAATGCTGGGAAAACATATTTTTAGACAATATCATGAAGTTGTGGATTTTTTTGAAAAAAAAAACCACATCATCAAAAGAGTTGATGAAGATCTGCTTGGGAATACAGACTTAAAATAAGTCATCTGTAACTTGTACGGCAGTACTGGAAAAAGCTTGACAACACCCTAAGTTCTCAGTTTATGAAGTGGTAGTTAGAGACATATGTATTCCATGAAGTATGGATTACAGCTAAAAAATTATATTCTACAAATGCTTTCAACATTTCATATCTGTCCTTACCTCACGAGGGCATTTTTCTTACTGTTGCAACAACTCTCAGTATGTTTTCCAAAATCATTCCACTTAGAAGGAAGATCTACTTCCCTGACATTAATGTGTTTGTTTCAGTTATGCTTTAAAGCTGATTAAATCAAATCAGCACCTTTTAGTTTCTTTATTTTGCTAAATATCACCTTTCTAAAATTTGGGAAGTTTTTTCTGCAAAAAAATACTTGTCTAAATATACTTTCTTTTGTGCAGCTTAATGAAGCTGAAAATGTTTGTCAGAAGTTGCAGTGACTTTAAAATGATATAGTGTTGTTGTGTTGATCTGTACACACAAGTAAATGGTTACGGAGAAAAAATGTGATTTCACTACACTGAAAAATCAGAAGTTATCTCTAATAAGCATTTTATTAAGACACAAATACAGGATTTATTTTGAGTTAGCTACCTAGGAAACGCCTTGGTTTTGAGATCAACTTTGTGGTTTTCAGGGTTATCTAACAAACTGAAGATTTCAGGAGATTTGGGAATGATATAAGGTAGGATCTGGAATTTTATGGAAGATTACTCTTGCCTCACTCACGATGCAAATGCAGACCTACTATATCTGTCCAGATACGATATGCACGCTTTTCAGATTGCCTTTTGTCCCTCAAGGGAGTTGCAAGTCAGGTTGTTGAAGGCAGGGGACTACCCTTTTTTGTGTGCCAGCCAATAAAACAACAGCGATTAAGATAAAGTTACTTTGATTCTTACACCACTGTGATGGTTCCCACAAAGATCATTTAATGACATGAACCTAAAGGAAATACCTTCAGTGATCCCTGTAAGCCGTTTATTTTGCTATAAAGCAGTTAAACCTGTGAAATTAAGATGAATAAGATGATTATACTTGTTATAGTACTGGGGCAAGCTCTATAATAGAATAGCAGTATAGTACTAGGACTATAGCTCTCTCATATTTCAAGGGTGACAAGTAATTTCACACTTCCAGAAAATTGGAAGTAGAAAGCCCAAAGGTTTATGAATTAGGAGTTTCAAAGAGGTGGGGAACAAACAAATATTTTCAGGTAATATCTTTTAAAAAAGTCAATTCTATATACGTACAAATATAGGTCTGTATATATACATAAATTTAAGGATATATTAATACATATATATGTAGACGCCAACAAGGTATGGCAATGACAGGCTACCATATGAGGAAGCTTCTTCGTAATCTCTCAGGAAAATATGCCAAATTGTCTGTTTGTGAACAGGGCTTTGATGTCTTAAACTCAAGGGGCAAAATCCTCAAATGCTATAAATTGCTATCGCTTTTCTGAAATCATTCTAGAGGTAGACAAGCAAGCATCTGCTCCAGAGATTCTTCCACATAGTATGGAAGAGTATGATTTCATTCACATAATATGTAACAATAACAGAAATTAGAATGGGAAAAGGATTCCTGTGCAAAATAAGCTGTTCCCAGTGCTCTGTCTTTAATGCTTTGTCCAATGTGCTGACACCAGTATTGGTAAGCCAGGAGAAGTCTAGTCGTTATAGTCCCCTTCATTCCGAAAAAGCTGAGTAAGAGGTTGGTGCTACGTATGTTGTTTTCTGTCATCTGTAAGATTGGTTATTTATTTTTGAACACTGAGTTTGTTAACTACTGCTGCAGTAACCAGAGCTGCAGAGGGACTAGAAAATATTGTTTATTCCTGTTTCCTAAGATAGTTGCTTTTGAAAGAGTTCATGCTAGGCTTTGTAATATAAAGTGATAGAAAATCCAGGTTAGGAGGCTGGAGTGGGCAGGAGTGTATATTACAGTGGACCTTTTTCTCAGAAAAACTCAGGAACTGAGGGACTGAACAAGTTACACTCATCTCTTGTAGGCAGGTGGCAGTCGGAAAGGACCATGCTGCTTTTTTACTAAAGAAGCTTGCAAACTGTGCAGACAGGCATTTTAATCCTAAACTAAGTTGCAGAAGTTTTTAACTGGTGAATTTTATTTCCAAAGGTGCAGTGATCATCTCCAGGACTTGAACCCACTAAGTCTTAAGGTATGTTATTTATAATTTCTGGAGTAAAACAACTTGATTCAAGTATGTCTTGTATTGCTGTTCGCAGATTTGTAGCAACAGGGTTAAAAATTAAATGTTTTTAGTCTATGTTCACATATTTTAGGATTTTTCTTTTTCTACATGGAAGAGCTGGGGTGTGTATTGTGTTCTTTTGGTTGATCATGGCAAGTTGATCTCAGGTTATTTATCTCACTGTCTTTGAATGTATGGAACAGGTTTAACTGATCCTTGGGCTGGTAAGTTTTGTTATGTTTTGTGACTTCCGCGCTTAAATCATGAAATCTCAAAAAAGAAGAAACACATAGTGCAATGTCTGCAAAATTTTATTAACTCTTTCTTTATTGGACCATAGTTTTTACAGAATGTGTATCAAAGATTGAGTTTCTGCAACTCAATATCTTAGGACTTCAGCTTTCCATTTTATATAAAATGAGGCTCTAAACCCAAGACTACAGAGGGAAAAGAAAAAGGAAAAAAAAAAAAAGGGGGGGGAGTTTTAGAGACTCAGGAATCTGATAGCAAATAAAATGCAGCAGATTTTGAAATAAAAAATATCCTCCCCATCTTTAGTGTTTGATTTTATGGTTGCTGGTGCTCTTCATTCATGTTTGTGGTTTCTTGTGCATTGTGAGTGAGAAGCTAGAAAGGTTAGAAAGCACGCCTGCATACAGTTAGAGAACTAAAGTGTGATTTCTTTGGTGTTTGCTGTATTGTCCTGTTACCCTGCAGGTATGCTTGCTGACACATCTCCACTCTTCAAAGCCTGAAAAGACTTTTGAGGCCTCCCTGCCATCCTCAGACCTTGGCAAAGGTCTCCCCACTTTTTTATATATATGTTTCCAGGTGTCTTCTGGTAGACACATAAGCATCATTATTTCATCAGAAATAATAAACATACTTGTTTAGAACTTTTGTTCATGCTCCAATGGAACCCCGCTGTGTTTTCCTCCTTATGTGAAGGAAAAGATTTGCACACATAAAGGTTGTAAGCATCACTCATGACCCATTGGAGCTGCTGCTAATGTTTTGAGCATTTGATAGCTTCTCTGATGCATGACACACCAGCCACTCATTTGATGCCATTCCACCAACAGACAGTGAACCAACCAGCATTAAAAACAGCCAAGTCATCCAGTCATAACACTTTTCATGCAGCAGTGCTAGTCAGAAAAGTTTCTGTCCCCAGTGTTCCTACTTAATTAATTCCAACTACTTGGCATGTTACTCTTACCTTCAGATTAACTTCTGATAACTGCTAGATATGTGATTTCAGTGATCTTGTGCCAGTTCTTAGGTGACTATCCTGGTAATTTTGGATTTGATTAACATGTTTTGCTGACTGGACAGGGACAGCAGAAGTCTAACAGATCATGGGGAAGGAGCAGCCCTGTTACTCTCAGGGTTGTATATTCTGTCCCGCAGCCATTAGCTGGTATCTGTCTTCCAAACTAATAACCAGGACTGCAAAAAGCAAATGATGCTCCTAAGACAGTTGATGCTTGTAATCTGTAGCCTTTGCATTTGATGTTAGAAACAAATCTTTATGCTCACATATACTATATCTACCAATAAATATGTACTAGTACATCACTGAATTTGTTTCACCCTACACCGTAGCTTCAAAAGGTCCTCCAAACCTGTAAGGAAAGATTCAGATGGCACCATCAGACTCTTTTCTGAAAGTTGCCACCCTCTGTTATAGCACATTTTCACTTTCTTCTTTGTTTTTTTTTGCTACCTCTGGAATCACCTCTGTCACAAACCCACTGAAAGGACTGAAAATCCACTACCCGCTTTTAAAACAAGTCATCAGAACTGATATTATTTTCATCATGCATCTGTGGTCTTTTCTCTTACTAGCTCTTTCCCCATCCTTTGCCTGTGTTCTTGATTTAAATGGTAAACCCTTGAGTCAGTTAGTGTCTCATGCATTTATATGGTGTGGTACTGCAAGGAACTTCTCTTATGTTGTCCTCTTTTTCCATTAGCACTACTGAAAAAAAATATGATAAACGACAGAGGGAGCGGTGAGTATCTTCCCAGGGATTACACAGAACAAGCCATTCATATTACAAAGAATAGTTCCCCACATCCCTCATTTCTTTCAGTGGGATTTCAGGCCATCACAGAGTTTAAGCTCCCAAGGAGCAGAGACAGGGCAGACTGCTGTTACCACTAATATCATAAAGCCTCTCAACATGTGGAAAACGGGTTCTTCTTCAGTCACACACAGGTGAACAAGGAGACTGCAAAACATAACGCTTTCATTTATAAATATTGTTGTCACAATGGTGGAAATGCAACAGAAGGTGTAGGCTTGTTATGAGTCCTTTGCTTGTTTAACTTCACTAGCTCCCATTAAGTAGCACACTGTCAGGTATTTGTTCTGTGGGGCTGTGCTTTTAAAAGTATTCTCCAGACTTTAGCTTCACTGTCTCTTCGGTGTTATTGTCTCAGTTCACTTTCAAATATTGGACTGCAGTAACAGTAAAAATGAACAAGTAGAGAAAGAAATAGATGTTAAATAATAAACCTACCTGTCTACTTAAATAGAGTTCTTGGGGGTGGGGTAGATACAGTGACATGTTCTTCTTGTGTAGATTCTTTATTTAAATGCCAGTTTTGCTGAATGTCTATGACTTAAAAAATCACAGCTAATATTGTTGCATTAAGAACACTGTCTTAGCAGAGTAGTGGCAAGATAAGCTTTCTTCTACTAATATAACCCAATGTGCTATTATAACACAGATTACACTGGTATGTCTCAAGGTACTGTTAAGTAAGCAAAAGCAATTGATTTTTTTTTTTCATTCTTTCATCCATGTGATAGGATCTCACAGAATCACAGAATGATTGAGGGTGGCAGGCATCTCTGGAGATAATGTTCAATGCCCCTGTGCAAAGCAGGATCAGCTAGAATAGGTTGCTTAGGACCATGCACAGTCCAGTTTTGAATATCTCCAAGGATGGAGAGTCCACAATCTCCTGGGCAACCTACTCCAGTATTCAACCAACATCACAGTAAAAATTGTTTTCCTATGTTCAAACAGAATTTCATGTATTTCAGTTTGTGGTTGTTGCCTTGACCACTGGCCGCCACTGAAAAGAGTTTAACTCTCCAGTCCCTCCTTGTCTGTATTTATACGCATTGACAACAACATCCCCTTGAGCCATTTTTTCTCCAAGCATAACAGTCTCAGCTCTGTCAGACAATCCTCATATGAAAGATGCTCCATTCCATCATCTTTGAGGCCCTGAACTGGAGTTGCTGTGGTATGTCCATCTCTCGTATAGGAGAGGGCAGAGCCAGACCCAGCACTCCCTTTCTGTCTCAACAGGTCAGAGCAAAGTATAAGGATCAGCTCCCTCAACCTGCAGGCAACACTCCTTCAAATGCACCCCCCCTTCTTTTCTGCAAGGGCACCATGCTGGCTTATGATCAGCTTGTATACCAGGAACACCAGGTTCTTCTCTGCAGAGCTGCTTTCCAGCCAGTCAGTCCCCACCATGTACTGGTGTTAGGAGTGTCATTCCTTCCCATGTGCAGGGTTTTGCATTTCCCTATGTTGAACTTCATGACATTCCTGTTGATCCATTAGACTAAGCCTCCTGAGGCCCCTCTAAATGGCACCACATTCGTCTGCTGTATTAACCACTCTTTCCTGGCTTGTATCACCTTTAAATTATTGAAAGTACACTCTTCCCCATTGTCCAGTCCTTCACAAATGGGTTAAATAGTGCTGGCCTGAGTATCTACCCCTGAAGTGAACAGCTAGTGAAAGGCCTCCTTCTGGACTTTGGACAGCTGTCCACAAGCCTTTGAGGCCAGCAGTTCAGACAGTTTTCAGTCCACCCTAGTATGCACTTCTCTAACCCTTTCTTCAACAGTATATGCATGAGGATATCAGGGGAAACAGTGATTAAAACCTTCCTAAAGTTGAGGTGAACAGAAGCCACTGTTCTCCCTTCATCCACCAAGATCATCCTAGAATGCTATCATATTTTTAAGCACAGTTTCCCCTTCATAAATCTATGGCAACTACTCCAAATCAACTTCTTGTCCTTTACGGGTTTGGAAAGGATTTCCAGGATTATTTGCTTCATCTGCCTGTAGTTCCCTAGATACTTCTTCTTACGCTTCTTGAAGCTAGGGGTGACATTTACATTCTCCTCCTCAGGAACCTCTCCCAGAAGCATCCTGGCAGGCCCCTTGGCTTTGTATATGGCTAGGCTTTTTAAGTGTTCCCAAACAAGATCCTCCTCCAACAAGGGTAAGTCTTCACCGCTCCAGACATTACCTGTGGTCTCAGGAGTTTGGGATTCCTCAAGGCTCTGCTTGCCAGTGAAGAATGAGGCTATGAATACACCAAGTCAGGCTCTTCTGTGTCCTTTGTCATGAGTCCTCCTTTCCCATATGGAGGCAGGCCCTCACTTTCCATAGACTCCCATTTACTGTTCATCTAATTGTACAAGCCTTTCTTGTCGCCCTTCACATTCCTTGACAGATTCAACTCCATATGAGCTTTGTCTGTCCTAAATCTATTTCTGCACCCTGTAACAGGGTCTCTGCTTCCACCTTTTGCATGCTACCTTTTTATGTCTGCTTTTACTGAGGAGTTAATCTATACAGGCCTCTTGACACCTTTATTGACACCACTTCTGCATGTGACAGTGGACAATCCTTGAGCTTGGAGGAGGTGATCCTGATGCTTCCAAATCCAAAATCTTAGCTGATTGCTCTCTTTGCACTGTAAAATGAAATAATATCATGCAGTATAATATCATGGAGTATTTAGCTTTGGCCATACACAGTCTGACATATTCTGAGAATTTGATGACAACAATTGAATAAAAATTTTCCATCACCTTTGTGGAAGATATTCATAAAAGTGTTACTTCTTGTTTAGAGTCCTTTATGTGTGTCTATGATATTACATTCCTAGGCAAAACTTTCTTCCTGCCCTGACAGACATGTCGCTATAGAAATCACAACCCAAGAAATACTTCCCCATGTATTTTGGGTTTGGTAGTAGACTTCTGAGATGTATTATGGTGTTCTTTCCTCTGTCTCACTAAAATTCAGTTCTGCATCTGATCATGGAGAGCCATACATCAGTCAATGATTGATCTGTATGCACTGGAATAGATGTAAAAGATTCATTAATATCTCAATGTAAAATATTCCATCAATTTTGCAAGTACATTCTGCTAACCTGTCACATGTCCTGCATTCATCTGACCTATTGTATGATGAGAGATCAGAACAGTGATTCCTGATCATTTAGTCAGATACTTTCCTAAAACTCTGGATTTGGTTGCTCTCCCATTTGAAGTCATGGAAGATATGATAAATTTTGTACATTTGGAAACTTTGCTTTTCATGGTGATTCATCATGCCGCAGATGCACTGAACTCTCACTTTAAAACTGGGTTAAGTAAAATTTTGTCACTTTTTTAGAAATACCTTCTGACTGCGTAACTTTTAGAAACACTGCTAATGACTGGTGGCAGTTGAATACCAGTTTCTCATTTGACTCACTGGTTTTAGCTCAGTTGTTACAGTCATTTGATTTGTTTGATGAGAATTTGATTTGTTGAGAAGCCATATTCCTTGTTAAGCCAGGAGTGAAATACTTTGCAAAGTTAGACAAGAAATCTACTGACATTTTACTTAAGATATTTCTGAATTCCAATAGAATATTTTATTTTTGTCTTGCATATATATGTATGTGCTAGCACTCACCTCTGTGCACATATTTTCCTGCTCTCTACTAAAAAAACATACACAAGAGTTAAGAAGGACACATTTTTATCAGTGGGAGAGATAGGGAACATCCAGATTTTTGGAGACATTTAGGCGTAATGTTCAGTCATTCTTTAAGTTTCAACAGAGACTGAAATAGCAAGATAAGACACGTAAGGAAAGCCCAGATCAGTGTATCTTCTGGATGAACAGGCCATGATCTCTATGCCATCTGTTATTCTCAATGATACCTGTGCATTGGCCTGAAGATTTCAGTGACAGAGAACAAAAGATGAGAAAAATATCTTAAGTAAATTCAGCTCACCTGAATTAATCATCTTTTTAGTGAAAGAGTTATATGCACTACAGTTTAAAGCCTGAAAAAACACTTTAGAGATTGTAACAGAAGTATTAACTTGAATTACTAAAAGGCAGTTACAAGAGGTAAGAAATTTTCTCAAGGAATCTTTATACAGAAGCAGAGTGCTAGATGAAACTGTTAGTTTCCCTGGCTACGTTAAAACCATGCTGAAATATGCCACCTGAATACTTTACTTGTCTGTATGACCTTTCTTAGTAAAAACAAGAGCACGTGGTTGGTGTGGGTTTGCATTACATCTTACAGATTGCATTTTCTATTAAAGATACTATAAGAAAAGGTAATATAAGAAAAGGTACTCAGCAAAGCTCTCATGGAACAACTAACTATCATTTTCCTGAATCTTTTCCATGGCCTTTCTCAGATAAGATTCTCTTTAGCTCAGAACATGATCTATCTTTTGAATTTCCAATGGAAAAGAGTTTACAGGTCTATGTTTGAAAAGCTGGGTTTTTTTTTTTTTAAAGATAAATACTGTTTATAAAGGATGACAGTTTTAATGGGACAGTAAGTACAGTGGAGCTGCATATACTCAGCAAAAACAAGTTCTCTTGAATGCCAGCTTCACTGTTTCTGGTCTTGATGTTTACTGGTGATATTTATAGCTTTGTACTCACTCCTTTATAGTGTATTCATCCATTAAGTGCTCATGTTTCCTCATGCTAGGACACAGTTGAGTATATTTCAATAAAAATGTAAGAATATCTGTGTCTTCCAGATTTGTTTCAAGCATTCTGAATGTGGTTCCATGAGAGATGCTGTTGTCCATGACAGGTTGGGATTATCATGGTCAAGTGCTCTATTTTGACTTCATCCAGTGGCTAAAAGATTTGTATGGTAAAGAGGAAGTATTGGACTTTTAAAAGCATTAAACGGTTAAGTTTATTGAAATTAGTTTGTTTATTGACAGCTTCCACACTTATTTCAGTTGCAGGCTTGTATAGAAACATATATCACTGATTCTTTCTAACAGGGTTTCCTCTCATATGTCATCTTGGAGTGGTAGCTGTGGCTTGAAAAAAAACAATTTGCTGCTGTATAAGTGCAATATGACAAAGACCAGGTTAAAATGAAATTTTAGTCTGCTAGCTCTAAACAGAAGGGAAACACAGTGCAAAGAACATTACACTGAATTGTGTTAAAGCAGATGCTTGTTTCAGCTTGTTAGTCTAGAGCATTTGCACAGTCCTATCTAAATTCCAAAAAAAAAAAAAAGAAAAAAATATGTATTCTACAGGCACAAATGCAAATGACCATTGCAATTTCAGTTCTAAACATCTCTTCATTTTGTGCAGGAAGTTGTTTTCTTTACAGAAAACACGTTTTTGGCAAAAGTAGTCTGACTTATTTCCCTGACATTGTGTTTATTAGAAGGATCTCTGCTACACTCAGCAGCACTGCACCGGCGTAAAAGCAATGGAAAATATTAATGAGGCTAGCAGAGAAATTTAGTGTCCACTATGTAAGTTATTATATTAAAAGACTGTTACCTGTACGGTTTATTTCAAGGTCATTTTAGCACAATATTTTATTATCAGAACCTGAGCATTCCCTTTCATCTCCAACTAAGACACATGTTTTGGTGTCTAAACAATCTCATTCCTTGGTGAAATCTGTAGAAATCAATTAGTCTAGCACAAAGCAATGTGGCATGCACACTTTCAAACACTACCAAAACCGGGTCTATCTTGTCTAATTTTGATGCATGTTTCACAAGAGAGGAAGGAGAGGGTGAAAAGTTTTGCTTTGTTTCTTTTTTTTGTGTATGTTGCTGTAGCTCTTCTCTTTTCAGACCAAAATCTGAGAGTCTATGCAGCAGTATGACACTCTGCCTGTTTCCAAAAAATATTTGCAACAGAATTATTTTTATAACAGGTGGGAAAAGAACATTTTATTGGCTATTTAGTGCTGCAACTGAACTGTCCTCTGAATCAACACTAGTGTTTTAAGAAATACGTCTAAGTATTTTTAGCAGAAAAATTACTCTACTTTTTAACCTTGAAAAACTCAGAAAAGAAAGGAAAAAAGAGTGGACCAATGACTGAAATAAGATGATAGTTTCAAAAACACAATGTTGCAGCTCAGCTTTTAGATACAAAATTGGGGAATCTCAATGCCGATGTATAGACACGTTTAAAATGGCATCTTATACTGGATTGTGTTTTTAACTTCACATTACTTTCCTATAGAAACCTACAACATGATAAAATACTCTTCTCGTAGGCCTACATTTCTCGTTGTAACTTTAATCTGCTTGTATTCATGCAGAGTTGGAGTCACTGTTGAATTAGAATTATCACTTTAAGACCCAGATTTTTATTGATTTTTAAAAGAAAATCTTTGTAGTATGTAATTGAAGAGTCAGCTATTAAAAAGCTGTCAACAGTTACAACCACCACCGATTATACTTCTGAGCTTTGTGAGTGTGTGGTATGTGGAATGCAAGAGGAAACAAAGTTCTTATTTTGCCTTTCAGAAAGCATCGCTTTTTCTTTCTGCAGTCCTTCATTTGTGGAATTCTTTTTTAGTCTGTATTGTAAAATCTATATTATATTTAAAACATCATGAAATTTGACAGTTTAGTAAGGGTTCAAATTTTTCACTGTTTGCATCAAAGGATAAACCACATTTCCAGCTGTATAACCTTCCACGCTACTCTGCTTGCTGAATAAATGGGCAAAGAATCGGGAGCTTTTCAAACAGCTTGTGGAAGGAATCCTTTCTCAAAAGTCTTAAATTTCATTACTAGCCAGTGAAAAATTCTTGCTAACTGAAGGGCTGTCATGACTTCCATGATCACTTTTGTGATCTACAAAACATTGCCCTCCAAGCTTCATCCTCAGGTGAAAAAAGTGGTGGGAAAATGTTTACCTGACAAATTGAGATTTCCTATTTCGCCCCTCAACTTTTGCACAGTAGCACTATGCACTTGGTATCCTATGAAGGCCTGATGCTTTTTTAACAGCTGGAGGGAGAACAGGGGCAACTCTAGCCCCCTAATGCACAATGTGAGATATTTTTGTTAGAGATTGTTTTCAGTGCATGGAAATTTAAATTAACTCCTCTAATAGTAAAAATGAGGCACTGCTTCCTACAGGTTTACTGTTTTGTGGGAACTCTTTGCAGGGAAAATGTGTTTTTTTGTAGTTTGATTTGACAGCAGTAGTTGCTAATATATGAGAGGTGAAGTCTTTGTCAGGAAGTTTCAGTGCTGATTTTAGGCTTTTATTATATGGTTACAAAATTATTCCACTAAACCTAGCTCAGAATATCTTACTCTGTTTTCAACAAAGAGTGTATACCTTTTAAAGTTTCTGCAGAATAGAAATTTAAATATAATACTAATATGCATGACAAACTCTGAATATTTCCATGAGTGTTAAAGAAAAATGAAAAATCTTCCAAAAGGTGATGAGTTGATATCATGAAAGCTTTGCATTTTCACCGTTCAGAACAGAGCTAAATGAGATATGCGAACTAGCTAATTACACTGTGCTTTCTGGAAAGACCTGAAGAAAAATACACATTTTAGATACGAAGGCTTTAAGTGACTGACAATAATACTAGATCCTTCCTTCAGGTTTATGATGGCTGTGCAATAGACTGACAACTTCAAGTCAATTTGAGACTATTCACAGCAGTCTACTAACCATATGAAACAGGAAGTGAGCATGTCTGGGAGGTCAGGGATGAGTTGATCAAGTTCTTGACTGCTGATGTGATCTGAGCATATTTTGAACTTAGACAGCAGACTCAATGCTATGAGTACAACTTTGTTTCTCTTGGATTTATTCCTCCCATCACTTCTTTCTTCCTTCTTTTGATTTTCTTTTTTTTTTTAATATTTTATTAAGTATCTAGGGATTTCTTCATTTCACTTAGAGACTGGTGTCTTCTTGGAATACAAGGTTCCTAAACCACGTAAATACTTAAAATATAAGATTTGTTTTCATCTAACATATTGTGTGATCTGCACTGGTGGAAAAATGTACCTAAAGGATTGAGTCTTAAAAAGCAGAAGGCAAATAAACTTAAACTACAATCTATTGCAATTTTTATTTTTAATTCTCATTACATTGTTAGTCTCATGAACTAGAGGCACTGTAGGCCACATCTTCAGATTTTTGAGACGTTGGTTATATAAAGTTGAACACTTTCTGGAAACAAAAAAAAGTTCTATAAATCTTTTCCATTTCCATTTGAGTTCAGGTGATTAATTTTAATAGGTTTTTGTTTGGGTTTTTTTTTTAACTTCTGAGAGGGGAAATCTGGTTAAATGTTAATTCTGGGCAAGAGTCTTCAACAGACCTCTGAGAAAAAGGAAGAGATGCTTTTCCTATGTAAAAACTGGGGGAACAGGACTCACACTTTCCTGATCCTATTAGATAGTATACTGGAAAATGGAGGATGATTTCTTCCTCTTCTCTTTTATCTCTTCTCCTCCTCTTTCCCATTTCAGTCCTTTAACAGAATTTTCTGCTTCTGATAGCTTTTGATGTGAGCAAATGGATCGTGGAAAGCACCCTCTGTGGCATCCCTGCCAACTGGGAATAGGTGGATATGCTGACATGGAAGGGTGTGAAAAGGGCTGGGAGGAGGAGGAGTAACAGGAAGGGGAAGCTACATTAATGCCTTTCATTAAGTCATTTAATGAAAATGAAAAATTGAAAAGGTAAGAAAGGACTCCACAATCTGAGGAAATAAGGTGTTGGCCAAGTAAGAAGACTGTCTCCCCAATGTTGCATGTGGACAAGAAAGTCAGGAGTGATCTGTGAACATGGCCCATGGAGATTGTCTCCTCTCACCACTTGCCCCTGGCTGTTGTGCGGTGTGGGTATTGAGGGTGTAAAGTACGAAGACTAAGAGGTGGTGCTCTAGCCCACCCTTTCTGAGATCTAGAACGACAGATCTGACCTCCTATTATCTGCTCTGTTGGGGGACCTACCCAACTGACGGGCAGACAAACATAAATTTCATCCAACGTGATCAGCATCATCTGTTAATATGAAAAAGGATGGATAAGGTGGTGCTTACTTTAACCAGAATGGTGCGTAATGGAACCATACAATCCTCTGCTTTGCATTGCAGACTGTTAAGCCCATTGGGCCTTTACTGCCTTTAGATTACTTAAATGTATCTTTGCACAATGGGCCATATCAGCCCAGAATGGGTCAATATCCAGTACTTGTGCCTCTTAAAACTCACTCCCATACACATTTGTTGAAATGAAATCTCATAATCCTGTTCCTCAAATTTATGATTCAATTAAAAACGAAGTTACTTATTCCGAACTTTATTTCTATTACTCAGCTTTTATCTCTCAGGTTTTATTCTTCTATTCATCATTTTATCACCTTATCAATCATTAAATTTCAGTTCTCTAGCAAGTTCAGCAGACCAACAAGGGAAGCCAAATGTACCTAACACCAACACTCCCACTAATAAAAATAAATGAGCTCCTAGGGAAAGTTACCAAAATTGTTTCATTACAGAAGATCTTAGAAAAAGATGAGACAAAGCCATGAAGATGTGGATATGGGCTCAGGGAGACCCAGAGTGTGTCAACACAAGTACGATGTTGTGGATAAGAGGAGCTAAAGTTCTGTAACGCTTCAGTAAAGTCTTCCCTGTCATCAAAAAGGTACAGCTGAAAAGAAGATGTCCAATCTTGATCAGGTTAACAATTGGTGCCCTGAATCTAAGCCTTCTTTTAATGTTTTTCAAGTACTCTTGAATTCTGTAAGCTGTTCTGTATGTTCATCACTTCACAGAAATAGATCAATGGAAAAGAAAACAAACAAATAACAAACCAACGAAACAAAAAAACCCAAACGTCCTTGTGTAAATGGTATTTGAGTAATTCCTTTTAGCTCCCAGTCCTTCACTACATGATGCGTGAATATATAAATATATATAAAAATTTATATAAAGTTCTCTTATTTTTTCTTTTTCTCAGAATATCCTTGCTTGGGTTAGATTCCTACCCTAGGCACCTTTTAAATAAAACCCCACTCTTTTGCAAGGACATTTCTGTGCATAACAAAAGTTCAGGTTGTAATCTGATTGTCTGGGGATTTTGACAAATTCAAATGGCACTTTGAACATTTTTTCTTCACAATTCCATGATTTTACAATTTGAATTTTAAAAGTTTATTTTTCTCCTCTTATTGTCTGATCTGTGTTGACATTGTAAAGAAAAACATACTTACACACATCTGAGATTGCAAGAGCTTCATCCTGTGATGAGATGGGAATGAACAAGAGACTATCTTAGTGTGATACATCTTGATAATGCTACTCTAGTTTGGGACAGTTCTCTACAGACTGGAAAAGAAAAGGTTTTTAGCCGTTAGTGTAAATTGAGATACAAAGCCTCTAAACTAGATGTGCACAATATCTCATGCTCTGTCAGACAAATAGTATGTATTTCAAGAAGTCTCTAAATAAACATTGGATATGATACATTTTAGCAGCTTCGGATGAGCTGTCCAAGTCAGTCAAATAATATCCACCCTTTCTTCCTCCAAAGAAGGCAGGAGGTCGAGAGGATAACTTCTAATATATGGTCATACAATAAAATGTTGAAATAGTCCTTGGCAACCTCTGTAGTTTGACAAGTGAGATTTCATGCATCTTCTAAGGAGATTCTGTATTTGGAAGGTTTTGTGAGAGAAAATAACTTTCTGTGAAAAGCAGAAAGAATACTAATAATGCGATTACTAATATTGCAATGCATATTCTGTGATTGAAATCTATGAATTCAGGGAAACATATATATGTTATGAACATTATTAAGCATCCTTCTTAATTGTGAACATAGAGATCAAAGCTATGAGACATTATAAGACATTAATACATAAGGCATTATATATGATGTGCTTAAACAACATTTTATTCAACTTTTTAAATTTCAGTCATTCAAATAAGATTCCAGAAACATTTTCAGAAACTTCAGGGTAGGATCTGACACTGTTAGGGACCTTAGCAACTACTTTACTTCATGGACAGATGCAAGTGCTGCTTGGCAGCAGACTACAATAAGATAATGCTAGTCTTCATATCAAATAGCCATTAATCATGAACAGTAACATACTTTTAGTATTGGTATAGTACAGGATTCAAGGTTCCTCTCTTTAACACGTTACGTTCAAGGAATGAAAGATCAAAGAGGTTTTTTTAAGAATGGTCTGCTCAAGTACTCTATTGCTGTGGAACTAACTTTACGTTAAGGCACTGGAACTGGATGTATATTTTATACGGTACATGTATAGTTTATGTATTTATCTAGGAATCTTTTCACATTATTCCAGTATGCACAAAACCCACATTCAAATGCACAAAAACACATTTGAATGCATGCATGACAGTATTAGAAATTTCCACCAAAGTCTTTGTGAAGATACATTATGTTATGCCATGAACTTTGGACTTTTTCTGTCAACTTTTTTTCTGTTGCAACTCTATCACACTAATAACCACATTTGCATTTGGAAGACAAAGTAATGATTCATTGTAACTGATTCTGTGAAATTAGAATATTGATCCTACTATTACTTTCCTGTTGTAGTTTTCCTCTAGCAAAGCACATGACCATGTTGGATTTCTCTTTGTATTTTGGAATTTTTTCTGCTCTCTGATACTGTTAGTTCCACTGCTGCTTCATACAGGTGGGAGGAACACTTCTGGAGTTTCTCCAGAGGTAGTTGTTGCTCCAAAGCTAATCTACAGTGGTTCTGTGGGTTAATATTGGCTGTATGCCAGAAGCCCACCCAGACATTCTCTCACTCCCTCTTCTTAACAGGACAGGGGGAAAAAATAAGATAAAAAAACCTCGTAGGTCGAGTTAAACACAGGGACATCACTTGCCAGTTACAGTGATGGGCAAAACAGATTCAACTTGGTAAAGACTGATTTAATTTCTTAACAATTAAAAATAGAGTAGAATAGTGAGAAACAAAGACAAAACTAAACCCACCATTCCTCATCCCCACATCTCCCCAGGCTCAACCTCAGTTCTGCATTCCCAACTCTCTTACCACCTCCCCCTCTGAGCAGTGCAGCCAGGTAGGGAATGGAGGTTGTGGTCAGGCTGTAACCCTTTATTGCTCCCATTCCTTCCTCTAAACCCTCTTCCTCTACTCCAGCATGGGATCCTTCCCACAGGATATGGTACTTTAAGAACTGCTTCAGTGTGGATACTGTCCACAGGGTAGTCCTTCAGGAATGGACTGCTCCATTAAGTGTTGCCCACAGGTCACAGCTTCTGACAGAAACCCTGCTCCTATGTGGGTTCCTCTCCACAGGCTACAGCTCCTGCTAAAAGCCTGCTCGAGCACAGGCTTTCTGCGGTGTCACAGCCTACTTCGGACACATCCACCTGCTCTGGCATGAGACCCTCGATGGTCTGCAGGTGGGTATCTTCTCTGCTGTGGTCCTCCATGGGCTGCATCACCACAGTCTTCTTCAAGGATGGCAAGAGAATCTTTTCTCTGACACCTGGAGCACTGCCTCCCCCTCCTTCTTCACTGACGTTGGTGTCTACAGGGCTGTTTCTCTCACATTGTCTCACTCCTCTCTCTCAGTACTGTTGTGCAGGGGTTTTTAACTTTTAAATATGTTATGACAGAGACGCTGGAATGGCTCATGGGCTTAGCTTTGACCAGGGACGGGGCACTTCCCAGTTTGCTGGAACTGGTAGTGTCCAGCATGGGCAGGCCTGGCCTCTCCTCACAGAGGCTACACCTGCAGACCCCCGCTACAAAAACCTTGCCGCTTAAACAGAATACAAATTGTTACGGACTTGTAATACAAGACAGCTGTTAATTGCCCGTGTATATTGAAAACTTTCAGAGGACAGAAGAAAATAGTAGAGGTGACAACTTTTTAATTAACTATGAACGCTGGAGGGTAAGAAATTCCATTTCTGGAGCATAGGTAAGCTATAAGAAGCTGAATTCACACGTTGATTACACTGCTAAAACTATTCAAATTTGCCTAAATATCATGATTAAAATTTTTACCAGTTTAACAATATTTTCAAAATTGGAGGTCAACAATGGCACTCATGTATTAGCATACATTTAATATGCCTCCAAAAAAACATTGTGTGTACAGAAGTCAGGTATTTATTCATGCATGTGACCTAGTAGAACACTATTTGGCTATTTGCTTATGCAAATATGGTTTTTATGTATCCCTCAACTGGGAATTTGAACAAAAAATGGCCATGTGTTACTGTTTAAGCTAATTGTATACACCTAGCTACGCTTATGACTCTGAAAAAGCAGAATAGTAGATCTCTTCCAACAGTGCTTCATATCAGAATTTGTGAACATCAGTGATATTGTTTTATATGAATTTTCCTGAAATTTAATCTATTATATTTCTTGTGAGTTCTCATCCATTAAGTTTAGTTTAACCTGAACTTCCAAGTTCATATGTTGTTCATACAAAACAGGAGATCATGTGTGAGCTGCCTTCAGTCTAAAAAGCTGCCAGAACCTGGCACATTAGTAAGAGAACCATTCAAACATTTGCAGGTCTTGAATGCTTTCCATAGACCATCTATAGAAACATCATTCTGTGAAATCCCAAAATGAGTAGCTGGAAGATATTTTTTTTTTGGCATCAGAACAAGAGAGATTCAGTAAATTTATTATCAAAATTCATCTTAAATAAGTAACCTGAGCCAAAATATATGGTCTGTTGCTATGATATGTGTAATTTTTGTCACAATAACAAATATTCTGTATATACCTAGGTTTCGTTTACTACATATGCCTTACCAAGAAGATAGTACCTCATGATACATTCTGCATAAGGCTGGGGACAAGATTTTCAAATTTGCGTGACAGTCTAAGGACAGGAAGGCTGGTGTATCATGACTTCTGAAATCTTACCAGGATGGTATTTTATTTTTGCAGCTTAGCAGGACTGTATGGAACAGAAAGACAGATTGTATGGAGCAATTTCTTTCAATTAGAAGTACTATTTAATCAAATAAAAAGCTTTTTCATAAGACCATAAAAAGGATGCCAACGCTAGCAATGAATTACAGCTTCTTCTGTGAACTCCAAGTAGCCTACTGATGTAGTCTTTGAATTGTGAACTTTTAAAATTTATAAGCTAAAATCATCACTTGTTCTAGTCAATGGGATTCATTCTGTGATAGATTTGTATCTTAGAGGAACATTTGTTGTTATGAGCCATGTTTCATAATTAATCAGCAGCCAGGTATACACATTACTCTGACTCGTAAAACTAAACACGGCACTTGTTTATATTAAGCAGCAATTGTTCAGCATCTTCAAAGCCATGTGGGAAATGGCCATAGTAATTCTTTCAGCAATGACTTGATTTGGTATTCACCAATATGCTAATTTTGCAGTTCTTGACTCACATGAAGATAGCAACTGCCATGATGATAACGTTGGAATGGTTCCCCAGTAATATCTTTATGGAGAAGGAAAACTGTATTTCTAGTCTGTAACATGGTATATCTTAACAGTTGCTGGGTATACTATACAGTGAGTCTTGCACCGATTTTTTTTTCTTTTAACCTACATAAGGTACAAGTATCACCGAAATACTTCATTTTGTACCCTTCTTTAATGAAGATTTGACTGAAGTGAGGGATTCTCTGTGTTGTGATACAATTTTCATCTACAAAATGTCACATGACTTCCTTCCATTTTGTATATATGGCAGGAAAAAAGCCAGATTTACTAAATTTTTTTACTTGTGGATTTTTAAAACAGCTAACTTTTTTTAAAATAACACTCAGAGTTTGCCAATTTAAAAGATTCACATAATCTAGGAGTAAATGAGATCTTAACAGGAAGATTAAAGGATTTTCATTCCTTGCAATTCATATAATTTTATGCAGAATGCTAGTTGACCTACATTTTGAAAGAGTAAGATAACTTGTTTCAAACTGTAGATAAAACATCTAGAAGCTTTCAGGTATCCTAGTAATACAGTGTAATGAAGCCACTAATCCCTTAGATGAAAATAGACTGTAGGAATATATACTCTAAGAAGATCCCCTCAGAGAAGAGAAAAATGCTAGAGTTGGGATTCCTTAGTTATAAATTTTCAAAAGAATGAAGAACACCTTGGGTTCAAAGTCCATTGGATTCATTCAGATTCTTTTACTGGTTAAGTGTTCAGCCTTAAGTCTGTAAGAATATGTTTTTTGCCTATTGAGATATGTGCATTACCATCTGAAAGCACTCATATTTTTTCATGTCAAGCCTGAGATGTTCCTGCTTCTACGCCATCATTTAACGAGACTCTCAGATATCATGACGTTTAAGTCCTGAGTTTTTTACCTTGTGGTTTTATTAGAATAACACTTTAAAATGGCAAAGCAAATGTTTGTTCTCTGCTTTTTGGTGTTCATATGATGCACTAATACTGTTAATCCATTTGCATTTGCGTAATAAACAGCTGTATCACCCATTTATCTCTTTTATTACCAGTGATCAATAAATAAAACTATTGAAGGTCCCTCCAGATAGCTCATAAATTGTAAGAAGAATCACAGAAAAATGATCCTAGACTTGATCCTCTGTTAAAATACTAGACGCAGTGGCAGCAGGAACCATAGTTAAAAAAAAGGGTAGGAATGTTTTAATTTTTTATCATTAAGAATATGAAAAAAAAAAAAAAGATCACTGGTGGCACATCATCCTGTTGGCCTGGCAAGATTTCTAGGGTCCTCTCCATTAATTTGGTATTTAATTATGCAGTAATAAGTTTCCTGAGATCATATATTATATAAATTATAAAGGTGATTTAAGCTAACCTATTGTACTTTGCAAATTAAATGGGCAAGAACATCCACATGCCCAGGTTTTACACCTCAGCTGGTAAGTGGTCACATCTTAAGTTGAACTAAACAAATTGTCTGTAATTATGGGAATATAGCCCAGGAAGAGACAGTTCCAGCTCATAAGTTTTGAATAAAAAATGATTCGTGAAGAACGGTTCAGAAAGAAGACTTTCCCATTTGTACAGTGGAACAACAAAGGAATACATTTTTTATAACCTCCCAAAATGTAAGGCCAGTGAAAGACACTTGTCTGAAGAGGAATAAGTTACAGCTTGATGTTGCTTATAATTCATCTGACCATTAGCATACTTTCCTCTAGGTTTCTTTGATCTTTCTTTGTTCACCTCAGGTTATTTCAGGACTTATGCTTGAAATGCTTCAGTATAGTGCACCAGAAAAAAAGCAGTGGTGTGAATTTTTGCTGCTGCATACCTTTTCTTAGGAGTTGAAGCTGTACTGCAGTGTCTAAGACAAGCAGTACCACAGCCCATGCATTATAACTGGAGCCAGAAGGGAGTGAAAAAACTAAGAAGTCCTCAGTTTTTCAGTCGAGGATAGCTGCCAGCATGGAGTCATGCACCTCTACAGGCATTAACTCTGTTGTTTCTCAGTCCCCACTACTTCAGAAGCAGCATATTTTAACCATGCATTGTGTAGGAACACTCTAATTCCTAAGTCCATTTTTTTTCTTGATGTTTTAATAGCATGACATTTTCAAATGCTGATCAATGTATGTGTTTACTGCTACTCATATTTTACATAGCCAGTGCAAACTGACCTTTCTGCTGTGAAATAAACAGTGGGGAACAGGAGTTTTGTGTTTTCTTCCTGCATGTGAAATCTTTTACCAGATTCAGGAACAGCTACTTAAATAAAATCTGATCTGGATGTGTCTGGGATAGGATTTACCCAGTCGCAGATACTTTAAGCAATGGGAAGGAATTATTTTTTTTTTTTTTTTACATTCAAATTTAGTCTCAAAATCTTCCTCATTTACAGTGTCCATTATTAATGCTAAACCAGCATCAGACACATGGAAACACTCATGCACAGCTTCACTTCTGTGGTGCCATGAGCAAAATGTGTGAAGAAATATCTGTGTGACTCAGAATTATTTGACTTTAACTCATTTTTATAGCCATGATCTCTTTCGTCTCCTTTGCCGCACATTGACTCTGTGATCTTAGATTTACTATATTACCTCACCCTGACTGTCAAACACTGGTAATGGTGCTTCTTGCCTCCCACATCTGTCCCATCTGTTTTGATGGCAAGCAATCTGGAGAAGGGCCTGTCAGGCACGGCATCTGCACAGCACTTAACACAACAGGGCTCCACTGTCTGGAATCTTGCATGCTTCTGGAATGCAATTGGTAAAGAGTGGTACGTTATAAACCTCGCCTAAACCCTTCCAGAGGACTTGCATTTTCTGTTTCATTCTAAGCGGAGGCAGTGAAGGCAATGGCGTTTGTAGAAGAGACTAACTTTCTGTCTGTAGAGTGAGTGAAAAGAGCTGCATTTTTCTCAGCCTTACATATGCCTCACCTCTGGCGTGGACGATTGACTTTTCTGGGTTGAAGGGCACTTTATTTTCAAGGCTCACTCAGCCTTGGCCTCCAGCCGTAGTTGCAATCAAAGATGTCAATCAGCATTAACGGTAATTGTTTTATGATAGAGAACTGGAATGAGGCCACCTATTCATTTCCTATAGGCCACAAAGCAGCCATCTAATTGTCACAATTTTCAGTCATTGTTGACCTCAGGCAATTTCATGCTGCTATCTAGAGGTAAAAAGCTCCCTGTGTCATTACCTGGCAATAAAGCCATCTACACTGTCGAATCTGAAAACATCTTTGGCATGCCTATGCTTTCACAAGTGCTTATGGCAGCTGTTTAGCACAACAGAGAAGAGGGATCAGTGAGGCACACATTTAGTCAGTCCAGCTGCCACCTGCCCCTTACAGTCAACATTATATTTTAATTTTTTGTTCAACAGAGAAGAAGAAATCCAACTTAATAAAGCCTCAGAATGTCTGAGGCTGGTTTTATATGTGTGTATATATATTCCAGCCTATCATTATTCTAGGTTGATATTTTGTCTTCTTTATGAGTAATAGAAAAAACAATAGAATAGCATGTAGGAACTCTTGTGAGAAACTAGAATGTCGTAATAACTTTCTCTACTTAGTTAAATTAACATGAATGTAATATCAGATGTAACACCATGTTGTTCTACTTTTTTTTTTCATTTTACATAATGTAGCAAACAGATGACAGTAAAAAATAACATCAAAGTAAGAGCAAAACAAACCCCCCAAGAAAACAGTTTTAAGTCAAAGTCTTTGGTTTCCAACACCAAAAATAACTGAAATATTATTTGAAAGAATTAAGCTGTATTTGTTTCAAGAAAAGTTTAAATAGCTGGAAGGGAGTAGACAGGAAGGTACTAATCCACTGACTATGGATGCTAGGAGAACACAGCTGCAGAGAGTATCCTTCTTTGTTTATTCTTCCTACAGCGACTTCCAGAGACAGAATAGTGGACTGGGATGTACTACTGGGCTGACCTAGTAGGATATGTTCAGGGTATAAGAAGCAGAATCTTTTGAAGACTTCCCACCTCTAGCTTCTAAAATTCAAGTACAGATTTACTTGATTTATTTTAGTGTGTTTTATTAGGTCAAAATATTCTACTTTATATATTACTTTGCCTTTTCTCCACTCCACAGAGATTCTGTCTCCTTTTAATATTTATTGTGTTTAATTTTAGATTATCTTTAGGCATGAGTTACTGTTTAAAAAAAAGCAGCAGGATGGAAACAAGAAACCAACCTTAGACCTTATTAGAATATAATTAGGCATAAACTTCTTGTTTAATATCTATGAAACTGAATTTTTACAGCCAAGCAGATATGCCACAATACAGCATTTAGAACATTAAAAGCATTTATGATTAGCAAACTAAGTTATATATTTATTTTTTTAAATAATTACGGCCTTATCACAGAATAGACTTTTGATATCTTTTGATGGAAAAATTGAAACTTGAAATAATTTCTCCTTAATCTTGTAAAATTCTGAATGATTTCCGGTTGACAGGGATGGATGAGTACTCAAAAATCAGATTAAACAGTATTTTTAGTGATTCCAATCACTCTTTATCTAGTCCCTTTCTTTCTCTTACTTCCTCTCCACTTTGTTCTCTGTCATATGCATGGAAATTGAAGGCTGGATGACTTTTTTTGAACCAAAACTTTTAAGAAGTGTAAGCAGCTTTGAGCGTCACTATTTTGAGTGGTTGGAGAGTAAGAAAAGGAAGGAGTGTGAATTCAGATTTTCTGTCCTTTTTAAGAGAATGAAAAGGAATCCTGTTGATTTCATCTGCAAGATGTTCAGAAGTCTCTTCCGATACAGTGGCACAAAACAACCACAGATGGGAACAAGAAATACTTCTTTTCCTCCTTTCAAGCCTTATCTTTTCAAAGTTCTTCTTGCTTGCAGTTTGAACAGTACTTTTGAGAACAAATCTCTGGAATAGAATGGAACTCTAGCTCAGGAAACTCATGCTGGTTTAGATTAAGGATCTGCTAAAGAGTATCTTTATTAATAATCATAAAATGAGAAAGACTAGGAAGAGCGATAGGGATGTCTAAAGGGACTGTCTTTACTTCTGCTTTCCTGGATCTCAGGAGTGCATGTGTAATCTTGGCAGTGATGTGAGTAAAAATGTCAGTGTGCTTTGTAATGCTGGCCTAAGTCATGCTCACTTAAGCTTTCCATCCTGTCTCTTTTCTGGCCTGTTAGCCTGACTCTTGCACCATTTATTATTCAGGATGCTCTGGGGCTGCAAGTTCCTAAGACTTAGAGCCTGAGAATCTTAATTAACATCCCTGATTTTCAACCATATAGCCAAGATCTGGCACTCGCAGGTTGAAAGACTCCTTCCATGACTTCAGCATTAATTTAACTGGGCTCAGTAACAACATGGTATCTGTACACAAAAAGATGTCTGAACAGGGAACCATGTTTTGCACTACGAAGGTCATCAGTTTCCTTGTCAGGACTGAAAGGAAATGTA